>CM062245.1:80171-793428 GCA_031216285.1 Syzygium syzygioides
TTGCAGGTCTGTTGAACAATTATGTTTGTACCTCATTATGTGATTCACCGGAAGGACAAGAGCCTTCTTCTTGGCTTTCCTGAATCGTATGGAAAATCTTTTAAAGGGTAGTGCAGAGAAGCCTCCTCCCAACGCCTTCACATAAGATTCCCGAAGCAGAATTTCATATAAATGGAAGATTACAGAGAAAAGGCTACTTAAGCCTTGTGAAACTAATGTTTCATTCATAAATGCGTTTTGCTTATGTCTTCAGCAGCAAGATAATCTGATAAGCAGAACATGAAACAATTTCATTTTTTTTTTCACTTTTTGAGACTCACATTCAGCAGTTTTCATGCAGTTTCTCCAAAATTCCTCACCATTAATGAGAAACATCACACAGAGTATATATTCACAAAATATTTCCCATCTAGCAATCACTAATGACACATGGCGCAGAAATTGCAAATCGCCTCAGGATAGAAGAAAAAGAAAATGCACCAGAAATACCACTATTTTCTCTGATTGAAGGCCACACGGCACAAAACTGATACTGAACATGATAAAATGAGAAAAAACCAAAGCAGGTGATCATTCCAAAATGCTACAAAATGCACTTTGAGATCTCAAAATAATAGAGATAATCCGTGCACCTTGAGAGTCCACAATTTTACAAAATGCTGATGCTAAACTCCAGGGTAACTCGAAATTTGCACTTCATGTGGAGTGAAGTACCTCCTAGCAAAGGCTACGATATTGTTCTTCAATCTCCTTTGCTTCTCTTCAAGATCAACACCTATCTACAAATAAGGAGAGCAAACTAGAGGGAATCAGTATCATTAGTGGACTATCACGGAAACTTAAGACGATGCTTGAAGAAATAAATACTTTGCCAGTATACGGGAGTACAAACCGGTGAATCAACAGTCACTCCACAAAGTATAAGAGAAAAAGTGTGCGAGTCGTTAAATTGGACCCGTGATGCACACTGGCATTGATCATTGTCCCACTCCAACCACCACAAAATAAACATCAAACAAGTTACTGATAACAGAGATCAAAATCTCCAGCCATTGTAAGTATGAACATACCTTGGGTTTTCCACGGATGTTCTTCTTAAACTTCAAGGATCTCGGATGAATTTGGCCATTAATCTGATCTAGTATAAAGAATTACTGCACAAATGCAATAACTCAGCCTATTACTAAATCAAGAAAATCAGAATCTACCAATGTGAATATCACATTAAAAGAAACTCTAGCCAGAGCAGCACATGAATAAACAATTCTCACAAACATTGAACAAGTAAGAAGGAGGTTCTTTCTCCTATATAAACAAAAGCGAATGAGGAGCTTCCTCATTTAACATTGGCGTTTTTTTGGGGGGTCAAACTTGCCCAAAATACGCCTGTTTACAAAATACTAAATATCAGTAAATATATCAGCAGCCAATCCTAGACTACGGCTATACGCAGATCATAGTAAATAAACTTATACATCTACTAGATTGATACTGCAAAATGTTGATCAGATTAACTAACAGTGGTATCCTGGAGTCTCCAAAGTAATTAAATGACGCCTATGAAAGATGCTAAAAGGTCCTAAATGCTCAATCATAAGGTCATTAGGCATTCCATGACTATAGTCCAACAGGAAAAGGAGTATGCCACAAACTGCACTCTCATTACTGCACCATATACCGACTCTGTCCTGGGGTCTAACAAAGTAATCAACAATGCAAAGCGAAGCCACTAAAAAGTTTTCAACTCTATCTGGCTTAGAAGCGAAAGGTAATGAAAAGGAAGAGCGTCTCACATGCGTGAGGGAAGTTGTACCGGGACCAGAGTCGACGATGCAGCGGTGAAGTTCCTCCAGAAGCAAACGACATTCACGGGGGAAATCACCACGCTCCTGAACAAAATCATCCAGCACTAGAGCTCCCGGGGTGTTTTGTAAATCAGATGCTCCCGCGGGCGAACTCTCCATTCGAAACGACTACAAACAACAGCGACAATGACAACGACCACAAGCAATGAGCCACCACGACAAGATAGCAGCGTCAACACATAAATCTCATAAGGTATGAATACATATCGTACTTCAACGCATACAGAGCAGTGCAACATGCAAACACACTAGAAAGCACCGCTCGTCGCAATTTGAGAAGCACACAGAGAGAGGGGAATGACACTCACCTTGGTTTCGACGGCCAACTGGTGAGCTAGAAGAGGCAGAGCTGGGTTTCTGCGGAGAGAGAGAGAGTGTGTGTGTACCTTCCAGCGGTGGGAAGATTATGAACATAATGGGTTTCTTACGTGAGAGATTTGTTTAATAAGCAAGTGTGAATTGCAAAAGGCACAAAAATCCACCACGACACCACGTCGATAACTAGGTTTGCCATTTTGTGTTATCGTATCTAATTAGGATACTACTCGTTTAGCACGTTCAATATATAAACTTTTATGTATCAACTACAATGTTGGGGTAGAAACTTAAAGAATGCAATTGTATGCTTATTAGGAGGAAAAGGAAGTTTATGAGTTACAGAATGCATTATAGAGAATCAATGAACTTATCTTTCCATGTCACTTGCTCCTTGTCTTTTTTAAATCTTGAACTGTCTTTTCTCCTCGAAAGTGAATCAGAAGAAAGGAAAACTGATTTTATCAGCTCACACATGCAAATGACGAATTTGTGAATGCAACAGCTATAACACTGGTTTCTAAAGTAGATTATTGTGTAAGAACGGTAGAGTTCAGACCCATTCCTTGCTGCAAAGTTATAGATAAATGCATCACTAAGATTCTTGTTTCGAGATCAGAGCGGATTTTTCACTGTCTTGTTAGCTCAAATCAAAATGCAATCATTGAGGGGAGGAAATTTGAGGATAATCTGGTGATTGCACATGACTTGCAAGAAATTATCATAGTTGTCTCCAATATCTCATATAAATGCAGATATAATGAAGGGGTTTCATTCAGTTAAATGGGAATTCATTCTAAATATTCTTGAGCCTATTAATGTTCCAATTCAATTCACTAACCGGTTCAAATGTCGCATTACTGCTCCTCTTTTTTCAATTTCTATTAATGGAGGATTTGAAGGGGTTCTTTCAAGGGAAGGAAGGAATTCGATAAGGCAGCCCACTTTATCCACATTTGTCTGGTTAGGTTGTTGAGGAACTTAGTAAGCTTCTCAAAATGTGAGCATCTCAAGGGGAGACGAATTTTCATCCTCGTCATTAGAGAATAAACCTTACCAACTTATGCTTCGCAGATGACATCATGATCCTTGGAAAAGGAGATAATTCCGTCCAAAAACGAGAAAACTGCATATTTACTTGATTCTATTGTATCTCCTGACTCAAGCTAAGTTGGAAGTATACTGAAGTTTATAGTGCCACGTTGTCCTATATTTAAATGAGTAATCTTATTGAGCTCACAGGTTTCAAATGAGCGAACTTATCAGTGAGATACTTGAAAAAAAAGCCTTCATTCTCAGGAAAATGCAGAGAGGTATGTTGTCAGTGCTTGAGAAGATTTTAATCCGTATTAACAGCCAAACAGTTGCATTTGCAGGGAGATTACAGCTTATAAAATTTGTTTCATAACCACCTGCAGAATTATCAGCAGAGTACGTTTGCTTGCCCAAAGAAAGTTGTTGACTCAGTAGAGATAAATGTACTACTTTTCTCTGAAAAGAAAAGGACACTCGTTCAAAAGCTGCATATTTGTTTACTTTTCTCACACGCGTGAGGGAAGTTGTGCCGGGACCAGAGTCGACAATGCAGTGGTGAGAGACAGCTCTTGCAGTCCACTCTCTTCCGGAATTTCTCCCCTGTTTTTTACTTGTTACTTTTTACTTTTATTTTTTGAGCTGCACTTTGCTTTTATTTCCCACTACTCGAAACAGGTAGCACCCTGTATTTTTCCCTTTTGTTTTTGCTATTATTTGATTATCTTTTGCCGTGAAAAAAGCCGGCGTCTTTAGGATTAGCAGGCTCTTCTTGATGGGGACGCGCTAAGGTCGCGCGTGGGCATTGACCTGGGCTGGACAACTCGCGCCACGGTGGTGGATCATCGGGTATGGACACGGACACGGACACGGAAGTGGACACGGGCATGGACGTGGATTAGGCTCAACAAAGCATTACCTTTGTTAAGATTCCTTTAGATCGGGTCCGAGTTTACCTACTTTCATATCCTTCTTTCCAAGAACTTGTCCCTCCCATCCAAGCTACACCGAGGATTACTTCTTAATCGCCGTATTGATTGGCATGCCCCCTCATTAATACATTACGCCATAACATAAGGACGAAAAGGAGGTCTCAATCAACCCGTCTAGGATTTTTTACTTGGCCTTTTTATCACTCTTGGATCCGTGGAATATGATCATTCATCACCCCCCTCCCCTTTATTATGATTAATTCTGTTTGGGCCATTGAAACTCTCCGGTACCGGTCATGCCCAGCCTTAAATGATCTTCTCATTTGTCGTAGGAGGGCATTTTGGTAATCACGCAATGATGATAACGTGTTTCTTGCACTTTCATCTGGGTACCAAATTTTCCCGTCGAATGTCAAATTTTGAGGAAGATCGGCCCGTTATCACTAAAATGGACAATTCATTAATCATCCAATTGCTAGCATCCGCCACAGGATAAATCATCGCCTTTCCAGCCCACGGTTTGGATATTGGACATATTTACTCATTTAATTTTGTGCAATATATAGAAATGCACCATGATGATATCTAAATGATTGCCATGGTCCTATTATCATATAAAACTCAATGCCAATTATTCGTTTTTATGCGATATATAGATATTCGCCGCTAGCTTTCCATTTATAGAGAAAAGCCAAAAAAGTGGTCTGTCACATTATAGAGAAAAAGCCAAAAAAGATGTCTGTCACATTATAGAGAAAAGCCAAAATCCTTTGTCTAATTTCAAACTTGGCGAGGAATTGTTGGTGGGGTTGCATTTCTCACCAAATTTCGAGAACATCGAGAAAACTATATTGCAAATGATGTGTGAATAAGGAGGATGGTGGATTCACAACTCATATCTATATATTTGGATTTCAAATATTGGCCCCGCCACTATTCCTATATGTCCAGTGCCAGAAATTAAATTAATTGCTAGGCTTAGCGGAATGGTGGATTTATAACTCATATATATTTGATTTCGAATATTGGGCTCACTACTATTCCTGCATATCCCGTGCCAAAACCTAAATTAATTGTGCCGAGATAGTAAATATTCGACTTTATATCCATTCATTCTCCAAAAGAATTCACAGTATTGCGCTAGAAATGCGTTTCATTTCCTAAACGAATGACTTAAACATTTGGATGGGATGTTATTGGAGTTAGTTCCGCATGCTTCATACCACGAGTTTATTATGTGCTCATGACTCTTTTGTTCACCAATTTAACGCGCATGGACATTTGAGTTTCATCTCACCGCTTGAATGCATTACTTTAATGAGTCCTCTATACATGTAGTCTGGCCACACTTAAAGTGTTTAAGCTTTCAATTAGACTTTTTAACAAAAATTGATTAAGTCGGTGCAACATTAATTAAACAGACAAGAAAAGAAAAGGGTGCTAAAAATCATTTATAGAGAAAATAGTCCAATTGGCTCAAAACCTCAAAATTGGCGCCAAAAAATTCGAGTGGATTCATCACGCTTCTTCAATTTCCCATGAAATGGAGACAATTATTCAATCCCAAAAAGAAAATTGTGCATATCATTGTCTTTATAACCCAAAAAAAAAAAAAACGTATGTGCAATTCTATTTTATACTTTCCCCGAGTATATGGGTAACTGGTAAGTATTGGCAATAGCAGATTCGACTGTATCCATCATTATCAAAGTTTCACAATCAACGTTTCAGAGGAATCGTTGTAAAGAAGAGTGAATTAATTAATGTCATTTTTTTAAAGCAAATCGTCAAGGACTTTTCATGGCCCAAGATAAAGCTGAACTGCTTTTACTTCTTTCGAGCAAGAAGAAGTCCCTATCATTGCCCTCGGGATCAGGACTGCATTTCCTAAGTACAGAAACAAGAAACAAGTAGTAACATTACCATTCTTTTCCTACTTTCTCTTCTATTTTTGGGATGGCTGATGATATGGAAGAACTGTGGAGAGAGAGAGAGAGACGGAGAGAGAGACAGAGTGCATAGGGGTGATTCTTTCTTCGTTTCTCGGGAACCTGTAAAATGCATGGGAAACTTACCCAAGACCAGCTCATTTTCACCCATAAAGGGTCATTGGACAAATCGTTCACTTTAAAAGTGCATCATTTTACCACAGTATTATATTATTAATCTTTCTTTTCGATTCTCAATCTAAGCAAAACTCATTCTCTCTCACTTTTCCTGAGAATGTCACCATAGTAATAGATACTGGGGTATTCTTTGAGGTGAATGATATTGCAAATGAATTGATAGAATGATTGAAATTGGACGATGTTTGAACATTAGTTCAAAAAATCTATCCCAGTAGTTAGAACAAAGAAATTTTATATTACCTTTTATAATGTTTTATTCAAAGTGTGAATTAATTCATGGCATTTAAAAAAAAAGAAGAAAGGAAAAGTAGTTACCTTTTATGGAAAGTGGACTCTGCTAGCAAACTCCTATCTTTTTTTTTTTTGGGTAAAACAAACTCCTATCTTTTGTCTTTACAGTATTTCAAGAATTTTCATAGATATTGTGAATGAGCTTTAAGGGTAAATAAATCTGACAAAAACATGCAATTTGAAAACGGTGTGGAACAAAACTTTTGGGTTGAGGAAATATTACCTCTCCCTTTCAAAAGCCAGATAGGAATACATCTCCCAGGTGTGTAAAAGCCAGATCAATCTCCTTAGCAAACAGCCTAATGAACTTTATTTTTTTTTTTGGTTTGTCAATGGTAAAGCAAGATTACGCTTTGCAAATGTATGATAATCGACTGGTAAATACATGATCACGAAAATGTATCCCTTAAAAAGCGCGGGATTGAAAATTAGTTATGATGGAAGGTTGGGATTCAAGTCACTACAAAATACTCTAATCGTCGGGACTTTCATCTGCCGTGACCTTTAAAGAGTTTAAACGTAATTTTTTTTCCCTTAATTTGAAGATGCTAACATTTTCCCCACGTTTTTCGTAGTTTCCTAAGTATTACGACCCATAATGTATTATCTCATCTACTAACTTTGAACTCTCCATTCATCAATCAATATAAGCTGCGATACTTTAATCGTCAAGGGGGTGGTGGTCGGTGTTGCCAGACCCAAGCCTTATTGAAAGACACGTTGGTCTTCATCACTCTCGAGGTTCCTTAATAAGTGGCGTGCGACCCGCATTATCTCCCGCTTATATCTCCTTTCTTTTCTTTTTTTACCACAAGCTGAACTGCATTTAAGAACATCCAACGTTTATGTTATGTTCATGAAGAAACTTATCTGCATTTTAGCCCCCTGAAAATGGAATACTAAAAGAGAAAGGTTTGAGCATGAGGACGCGGAGTCTAGCAGACGAAAAATTATCGCAATGCATGCAGCAGTATCAAAGGTCGCTCTTTTATGAGGATATATTGTTGCACGATTGTGGAATTGTCATTAGCGAATTAACTTATTTCTATTGATTTAATTCATGACTTTGGGCGGTCCCGGAACAGCATGTTGATGATGACCACAAATGGGACCGAGTCTCTTCCATTAAGTGGAGAAAAAGAGGAAAAGAAAACAAACGCATAGCCTCCCTCTCTTTTGACAACAAAGAACCTCGCATGTTGACTAACACATTTCACGTGCATGCATGCGCAACGTGCTCTCCACAGGTTTTGTGAAAGGACCGGATATACAGACCGGGAAATTTGTAACGTGGGGAAAATTGTCAATATAGTCCTAAACCTATTGGCCTTTTGCCAATTCAATCCTAAATCTTTCAACTTTGTCAATTGAGTCATAAACCTTTTCATTTCTTATCAATTCAGTCCTAAACCTTTGCATTTCTTGACAATTGATTCCATTTGGCCGGTCGGCACTAACGTGGCAACTAGCCGTTCGGCCAACGCGGACGTGACAATTTTTTAATATATTTTTCAAATTTTTTAATATATTTTTTTCTACCTTTTCATTTCCCTCTGGCCGGTCAAGTGACTGGCGACCGGCCGAAGGTGTGGGCCAACAAGGTCATCCTCGCCGGCCTTTGGTGAAGCTTGCCCCTACTGATGAGGTTGACCTCACCAACCCGCGTCGGACCGGCCAAAGAGAAAAGAAAAGGCAAAAATATATACTAAAAAATATTTAAAAATTCGAAAAAAAAATATTTAAAAATTGACACGTCAGCGCCGACCAACCAAATGGACTCAATTGGCAAGAAGTGAAAAGGTTTAGAACTCAATTGACAAAGTTAAAAGATTTAAGTCTGAATTAGTAAAAGTGCAATAAGTTTAGGACTGTTTGACAATTTTCCCTTGTAACGTGAGCAAACATGTGTTAAGCATATTTTGTTCGGAGTAATTAAATACCAGCATTGATGGTGCATTATTACACGATGGCAAGTTGAGAACCATAAAGTTTCTTTAATCAGTCGTTTAAGTGTCTCGGGACACTCTTTAACAAAACCCTCGTATAGACAAACATCACTAAGAGTTCCCTGTTTCGGAGAGCATGGAACTAATATTCATGAAGACATCCTCTTTCTCTATAGGTAATTGTATGCTTGTAAGTAGATGCCATGAATACTATGATGCAAAGACTAGCATGGGCATGACATAAGTAATCACTTGCACGAGTATGTCCTAAAAGATACGAGAGATATAAAACTCCACGATCCACAGCTTGAATATTTCCCAATTAATCACATGGAGCAAGAAGTCACAGCCATGAGGCCACGAATTTTGCATGAACGGCCACGAACTTGACTTGACAGAGGTAACGTAAAGAAATCAGCAAATTGCATATGATTCCCCTAGCCAACGAAAAGGCAGTACGAGCACCACATATCAAGTTATTCCCAGTTAATCAGTCAGACTTAAACACAAGCTTTCAAACTATCTCAACCATAGGGAGCAACAAACTAATAAAGGTCTACGGGCCATAAGCACGGATGGGATCTATATGAAAACCTCAATTATGCATCACTCATGAGGGTGCTTGATACTAATATGATCAGGAGGGCACTTGAGGAGGGCGCTTGACTTAAACTTTTGAAAGAAGATTCATATGTCAACCAATTTTTTTTTTGTGCATAATATGGGTAATTAAGTTGTTAGATGAAGACAATTTGGTAATTAACAACGTGATCCCAAGTATTACGTGGGCATCTGTCTAGTCAAGGACGCATGTCGGATCGACATCGGCAGAGGGATTACAAAATTTCTAGGAAAATTACCAAAGCAGTCTTAAACCTATTACAATTATACAAATTCAGTCCTAAACCTTTTGTTTTGTCAATTCAGTTATAAACTTTTTGTATTTATGCCAATTTAGTCTATTCGACCAATTTTAGTTAGCCGGTACCGGCTGTATTTTTAATATATTTTTTCAATTTTTATTTTAACTTTACTATCTAACTTTGATGTGACAAAGTTATAAACTTTGAGTGTGTCCAGTGAATTAATTTAACAAGTTTTTAGTTAGACGGTGAAGTTAGATTATACCGACCAAACACACAATTAATTCCACCCACTCAAAGCTCTTGTTCGTCCGGGTAGCATCCCTTCAAGCACCACAATTCAAGCCGGAAAAAGAACAGACCCAGACAAAATAGCCCATGCCCCGATGAACTCCAACCGCTCCCAAACACCTAAATCCGTCATTTCCAATTTATTTCTTTAATCCATTAACAACCATAACATCGTGACAAATTAAATTTTATTGTCCCTTTAAATCTCACTTGTATTGGATAATGTTGGTTTATTCCACGCACCTGATAAAATTTAACCACCAAAACTTATCGGCAGAGAAATCAAATCTCATAATTTTAGAGACGCTCTAAGAATATCGAGACAATCCTCATGATCCGTATAACACTTAGAATATTGAAATATTAATTATTGTTCATATAACTCGAGTAACTATTTCCCTTCAATAGAAATTCGTAGTGGGAGTCCCGAGGCGGTGATTAAATAGTGTCCATGGAAATGGATGGCGAGAAGCTTCCCAAAGCGTCCAAGTCGCGGAACACAACCGAATTCGCGAGGTGCCTGCTTCCTTGTGCTTCGTTTTTTTGTTTTTGGTCGAATCCATGTGCTTCATTTGCTCGCGAAGAGATGACCCAGATCAACATCTGGATGTTGGATGAATTGTCAGGACACGGCATGGAAGCAGATGGGTGATTCCGCGTTTGATATTGGTTTCGCCATTTGGTTAAAAGACAGGCGGAGACTGGTGTTTCAAGAGCCGTATCGACATCATTTGGATGTCGAAGAAAAGAGGAGGATCGAGGTGCAAGCAAAACCATGCCGATTCGTACTTTTGCCCACGTCACGTCGATAGCTTTGTCTCTTGGCGCGTCTTGTTTCTAGCAATGCTAAGGACCTGTTTGGCAAGTTGCAAAACAGTAAAAATTTATGTTCTTTTATTCTCCTAATCAGTTTTGGTACAGAAATCCGTTTGATAAACTTTTTGTTCCCGGGCACAAATTTACAAAAAATTGTTCTAAGAATCAGTTTTGGAACAGAATCAAGAAGTAAAAAAAAGTAACTTCTTAATTTTGAGAACAAGAATCAAAATTGGAAAAGAAATTATTTTTTTTTCCTTCTTTCCGGTTCTTTACCATTCTTCAGTTCTTCTTCCTACTGTTCTTCTTGCCTAGCTAGCCATCGGCAACACAGGCGAGGGCCAACGAGGGCATCATGGCCCCTGTCAAATCTGGCGAGGCCTAGACCCTCGCATCCTTGGCGAGGGTCGCCCTCGTGGATGCATCCTTCCTTTAATGGAACATGTTGTATATCAATGATCAAAGTTCGCGTGAAATGTTGAAAAAGATCAGCAACAACAAAATGGTCTAAAGGCACTAGAGAATAAGGGTGCTCGTACAGCCAAGTTCCGTTTTTTAATAGTAAATTTCTTGAATATATTGTAATCTACCTAACATCGTCGTAAGGTTGATTGTACTTGTAGATAGTAATTTTAGTTTGTGGGTCCTAACTTACATATAATGGTCGTAACTCGTTTGTAGATAGAATCATTTCTAACAAAATTAATTCTCAAATATAAAATCGTTGCTACGCGCACTCTCAAGCTAACACTTCCGATATGGTAAAAGAGCCTATATGAGATGTGCAAACTTTTTTATTCACGAGTCAAATCAATCAAAACCTATAAATATAGGCCATGCCACCGTCTTGTCCCATTCGCCATCAGGACTCCTCATGTCCCTAGAGAAAAAGTAAAAAGCAACGCCCATCCCACGTTGATTCTCCTCTCCACCTCCTCCCAAGATCAAATCACGTCCATCGCATGTCGTGCCAACCAAAGTCCACCCTTAATAGGACGGTTGAACTCCAAAAGTGGCGCTAGCCTGCTCTCATGCCCACCAAATATATCGTGCACCTTCAACTACCCGATGAAAAAACCTCCCATGCAAATCCCCATTATTGATTATTGAGATAAGTGCACCTAACGCCGCATAGTGGTTAATCTCCCACTACATACCGCCCCTTCTTCCATTTCAAAAGACGCAGAAAGTGGCGCCTCGCTAACTCCACTAGTCCCCTCCACTTGCGGGCGAACCCCATTTCATTACTCTTATGGCCACTCCTCAATTTACCCATTTGGAGAACTTTGCCTTCACCGGCTTTCGGGCTTCTTTGCTATGTGCTTCTAGCAACAGACACTACTTTTTTAATAAAGTAAAGATCATTATTAGGAAAATTATCAAATTAACCATAATTGGTCTCGAAATTTACCAACACATTACAGTTTTTTTGGTCGCTGCTCACATTACATTCGGCGAAGCACAAATCGCGGTGGCAAGTCTCGAGGAGGAGAAAAACACAGAGAGATCAAGACGGGCCCTACAAAGAAAATCCATGCATTGACTTATTATATGAGATTTGGGACAAGGCCATAGAAACCCAAAAAAAAGAGTTCTGCCAAGAGGGAATCATGCATGGTAACCGTAGTCCTGTCGAATCGAACACACAGACCAAGTCCAAGATGCTCAATTACGTGGCATTAACCTCAATCGGGGACACAAGAAATATAAGAAACTGCTCAGAAATCACGAGAGACGAGTTAATTAGTTAAGACTCCAACATCACCCCGTGTTCGTGAAGGACCTTCACAGATGTAGATGCATGTCCCGTGCTAAAAAACCGTCCCTTTTAGGGAAGGGACATCAGTAATTCGGTCGGATCAATTAAGCACCGCGAGAAACTCGATATTCTACACGTTTCTAGATTAATATTTGGCGAGAATTAACCATAACACACATTAATCCACAAACGCATAATCAATTCAACAAAATAAAAAGGTACCAGTCAGCAATAGAGAAAAAGTAAAAAATAAACAAAGGTGTGCGTGGGACTCACATGTGAAGCAGAAAGGTCCAAACCTTTACAAAGTACGCCACTATTTCGTAAGTGCCTAGACCGCAACACGAAAAAGGTCGTAAAAAAGGAAGAACAACCGGGACAAGCTCCACAGTAAATAACAAACAGGGAAAAAATTATTTTGGATAAGGATCTCTGCGTCCGGAATCCGTCCGGACGGCCCATCCCTACTCTCTCCCTCCGTCCTTCTCCTTCTTCTTTCACTTTTGTTTCAACACAACACCTCCCATCCTCATTCTCTCTCGCCCCTTCCCCCAAGGCGTCCTCCCTACCATGTGCACCGCCCATTCTTCCATTTCAAAAGACTTAGAGTCGAGCCAAGAACAGTGCACGGCACTGAGCAAACGCCGCGACACGTGGTGGCGAGCCTTGACAATAATGTGATGCCACACAGATTCCGTCTAGGAGCAGTAGTAGATACCATTTAATTACTCTTTTGCTCACCAATTTCCCTATTTAATCTACCAAGAGGGGGAATCGTGCATGGCAACGACGGAATCAGACGCACAAACCAGAGCCAAAATGCTCAATTCCATAGCATCGGCTACGATAAAATGGTGCAAGAACTGTTCAGAGATCACAAGAAACACGAGTCGATAAGTTAAAAGAACTCAACCTCACCCCACACGGGTGTAAGAACATGTCCTGAGACCCCCAACGACTTAATCGGATCAATTAGGTAATATTTTCTATACGATTCCAAGTTAATAATCAGGATACACGTAAATCCACTGTGCATGGCATGACGCGAGTCAATTCCCAACAAAATTTAAAGTTCTCATCATCAACAATAGAGAAAGAAAAAGGAATTTTTATGGGTGACCCACGTGCAAAGCTAAAGAAGAAGAAGGGCGCCTATTTGCAAGTGGCTGCCTGCCATCGTCTCTTCTTCGAGTTCGAACAAGCAGAGAAGAAAAACACAGAGCAAATCAAGCACTTCTCCCTCATTCGCCCTCTTCTCTCTCTCGCTCGCATATCCAACCTCTTCCTCCTCCGAAAACCCAGCCTCTTTGTCTTCCTCATAGGTAATGCAAGTCCCCGTCCCCCGCGGACACGTCGTCGTAGCCTTCGACGACGGTGCCAATCGCCCGCTTAGGATTTCGCCTCTGTGAGTCCTTCGCTCCTCTCGCCATTTTCAAGCTCCGCATTTTTCGTTCGTCTTTGTGTGCTCATCATTCATTCTTGCGACTCGTTTCTTTTCGGTCTGATTTGCTTCAATGATGTGTTTTATTTTTCCTGTTGTCTGCTGCTCTTACCTTTGATGTCTGTGTTGACAAGACTCCCATCGAAACCCCTTTGTACTTTTTGAATTTCGCTAGTTTTCTCCGAGCCAAAATTATGTTGTGTGCTTGCTCTAGAAAGCAGTTCAAATTTGAGGGTCCCACCCCAATCATAATAGTCCTTAGCTACGAGGGATTTCTTTTAGAGGTTGCCCGAGTTGTTTGTGAAGTATTTAATCGGCATTCTGGTGTGTGATCTTACGTAGGCTTTGGGGTGTTCTCAGTTGGTGTAGAAAGACAAGAGCAGGGAAATAAAAAGAAAGAAGAAAGTTAAAGCAAAACATATAGTTTTGAACTGGATTTTTGTCTAGTGAAAAAAGAAAAGACCAATATGCAATAGCCTATTTTTGTGTCCATGATTCAAGCCTTGCGAGACCAGCAGTCCCGAGTCCCTATTTTCATAATTAAATGATAATACTATATTTAAGTTAAAAACCTCAAATAAAAAAGATCAAATCATACAATAGTTTAGGAAAACGGCTTGATTAAATTGTTAGATTTTAACATTTGATTAAGCCTAGCTTCTTTTTAATTAGCACATGATTTAGGAGTTTTAGTGAGTTAACTTTGGTATAGTTTAGTTTTAGTGGACTATCCTTTTGGAAAAGAAATTGAACTTGATTCAAAGTTAGCTTACGGAGGATCGTATCGGCTTATAACATGACTATGCATATTCTTTGCCTACAATTATTGGGTTTTCATTTTCGCACTTCTATTTAAAGCTTTTAAATACTTAGATATTTAGTTTTTTACACTTTTAATACATTGATCGTTCTTTTCCTTTCTAAAATGGTTATGGCTAGATTAGGATCATAATAAATCTTTCGAGGACATTGCATGATGATTTAGTAGCTTGAATGTGTCAAAAAGAGAGAAAGAACTGTTTGATTATGTCAAGAAGAGATTGAGAGGCCTTGTTCTGGTGCTCTTCCGTAAGAAGGCAGGTAAGACGCAGCTAAGTATAACAGAGAGTTCCAAAAATGAAGGATCCTCTTCTTACCACACTGCTTTCTCAAAAAGAGATGACTATGATAATAATGACACAAGAAATGCAAGGAACCACTCGGAGATCACGAGGCATGAGTTAATTAGTTCAAACTCCAACATCACCCATGAAGGATCTCCATGTCCAGAATCTGTACGAACGACTCGCCTAGGGACAAGCCGTCCGTACAGATTCCAGACACGAAGATCCTTATCCAAAATAACTTATTCCATATTTGTTATTTACTTTGGAGCTTGTCTCATTTAGTGGTTGTTCTCCCTTTCTTACGACCTTTCTCGTGCTGCGGTCCAGGCACCTACGAAATTGCGGCTTCCTCTGTAAAGGTTCGGACCCTTCAGCTTCACACGTGAGTTCCGCGCACACTTCTTGTCTTATTTTCTACTTTTTCTCTATTGCTGATTGGGACCTTTTTATTTTGTTGGGTTAATTATGTGTTTGTGGATTAATGGGCGCTGTGGTTAATTCTCGCCAAATATCAAACTAGAAATGTATAGAATATTGGGCTTTTCTCTCGGTGCTTAATTGATCCGACCGAGTTGTCGAGGTCCCGGCCCCAAGAGGGATGGTTTTTCGGCACGGGACATGCATTTACGTCCATGAAGGTCCTTCACGAACACGGGGTGATACCAGAGTTTTAACTAATTAACTCATGCCTTTCGTCATCTCCGAGCAGTTCCTTGCATTTCTTGTGTCATCACTGTCATAGCCATCTCCCTTTGAGAAAGCAGTGTGGTATGAAGAGGATCCTTCATTTCTGATACTCTCTGCCATACTTGACTGCGTCTCACCTGCCTTTTTACAGAAGAGCACCGGAATAAGGCCTCTCAATCTCTTCTTCATATAATCAAACAGTTCCTTCTCCCTTTTTTACACATTCAAGTTACCAAATGATCATGCAATGTCATCGAAAAGTTTATTATTATCCGAAACTAACCATAATCATTTTAGAAAGTAAAATAACAACCAATGTATTAAAAATGTGAAAACTAAACACCCAAGTATTTAAAAACTCTAAATCAAAGTGCAAAAATGAAAACCCAAAAATTACGAACAATGAATCTGTATAGCCATGTTATAAGTTGATACGATCCTCCATGAGCTAACTTTGAATCAAGTTCAATTTCTTTTCCCAAAGAATAGTCCACTAAGACTAAACTATACCAAATGTTACTCGCTAAAACCCCTAAATCATGTGCTAATTAAGAAGCTAAGACTTAATTTAATGTTAAAATCTAATAGCTTAGTCAAGTCGTTTTTCTAAGCTATTGTATGATTTAATCTTTTTTATTTGAGGTTTTGTATATTTTTTAATTAAAATATATTATTATCATTTAATTACGAAAATGAGATAAGCGCATTAGAAGTCCTAAAACTTGTCACGAAAGTGCAATTGAGTTCTAAAACTTTCAAAAAGTGCAATCAAGCCCTAAAACTTGTCATAAAAATATAATCAAGTTCTAAAATTTTTAAAAAGTGCAATAAAAAAAAATTTAATTGTCTTAACTTGACAAGTTTTAAAGCTTGATTAGAATTTTTGAAAGTTTTAGGACTCAATTGCACTTTATGACAAGTTTTAGAATTTAATTGCACTTTTTAAAAGTTTTAGGACTCAATTGCATTATGATAATAAGTTTTAGGACTTCCAGTGCACTTATCCCTTACAAAAATAGAGACCGGGGACTGTTAGTCTCGCAAGGCTTGAACTATGAATACAAAAATAAGCTATTGCATGTTGGTATTTTCCTTTCTCACTAGATAAATATCCAATTCACTAAAAGAGCAAACAAAGCCCAAAACTATCTATTTTGCTTTAGTTTTCTTTTTTCTTTCTATTTCGCTATTCTCATCGTCTTTCTTCTGCACCAACTAAGAACACCCCAAAACTTACCTAAGACTCTACACACCAAAATGCCAATCAAATCCTTCATAACTCGGGCGTCCTCTAAAAGAAATACCTCGTAGCTAAGGACTATGGTGATTGGGGCGGACCCTCAAATTAGCGCATAACATAATTTTGGCTCGGAGAAAGCTAGCGAAATACAAAGAGTACAAGGGGGTTTCGGTGAGGGTCATGTCAACACAGACCTCAAAGGTAAAAGCAACATACAGCAGAAAAAGCAAAACACTTATCATTGAAGCAAAGCAGACTGGAACAGAGAACGGAAAGAAACGAGTCGCAAGAATGAACAACAAGCGCATAAAGACGAACAAAAAATGCGGAACATAAAAATAGCGAGAGCGAAGGACTCACAGAGGCGAAACCCCAAATGGGCGACTCGCACCATCGCTGTCATCGAAGGCAGCGTGTCCGTGAGGGACAGGGGACGAAAACTTGCGTTGCCTCTTAGGAAGACAAAGAGGCTGGGTTTAGGATGAGAGAGAAATGCTAGATTTACGAGCGAGGGAGAGAGAGGAAGGCAAACGAGAGAGAGAGAGAGAGGGAGAAGTGTCCGATCTTCTCTTTGTGTTTTTTTTTCTCTGCTTGTCCAAACCCGAAGAAGAGAAGATGGCAGGGAACCACTTATAAATAACCGCATTTCTTCTTCTTCTTAAGCTTTGCACATAGGTCCCCTAACCACAAAAATCCATTTTTTTTTATGTATTGTTGCTAGTGGGGACTTTGAATTTTGTTAGAAATTGACCCACACCACGCCACGCCAAGCCAAGCCATGCACGGTGGATTTTCGCGCATCTTGGTTATTAACTAGGAATCGCATAGAAAATATTACTTAAATAATTCAACTGTGTCGCGGGGGGTCTCGAGACATGCTCTTATGCTCGTTCGAGATGATGCCGAGTTCTTTTAACTTATCGACTCGCGTTCCTTGTGATCTACGAGCAGTTCTTGCACTATTTTCTCATAGCCGATGCTATGAAATTGAGCATCTTGGCCCAGTTTGCGCGTCTAATTCTGCCGTTGCCATGCACGATTCCCCATCTTGGCGAATTAAATGGAGAAGCTGGTGAGCAAGAGAGTAATTAAATGATATCTACTACTGCTACTAGACTAGATCCGCGCGGCATCATGTTATCGTCAAGGCTCACCCCCATGCGCTGCTGCATTCACTCGGTGTCGTACACTGTTCTTGGCTCAACTCCTAGTTTTTTGAAATGGAAGAAGGGGAGGCACACGTGGTAGGGGGGACGCCTCAAGGGAAGGGGCAATGGGATGAGGATGGGAGGTGTCGTGTGGAAACAAAAGCGGAAGAAGGAGCAGGACGGAGGGAGGGAGCGGGTGAGGACAGACCATCCGTACGGATTCCGGATTCGGAGATCCTTATCCCAAAAAACTTATTCTCTATTTGTTATTTACTTTGGAGCTTATCCTATTTGGTGATTGTTCTTTAATCCATATATCCTTTTGCATCAAATATCCCAACTTAAATAGGTTAGGGTCCCATCAATCTACCATCAGCTCTAATACTTATTTGTTGGGAGCAAAGCATAAGCTTGATACCAGAAAATCACCAAGAGAGAGCCCAAGTCCAAACATGCTTACACATCAAATTGGACTCACCTTCACTCAAAAGCTGAAACCAATAAGTTATAGAACAATGAAGATATATTAATTGTTTTATACCACACCAATTCTCTAATGTGGGATTTCTCTAACATATCTTATTCGTGCATTCGAACAATCTCCCCATCAGACATGAGCTCAATGTTAGATTTGCTCACACCTTATCCAAATATTTTTCCACATCAAGATTTCTCAACTTGAATAGAATGGGAGCCCATCAATCTAGGCCTAATACCAATTCGTTGAGAGCGAAACAAAAGCTCAATACCTTGCGCCTGAGAAAATCAAGAGAGAGCTCAAGTCCGAAAATGTTAACATATCAAGTTGAGTCAACCTTCACTCAAAAACTTAAGTCAATAAGTAATGAGCAGACTAAAATATATTAACTGTTCTTACACCACATCAATTCTTCGATAATGAATTTCTCTAGCATAACTTATATGTGCGTTCTAACAATCTCCCCCTCTGATGTAAGCTTAGTGTTAATTCCGGTCTCCCTTAATCCAAATATCTTTCTACATCAAGATATCTCAATTTGAATAGATTGGGGGCCCATCAATCCACCATCGCCTCTAACACCAATTCGTTAAGAACAAAATGAAAGCCTGATACATTTCACCTAGAAAGATTACCAAGAGAAAGCCTAAGACCGAACCTGTTAACATATTCAATTGAGCTCACATTCACTCAAAAGTTTAAGCCGATAAATTATGAACCAACTATAATATATTAACTACTTGAAATGGTTTCAATTCTCTACGTGATATTTCTCCAGCACAACTCCCTCATGCATGCTAACATTTCATTCGTACAAAACAGCAAACGTTCAACGGGCAAAAACATCAATAACTTCATAGCAAATATAAGGCTTTCATTAATACGGCAAATCAATTAAATCTTAAGCCAAAATATATTCTATCTGAGCAAATCAACGGACATTTCATAAGCATGGTCAATAAGATCTAAGATTGGGTTGATGACATGATATTAGCATGCCATGGGCCGTGTTTGGTTGCACATGAAGAGATCTCTCTTTTACGAAGTATATATGGATACAAGCTTTGCACTTTTTATTATGAATCTCCTTACTCTACCTAATGTAGAAAGGAGTATCCTAGTTGGTATATAAAAACTAATCAACTTGCCAGTCCTAGACATATGGATTGCCGAAACAAGTTCATCATCAATAGAGAAAGAAAAAGTTCAAGAAGAGATGAGAGAAAGTTGCCATGAAGAAAAAGGCAAGAAAGGTGTACTGTTCAGTGACACCATTCACATTAAATTACCTCTCATGAAGCCACTACACTCCACGCCACAACCTGCAAACGCCATAAATGTCCCGCCTTTACTTGTTACTTCATCGAACCCCACCAACCAAATTTCACAAACAGGCCGAGAGAGAGAGACCAACCAAATTTCACAACCTGAGCATATTGTAAAGTGAAATGCAGACTCTAGAATTCCATAAATTCACGAAAGACAGGCTACACATGATGAACCACAGAGAAGAAAATGAATAGAGTAGTACAAAATCAAATCGGTAAGTTGTGGTATGGAGGAATTTATTCATATCTTAGAACCAGATCAACAACACACTAGAACCATCCAAGTAAAGAAGGAAAGGCATATATTTTCCAACAGTTTTACGTTATAGTACACTCGTTCGAGTAAATTAGAAGATTATAATTGCAATTGAACAAATAGAAGATGAGTCTCAAGGCATGAAATGTAGTGCACGGCAAGCCCATAAAAATATTTGCTATATTGCAATTGCATTTGCTATAATCCAGACCTAAATTTTAGGTCTCAAGATAAACATGACAAAAACGGGCAATTTCAGCAGCTATACTGTGCGAAAATTGAGAAAAGGATTCTAGATCTGGACTAGCTGCAGAATTTGGATATTTGACCACAAATGCAAATCATTGCTTGCTAAGATTTGTAAGTGAAGCATAAAGGTGAAAGCCGAAGCAGGTTGCAGGTCTGTTGAACAATTATGTTTGTACCTCATTATGTGATTCACCGGAAGGACAAGAGCCTTCTTCTTGGCTTTCCTGAATCGTATGGAAAATCTTTTAAAGGGTAGTGCAGAGAAGCCTCCTCCCAACGCCTTCACATAAGATTCCCGAAGCAGAATTTCATATAAATGGAAGATTACAGAGAAAAGGCTACTTAAGCCTTGTGAAACTAATGTTTCATTCATAAATGCGTTTTGCTTATGTCTTCAGCAGCAAGATAATCTGATAAGCAGAACATGAAACAATTTCATTTTTTTTTTCACTTTTTGAGACTCACATTCAGCAGTTTTCATGCAGTTTCTCCAAAATTCCTCACCATTAATGAGAAACATCACACAGAGTATATATTCACAAAATATTTCCCATCTAGCAATCACTAATGACACATGGCGCAGAAATTGCAAATCGCCTCAGGATAGAAGAAAAAGAAAATGCACCAGAAATACCACTATTTTCTCTGATTGAAGGCCACACGGCACAAAACTGATACTGAACATGATAAAATGAGAAAAAACCAAAGCAGGTGATCATTCCAAAATGCTACAAAATGCACTTTGAGATCTCAAAATAATAGAGATAATCCGTGCACCTTGAGAGTCCACAATTTTACAAAATGCTGATGCTAAACTCCAGGGTAACTCGAAATTTGCACTTCATGTGGAGTGAAGTACCTCCTAGCAAAGGCTACGATATTGTTCTTCAATCTCCTTTGCTTCTCTTCAAGATCAACACCTATCTACAAATAAGGAGAGCAAACTAGAGGGAATCAGTATCATTAGTGGACTATCACGGAAACTTAAGACGATGCTTGAAGAAATAAATACTTTGCCAGTATACGGGAGTACAAACCGGTGAATCAACAGTCACTCCACAAAGTATAAGAGAAAAAGTGTGCGAGTCGTTAAATTGGACCCGTGATGCACACTGGCATTGATCATTGTCCCACTCCAACCACCACAAAATAAACATCAAACAAGTTACTGATAACAGAGATCAAAATCTCCAGCCATTGTAAGTATGAACATACCTTGGGTTTTCCACGGATGTTCTTCTTAAACTTCAAGGATCTCGGATGAATTTGGCCATTAATCTGATCTAGTATAAAGAATTACTGCACAAATGCAATAACTCAGCCTATTACTAAATCAAGAAAATCAGAATCTACCAATGTGAATATCACATTAAAAGAAACTCTAGCCAGAGCAGCACATGAATAAACAATTCTCACAAACATTGAACAAGTAAGAAGAAGGTTCTTTCTCCTATAGAAACAAAAGCGAATGAGGAGCTTCCTCATTTAACATTGGCGTTTTTTTGGGGGGTCAAACTTGCCCAAAATACGCCTGTTTACAAAATACTAAATATCAGTAAATATATCAGCAGCCAATCCTAGACTACGGCTATACGCAGATCATAGTAAATAAACTTATACATCTACTAGATTGATACTGCAAAATGTTGATCAGATTAACTAACAGTGGTATCCTGGAGTCTCCAAAGTAATTAAATGACGCCTATGAAAGATGCTAAAAGGTCCTAAATGCTCAATCATAAGGTCATTAGGCATTCCATGACTATAGTCCAACAGGAAAAGGAGTATGCCACAAACTGCACTCTCATTACTGCACCATATACCGACTCTGTCCTGGGGTCTAACAAAGTAATCAACAATGCAAAGCGAAGCCACTAAAAAGTTTTCAACTCTATCTGGCTTAGAAGCGAAAGGTAATGAAAAGGAAGAGCGTCTCACATGCGTGAGGGAAGTTGTACCGGGACCAGAGTCGACGATGCAGCGGTGAAGTTCCTCCAGAAGCAAACGACATTCACGGGGGAAATCACCACGCTCCTGAACAAAATCATCCAGCACTAGAGCTCCCGGGGTGTTTTGTAAATCAGATGCTCCCGCGGGCGAACTCTCCATTCGAAACGACTACAAACAACAGCGACAATGACAACGACCACAAGCAATGAGCCACCACGACAAGATAGCAGCGTCAACACATAAATCTCATAAGGTATGAATACATATCGTACTTCAACGCATACAGAGCAGTGCAACATGCAAACACACTAGAAAGCACCGCTCGTCGCAATTTGAGAAGCACACAGAGAGAGGGGAATGACACTCACCTTGGTTTCGACGGCCAACTGGTGAGCTAGAAGAGGCAGAGCTGGGTTTCTGCGGAGAGAGAGAGAGAGTGTGTGTGTACCTTCCAGCGGTGGGAAGATTATGAACATAATGGGTTTCTTACGTGAGAGATTTGTTTAATAAGCAAGTGTGAATTGCAAAAGGCACAAAAATCCACCACGACACCACGTCGATAACTAGGTTTGCCATTTTGTGTTATCGTATCTAATTAGGATACTACTCGTTTAGCACGTTCAATATATAAACTTTTATGTATCAACTACAATGTTGGGGTAGAAACTTAAAGAATGCAATTGTATGCTTATTAGGAGGAAAAGGAAGTTTATGAGTTACAGAATGCATTATAGAGAATCAATGAACTTATCTTTCCATGTCACTTGCTCCTTGTCTTTTTTAAATCTTGAACTGTCTTTTCTCCTCGAAAGTGAATCAGAAGAAAGGAAAACTGATTTTATCAGCTCACACATGCAAATGACGAATTTGTGAATGCAACAGCTATAACACTGGTTTCTAAAGTAGATTATTGTGTAAGAACGGTAGAGTTCAGACCCATTCCTTGCTGCAAAGTTATAGATAAATGCATCACTAAGATTCTTGTTTCGAGATCAGAGCGGATTTTTCACTGTCTTGTTAGCTCAAATCAAAATGCAATCATTGAGGGGAGGAAATTTGAGGATAATCTGGTGATTGCACATGACTTGCAAGAAATTATCATAGTTGTCTCCAATATCTCATATAAATGCAGATATAATGAAGGGGTTTCATTCAGTTAAATGGGAATTCATTCTAAATATTCTTGAGCCTATTAATGTTCCAATTCAATTCACTAACCGGTTCAAATGTCGCATTACTGCTCCTCTTTTTTCAATTTCTATTAATGGAGGATTTGAAGGGGTTCTTTCAAGGGAAGGAAGGAATTCGATAAGGCAGCCCACTTTATCCACATTTGTCTGGTTAGGTTGTTGAGGAACTTAGTAAGCTTCTCAAAATGTGAGCATCTCAAGGGGAGACGAATTTTCATCCTCGTCATTAGAGAATAAACCTTACCAACTTATGCTTCGCAGATGACATCATGATCCTTGGAAAAGGAGATAATTCCGTCCAAAAACGAGAAAACTGCATATTTACTTGATTCTATTGTATCTCCTGACTCAAGCTAAGTTGGAAGTATACTGAAGTTTATAGTGCCACGTTGTCCTATATTTAAATGAGTAATCTTATTGAGCTCACAGGTTTCAAATGAGCGAACTTATCAGTGAGATACTTGAAAAAAAAGCCTTCATTCTCAGGAAAATGCAGAGAGGTATGTTGTCAGTGCTTGAGAAGATTTTAATCCGTATTAACAGCCAAACAGTTGCATTTGCAGGGAGATTACAGCTTATAAAATTTGTTTCATAACCACCTGCAGAATTATCAGCAGAGTACGTTTGCTTGCCCAAAGAAAGTTGTTGACTCAGTAGAGATAAATGTACTACTTTTCTCTGAAAAGAAAAGGACACTCGTTCAAAAGCTGCATATTTGTTTACTTTTCTCACACGCGTGAGGGAAGTTGTGCCGGGACCAGAGTCGACAATGCAGTGGTGAGAGACAGCTCTTGCAGTCCACTCTCTTCCGGAATTTCTCCCCTGTTTTTTACTTGTTACTTTTTACTTTTATTTTTTGAGCTGCACTTTGCTTTTATTTCCCACTACTCGAAACAGGTAGCACCCTGTATTTTTCCCTTTTGTTTTTGCTATTATTTGATTATCTTTTGCCGTGAAAAAAGCCGGCGTCTTTAGGATTAGCAGGCTCTTCTTGATGGGGACGCGCTAAGGTCGCGCGTGGGCATTGACCTGGGCTGGACAACTCGCGCCACGGTGGTGGATCATCGGGTATGGACACGGACACGGACACGGAAGTGGACACGGGCATGGACGTGGATTAGGCTCAACAAAGCATTACCTTTGTTAAGATTCCTTTAGATCGGGTCCGAGTTTACCTACTTTCATATCCTTCTTTCCAAGAACTTGTCCCTCCCATCCAAGCTACACCGAGGATTACTTCTTAATCGCCGTATTGATTGGCATGCCCCCTCATTAATACATTACGCCATAACATAAGGACGAAAAGGAGGTCTCAATCAACCCGTCTAGGATTTTTTACTTGGCCTTTTTATCACTCTTGGATCCGTGGAATATGATCATTCATCACCCCCCTCCCCTTTATTATGATTAATTCTGTTTGGGCCATTGAAACTCTCCAGTACCGGTCATGCCCAGCCTTAAATGATCTTCTCATTTGTCGTAGGAGGGCATTTTGGTAATCACGCAATGATGATAACGTGTTTCTTGCACTTTCATCTGGGTACCAAATTTTCCCGTCGAATGTCAAATTTTGAGGAAGATCGGCCCGTTATCACTAAAATGGACAATTCATTAATCATCCAATTGCTAGCATCCGCCACAGGATAAATCATCGCCTTTCCAGCCCACGGTTTGGATATTGGACATATTTACTCATTTAATTTTGTGCAATATATAGAAATGCACCATGATGATATCTAAATGATTGCCATGGTCCTATTATCATATAAAACTCAATGCCAATTATTCGTTTTTATGCGATATATAGATATTCGCCGCTAGCTTTCCATTTATAGAGAAAAGCCAAAAAAGTGGTCTGTCACATTATAGAGAAAAAGCCAAAAAAGATGTCTGTCACATTATAGAGAAAAGCCAAAATCCTTTGTCTAATTTCAAACTTGGCGAGGAATTGTTGGTGGGGTTGCATTTCTCACCAAATTTCGAGAACATCGAGAAAACTATATTGCAAATGATGTGTGAATAAGGAGGAGGGTGGATTCACAACTCATATCTATATATTTGGATTTCAAATATTGGCCCCGCCACTATTCCTATATGTCCAGTGCCAGAAATTAAATTAATTGCTAGGCTTAGCGGAATGGTGGATTTATAACTCATATATATTTGATTTCGAATATTGGGCTCACTACTATTCCTGCATATCCCGTGCCAAAACCTAAATTAATTGTGCCGAGATAGTAAATATTCGACTTTATATCCATTCATTCTCCAAAAGAATTCACAGTATTGCGCTAGAAATGCGTTTCATTTCCTAAACGAATGACTTAAACATTTGGATGGGATGTTATTGGAGTTAGTTCCGCATGCTTCATACCACGAGTTTATTATGTGCTCATGACTCTTTTGTTCACCAATTTAACGCGCATGGACATTTGAGTTTCATCTCACCGCTTGAATGCATTACTTTAATGAGTCCTCTATACATGTAGTCTGGCCACACTTAAAGTGTTTAAGCTTTCAATTAGACTTTTTAACAAAAATTGATTAAGTCGGTGCAACATTAATTAAACAGACAAGAAAAGAAAAGGGTGCTAAAAATCATTTATAGAGAAAATAGTCCAATTGGCTCAAAACCTCAAAATTGGCGCCAAAAAATTCGAGTGGATTCATCACGCTTCTTCAATTTCCCATGAAATGGAGACAATTATTCAATCCCAAAAAGAAAATTGTGCATATCATTGTCTTTATAACCCAAAAAAAAAAAAAACGTATGTGCAATTCTATTTTATACTTTCCCCGAGTATATGGGTAACTGGTAAGTATTGGCAATAGCAGATTCGACTGTATCCATCATTATCAAAGTTTCACAATCAATTAATTAATGTCATTTTTTTAAAGCAAATCGTCAAGGACTTTTCATGGCCCAAGATAAAGCTGAACTGCTTTTACTTCTTTCGAGCAAGAAGAAGTCCCTATCATTGCCCTCGGGATCAGGACTGCATTTCCTAAGTACAGAAACAAGAAACAAGTAGTAACATTACCATTCTTTTCCTACTTTCTCTTCTATTTTTGGGATGGCTGATGATACGGAAGAACTGTGGAGAGAGAGAGAGACAGAGAGAGAGACAGAGTGCATAGGGGTGATTCTTTCTTCGTTTCTCGGGAACCTGTAAAATGCATGGGAAACTTACCCAAGACCAGCTCATTTTCACCCATAAAGGGTCATTGGACAAATCGTTCACTTTAAAAGTGCATCATTTTACCACAGTATTATATTATTAATCTTTCTTTTCGATTCTCAATCTAAGCAAAACTCATTCTCTCTCACTTTTCCTGAGAATGTCACCATAGTAATAGATACTGGGGTATTCTTTGAGGTGAATGATATTGCAAATGAATTGATAGAATGATTGAAATTGGACGATGTTTGAACATTAGTTCAAAAAATCTATCCCAGTAGTTAGAACAAAGAAATTTTATATTACCTTTTATAATGTTTTATTCAAAGTGTGAATTAATTCATGGCATTTAAAAAAAAAGAAGAAAGGAAAAGTAGTTACCTTTTATGGAAAGTGGACTCTGCTAGCAAACTCCTATCTTTTTTTTTTTTGGGTAAAACAAACTCCTATCTTTTGTCTTTACAGTATTTCAAGAATTTTCATAGATATTGTGAATGAGCTTTAAGGGTAAATAAATCTGACAAAAACATGCAATTTGAAAACGGTGTGGAACAAAACTTTTGGGTTGAGGAAATATTACCTCTCCCTTTCAAAAGCCAGATAGGAATACATCTCCCAGGTGTGTAAAAGCCAGATCAATCTCCTTAGCAAACAGCCTAATGAACTTTATTTTTTTTTTTGGTTTGTCAATGGTAAAGCAAGATTACGCTTTGCAAATGTATGATAATCGACTGGTAAATACATGATCACGAAAATGTATCCCTTAAAAAGCGCGGGATTGAAAATTAGTTATGATGGAAGGTTGGGATTCAAGTCACTACAAAATACTCTAATCGTCGGGACTTTCATCTGCCGTGACCTTTAAAGAGTTTAAACGTAATTTTTTTTCCCTTAATTTGAAGATGCTAACATTTTCCCCACGTTTTTCGTAGTTTCCTAAGTATTACGACCCATAATGTATTATCTCATCTACTAACTTTGAACTCTCCATTCATCAATCAATATAAGCTGCGATACTTTAATCGTCAAGGGGGTGGTGGTCGGTGTTGCCAGACCCAAGCCTTATTGAAAGACACGTTGGTCTTCATCACTCTCGAGGTTCCTTAATAAGTGGCGTGCGACCCGCATTATCTCCCGCTTATATCTCCTTTCTTTTCTTTTTTTACCACAAGCTGAACTGCATTTAAGAACATCCAACGTTTATGTTATGTTCATGAAGAAACTTATCTGCATTTTAGCCCCCTGAAAATGGAATACTAAAAGAGAAAGGTTTGAGCATGAGGACGCGGAGTCTAGCAGACGAAAAATTATCGCAATGCATGCAGCAGTATCAAAGGTCGCTCTTTTATGAGGATATATTGTTGCACGATTGTGGAATTGTCATTAGCGAATTAACTTATTTCTATTGATTTAATTCATGACTTTGGGCGGTCCCGGAACAGCATGTTGATGATGACCACAAATGGGACCGAGTCTCTTCCATTAAGTGGAGAAAAAGAGGAAAAGAAAACAAACGCATAGCCTCCCTCTCTTTTGACAACAAAGAACCTCGCATGTTGACTAACACATTTCACGTGCATGCATGCGCAACGTGCTCTCCACAGGTTTTGTGAAAGGACCGGATATACAGACCGGGAAATTTGTAACGTGGGGAAAATTGTCAATATAGTCCTAAACCTATTGGCCTTTTGCCAATTCAATCCTAAATCTTTCAACTTTGTCAATTGAGTCATAAACCTTTTCATTTCTTATCAATTCAGTCCTAAACCTTTGCATTTCTTGACAATTGATTCCATTTGGCCGGTCGGCACTAACGTGGCAACTAGCCGTTCGGCCAACGCGGACGTGACAATTTTTTAATATATTTTTCAAATTTTTTAATATATTTTTTTCTACCTTTTCATTTCCCTCTGGCCGGTCAAGTGACTGGCGACCGGCCGAAGGTGTGGGCCAACAAGGTCATCCTCGCCGGCCTTTGGTGAAGCTTGCCCCTACTGATGAGGTTGACCTCACCAACCCGCGTCGGACCGGCCAAAGAGAAAAGAAAAGGCAAAAATATATACTAAAAAATATTTAAAAATTCGAAAAAAAAATATTTAAAAATTGACACGTCAGCGCCGACCAACCAAATGGACTCAATTGGCAAGAAGTGAAAAGGTTTAGAACTCAATTGACAAAGTTAAAAGATTTAAGTCTGAATTAGTAAAAGTGCAATAAGTTTAGGACTGTTTGACAATTTTCCCTTGTAACGTGAGCAAACATGTGTTAAGCATATTTTGTTCGGAGTAATTAAATACCAGCATTGATGGTGCATTATTACACGATGGCAAGTTGAGAACCATAAAGTTTCTTTAATCAGTCGTTTAAGTGTCTCGGGACACTCTTTAACAAAACCCTCGTATAGACAAACATCACTAAGAGTTCCCTGTTTCGGAGAGCATGGAACTAATATTCATGAAGACATCCTCTTTCTCTATAGGTAATTGTATGCTTGTAAGTAGATGCCATGAATACTATGATGCAAAGACTAGCATGGGCATGACATAAGTAATCACTTGCACGAGTATGTCCTAAAAGATACGAGAGATATAAAACTCCACGATCCACAGCTTGAATATTTCCCAATTAATCACATGGAGCAAGAAGTCACAGCCATGAGGCCACGAATTTTGCATGAACGGCCACGAACTTGACTTGACAGAGGTAACGTAAAGAAATCAGCAAATTGCATATGATTCCCCTAGCCAACGAAAAGGCAGTACGAGCACCACATATCAAGTTATTCCCAGTTAATCAGTCAGACTTAAACACAAGCTTTCAAACTATCTCAACCATAGGGAGCAACAAACTAATAAAGGTCTACGGGCCATAAGCACGGATGGGATCTATATGAAAACCTCAATTATGCATCACTCATGAGGGTGCTTGATACTAATATGATCAGGAGGGCACTTGAGGAGGGCGCTTGACTTAAACTTTTGAAAGAAGATTCATATGTCAACCAATTTTTTTTTTGTGCATAATATGGGTAATTAAGTTGTTAGATGAAGACAATTTGGTAATTAACAACGTGATCCCAAGTATTACGTGGGCATCTGTCTAGTCAAGGACGCATGTCGGATCGACATCGGCAGAGGGATTACAAAATTTCTAGGAAAATTACCAAAGCAGTCTTAAACCTATTACAATTATACAAATTCAGTCCTAAACCTTTTCTTTTGTCAATTCAGTTATAAACTTTTTGTATTTATGCCAATTTAGTCTATTCGACCAATTTTAGTTAGCCGGTACCGGCTGTATTTTTAATATATTTTTTCAATTTTTATTTTAACTTTACTATCTAACTTTGATGTGACAAAGTTATAAACTTTGAGTGTGTCCAGTGAATTAATTTAACAAGTTTTTAGTTAGACGGTGAAGTTAGATTATACCGACCAAACACACAATTAATTCCACCCACTCAAAGCTCTTGTTCGTCCGGGTAGCATCCCTTCAAGCACCACAATTCAAGCCGGAAAAAGAACAGACCCAGACAAAATAGCCCATGCCCCGATGAACTCCAACCGCTCCCAAACACCTAAATCCGTCATTTCCAATTTATTTCTTTAATCCATTAACAACCATAACATCGTGACAAATTAAATTTTATTGTCCCTTTAAATCTCACTTGTATTGGATAATGTTGGTTTATTCCACGCACCTGTTAAAATTTAACCACCAAAACTTATCGGCAGAGAAATCAAATCTCATAATTTTAGAGACGCTCTAAGAATATCGAGACAATCCTCATGATCCGTATAACACTTAGAATATTGAAATATTAATTATTGTTCATATAACTCGAGTAACTATTTCCCTTCAATAGAAATTCGTAGTGGGAGTCCCGAGGCGGTGATTAAATAGTGTCCATGGAAATGGATGGCGAGAAGCTTCCCAAAGCGTCCAAGTCGCGGAACACAACCGAATTCGCGAGGTGCCTGCTTCCTTGTGCTTCGTTTTTTTGTTTTTGGTCGAATCCATGTGCTTCATTTGCTCGCGAAGAGATGACCCAGATCAACATCTGGATGTTGGATGAATTGTCAGGACACGGCATGGAAGCAGATGGGTGATTCCGCGTTTGATATTGGTTTCGCCATTTGGTTAAAAGACAGGCGGAGACTGGTGTTTCAAGAGCCGTATCGACATCATTTGGATGTCGAAGAAAAGAGGAGGATCGAGGTGCAAGCAAAACCATGCCGATTCGTACTTTTGCCCACGTCACGTCGATAGCTTTGTCTCTTGGCGCGTCTTGTTTCTAGCAATGCTAAGGACCTGTTTGGCAAGTTGCAAAACAGTAAAAATTTATGTTCTTTTATTCTCCTAATCAGTTTTGGTACAGAAATCCGTTTGATAAACTTTTTGTTCCCGGGCACAAATTTACAAAAAATTGTTCTAAGAATCAGTTTTGGAACAGAATCAAGAAGTAAAAAAAAGTAACTTCTTAATTTTGAGAACAAGAATCAAAATTGGAAAAGAAATTATTTTTTTTTCCTTCTTTCCGGTTCTTTACCATTCTTCAGTTCTTCTTCCTACTGTTCTTCTTGCCTAGCTAGCCATCGGCAACACAGGCGAGGGCCAACGAGGGCATCATGGCCCCTGTCAAATCTGGCGAGGCCTAGACCCTCGCATCCTTGGCGAGGGTCGCCCTCGTGGATGCATCCTTCCTTTAATGGAACATGTTGTATATCAATGATCAAAGTTCGCGTGAAATCTTGAAAAAGATCAGCAACAACAAAATGGTCTAAAGGCACTAGAGAATAAGGGTGCTCGTACAGCCAAGTTCCGTTTTTTAATAGTAAATTTCTTGAATATATTGTAATCTACCTAACATCGTCGTAAGGTTGATTGTACTTGTAGATAGTAATTTTAGTTTGTGGGTCCTAACTTACATATAATGGTCGTAACTCGTTTGTAGATAGAATCATTTCTAACAAAATTAATTCTCAAATATAAAATCGTTGCTACGCGCACTCTCAAGCTAACACTTCCCATATGGTAAAAGAGCCTATATGAGATGTGCAAACTTTTTTATTCACGAGTCAAATCAATCAAAACCTATAAATATAGGCCATGCCACCGTCTTGTCCCATTCGCCATCAGGACTCCTCATGTCCCTAGAGAAAAAGTAAAAAGCAATGCCCATCCCACGTTGATTCTCCTCTCCACCTCCTCCCAAGATCAAATCACGTTCATCGCATGTCGTGCCAACCAAAGTCCACCCTTAATAGGACGGTTGAACTCCAAAAGTGGCGCTAGCCTGCTCTCATGCCCACCAAATATATCGTGCACCTTCAACTACCCGATGAAAAAACCTCCCATGCAAATCCCCATTATTGATTATTGAGATAAGTGCACCTAACGCCGCATAGTGGTTAATCTCCCACTACATACCGCCCCTTCTTCCATTTCAAAAGACGCAGAAAGTGGCGCCTCGCTAACTCCACTAGTCCCCTCGACTTGCGGGCGAACCCCATTTCATTACTCTTATGGCCACTCCTCAATTTACCCATTTGGAGAACTTTGCCTTCACCGGCTTTCGGGCTTCTTTGCTATGTGCTTCTAGCAACAAACACTACTTTTTTAATAAAGTAAAGATCATTATTAGGAAAATTATCAAATTAACCATAATTGGTCTCGAAATTTACCAACACATTACAGTTTTTTTGGTCGCTGCTCACATTACATTCGGCGAAGCACAAATCGCGGTGGCAAGTCTCGAGGAGGAGAAAAACACAGAGAGATCAAGACGGGCCCTACAAAGAAAATCCATGCATTGACTTATTATATGAGATTTGGGACAAGGCCATAGAAACCCAAAAAAAAGAGTTCTGCCAAGAGGGAATCATGCATGGTAACCGTAGTCCTGTCGAATCGAACACACAGACCAAGTCCAAGATGCTCAATTACGTGGCATTAACCTCAATCGGGGACACAAGAAATATAAGAAACTGCTCAGAAATCACGAGAGACGAGTTAATTAGTTAAGACTCCAACATCACCCCGTGTTCGTGAAGGACCTTCACAGATGTAGATGCATGTCCCGTGCTAAAAAACCGTCCCTTTTAGGGAAGGGACATCAGTAATTCGGTCGGATCAATTAAGCACCGCGAGAAACTCGATATTCTACACGTTTCTAGATTAATATTTGGCGAGAATTAACCATAACACACATTAATCCACAAACGCATAATCAATTCAACAAAATAAAAAGGTACCAGTCAGCAATAGAGAAAAAGTAAAAAATAAACAAAGGTGTGCGTGGGACTCACATGTGAAGCAGAAAGGTCCAAACCTTTACAAAGTACGCCACTATTTCGTAAGTGCCTAGACCGCAACACGAAAAAGGTCGTAAAAAAGGAAGAACAACCGGGACAAGCTCCACAGTAAATAACAAACAGGGAAAAAATTATTTTGGATAAGGATCTCTGCGTCCGGAATCCGTCCGGACGGCCCATCCCTACTCTCTCCCTCCGTCCTTCTCCTTCTTCTTTCACTTTTGTTTCAACACAACACCTCCCATCCTCATTCTCTCTCGCCCCTTCCCCCAAGGCGTCCTCCCTACCATGTGCACCGCCCATTCTTCCATTTCAAAAGACTTAGAGTCGAGCCAAGAACAGTGCACGGCACTGAGCAAACGCCGCGACACGTGGTGGCGAGCCTTGACAATAATGTGATGCCACACAGATTCCGTCTAGGAGCAGTAGTAAATACCATTTAATTACTCTTTTGCTCACCAATTTCCCTATTTAATCTACCAAGAGGGGGAATCGTGCATGGCAACGACGGAATCAGACGCACAAACCAGAGCCAAAATGCTCAATTCCATAGCATCGGCTACGATAAAATGGTGCAAGAACTGTTCAGAGATCACAAGAAACACGAGTCGATAAGTTAAAAGAACTCAACCTCACCCCACACGGGTGTAAGAACATGTCCTGAGACCCCCAACGACTTAATCGGATCAATTAGGTAATATTTTCTATACGATTCCAAGTTAATAATCAGGATACACATAAATCCACTGTGCATGGCATGACGCGAGGCAATTCCCAACAAAATTTAAAGTTCTCATCATCAACAATAGAGAAAGAAAAAGGAATTTTTATGGGTGACCCACGTGCAAAGCTAAAGAAGAAGAAGGGCGCCTATTTGCAAGTGGCTGCCTGCCATCGTCTCTTCTTCGAGTTCGAACAAGCAGAGAAGAAAAACACAGAGCAAATCAAGCACTTCTCCCTCATTCGCCCTCTTCTCTCTCTCGCTCGCATATCCAACCTCTTCCTCCTCCGAAAACCCAGCCTCTTTGTCTTCCTCATAGGTAATGCAAGTCCCCGTCCCCCGCGGACACGTCGTCGTAGCCTTCGACGACGGTGCCAATCGCCCGCTTAGGATTTCGCCTCTGTGAGTCCTTCGCTCCTCTCGCCATTTTCAAGCTCCGCATTTTTCGTTCGTCTTTGTGTGCTCATCATTCATTCTTGCGACTCGTTTCTTTTCGGTCTGATTTGCTTCAATGATGTGTTTTATTTTTCCTGTTGTCTGCTGCTCTTACCTTTGATGTCTGTGTTGACAAGACTCCCATCGAAACCCCTTTGTACTTTTTGAATTTCGCTAGTTTTCTCCGAGCCAAAATTATGTTGTGTGCTTGCTCTAGAAAGCAGTTCAAATTTGAGGGTCCCACCCCAATCATAATAGTCCTTAGCTACGAGGGATTTCTTTTAGAGGTTGCCCGAGTTGTTTGTGAAGTATTTAATCGGCATTCTGGTGTGTGATCTTAGGTAGGCTTTGGGGTGTTCTCAGTTGGTGTAGAAAGACAAGAGCAGGGAAATAAAAAGAAAGAAGAAAGTTAAAGCAAAACATATAGTTTTGAACTGAATTTTTGTCTAGTGAAAAAAGAAAAGACCAATATGCAATAGCCTATTTTTGTGTCCATGATTCAAGCCTTGCGAGACCAGCAGTCCCGAGTCCCTATTTTCATAATTAAATGATAATACTATATTTAAGTTAAAAACCTCAAATAAAAAAGATCAAATCATACAATAGTTTAGGAAAACGGCTTGATTAAATTGTTAGATTTTAACATTTGATTAAGCCTAGCTTCTTTTTAATTAGCACATGGTTTAGGAGTTTTAGTGAGTTACCTTTGGTATAGTTTAGTTTTAGTGGACTATCCTTTTGGAAAAGAAATTGAACTTGATTCAAAGTTAGCTTACGGAGGATCGTATCGGCTTATAACATGACTATGCATATTCTTTGCCTACAATTATTGGGTTTTCATTTTCGCACTTCTATTTAAAGCTTTTAAATACTTAGATATTTAGTTTTTTACACTTTTAATACATTGATCGTTCTTTTCCTTTCTAAAATGGTTATGGCTGGATTAGGATCATAATAAATCTTTCGAGGACATTGCATGATGATTTAGTAGCTTGAATGTGTCAAAAAGAGAGAAAGAACTGTTTGATTATGTCAAGAAGAGATTGAGAGGCCTTGTTCTGGTGCTCTTCCGTAAGAAGGCAGGTAAGACGCAGCTAAGTATAACAGAGAGTTCCAAAAATGAAGGATCCTCTTCTTACCACACTGCTTTCTCAAAAAGAGATGACTATGATAATAATGACACAAGAAATGCAAGGAACCACTCGGAGATCACGAGGCATGAGTTAATTAGTTCAAACTCCAACATCACCCATGAAGGATCTCCATGTCCAGAATCTGTACGAACGACTCGCCTAGGGACAAGCCGTCCGTACAGATTCCAGACACGAAGATCCTTATCCAAAATAACTTATTCCATATTTGTTATTTACTTTGGAGCTTGTCTCGTTTAGTGGTTGTTCTCCCTTTCTTACGACTTTTCTCGTGCTGCGGTCCAGGCACCTACGAAATTGCGGCTTCCTCTGTAAAGGTTCGGACCCTTCAGCTTCACACGTGAGTTCCGCGCACACTTCTTGTCTTATTTTCTACTTTTTCTCTATTGCTGATTGGGACCTTTTTATTTTGTTGGGTTAATTATGTGTTTGTGGATTAATGGGCGCTGTGGTTAATTCTCGCCAAATATCAAACTAGAAATGTATAGAATATTGGGCTTTTCTCTCGGTGCTTAATTGATCCGACCGAGTTGTCGAGGTCCCGGCCCCAAGAGGGATGGTTTTTCGGCACGGGACATGCATTTACGTCCATGAAGGTCCTTCACGAACACGGGGTGATACCAGAGTTTTAACTAATTAACTCATGCCTTTCGTCATCTCCGAGCAGTTCCTTGCATTTCTTGTGTCATCACTGTCATAGCCATCTCCCTTTGAGAAAGCAGTGTGGTATGAAGAGGATCCTTCATTTCTGATACTCTCTGCCATACTTGACTGCGTCTCACCTGCCTTTTTACAGAAGAGCACCGGAATAAGGCCTCTCAATCTCTTCTTCATATAATCAAACAGTTCCTTCTCCCTTTTTTACACATTCAAGTTACCAAATGATCATGCAATGTCATCGAAAAGTTTATTATTATCCGAAACTAACCATAATCATTTTAGAAAGTAAAATAACAACCAATGTATTAAAAATGTGAAAACTAAACACCCAAGTATTTAAAAACTCTAAATCAAAGTGCAAAAATGAAAACCCAAAAATTACGAACAATGAATCTGTATAGCCATGTTATAAGTTGATACGATCCTCCATGAGCTAACTTTGAATCAAGTTCAATTTCTTTTCCCAAAGAATAGTCCACTAAGACTAAACTATACCAAATGTTACTCGCTAAAACCCCTAAATCATGTGCTAATTAAGAAGCTAAGACTTAATTTAATGTTAAAATCTAATAGCTTAGTCAAGTCGTTTTTCTAAGCTATTGTATGATTTAATCTTTTTTATTTGAGGTTTTGTATATTTTTTAATTAAAATATATTATTATCATTTAATTACGAAAATGAGATAAGCGCATTAGAAGTCCTAAAACTTGTCACGAAAGTGCAATTGAGTTCTAAAACTTTCAAAAAGTGCAATCAAGCCCTAAAACTTGTCATAAAAATATAATCAAGTTCTAAAATTTTTAAAAAGTGCAATAAAAAAAAATTTAATTGTCTTAACTTGACAAGTTTTAAAGCTTGATTAGAATTTTTGAAAGTTTTAGGACTCAATTGCACTTTATGACAAGTTTTAGAATTTAATTGCACTTTTTAAAAGTTTTAGGACTCAATTGCATTATGATAATAAGTTTTAGGACTTTCAGTGCACTTATCCCTTACAAAAATAGAGACCGGGGACTGTTAGTCTCGCAAGGCTTGAACTATGAATACAAAAATAAGCTATTGCATGTTGGTATTTTCCTTTCTCACTAGATAAATATCCAATTCACTAAAAGAGCAAACAAAGCCCAAAACTATCTATTTTGCTTTAGTTTTCTTTTTTCTTTCTATTTCGCTATTCTCATCGTCTTTCTTCTGCACCAACTAAGAACACCCCAAAACTTACCTAAGACTCTACACACCAAAATGCCAATCAAATCCTTCATAACTCGGGCGTCCTCTAAAAGAAATACCTCGTAGCTAAGGACTATGGTGATTGGGGCGGACCCTCAAATTAGCGCATAACATAATTTTGGCTCGGAGAAAGCTAGCGAAATACAAAGAGTACAAGGGGGTTTCGGTGAGGGTCATGTCAACACAGACCTCAAAGGTAAAAGCAACATACAGCAGAAAAAGCAAAACACTTATCATTGAAGCAAAGCAGACTGGAACAGAGAACGGAAAGAAACGAGTCGCAAGAATGAACAACAAGCGCATAAAGACGAACAAAAAATGCGGAACATAAAAATAGCGAGAGCGAAGGACTCACAGAGGCGAAACCCCAAATGGGCGACTCGCACCATCGCTGTCATCGAAGGCAACGTGTCCGTGAGGGACAGGGGACGAAAACTTGCGTTGCCTCTTAGGAAGACAAAGAGGCTGGGTTTAGGATGAGAGAGAAACGCTAGATTTACGAGCGAGGGAGAGAGAGGAAGGCAAACGAGAGAGAGAGAGAGAGGGAGAAGTGTCCGATCTTCTCTTTGTGTTTTTTTTTCTCTGCTTGTCCAAACCCGAAGAAGAGAAGATGGTAGGGAACCACTTATAAATAACCGCCTTTCTTCTTCTTCTTAAGCTTTGCACATAGGTCCCCTAACCACAAAAATCCATTTTTTTTTATGTATTGTTGCTAGTGGGGACTTTGAATTTTGTTAGAAATTGACCCACGCCACGCCACGCCACGCCAAGCCAAGCCACGCACGGTGGATTTTCGCGCATCTTGGTTATTAACTAGGAATCGCATAGAAAATATTACTTAAATAATTCAACTGTGTCGTGGGGGCTCTCGAGACATGCTCTTATGCTCGTTCGAGATGATGCCGAGTTCTTTTAACTTATCGACTCGCGTTCCTTGTGATCTACGAGCAGTTCTTGCACTATTTTCTCATAGCCGATGCTATGAAATTGAGCATCTTGGCCCAGTTTGCGCGTCTACTTCTGCCGTTGCCATGCACGATTCCCCATCTTGGCGAATTAAACGGAGAAGCTGGTGAGCAAGAGAGTAATTAAATGATATCTACTACTGCTACTAGATTAGATCCGCGCGGCATCATGTTATCGTCAAGGCTCACCCCCATGCGCTGCTGCATTCACTCGGTGTCGTACACTGTTCTTGGCTCAACTCCTAGTTTTTTGAAATGGAAGAAGGGGAGGCACACGTGGTAGGGGGGACGCCTCAAGGGAAGGGGCAATGGGATGAGGATGGGAGGTGTCGTGTGGAAACAAAAGCGGAAGAAGGAGCAGGACGGAGGGAGGGAGCGGGTGAGGACAGACCATCCGTACGGATTCCGGATTCGGAGATCCTTATCCCAAAAAACTTATTCCCTATTTGTTATTTACTTTGGAGCTTATCCTATTTGGTGATTGTTCTTTAATCCATATATCCTTTTGCATCAAATATCCCAACTTAAATAGGTTAGGGTCCCATCAATCTACCATCAGCTCTAATACTTATTTGTTGGGAGCAAAGCATAAGCTTGATACCAGAAAATCACCAAGAGAGAGCCCAAGTCCAAACATGCTTACACATCAAATTGGACTCACCTTCACTCAAAAGCTGAAACCAATAAGTTATAGAACAATGAAGATATATTAATTGTTTTATACCACACCAATTCTCTAATGTGGGATTTCTCTAACATATCTTATTCGTGCATTCGAACAATCTCCCCATCAGACATGAGCTCAATGTTAGATTTGCTCACACCTTATCCAAATATTTTTCCACATCAAGATTTCTCAACTTGAATAGAATGGGAGCCCATCAATCTAGGCCTAATACCAATTCGTTGAGAGCGAAACAAAAGCTCAATACCTTGCGCCTGAGAAAATCAAGAGAGAGCTCAAGTCCGAAAATGTTAACATATCAAGTTGAGTCAACCTTCACTCAAAAACTTAAGTCAATAAGTAATGAGCAGACTAAAATATATTAACTGTTCTTACACCACATCAATTCTTCGATAATGAATTTCTCTAGCATAACTTATATGTGCGTTCTAACAATCTCCCCCTCTGATGTAAGCTTAGTGTTAATTCCGGTCTCCCTTAATCCAAATATCTTTCTACATCAAGATATCTCAATTTGAATAGATTGGGGGCCCATCAATCCACCATCGCCTCTAACACCAATTCGTTAAGAACAAAATGAAAGCCTGATACATTTCACCTAGAAAGATTACCAAGAGAAAGCCTAAGACCGAACATGTTAACATATTCAATTGAGCTCACATTCACTCAAAAGTTTAAGCCGATAAATTATGAACCAACTATAATATATTAACTACTTGAAATGGTTTCAATTCTCTACGTGATATTTCTCCAGCACAACTCCCTCATGCATGCTAACATTTCATTCGTACAAAACAGCAAACGTTCAACGGGCAAAAACATCAATAACTTCATAGCAAATATAAGGCTTTCATTAATACGGCAAATCAATTAAATCTTAAGCCAAAATATATTCTATCTGAGCAAATCAACGGACATTTCATAAGCATGGTCAATAAGATCTAAGATTGGGTTGATGACATGATATTAGCATGCCATGGGCCGTGTTTGGTTGCACATGAAGAGATCTCTCTTTTACGAAGTATATATGGATACAAGCTTTGCACTTTTTATTATGAATCTCCTTACTCTACCTAATGTAGAAAGGAGTATCCTAGTTGGTATATAAAAACTAATCAACTTGCCAGTCCTAGACATATGGATTGCCGAAACAAGTTCATCATCAATAGAGAAAGAAAAAGTTCAAGAAGAGATGAGAGAAAGTTGCCATGAAGAAAAAGGCAAGAAAGGTGTACTGTTCAGTGACACCATTCACATTAAATTACCTCTCATGAAGCCACTACACTCCACGCCACAACCTGCAAACGCCATAAATGTCCCGCCTTTACTTGTTACTTCATCGAACCCCACCAACCAAATTTCACAAACAGGCCGAGAGAGAGAGACCAACCAAATTTCACAACCTGAGCATATTGTAAAGTGAAATGCAGACTCTAGAATTCCATAAATTCACGAAAGACAGGCTACACATGATGAACCACAGAGAAGAAAATGAATAGAGTAGTACAAAATCAAATCGGTAAGTTGTGGTATGGAGGAATTTATTCATATCTTAGAACCAGATCAACAACACACTAGAACCATCCAAGTAAAGAAGGAAAGGCATATATTTTCCAACAGTTTTACGTTATAGTACACTCGTTCGAGTAAATTAGAAGATCATAATTGCAATTGAACAAATAGAAGATGAGTCTCAAGGCATGAAATGTAGTGCACGGCAAGCCCATAAAAATATTTGCTATATTGCAATTGCATTTGCTATAATCCAGACCTAAATTTTAGGTCTCAAGATAAACATGACAAAAACGGGCAATTTCAGCAGCTATACTGTGTGAAAATTGAGAAAAGGATTCTAGATCTGGACTAGCTGCAGAATTTGGATATTTGACCACAAATGCAAATCATTGCTTGCTAAGATTTGTAAGTGAAGCATAAAGGTGAAAGCCGAAGCAGGTTGCAGGTCTGTTGAACAATTATGTTTGTACCTCATTATGTGATTCACCGGAAGGACAAGAGCCTTCTTCTTGGCTTTCCTGAATCGTATGGAAAATCTTTTAAAGGGTAGTGCAGAGAAGCCTCCTCCCAACGCCTTCACATAAGATTCCCGAAGCAGAATTTCATATAAATGGAAGATTACAGAGAAAAGGCTACTTAAGCCTTGTGAAACTAATGTTTCATTCATAAATGCGTTTTGCTTATGTCTTCAGCAGCAAGATAATCTGATAAGCAGAACATGAAACAATTTCATTTTTTTTTTCACTTTTTGAGACTCACATTCAGCAGTTTTCATGCAGTTTCTCCAAAATTCCTCACCATTAATGAGAAACATCACACAGAGTATATATTCACAAAATATTTCCCATCTAGCAATCACTAATGACACATGGCGCAGAAATTGCAAATCGCCTCAGGATAGAAGAAAAAGAAAATGCACCAGAAATACCACTATTTTCTCTGATTGAAGGCCACACGGCACAAAACTGATACTGAACATGATAAAATGAGAAAAAACCAAAGCAGGTGATCATTCCAAAATGCTACAAAATGCACTTTGAGATCTCAAAATAATAGAGATAATCCGTGCACCTTGAGAGTCCACAATTTTACAAAATGCTGATGCTAAACTCCAGGGTAACTCGAAATTTGCACTTCATGTGGAGTGAAGTACCTCCTAGCAAAGGCTACGATATTGTTCTTCAATCTCCTTTGCTTCTCTTCAAGATCAACACCTATCTACAAATAAGGAGAGCAAACTAGAGGGAATCAGTATCATTAGTGGACTATCACGGAAACTTAAGACGATGCTTGAAGAAATAAATACTTTGCCAGTATACGGGAGTACAAACCGGTGAATCAACAGTCACTCCACAAAGTATAAGAGAAAAAGTGTGCGAGTCGTTAAATTGGACCCGTGATGCACACTGGCATTGATCATTGTCCCACTCCAACCACCACAAAATAAACATCAAACAAGTTACTGATAACAGAGATCAAAATCTCCAGCCATTGTAAGTATGAACATACCTTGGGTTTTCCACGGATGTTCTTCTTAAACTTCAAGGATCTCGGATGAATTTGGCCATTAATCTGATCTAGTATAAAGAATTACTGCACAAATGCAATAACTCAGCCTATTACTAAATCAAGAAAATCAGAATCTACCAATGTGAATATCACATTAAAAGAAACTCTAGCCAGAGCAGCACATGAATAAACAATTCTCACAAACATTGAACAAGTAAGAAGAAGGTTCTTTCTCCTATAGAAACAAAAGCGAATGAGGAGCTTCCTCATTTAACATTGGCGTTTTTTTGGGGGGTCAAACTTGCCCAAAATACGCCTGTTTACAAAATACTAAATATCAGTAAATATATCAGCAGCCAATCCTAGACTACGGCTATACGCAGATCATAGTAAATAAACTTATACATCTACTAGATTGATACTGCAAAATGTTGATCAGATTAACTAACAGTGGTATCCTGGAGTCTCCAAAGTAATTAAATGACGCCTATGAAAGATGCTAAAAGGTCCTAAATGCTCAATCATAAGGTCATTAGGCATTCCATGACTATAGTCCAACAGGAAAAAGAGTATGCCACAAACTGCACTCTCATTACTGCACCATATACCGACTCTGTCCTGGGGTCTAACAAAGTAATCAACAATGCAAAGCGAAGCCACTAAAAAGTTTTCAACTCTATCTGGCTTAGAAGCGAAAGGTAATGAAAAGGAAGAGCGTCTCACATGCGTGAGGGAAGTTGTACCGGGACCAGAGTCGACGATGCAGCGGTGAAGTTCCTCCAGAAGCAAACGACATTCACGGGGGAAATCACCACGCTCCTGAACAAAATCATCCAGCACTAGAGCTCCCGGGGTGTTTTGTAAATCAGATGCTCCCGCGGGCGAACTCTCCATTCGAAACGACTACAAACAACAGCGACAATGACAACGACCACAAGCAATGAGCCACCACGACAAGATAGCAGCGTCAACACATAAATCTCATAAGGTATGAATACATATCGTACTTCAACGCATACAGAGCAGTGCAACATGCAAACACACTAGAAAGCACCGCTCGTCGCAATTTGAGAAGCACACAGAGAGAGGGGAATGACACTCACCTTGGTTTCGACGGCCAACTGGTGAGCTAGAAGAGGCAGAGCTGGGTTTCTGCGGAGAGAGAGAGAGAGTGTGTGTGTACCTTCCAGCGGTGGGAAGATTATGAACATAATGGGTTTCTTACGTGAGAGATTTGTTTAATAAGCAAGTGTGAATTGCAAAAGGCACAAAAATCCACCACGACACCACGTCGATAACTAGGTTTGCCATTTTGTGTTATCGTATCTAATTAGGATACTACTCGTTTAGCACGTTCAATATATAAACTTTTATGTATCAACTACAATGTTGGGGTAGAAACTTAAAGAATGCAATTGTATGCTTATTAGGAGGAAAAGGAAGTTTATGAGTTACAGAATGCATTATAGAGAATCAATGAACTTATCTTTCCATGTCACTTGCTCCTTGTCTTTTTTAAATCTTGAACTGTCTTTTCTCCTCGAAAGTGAATCAGAAGAAAGGAAAACTGATTTTATCAGCTCACACATGCAAATGACGAATTTGTGAATGCAACAGCTATAACACTGGTTTCTAAAGTAGATTATTGTGTAAGAACGGTAGAGTTCAGACCCATTCCTTGCTGCAAAGTTATAGATAAATGCATCACTAAGATTCTTGTTTCGAGATCAGAGCGGATTTTTCACTGTCTTGTTAGCTCAAATCAAAATGCAATCATTGAGGGGAGGAAATTTGAGGATAATCTGGTGATTGCACATGACTTGCAAGTAATTATCATAGTTGTCTCCAATATCTCATATAAATGCAGATATAATGAAGGGGTTTCATTCAGTTAAATGGGAATTCATTCTAAATATTCTTGAGCCTATTAATGTTCCAATTCAATTCACTAACCGGTTCAAATGTCGCATTACTGCTCCTCTTTTTTCAATTTCTATTAATGGATGATTTGAAGGGGTTCTTTCAAGGGAAGGAAGGAATTCGATAAGGCAGCCCACTTTATCCACATTTGTCTGGTTAGGTTGTTGAGGAACTTAGTAAGCTTCTCAAAATGTGAGCATCTCAAGGGGAGACGAATTTTCATCCTCGTCATTAGAGAATAAACCTTACCAACTTATGCTTCGCAGATGACATCATGATCCTTGGAAAAGGAGATAATTCCGTCCAAAAAAGAGAAAACTGCATATTTACTTGATTCTATTGTATCTCCTGACTCAAGCCAAGTTGGAAGTATACTGAACTTTATAGTGCCACGTTGTCCTATATTTAAATGAGTAATCTTATTGAGCTCACAGGTTTCAAATGAGCGAACTTATCAGTGAGATACTTGAAAAAAAAGCCTTCATTCTCAGGAAAATGCAGAGAGGTATGTTGTCAGTGCTTGAGAAGATTTTAATCCGTATTAACAGCCAAACAGTTGCATTTGCAGGGAGATTACAGCTTATAAAATTTGTTTCATAACCACCTGCAGAATTATCAGCAGAGTACGTTTGCTTGCCCAAAGAAAGTTGTTGACTCAGTAGAGATAAATGTACTACTTTTCTCTGAAAAGAAAAGGACACTCGTTCAAAAGCTGCATATTTGTTTACTTTTCTCACACGCGTGAGGGAAGTTGTGCCGGGACCAGAGTCGACAATGCAGTGGTGAGAGACAGCTCTTGCAGTCCACTCTCTTCCGGAATTTCTCCCCTGTTTTTTACTTGTTACTTTTTACTTTTATTTTTTGAGCTGCACTTTTCTTTTATTTCCCACTACTCGAAACAGGTAGCACCCTGTATTTTTCCCTTTTGTTTTTGCTATTATTTGATTATCTTTTGCCGTGAAAAAAGCCGGCGTCTTTAGGATTAGCAGGCTCTTCTTGATGGGGACGCGCTAAGGTCGCGCGTGGGCATTGACCTGGGCTGGACAACTCGCGCCACGGTGGTGGATCATCGGGTATGGACACGGACACGGACACGGAAGTGGACACGGGCATGGACGTGGATTAGGCTCAACAAAGCATTACCTTTGTTAAGATTCCTTTAGATCGGGTCCGAGTTTACCTACTTTCATATCCTTCTTTCCAAGAACTTGTCCCTCCCATCCAAGCTTCACCGAGGATTACTTCTTAATCGCCGTATTGATTGGCATGCCCCCTCATTAATACATTACGCCATAACATAAGGACGAAAAGGAGGTCTCAATCAACCCGTCTAGGATTTTTTACTTGGCCTTTTTATCACTCTTGGATCCGTGGAATATGATCATTCATCACCCCCCTCCCCTTTATTATGATTAATTCTGTTTGGGCCATTGAAACTCTCCAGTACCGGTCATGCCCAGCCTTAAATGATCTTCTCATTTGTCGTAGGAGGGCATTTTGGTAATCACGCAATGATGATAACGTGTTTCTTGCACTTTCATCTGGGTACCAAATTTTCCCGTCGAATGTCAAATTTTGAGGAAGATCGGCCCGTTATCACTAAAATGGACAATTCATTAATCATCCAATTGCTAGCATCCGCCACAGGATAAATCATCGCCTTTCCAGCCCACGGTTTGGATATTGGACATATTTACTCATTTAATTTTGTGCAATATATAGAAATGCACCATGATGATATCTAAATGATTGCCATGGTCCTATTATCATATAAAACTCAATGCCAATTATTCGTTTTTATGCGATATATAGATATTCGCCGCTAGCTTTCCATTTATAGAGAAAAGCCAAAAAAGTGGTCTGTCACATTATAGAGAAAAAGCCAAAAAAGATGTCTGTCACATTATAGAGAAAAGCCAAAATCCTTTGTCTAATTTCAAACTTGGCGAGGAATTGTTGGTGGGGTTGCATTTCTCACCAAATTTCGAGAACATCGAGAAAACTATATTGCAAATGATGTGTGAATAAGGAGGAGGGTGGATTCACAACTCATATCTATATATTTGGATTTCAAATATTGGCCCCGCCACTATTCCTATATGTCCAGTGCCAGAAATTAAATTAATTGCTAGGCTTAGCGGAATGGTGGATTTATAACTCATATATATTTGATTTCGAATATTGGGCTCACTACTATTCCTGCATATCCCGTGCCAAAACCTAAATTAATTGTGCCGAGATAGTAAATATTCGACTTTATATCCATTCATTCTCCAAAAGAATTCACAGTATTGCGCTAGAAATGCGTTTCATTTCCTAAACGAATGACTTAAACATTTGGATGGGATGTTATTGGAGTTAGTTCCGCATGCTTCATACCACGAGTTTATTATGTGCTCATGACTCTTTTGTTCACCAATTTAACGCGCATGGACATTTGAGTTTCATCTCACCGCTTGAATGCATTACTTTAATGAGTCCTCTATACATGTAGTCTGGCCACACTTAAAGTGTTTAAGCTTTCAATTAGACTTTTTAACAAAAATTGATTAAGTCGGTGCAACATTAATTAAACAGACAAGAAAAGAAAAGGGTGCTAAAAATCATTTATAGAGAAAATAGTCCAATTGGCTCAAAACCTCAAAATTGGCGCCAAAAAATTCGAGTGGATTCATCACGCTTCTTCAATTTCCCATGAAATGGAGACAATTATTCAATCCCAAAAAGAAAATTGTGCATATCATTGTCTTTATAACCCAAAAAAAAAAAAAACGTATGTGCAATTCTATTTTATACTTTCCCCGAGTATATGGGTAACTGGTAAGTATTGGCAATAGCAGATTCGACTGTATCCATCATTATCAAAGTTTCACAATCAACGTTTCAGAGGAATCGTTGTAAAGAAGAGTGAATTAATTAATGTCATTTTTTTAAAGCAAATCGTCAAGGACTTTTCATGGCCCAAGATAAAGCTGAACTGCTTTTACTTCTTTCGAGCAAGAAGAAGTCCCTATCATTGCCCTCGGGATCAGGACTGCATTTCCTAAGTACAGAAACAAGAAACAAGTAGTAACATTACCATTCTTTTCCTACTTTCTCTTCTATTTTTGGGATGGCTGATGATATGGAAGAACTGTGGAGAGAGAGAGAGAGACGGAGAGAGAGACAGAGTGCATAGGGGTGATTCTTTCTTCGTTTCTCGGGAACCTGTAAAATGCATGGGAAACTTACCCAAGACCAGCTCATTTTCACCCATAAAGGGTCATTGGACAAATCGTTCACTTTAAAAGTGCATCATTTTATCACAGTATTATATTATTAATCTTTCTTTTCGATTCTCAATCTAAGCAAAACTCATTCTCTCTCACTTTTCCTGAGAATGTCACCATAGTAATAGATACTGGGGTATTCTTTGAGGTGAATGATATTGCAAATGAATTGATAGAATGATTGAAATTGGACGATGTTTGAACATTAGTTCAAAAAATCTATCCCAGTAGTTAGAACAAAGAAATTTTATATTACCTTTTATAATGTTTTATTCAAAGTGTGAATTAATTCATGGCATTTAAAAAAAAAGAAGAAAGGAAAAGTAGTTACCTTTTTTGGAAAGTGGACTCTGCTAGCAAACTCCTATCTTTTTTTTTTTTGGGTAAAACAAACTCCTATCTTTTGTCTTTACAGTATTTCAAGAATTTTCATAGATATTGTGAATGAGCTTTAAGGGTAAATAAATCTGACAAAAACATGCAATTTGAAAACGGTGTGGAACAAAACTTTTGGGTTGAGGAAATATTACCTCTCCCTTTCAAAAGCCAGATAGGAATACATCTCCCAGGTGTGTAAAAGCCAGATCAATCTCCTTAGCAAACAGCCTAATGAACTTTATTTTTTTTTTTGGTTTGTCAATGGTAAAGCAAGATTACGCTTTGCAAATGTATGATAATCGACTGGTAAATACATGATCACGAAAATGTATCCCTTAAAAAGCGCGGGATTGAAAATTAGTTATGATGGAAGGTTGGGATTCAAGTCACTACAAAATACTCTAATCGTCGGGACTTTCATCTGCCGTGACCTTTAAAGAGTTTAAACGTAATTTTTTTTCCCTTAATTTGAAGATGCTAACATTTTCCCCACGTTTTTCGTAGTTTCCTAAGTATTACGACCCATAATGTATTATCTCATCTACTAACTTTGAACTCTCCATTCATCAATCAATATAAGCTGCGATACTTTAATCGTCAAGGGGGTGGTGGTCGGTGTTGCCAGACCCAAGCCTTATTGAAAGACACGTTGGTCTTCATCACTCTCGAGGTTCCTTAATAAGTGGCGTGCGACCCGCATTATCTCCCGCTTATATCTCCTTTCTTTTCTTTTTTTACCACAAGCTGAACTGCATTTAAGAACATCCAACGTTTATGTTATGTTCATGAAGAAACTTATCTGCATTTTAGCCCCCTGAAAATGGAATACTAAAAGAGAAAGGTTTGAGCATGAGGACGCGGAGTCTAGCAGACGAAAAATTATCGCAATGCATGCAGCAGTATCAAAGGTCGCTCTTTTATGAGGATATATTGTTGCACGATTGTGGAATTGTCATTAGCGAATTAACTTATTTCTATTGATTTAATTCATGACTTTGGGCGGTCCCGGAACAGCATGTTGATGATGACCACAAATGGGACCGAGTCTCTTCCATTAAGTGGAGAAAAAGAGGAAAAGAAAACAAACGCATAGCCTCCCTCTCTTTTGACAACAAAGAACCTCGCATGTTGACTAACACATTTCACGTGCATGCATGCGCAACGTGCTCTCCACAGGTTTTGTGAAAGGACCGGATATACAGACCGGGAAATTTGTAACGTGGGGAAAATTGTCAATATAGTCCTAAACCTATTGGCCTTTTGCCAATTCAATCCTAAATCTTTCAACTTTGTCAATTAAGTCATAAACCTTTTCATTTCTTATCAATTCAGTCCTAGACCTTTGCATTTCTTGACAATTGATTCCATTTGGCCGGTCGGCACTAACGTGGCAACTAGCCGTTCGGCCAACGCGGACGTGACAATTTTTTAATATATTTTTCAAATTTTTTAATATATTTTTTTCTACCTTTTCATTTCCCTCTGGCCGGTCAAGTGACTGGCGACCGGCCGAAGGTGTGGGCCAACAAGGTCATCCTCGCCGGCCTTTGGTGAAGCTTGCCCCTACTGATGAGGTTGACCTCACCAACCCGCGTCGGACCGGCCAAAGAGAAAAGAAAAGGCAAAAATATATACTAAAAAATATTTAAAAATTCGAAAAAAAAATATTTAAAAATTGACACGTCAGCGCCGACCAACCAAATGGACTCAATTGGCAAGAAGTGAAAAGGTTTAGAACTCAATTGACAAAGTTAAAAGATTTAAGTCTGAATTAGTAAAAGTGCAATAAGTTTAGGACTGTTTGACAATTTTCCCTTGTAACGTGAGCAAACATGTGTTAAGCATATTTTGTTCGGAGTAATTAAATACCAGCATTGATGGTGCATTATTACACGATGGCAAGTTGAGAACCATAAAGTTTCTTTAATCAGTCGTTTAAGTGTCTCGGGACACTCTTTAACAAAACCCTCGTATAGACAAACATCACTAAGAGTTCCCTGTTTCGGAGAGCATGGAACTAATATTCATGAAGACATCCTCTTTCTCTATAGGTAATTGTATGCTTGTAAGTAGATGCCATGAATACTATGATGCAAAGACTAGCATGGGCATGACATAAGTAATCACTTGCACGAGTATGTCCTAAAAGATACGAGAGATATAAAACTCCACGATCCACAGCTTGAATATTTCCCAATTAATCACATGGAGCAAGAAGTCACAGCCATGAGGCCACGAATTTTGCATGAACGGCCACGAACTTGACTTGACAGAGGTAACGTAAAGAAATCAGCAAATTGCATATGATTCCCCTAGCCAACGAAAAGGCAGTACGAGCACCACATATCAAGTTATTCCCAGTTAATCAGTCAGACTTAAACACAAGCTTTCAAACTATCTCAACCATAGGGAGCAACAAACTAATAAAGGTCTACGGGCCATAAGCACGGATGGGATCTATATGAAAACCTCAATTATGCATCACTCATGAGGGTGCTTGATACTAATATGATCAGGAGGGCACTTGAGGAGGGCGCTTGACTTAAACTTTTGAAAGAAGATTCATATGTCAACCAATTTTTTTTTTGTGCATAATATGGGTAATTAAGTTGTTAGATGAAGACAATTTGGTAATTAACAACGTGATCCCAAGTATTACGTGGGCATCTGTCTAGTCAAGGACGCATGTCGGATCGACATCGGCAGAGGGATTACAAAATTTCTAGGAAAATTACCAAAGCAGTCTTAAACCTATTACAATTATACAAATTCAGTCCTAAACCTTTTCTTTTGTCAATTCAGTTATAAACTTTTTGTATTTATGCCAATTTAGTCTATTCGACCAATTTTAGTTAGCCGGTACCGGCTGTATTTTTAATATATTTTTTCAATTTTTATTTTAACTTTACTATCTAACTTTGATGTGACAAAGTTATAAACTTTGAGTGTGTCCAGTGAATTAATTTAACAAGTTTTTAGTTAGACGGTGAAGTTAGATTATACCGACCAAACACACAATTAATTCCACCCACTCAAAGCTCTTGTTCGTCCGGGTAGCATCCCTTCAAGCACCACAATTCAAGCCGGAAAAAGAACAGACCCAGACAAAATAGCCCATGCCCCGATGAACTCCAACCGCTCCCAAACACCTAAATCCGTCATTTCCAATTTATTTCTTTAATCCATTAACAACCATAACATCGTGACAAATTAAATTTTATTGTCCCTTTAAATCTCACTTGTATTGGATAATGTTGGTTTATTCCACGCACCTGTTAAAATTTAACCACCAAAACTTATCGGCAGAGAAATCAAATCTCATAATTTTAGAGACGCTCTAAGAATATCGAGACAATCCTCATGATCCGTATAACACTTAGAATATTGAAATATTAATTATTGTTCATATAACTCGAGTAACTATTTCCCTTCAATAGAAATTCGTAGTGGGAGTCCCGAGGCGGTGATTAAATAGTGTCCATGGAAATGGATGGCGAGAAGCTTCCCAAAGCGTCCAAGTCGCGGAACAAAACCGAATTCGCGAGGTGCCTGCTTCCTTGTGCTTCATTTTTTTTTTTTGGTCGAATCCATGTGCTTCATTTGCTCGCGAAGAGATGACCCAGATCAACATCTGGATGTTGGATGAATTGTCAGGACACGGCATGGAAGCAGATGGGTGATTCCGCGTTTGATATTGGTTTCGCCATTTGGTTAAAAGACAGGCGGAGACTGGTGTTTCAAGAGCCGTATCGACATCATTTGGATGTCGAAGAAAAGAGGAGGATCGAGGTGCAAGCAAAACCATGCCGATTCGTACTTTTGCCCACGTCACGTCGATAGCTTTGTCTCTTGGCGCGTCTTGTTTCTAGCAATGCTAAGGACCTGTTTGGCAAGTTGCAAAACAGTAAAAATTTATGTTCTTTTATTCTCCTAATCAGTTTTGGTACAGAAATCCGTTTGATAAACTTTTTGTTCCCGGGCACAAATTTACAAAAAATTGTTCTAAGAATCAGTTTTGGAACAGAATCAAGAAGTAAAAAAAAGTAACTTCTTAATTTTGAGAACAAGAATCAAAATTGGAAAAGAAATTATTTTTTTTTTCCTTCTTTCCGGTTCTTTACCATTCTTCGGTTCTTCTTCCTACTGTTCTTCTTGCCTAGCTAGCCATCGGCAACACAGGCGAGGGCCAACGAGGGCATCATGGCCCCTGTCAAATCTGGCGAGGCCTAGACCCTCGCATCCTTGGCGAGGGTCGCCCTCGTGGATGCATCCTTCCTTTAATGGAACATGTTGTATATCAATGATCAAAGTTCGCGTGAAATCTTGAAAAAGATCAGCAACAACAAAATGGTCTAAAGGCACTAGAGAATAAGGGTGCTCGTACAGCCAAGTTCCGTTTTTTAATAGTAAATTTCTTGAATATATTGTAATCTACCTAACATCGTCGTAAGGTTGATTGTACTTGTAGATAGTAATTTTAGTTTGTGGGTCCTAACTTACATATAATGGTCGTAACTCGTTTGTAGATAGAATCATTTCTAACAAAATTAATTCTCAAATATAAAATCGTTGCTACGCGCACTCTCAAGCTAACACTTCCCATATGGTAAAAGAGCCTATATGAGATGTGCAAACTTTTTTATTCACGAGTCAAATCAATCAAAACCTATAAATATAGGCCATGCCACCGTCTTGTCCCATTCGCCATCAGGACTCCTCATGTCCCTAGAGAAAAAGTAAAAAGCAATGCCCATCCCACGTTGATTCTCCTCTCCACCTCCTCCCAAGATCAAATCACGTTCATCGCATGTCGTGCCAACCAAAGTCCACCCTTAATAGGACGGTTGAACTCCAAAAGTGGCGCTAGCCTGCTCTCACGCCCACCAAATATATCGTGCACCTTCAACTACCCGATGAAAAAACCTCCCATGCAAATCCCCATTATTGATTATTGAGATAAGTGCACCTAACGCCGCATAGTGGTTAATCTCCCACTACATACCGCCCCTTCTTCCATTTCAAAAGACGCAGAAAGTGGCGCCTCGCTAACTCCACTAGTCCCCTCGACTTGCGGGCGAACCCCATTTCATTACTCTTATGGCCACTCCTCAATTTACCCATTTGGAGAACTTTGCCTTCACCGGCTTTCGGGCTTCTTTGCTATGTGCTTCTAGCAACAAACACTACTTTTTTAATAAAGTAAAGATCATTATTAGGAAAATTATCAAATTAACCATAATTGGTCTCGAAATTTACCAACACATTACAGTTTTTTTGGTCGCTGCTCACATTACATTCGGCGAAGCACAAATCGCGGTGGCAAGTCTCGAGGAGGAGAAAAACACAGAGAGATCAAGACGGGCCCTACAAAGAAAATCCATGCATTGACTTATTATATGAGATTTGGGACAAGGCCATAGAAACCCAAAAAAAAGAGTTCTGCCAAGAGGGAATCATGCATGGTAACCGTAGTCCTGTCGAATCGAACACACAGACCAAGTCCAAGATGCTCAATTACGTGGCATTAACCTCAATCGGGGACACAAGAAATATAAGAAACTGCTCAGAAATCACGAGAGACGAGTTAATTAGTTAAGACTCCAACATCACCCCGTGTTCGTGAAGGACCTTCACAGATGTAGATGCATGTCCCGTGCTAAAAAACCGTCCCTTTTAGGGAAGGGACATCAGTAATTCGGTCGGATCAATTAAGCACCGCGAGAAACTCGATATTCTACACGTTTCTAGATTAATATTTGGCGAGAATTAACCATAACACACATTAATCCACAAACGCATAATCAATTCAACAAAATAAAAAGGTACCAGTCAGCAATAGAGAAAAAGTAAAAAATAAACAAAGGTGTGCGTGGGACTCACATGTGAAGCAGAAAGGTCCAAACCTTTACAAAGTACGCCACTATTTCGTAAGTGCCTAGACCGCAACACGAAAAAGGTCGTAAAAAAGGAAGAACAACCGGGACAAGCTCCACAGTAAATAACAAACAGGGAAAAAATTATTTTGGATAAGGATCTCTGCGTCCGGAATCCGTCCGGACGGCCCATCCCTACTCTCTCCCTCCGTCCTTCTCCTTCTTCTTTCACTTTTGTTTCAACACAACACCTCCCATCCTCATTCTCTCTCGCCCCTTCCCCCAAGGCGTCCTCCCTACCATGTGCACCGCCCATTCTTCCATTTCAAAAGACTTAGAGTCGAGCCAAGAACAGTGCACGGCACTGAGCAAACGCCGCGACACGTGGTGGCGAGCCTTGACAATAATGTGATGCCACACAGATTCCGTCTAGGAGCAGTAGTAGATACCATTTAATTACTCTTTTGCTCACCAATTTCCCTATTTAATCTACCAAGAGGGGGAATCGTGCATGGCAACGACGGAATCAGACGCACAAACCAGAGCCAAAATGCTCAATTCCATAGCATCGGCTACGATAAAATGGTGCAAGAACTGTTCAGAGATCACAAGAAACACGAGTCGATAAGTTAAAAGGACTCAACATCACCCCCACACGGGTGTAAGAACATTCCTGAGACCCCCAACGACTTAATCGGATCAATTAGGTAATATTTTCTATACGATTCCAAGTTAATAATCAGGATACACGTAAATCCACTGTGCATGGCATGACGCGAGTCAATTCCCAACAAAATTTAAAGTTCTCATCATCAACAATAGAGAAAGAAAAAGGAATTTTTATGGGTGACCCACGTGCAAAGCTAAAGAAGAAGAAGGGCGCCTATTTGCAAGTGGCTGCCTGCCATCGTCTCTTCTTCGAGTTCGAACAAGCAGAGAAGAAAAACACAGAGCAAATCAAGCACTTCTCCCTCATTCGCCCTCTTCTCTCTCTCTCTCGCATATCCAACCTCTTCCTCCTCCGAAAACCTAGCCTCTTTGTCTTCCTCATAGGTAATGCAAGTCCCCGTCCCCCGCGGACACGTCGTCGTAGCCTTCGACGACGGTGCCAATCGCCCGCTTAGGATTTTGCCTCTGTGAGTCCTTCGCTCCTCTCGCCATTTTCAAGCTCCGCATTTTTCGTTCGTCTTTGTGTGCTCATCATTCATTCTTGCGACTCGTTTCTTTTCGGTCTGATTTGCTTCAATGATGTGTTTTATTTTTCCTGTTGTCTGCTGCTCTTACCTTTGATGTCTGTGTTGACAAGACTCCCATCGAAACCCCTTTGTACTTTTTGAATTTCGCTAGTTTTCTCCGAGCCAAAATTATGTTGTGTGCTTGCTCTAGAAAGCAGTTCAAATTTGAGGGTCCCACCCCAATCATAATAGTCCTTAGCTACGAGGGATTTCTTTTAGAGGTTGCCCGAGTTGTTTGTGAAGTATTTAATCGGCATTCTGGTGTGTGATCTTACGTAGGCTTTGGGGTGTTCTCAGTTGGTGTAGAAAGACAAGAGCAAGGAAATAAAAAGAAAGAAGAAAGTTAAAGCAAAACATATAGTTTTGAACTGGATTTTTGTCTAGTGAAAAAAGAATAGACCAATATGCAATAGCCTATTTTTGTGTCCATGATTCAAGCCTTGCGAGACCAGCAGTCTCGAGTCCCTATTTTCATAATTAAATGATAATACTATATTTAAGTTAAAAACCTCAAATAAAAAAGATCAAATCATACAATAGTTTAGGAAAACGGCTTGATTAAATTGTTAGATTTTAACATTTGATTAAGCCTAGCTTCTTTTTAATTAGCACATGATTTAGGAGTTTTAGTGAGTTAACTTTGGTATAGTTTAGTTTTAGTGGACTATCCTTTTGGAAAAGAAATTGAACTTGATTCAAAGTTAGCTTACGGAGGATCGTATCGGCTTATAACATGACTATGCATATTCTTTGCCTACAATTATTGGGTTTTCATTTTCGCACTTCTATTTAAAGCTTTTAAATACTTAGATATTTAGTTTTTTACACTTTTAATACATTGATCGTTCTTTTCCTTTCTAAAATGGTTATGGCTAGATTATGATCATAATAAATCTTTCGAGGACATTGCATGATGATTTAGTAGCTTGAATGTGTCAAAAAGAGAGAAAGAACTCTTTGATTATGTCAAGAAGAGATTGAGAGGCCTTGTTCTGGTGCTCTTCCGTAAGAAGGCAGGTAAGACGCAGCTAAGTATAACAGAGAGTTCCAAAAATGAAGGATCCTCTTCTTACCACACTGCTTTCTCAAAAAGAGATGACTATGATAATAATGACACAAGAAATGCAAGGAACCACTCGGAGATCACGAGGCATGAGTTAATTAGTTCAAACTCCAACATCACCCATGAAGGATCTCCATGTCCAGAATCTGTACGAACGACTCGCCTAGGGACAAGCCGTCCGTACAGATTCCAGACACGAAGATCCTTATCCAAAATAACTTATTCCATATTTGTTATTTACTTTGGAGCTTGTCTCATTTAGTGGTTGTTCTCCCTTTCTTACGACCTTTCTCGTGCTGCGGTCCAGGCACCTACGAAATTGCGGCTTCCTCTGTAAAGGTTCGGACCCTTCAGCTTCACACGTGAGTTCCGCGCACACTTCTTGTCTTATTTTCTACTTTTTCTCTATTGCTGATTGGGACCTTTTTATTTTGTTGGGTTAATTATGTGTTTGTGGATTAATGGGCGCTGTGGTTAATTCTCGCCAAATATCAAACTAGAAATGTATAGAATATTGGGCTTTTCTCTCGGTGCTTAATTGATCCGACCGAGTTGTCGAGGTCCCGGCCCCAAGAGGGATGGTTTTTCGGCACGGGACATGCATTTACGTCCATGAAGGTCCTTCACGAACACGGGGTGATACCAGAGTTTTAACTAATTAACTCATGCCTTTCGTCATCTCCGAGCAGTTCCTTGCATTTCTTGTGTCATCACTGTCATAGCCATCTCCCTTTGAGAAAGCAGTGTGGTATGAAGAGGATCCTTCATTTCTGATACTCTCTGCCATACTTGACTGCGTCTCACCTGCCTTTTTACAGAAGAGCACCGGAATAAGGCCTCTCAATCTCTTCTTCATATAATCAAACAGTTCCTTCTCCCTTTTTTACACATTCAAGTTACCAAATGATCATGCAATGTCATCGAAAAGTTTATTATTATCCGAAACTAACCATAATCATTTTAGAAAGTAAAATAACAACCAATGTATTAAAAATGTGAAAACTAAACACCCAAGTATTTAAAAACTCTAAATCAAAGTGCAAAAATGAAAACCCAAAAATTACGAACAATGAATCTGTATAGCCATGTTATAAGTTGATACGATCCTCCATGAGCTAACTTTGAATCAAGTTCAATTTCTTTTCCCAAAGAATAGTCCACTAAGACTAAACTATACCAAATGTTACTCGCTAAAACCCCTAAATCATGTGCTAATTAAGAAGCTAAGACTTAATTTAATGTTAAAATCTAATAGCTTAGTCAAGTCGTTTTTCTAAGCTATTGTATGATTTAATCTTTTTTATTTGAGGTTTTGTATATTTTTTAATTAAAATATATTATTATCATTTAATTACGAAAATGAGATAAGCGCATTAGAAGTCCTAAAACTTGTCACGAAAGTGCAATTGAGTTCTAAAACTTTCAAAAAGTGCAATCAAGCCCTAAAACTTGTCATAAAAATATAATCAAGTTCTAAAATTTTTAAAAAGTGCAATAAAAAAAAATTTAATTGTCTTAACTTGACAAGTTTTAAAGCTTGATTAGAATTTTTGAAAGTTTTAGGACTCAATTGCACTTTATGACAAGTTTTAGAATTTAATTGCACTTTTTAAAAGTTTTAGGACTCAATTGCATTATGATAATAAGTTTTAGGACTTTCAGTGCACTTATCCCTTACAAAAATAGAGACCGGGGACTGTTAGTCTCGCAAGGCTTGAACTATGAATACAAAAATAAGCTATTGCATGTTGGTATTTTCCTTTCTCACTAGATAAATATCCAATTCACTAAAAGAGCAAACAAAGCCCAAAACTATCTATTTTGCTTTAGTTTTCTTTTTTCTTTCTATTTCGCTATTCTCATCGTCTTTCTTCTGCACCAACTAAGAACACCCCAAAACTTACCTAAGACTCTACACACCAAAATGCCAATCAAATCCTTCATAACTCGGGCGTCCTCTAAAAGAAATACCTCGTAGCTAAGGACTATGGTGATTGGGGCGGACCCTCAAATTAGCGCATAACATAATTTTGGCTCGGAGAAAGCTAGCGAAATACAAAGAGTACAAGGGGGTTTCGGTGAGGGTCATGTCAACACAGACCTCAAAGGTAAAAGCAACATACAGCAGAAAAAGCAAAACACTTATCATTGAAGCAAAGCAGACTGGAACAGAGAACGGAAAGAAACGAGTCGCAAGAATGAACAACAAGCGCATAAAGACGAACAAAAAATGCGGAACATAAAAATAGCGAGAGCGAAGGACTCACAGAGGCGAAACCCCAAATGGGCGACTCGCACCATCGCTGTCATCGAAGGCAGCGTGTCCGTGAGGGACAGGGGACGAAAACTTGCGTTGCCTCTTAGGAAGACAAAGAGGCTGGGTTTAGGATGAGAGAGAAATGCTAGATTTACGAGCGAGGGAGAGAGAGGAAGGCAAACGAGAGAGAGAGAGAGGGAGAAGTGTCCGATCTTCTCTTTGTGTTTTTTTTTCTCTGCTTGTCCAAACCCGAAGAAGAGAAGATGGCAGGGAACCACTTATAAATAACCGCATTTCTTCTTCTTCTTAAGCTTTGCACATAGGTCCCCTAACCACAAAAATCCATTTTTTTTTATGTATTGTTGCTAGTGGGGACTTTGAATTTTGTTAGAAATTGACCCACACCACGCCACGCCAAGCCAAGCCATGCACGGTGGATTTTCGCGCATCTTGGTTATTAACTAGGAATCGCATAGAAAATATTACTTAAATAATTCAACTGTGTCGCGGGGGGTCTCGAGACATGCTCTTATGCTCGTTCGAGATGATGCCGAGTTCTTTTAACTTATCGACTCGCGTTCCTTGTGATCTACGAGCAGTTCTTACACTATTTTCTCATAGCCGATGCTATGAAATTGAGCATCTTGGCCCAGTTTGCGCGTCTAATTCTGCCGTTGCCATGCACGATTCCCCATCTTGGCGAATTAAATGGAGAAGCTGGTGAGCAAGAGAGTAATTAAATGATATCTACTACTGCTACTAGACTAGATCCGCGCGGCATCATGTTATCGTCAAGGCTCACCCCCATGCGCTGCTGCATTCACTCGGTGTCGTACACTGTTCTTGGCTCAACTCCTAGTTTTTTGAAATGGAAGAAGGGGAGGCACACGTGGTAGGGGGGACGCCTCAAGGGAAGGCGCAATGGGATGAGGATGGGAGGTGTTGTGTGGAAACAAAAGCGGAAGAAGGAGCAGGACGGAGGGAGGGAGCGGGTGAGGACAGACCATCCGTACGGATTCCGGATTCGGAGATCCTTATCCCAAAAAACTTATTCTCTATTTGTTATTTACTTTGGAGCTTATCCTATTTGGTGATTGTTCTTTAATCCATATATCCTTTTGCATCAAATATCCCAACTTAAATAGGTTAGGGTCCCATCAATCTACCATCAGCTCTAATACTTATTTGTTGGGAGCAAAGCATAAGCTTGATACCAGAAAATCACCAAGAGAGAGCCCAAGTCCAAACATGCTTACACATCAAATTGGACTCACCTTCACTCAAAAGCTGAAACCAATAAGTTATAGAACAATGAAGATATATTAATTGTTTTATACCACACCAATTCTCTAATGTGGGATTTCTCTAACATATCTTATTCGTGCATTCGAACAATCTCCCCATCAGACATGAGCTTAATGTTAGATTTGCTCACACCTTATCCAAATATTTTTCCACATCAAGATTTCTCAACTTGAATAGAATGGGAGCCCATCAATCTAGGCCTAATACCAATTCGTTGAGAGCGAAACAAAAGCTCAATACCTTGCGCCTGAGAAAATCAAGAGAGAGCTCAAGTCCGAAAATGTTAACATATCAAGTTGAGTCAACCTTCACTCAAAAACTTAAGTCAATAAGTAATGAGCAGACTAAAATATATTAACTGTTCTTACACCACATCAATTCTTCGATAATGAATTTCTCTAGCATAACTTATATGTGCGTTCTAACAATCTCCCCCTCTGATGTAAGCTTAGTGTTAATTCCGGTCTCCCTTAATCCAAATATCTTTCTACATCAAGATATCTCAATTTGAATAGATTGGGGGCCCATCAATCCACCATCGCCTCTAACACCAATTCGTTAAGAACAAAATGAAAGCCTGATACATTTCACCTAGAAAGATTACCAAGAGAAAGCCTAAGACCGAACCTGTTAACATATTCAATTGAGCTCACATTCACTCAAAAGTTTAAGCCGATAAATTATGAACCAACTATAATATATTAACTACTTGAAATGGTTTCAATTCTCTACGTGATATTTCTCCAGCACAACTCCCTCATGCATGCTAACATTTCATTCGTACAAAACAGCAAACGTTCAACGGGCAAAAACATCAATAACTTCATAGCAAATATAAGGCTTTCATTAATACGGCAAATCAATTAAATCTTAAGCCAAAATATATTCTATCTGAGCAAATCAACGGACATTTCATAAGCATGGTCAATAAGATCTAAGATTGGGTTGATGACATGATATTAGCATGCCATGGGCCGTGTTTGGTTGCACATGAAGAGATCTCTCTTTTACGAAGTATATATGGATACAAGCTTTGCACTTTTTATTATGAATCTCCTTACTCTACCTAATGTAGAAAGGAGTATCCTAGTTGGTATATAAAAACTAATCAACTTGCCAGTCCTAGACATATGGATTGCCGAAACAAGTTCATCATCAATAGAGAAAGAAAAAGTTCAAGAAGAGATGAGAGAAAGTTGCCATGAAGAAAAAGGCAAGAAAGGTGTACTGTTCAGTGACACCATTCACATTAAATTACCTCTCATGAAGCCACTACACTCCACGCCACAACCTGCAAACGCCATAAATGTCCCGCCTTTACTTGTTACTTCATCGAACCCCACCAACCAAATTTCACAACCTGAGCATATTGTAAAGTGAAATGCAGACTCTAGAATTCCATAAATTCACGAAAGACAGGCTACACATGATGAACCACAGAGAAGAAAATGAATAGAGTAGTACAAAATCAAATCGGTAAGTTGTGGTATGGAGGAATTTATTCATATCTTAGGAACCAGATCAACAACACACTAGAACCATCCAAGTAAAGAAGGAAAGGCATATATTTTCCAACAGTTTTACGTTATAGTACACTCGTTCGAGTAAATTAGAAGATTATAATTGCAATTGAACAAATAGAAGATGAGTCTCAAGGCATGAAATGTAGTGCACGGCAAGCCCATAAAAATATTTGCTATATTGCAATTGCATTTGCTATAATCCAGACCTAAATTTTAGGTCTCAAGATAAACATGACAAAAACGGGCAATTTCAGCAGCTATACTGTGCGAAAATTGAGAAAAGGATTCTAGATCTGGACTAGCTGCAGAATTTGGATATTTGACCACAAATGCAAATCATTGCTTGCTAAGATTTGTAAGTGAAGCATAAAGGTGAAAGCCGAAGCAGGTTGCAGGTCTGTTGAACAATTATGTTTGTACCTCATTATGTGATTCACCGGAAGGACAGGAGCCTTCTTCTTGGCTTTCCTGAATCGTATGGAAAATCTTTTAAAGGGTAGTGCAGAGAAGCCTCCTCCCAACGCCTTCACATAAGATTCCCGAAGCAGAATTTCATATAAATGGAAGATTACAGAGAAAAGGCTACTTAAGCCTTGTGAAACTAATGTTTCATTCATAAATGCGTTTTGCTTATGTCTTCAGCAGCAAGATAATCTGATAAGCAGAACATGAAACAATTTCATTTTTTTTTTCACTTTTTGAGACTCACATTCAGCAGTTTTCATGCAGTTTCTCCAAAATTCCTCACCATTAATGAGAAACATCACACAGAGTATATATTCACAAAATATTTCCCATCTAGCAATCACTAATGACACATGGCGCAGAAATTGCAAATCGCCTCAGGATAGAAGAAAAAGAAAATGCACCAGAAATACCACTATTTTCTCTGATTGAAGGCCACACGGCACAAAACTGATACTGAACATGATAAAATGAGAAAAAACCAAAGCAGGTGATCATTCCAAAATGCTACAAAATGCACTTTGAGATCTCAAAATAATAGAGATAATCCGTGCACCTTGAGAGTCCACAATTTTACAAAATGCTGATGCTAAACTCCAGGGTAACTCGAAATTTGCACTTCATGTGGAGTGAAGTACCTCCTAGCAAAGGCTACGATATTGTTCTTCAATCTCCTTTGCTTCTCTTCAAGATCAACACCTATCTACAAATAAGGAGAGCAAACTAGAGGGAATCAGTATCATTAGTGGACTATCACGGAAACTTAAGACGATGCTTGAAGAAATAAATACTTTGCCAGTATACGGGAGTACAAACCGGTGAATCAACAGTCACTCCACAAAGTATAAGAGAAAAAGTGTGCGAGTCGTTAAATTGGACCCGTGATGCACACTGGCATTGATCATTGTCCCACTCCAACCACCACAAAATAAACATCAAACAAGTTACTGATAACAGAGATCAAAATCTCCAGCCATTGTAAGTATGAACATACCTTGGGTTTTCCACGGATGTTCTTCTTAAACTTCAAGGATCTCGGATGAATTTGGCCATTAATCTGATCTAGTATAAAGAATTACTGCACAAATGCAATAACTCAGCCTATTACTAAATCAAGAAAATCAGAATCTACCAATGTGAATATCACATTAAAAGAAACTCTAGCCAGAGCAGCACATGAATAAACAATTCTCACAAACATTGAACAAGTAAGAAGAAGGTTCTTTCTCCTATAGAAACAAAAGCGAATGAGGAGCTTCCTCATTTAACATTGGCGTTTTTTTGGGGGGTCAAACTTGCCCAAAATACGCCTGTTTACAAAATACTAAATATCAGTAAATATATCAGCAGCCAATCCTAGACTACGGCTATACGCAGATCATAGTAAATAAACTTATACATCTACTAGATTGATACTGCAAAATGTTGATCAGATTAACTAACAGTGGTATCCTGGAGTCTCCAAAGTAATTAAATGACGCCTATGAAAGATGCTAAAAGGTCCTAAATGCTCAATCATAAGGTCATTAGGCATTCCATGACTATAGTCCAACAGGAAAAGGAGTATGCCACAAACTGCACTCTCATTACTGCACCATATACCGACTCTGTCCTGGGGTCTAACAAAGTAATCAACAATGCAAAGCGAAGCCACTAAAAAGTTTTCAACTCTATCTGGCTTAGAAGCGAAAGGTAATGAAAAGGAAGAGCGTCTCACATGCGTGAGGGAAGTTGTACCGGGACCAGAGTCGACGATGCAGCGGTGAAGTTCCTCCAGAAGCAAACGACATTCACGGGGGAAATCACCACGCTCCTGAACAAAATCATCCAGCACTAGAGCTCCCGGGGTGTTTTGTAAATCAGATGCTCCCGCGGGCGAACTCTCCATTCGAAACGACTACAAACAACAGCGACAATGACAACGACCACAAGCAATGAGCCACCACGACAAGATAGCAGCGTCAACACATAAATCTCATAAGGTATGAATACATATCGTACTTCAACGCATACAGAGCAGTGCAACATGCAAACACACTAGAAAGCACCGCTCGTCGCAATTTGAGAAGCACACAGAGAGAGGGGAATGACACTCACCTTGGTTTCGACGGCCAACTGGTGAGCTAGAAGAGGCAGAGCTGGGTTTCTGCGGAGAGAGAGAGAGAGTGTGTGTGTACCTTCCAGCGGTGGGAAGATTATGAACATAATGGGTTTCTTACGTGAGAGATTTGTTTAATAAGCAAGTGTGAATTGCAAAAGGCACAAAAATCCACCACGACACCACGTCGATAACTAGGTTTGCCATTTTGTGTTATCGTATCTAATTAGGATACTACTCGTTTAGCACGTTCAATATATAAACTTTTATGTATCAACTACAATGTTGGGGTAGAAACTTAAAGAATGCAATTGTATGCTTATTAGGAGGAAAAGGAAGTTTATGAGTTACAGAATGCATTATAGAGAATCAATGAACTTATCTTTCCATGTCACTTGCTCCTTGTCTTTTTTAAATCTTGAACTGTCTTTTCTCCTCGAAAGTGAATCAGAAGAAAGGAAAACTGATTTTATCAGCTCACACATGCAAATGACGAATTTGTGAATGCAACAGCTATAACACTGGTTTCTAAAGTAGATTATTGTGTAAGAACGGTAGAGTTCAGACCCATTCCTTGCTGCAAAGTTATAGATAAATGCATCACTAAGATTCTTGTTTCGAGATCAGAGCGGATTTTTCACTGTCTTGTTAGCTCAAATCAAAATGCAATCATTGAGGGGAGGAAATTTGAGGATAATCTGGTGATTGCACATGACTTGCAAGAAATTATCATAGTTGTCTCCAATATCTCATATAAATGCAGATATAATGAAGGGGTTTCATTCAGTTAAATGGGAATTCATTCTAAATATTCTTGAGCCTATTAATGTTCCAATTCAATTCACTAACCGGTTCAAATGTCGCATTACTGCTCCTCTTTTTTCAATTTCTATTAATGGAGGATTTGAAGGGGTTCTTTCAAGGGAAGGAAGGAATTCGATAAGGCAGCCCACTTTATCCACATTTGTCTGGTTAGGTTGTTGAGGAACTTAGTAAGCTTCTCAAAATGTGAGCATCTCAAGGGGAGACGAATTTTCATCCTCGTCATTAGAGAATAAACCTTACCAACTTATGCTTCGCAGATGACATCATGATCCTTGGAAAAGGAGATAATTCCGTCCAAAAACGAGAAAACTGCATATTTACTTGATTCTATTGTATCTCCTGACTCAAGCTAAGTTGGAAGTATACTGAAGTTTATAGTGCCACGTTGTCCTATATTTAAATGAGTAATCTTATTGAGCTCACAGGTTTCAAATGAGCGAACTTATCAGTGAGATACTTGAAAAAAAAGCCTTCATTCTCAGGAAAATGCAGAGAGGTATGTTGTCAGTGCTTGAGAAGATTTTAATCCGTATTAACAGCCAAACAGTTGCATTTGCAGGGAGATTACAGCTTATAAAATTTGTTTCATAACCACCTGCAGAATTATCAGCAGAGTACGTTTGCTTGCCCAAAGAAAGTTGTTGACTCAGTAGAGATAAATGTACTACTTTTCTCTGAAAAGAAAAGGACACTCGTTCAAAAGCTGCATATTTGTTTACTTTTCTCACACGCGTGAGGGAAGTTGTGCCGGGACCAGAGTCGACAATGCAGTGGTGAGAGACAGCTCTTGCAGTCCACTCTCTTCCGGAATTTCTCCCCTGTTTTTTACTTGTTACTTTTTACTTTTATTTTTTGAGCTGCACTTTGCTTTTATTTCCCACTACTCGAAACAGGTAGCACCCTGTATTTTTCCCTTTTGTTTTTGCTATTATTTGATTATCTTTTGCCGTGAAAAAAGCCGGCGTCTTTAGGATTAGCAGGCTCTTCTTGATGGGGACGCGCTAAGGTCGCGCGTGGGCATTGACCTGGGCTGGACAACTCGCGCCACGGTGGTGGATCATCGGGTATGGACACGGACACGGACACGGAAGTGGACACGGGCATGGACGTGGATTAGGCTCAACAAAGCATTACCTTTGTTAAGATTCCTTTAGATCGGGTCCGAGTTTACCTACTTTCATATCCTTCTTTCCAAGAACTTGTCCCTCCCATCCAAGCTACACTGAGGATTACTTCTTAATCGCCGTATTGATTGGCATGCCCCCTCATTAATACATTACGCCATAACATAAGGACGAAAAGGAGGTCTCAATCAACCCGTCTAGGATTTTTTTACTTGGCCTTTTTATCACTCTTGGATCCGTGGAATATGATCATTCATCACCCCCCTCCCCTTTATTATGATTAATTCTGTTTGGGCCATTGAAACTCTCCGGTACCGGTCATGCCCAGCCTTAAATGATCTTCTCATTTGTCGTAGGAGGGCATTTTGGTAATCACGCAATGATGATAACGTGTTTCTTGCACTTTCATCTGGGTACCAAATTTTCCCGTCGAATGTCAAATTTTGAGGAAGATCGGCCCGTTATCACTAAAATGGACAATTCATTAATCATCCAATTGCTAGCATCCGCCACAGGATAAATCATCGCCTTTCCAGCCCACGGTTTGGATATTGGACATATTTACTCATTTAATTTTGTGCAATATATAGAAATGCACCATGATGATATCTAAATGATTGCCATGGTCCTATTATCATATAAAACTCAATGCCAATTATTCGTTTTTATGCGATATATAGATATTCGCCGCTAGCTTTCCATTTATAGAGAAAAGCCAAAAAAGTGGTCTGTCACATTATAGAGAAAAAGCCAAAAAAGATGTCTGTCACGTTATAGAGAAAAGCCAAAATCCTTTGTCTAATTTCAAACTTGGCGAGGAATTGTTGGTGGGGTTGCATTTCTCACCAAATTTCGAGAACATCGAGAAAACTATATTGCAAATGATGTGTGAATAAGGAGGAGGGTGGATTCACAACTCATATCTATATATTTGGATTTCAAATATTGGCCCCGCCACTATTCCTATATGTCCAGTGCCAGAAATTAAATTAATTGCTAGGCTTAGCGGAATGGTGGATTTATAACTCATATATATTTGATTTCGAATATTGGGCTCACTACTATTCCTGCATATCCCGTGCCAAAACCTAAATTAATTGTGCCGAGATAGTAAATATTCGACTTTATATCCATTCATTCTCCAAAAGAATTCACAGTATTGCGCTAGAAATGCGTTTCATTTCCTAAACGAATGACTTAAACATTTGGATGGGATGTTATTGGAGTTAGTTCCGCATGCTTCATACCACGAGTTTATTATGTGCTCATGACTCTTTTGTTCACCAATTTAACGCGCATGGACATTTGAGTTTCATCTCACCGCTTGAATGCATTACTTTAATGAGTCCTCTATACATGTAGTCTGGCCACACTTAAAGTGTTTAAGCTTTCAATTAGACTTTTTAACAAAAATTGATTAAGTCGGTGCAACATTAATTAAACAGACAAGAAAAGAAAAGGGTGCTAAAAATCATTTATAGAGAAAATAGTCCAATTGGCTCAAAACCTCAAAATTGGCGCCAAAAAATTCGAGTGGATTCATCACGCTTCTTCAATTTCCCATGAAATGGAGACAATTATTCAATCCCAAAAAGAAAATTGTGCATATCATTGTCTTTATAACCCAAAAAAAAAAAAAACGTATGTGCAATTCTATTTTATACTTTCCCCGAGTATATGGGTAACTGGTAAGTATTGGCAATAGCAGATTCGACTGTATCCATCATTATCAAAGTTTCACAATCAATTAATTAATGTCATTTTTTTAAAGCAAATCGTCAAGGACTTTTCATGGCCCAAGATAAAGCTGAACTGCTTTTACTTCTTTCGAGCAAGAAGAAGTCCCTATCATTGCCCTCGGGATCAGGACTGCATTTCCTAAGTACATAAACAAGAAACAAGTAGTAACATTACCATTCTTTTCCTACTTTCTCTTCTATTTTTGGGATGGCTGATGATACGGAAGAACTGTGGAGAGAGAGAGAGACAGAGAGAGAGACAGAGTGCATAGGGGTGATTCTTTCTTCGTTTCTCGGGAACCTGTAAAATGCATGGGAAACTTACCCAAGACCAGCTCATTTTCACCCATAAAGGGTCATTGGACAAATCGTTCACTTTAAAAGTGCATCATTTTACCACAGTATTATATTATTAATCTTTCTTTTCGATTCTCAATCTAAGCAAAACTCATTCTCTCTCACTTTTCCTGAGAATGTCACCATAGTAATAGATACTGGGGTATTCTTTGAGGTGAATGATATTGCAAATGAATTGATAGAATGATTGAAATTGGACGATGTTTGAACATTAGTTCAAAAAATCTATCCCAGTAGTTAGAACAAAGAAATTTTATATTACCTTTTATAATGTTTTATTCAAAGTGTGAATTAATTCATGGCATTTAAAAAAAAAGAAGAAAGGAAAAGTAGTTACCTTTTATGGAAAGTGGACTCTGCTAGCAAACTCCTATCTTTTTTTTTTTTGGGTAAAACAAACTCCTATCTTTTGTCTTTACAGTATTTCAAGAATTTTCATAGATATTGTGAATGAGCTTTAAGGGTAAATAAATCTGACAAAAACATGCAATTTGAAAACGGTGTGGAACAAAACTTTTGGGTTGAGGAAATATTACCTCTCCCTTTCAAAAGCCAGATAGGAATACATCTCCCAGGTGTGTAAAAGCCAGATCAATCTCCTTAGCAAACAGCCTAATGAACTTTATTTTTTTTTTTGGTTTGTCAATGGTAAAGCAAGATTACGCTTTGCAAATGTATGATAATCGACTGGTAAATACATGATCACGAAAATGTATCCCTTAAAAAGCGCGGGATTGAAAATTAGTTATGATGGAAGGTTGGGATTCAAGTCACTACAAAATACTCTAATCGTCGGGACTTTCATCTGCCGTGACCTTTAAAGAGTTTAAACGTAATTTTTTTTCCCTTAATTTGAAGATGCTAACATTTTCCCCACGTTTTTCGTAGTTTCCTAAGTATTACGACCCATAATGTATTATCTCATCTACTAACTTTGAACTCTCCATTCATCAATCAATATAAGCTGCGATACTTTAATCGTCAAGGGGGTGGTGGTCGGTGTTGCCAGACCCAAGCCTTATTGAAAGACACGTTGGTCTTCATCACTCTCGAGGTTCCTTAATAAGTGGCGTGCGACCCGCATTATCTCCCGCTTATATCTCCTTTCTTTTCTTTTTTTACCACAAGCTGAACTGCATTTAAGAACATCCAACGTTTATGTTATGTTCATGAAGAAACTTATCTGCATTTTAGCCCCCTGAAAATGGAATACTAAAAGAGAAAGGTTTGAGCATGAGGACGCGGAGTCTAGCAGACGAAAAATTATCGCAATGCATGCAGCAGTATCAAAGGTCGCTCTTTTATGAGGATATATTGTTGCACGATTGTGGAATTGTCATTAGCGAATTAACTTATTTCTATTGATTTAATTCATGACTTTGGGCGGTCCCGGAACAGCATGTTGATGATGACCACAAATGCGACCGAGTCTCTTCCATTAAGTGGAGAAAAAGAGGAAAAGAAAACAAACGCATAGCCTCCCTCTCTTTTGACAACAAAGAACCTCGCATGTTGACTAACACATTTCACGTGCATGCATGCGCAACGTGCTCTCCACAGGTTTTGTGAAAGGACCGGATATACAGACCGGGAAATTTGTAACGTGGGGAAAATTGTCAATATAGTCCTAAACCTATTGGCCTTTTGCCAATTCAATCCTAAATCTTTCAACTTTGTCAATTGAGTCATAAACCTTTTCATTTCTTACCAATTCAGTCCTAAACCTTTGCATTTCTTGACAATTGATTCCATTTGGCCGGTCGGCACTAACGTGGCAACTAGCCGTTCGGCCAACGCGGACGTGACAATTTTTTAATATATTTTTCAAATTTTTTAATATATTTTTTTCTACCTTTTCATTTCCCTCTGGCCGGTCAAGTGACTGGCGACCGGCCGAAGGGGTGGGCCAACAAGGTCATCCTCGCCGGCCTTTGGTGAAGCTTGCCCCTGCTGATGAGGTTGACCTCACCAACCCGCGTCGGACCGGCCAAAGAGAAAAGAAAAGGCAAAAATATATACTAAAAAATATTTAAAAATTCGAAAAAAAAATATTTAAAAATTGACACGTCAGCGCCGACCAACCAAATGGACTCAATTGGCAAGAAGTGAAAAGGTTTAGAACTCAATTGACAAAGTTAAAAGATTTAAGACTGAATTAGTAAAAGTGCAATAAGTTTAGGACTGTTTGACAATTTTCCCTTGTAACGTGAGCAAACATGTGTTAAGCATATTTTGTTCGGAGTAATTAAATACCAGCATTGATGGTGCATTATTACACGATGGCAAGTTGAGAACCACAAAGTTTCTTTAATCAGTCGTTTAAGTGTCTCGGGACACTCTTTAACAAAACCCTCGTATAGACAAACATCACTAAGAGTTCCCTGTTTCGGAGAGCATGGAACTAATATTCATGAAGACATCCTCTTTCTCTATAGGTAATTGTATGCTTGTAAGTAGATGCCATGAATACTATGATGCAAAGACTAGCATGGGCATGACATAAGTAATCACTTGCACGAGTATGTCCTAAAAGATACGAGAGATATAAAACTCCACGATCCACAGCTTGAATATTTCCCAATTAATCACATGGAGCAAGAAGTCACAGCCATGAGGCCACGAATTTTGCATGAACGGCCACGAACTTGACTTGACAGAGGTAACGTAAAGAAATCAGCAAATTGCATATGATTCCCCTAGCCAACGAAAAGGCAGTACGAGCACCACATATCAAGTTATTCCCAGTTAATCAGTCAGACTTAAACACAAGCTTTCAAACTATCTCAACCATAGGGAGCAACAAACTAATAAAGGTCTACGGGCCATAAGCACGGATGGGATCTATATGAAAACCTCAATTATGCATCACTCATGAGGGTGCTTGATACTAATATGATCAGGAGGGCACTTGAGGAGGGCGCTTGACTTAAACTTTTGAAAGAAGATTCATATGTCAACCAATTTTTTTTTTGTGCATAATATGGGTAATTAAGTTGTTAGATGAAGACAATTTGGTAATTAACAACGTGATCCCAAGTATTACGTGGGCATCTGTCTAGTCAAGGACGCATGTCGGATCGACATCGGCAGAGGGATTACAAAATTTCTAGGAAAATTACCAAAGCAGTCTTAAACCTATTACAATTATACAAATTCAGTCCTAAACCTTTTCTTTTGTCAATTCAGTTATAAACTTTTTGTATTTATGCCAATTTAGTCTATTCGACCAATTTTAGTTAGCCGGTACCGGCTGTATTTTTAATATATTTTTTCGATTTTTATTTTAACTTTACTATCTAACTTTGATGTGACAAAGTTATAAACTTTGAGTGTGTCCAGTGAATTAATTTAACAAGTTTTTAGTTAGACGGTGAAGTTAGATTATACCGACCAAACACACAATTAATTCCACCCACTCAAAGCTCTTGTTCGTCCGGGTAGCATCCCTTCAAGCACCACAATTCAAGCCGGAAAAAGAACAGACCCAGACAAAATAGCCCATGCCCCGATGAACTCCAACCGCTCCCAAACACCTAAATCCGTCATTTCCAATTTATTTCTTTAATCCATTAACAACCATAACATCGTGACAAATTAAATTTTATTGTCCCTTTAAATCTCACTTGTATTGGATAATGTTGGTTTATTCCACGCACCTGTTAAAATTTAACCACCAAAACTTATCGGCAGAGAAATCAAATCTCATAAATTTAGAGACGCTCTAAGAATATCGAGACAATCCTCATGATCCGTATAACACTTAGAATATTGAAATATTAATTATTGTTCATATAACTCGAGTAACTATTTCCCTTCAATAGAAATTCGTAGTGGGAGTCCCGAGGCGGTGATTAAATAGTGTCCATGAAAATGGATGGCGAGAAGCTTCCCAAAGCGTCCAAGTCGCGGAACACAACCGAATTCGCGAGGTGCCTGCTTCCTTGTGCTTCATTTTTTTTTTTTGGTCGAATCCATGTGCTTCATTTGCTCGCGAAGAGATGACCCAGATCAACATCTGGATGTTGGATGAATTGTCAGGACACGGCATGGAAGCAGATGGGTGATTCCGCGTTTGATATTGGTTTCGCCATTTGGTTAAAAGACAGGCGGAGACTGGTGTTTCAAGAGCCGTATCGACATCATTTGGATGTCGAAGAAAAGAGGAGGATCGAGGTGCAAGCAAAACCATGCCGATTCGTACTTTTGCCCACGTCACGTCGATAGCTTTGTCTCTTGGCGCGTCTTGTTTCTAGCAATGCTAAGGACCTGTTTGGCAAGTTGCAAAACAGTAAAAATTTATGTTCTTTTATTCTCCTAATCAGTTTTGGTACAGAAATCCGTTTGATAAACTTTTTGTTCCCGGGCACAAATTTACAAAAAATTGTTCTAAGAATCAGTTTTGGAACAGAATCAAGAAGTAAAAAAAAGTAACTTCTTAATTTTGAGAACAAGAATCAAAATTGGAAAAGAAATTATTTTTTTTTTCCTTCTTTCCGGTTCTTTACCATTCTTCGGTTCTTCTTCCTACTGTTCTTCTTGCCTAGCTAGCCATCGGCAACACAGGCGAGGGCCAACGAGGGCATCATGGCCCCTGTCAAATCTGGCGAGGGCTAGACCCTCGCATCCTTGGCGAGGGTCGCCCTCGTGGATGCATCCTTCCTTTAATGGAACATGTTGTATATCAATGATCAAAGTTCGCGTGAAATCTTGAAAAAGATCAGCAACAACAAAATGGTCTAAAGGCACTAGAGAATAAGGGTGCTCGTACAGCCAAGTTCCGTTTTTTAATAGTAAATTTCTTGAATATATTGTAATCTACCTAACATCGTCGTAAGGTTGATTGTACTTGTAGATAGTAATTTTAGTTTGTGGGTCCTAACTTACATATAATGGTCGTAACTCGTTTGTAGATAGAATCATTTCTAACAAAATTAATTCTCAAATATAAAATCGTTGCTACGCGCACTCTCAAGCTAACACTTCCCATATGGTAAAAGAGCCTATATGAGATGTGCAAACTTTTTTATTCACGAGTCAAATCAATCAAAACCTATAAATATAGGCCATGCCACCGTCTTGTCCCATTCGCCATCAGGACTCCTCATGTCCCTAGAGAAAAAGTAAAAAGCAATGCCCATCCCACGTTGATTCTCCTCTCCACCTCCTCCCAAGATCAAATCACGTTCATCGCATGTCGTGCCAACCAAAGTCCACCCTTAATAGGACGGTTGAACTCCAAAAGTGGCGCTAGCCTGCTCTCATGCCCACCAAATATATCGTGCACCTTCAACTACCCGATGAAAAAACCTCCCATGCAAATCCCCATTATTGATTATTGAGATAAGTGCACCTAACGCCGCATAGTGGTTAATCTCCCACTACATACCGCCCCTTCTTCCATTTCAAAAGACGCAGAAAGTGGCGCCTCGCTAACTCCACTAGTCCCCTCGACTTGCGGGCGAACCCCATTTCATTACTCTTATGGCCACTCCTCAATTTACCCATTTGGAGAACTTTGCCTTCACCGGCTTTCGGGCTTCTTTGCTATGTGCTTCTAGCAACAAACACTACTTTTTTAATAAAGTAAAGATCATTATTAGGAAAATTATCAAATTAACCATAATTGGTCTCGAAATTTACCAACACATTACAGTTTTTTTGGTCGCTGCTCACATTACATTCGGCGAAGCACAAATCGCGGTGGCAAGTCTCGAGGAGGAGAAAAACACAGAGAGATCAAGACGGGCCCTACAAAGAAAATCCATGCATTGACTTATTATATGAGATTTGGGACAAGGCCATAGAAACCCAAAAAAAAGAGTTCTGCCAAGAGGGAATCATGCATGGTAACCGTAGTCCTGTCGAATCGAACACACAGACCAAGTCCAAGATGCTCAATTACGTGGCATTAACCTCAATCGGGGACACAAGAAATATAAGAAACTGCTCAGAAATCACGAGAGACGAGTTAATTAGTTAAGACTCCAACATCACCCCGTGTTCGTGAAGGACCTTCACAGATGTAGATGCATGTCCCGTGCTAAAAAACCGTCCCTTTTAGGGAAGGGACATCAGTAATTCGGTCGGATCAATTAAGCACCGCGAGAAACTCGATATTCTACACGTTTCTAGATTAATATTTGGCGAGAATTAACCATAACACACATTAATCCACAAACGCATAATCAATTCAACAAAATAAAAAGGTACCAGTCAGCAATAGAGAAAAAGTAAAAAATAAACAAAGGTGTGCGTGGGACTCACATGTGAAGCAGAAAGGTCCAAACCTTTACAAAGTACGCCACTATTTCGTAAGTGCCTAGACCGCAACACGAAAAAGGTCGTAAAAAAGGAAGAACAACCGGGACAAGCTCCACAGTAAATAACAAACAGGGAAAAAATTATTTTGGATAAGGATCTCTGCGTCCGGAATCCGTCCGGACGGCCCATCCCTACTCTCTCCCTCCATCCTTCTCCTTCTTCTTTCACTTTTGTTTCAACACAACACCTCCCATCCTCATTCTCTCTCGCCCCTTCCCCCAAGGCGTCCTCCCTACCATGTGCACCGCCCATTCTTCCATTTCAAAAGACTTAGAGTCGAGCCAAGAACAGTGCACGGCACTGAGCAAACGCCGCGACACGTGGTGGCGAGCCTTGACAATAATGTGATGCCACACAGATTCCGTCTAGGAGCAGTAGTAGATACCATTTAATTACTCTTTTGCTCACCAATTTCCCTATTTAATCTACCAAGAGGGGGAATCGTGCATGGCAACGACGGAATCAGACGCACAAACCAGAGCCAAAATGCTCAATTCCATAGCATCGGCTACGATAAAATGGTGCAAGAACTGTTCAGAGATCACAAGAAACACGAGTCGATAAGTTAAAAGGACTCAACATCACCCCACACGGGTGTAAGAACATTCCTGAGACCCCCAACGACTTAATCGGATCAATTAGGTAATATTTTCTATACGATTCCAAGTTAATAATCAGGATACACGTAAATCCACTGTGCATGGCATGACGCGAGTCAATTCCCAACAAAATTTAAAGTTCTCATCATCAACAATAGAGAAAGAAAAAGGAATTTTTATGGGTGACCCACGTGCAAAGCTAAAGAAGAAGAAGGGCGCCTATTTGCAAGTGGCTGCCTGCCATCGTCTCTTCTTCGAGTTCGAACAAGCAGAGAAGAAAAACACAGAGCAAATCAAGCACTTCTCCCTCATTCGCCCTCTTCTCTCTCTCTCTCGCATATCCAACCTCTTCCTCCTCCGAAAACCTAGCCTCTTTGTCTTCCTCATAGGTAATGCAAGTCCCCGTCCCCCGCGGACACGTCGTCGTAGCCTTCGACGACGGTGCCAATCGCCCGCTTAGGATTTCGCCTCTGTGAGTCCTTCGCTCCTCTCGCCATTTTCAAGCTCCGCATTTTTCGTTCGTCTTTGTGTGCTCATCATTCATTCTTGCGACTCGTTTCTTTTCGGTCTGATTTGCTTCAATGATGTGTTTTATTTTTCCTGTTGTCTGCTGCTCTTACCTTTGATGTCTGTGTTGACAAGACTCCCATCGAAACCCCTTTGTACTTTTTGAATTTCGCTAGTTTTCTCCGAGCCAAAATTATGTTGTGTGCTTGCTCTAGAAAGCAGTTCAAATTTGAGGGTCCCACCCCAATCATAATAGTCCTTAGCTACGAGGGATTTCTTTTAGAGGTTGCCCGAGTTGTTTGTGAAGTATTTAATCGGCATTCTGGTGTGTGATCTTACGTAGGCTTTGGGGTGTTCTCAGTTGGTGTAGAAAGACAAGAGCAAGGAAATAAAAAGAAAGAAGAAAGTTAAAGCAAAACATATAGTTTTGAACTGGATTTTTGTCTAGTGAAAAAAGAATAGACCAATATGCAATAGCCTATTTTTGTGTCCATGATTCAAGCCTTGCGAGACCAGCAGTCCCGAGTCCCTATTTTCATAATTAAATGATAATACTATATTTAAGTTAAAAACCTCAAATAAAAAAGATCAAATCATACAATAGTTTAGGAAAACGGCTTGATTAAATTGTTAGATTTTAACATTTGATTAAGCCTAGCTTCTTTTTAATTAGCACATGATTTAGGAGTTTTAGTGAGTTAACTTTGGTATAGTTTAGTTTTAGTGGACTATCCTTTTGGAAAAGAAATTGAACTTGATTCAAAGTTAGCTTACGGAGGATCGTATCGGCTTATAACATGACTATGCATATTCTTTGCCTACAATTATTGGGTTTTCATTTTCGCACTTCTATTTAAAGCTTTTAAATACTTAGATATTTAGTTTTTTACACTTTTAATACATTGATCGTTCTTTTCCTTTCTAAAATGGTTATGGCTAGATTAGGATCATAATAAATCTTTCGAGGACATTGCATGATGATTTAGTAGCTTGAATGTGTCAAAAAGAGAGAAAGAACTGTTTGATTATGTCAAGAAGAGATTGAGAGGCCTTGTTCTGGTGCTCTTCCGTAAGAAGGCAGGTAAGACGCAGCTAAGTATAACAGAGAGTTCCAAAAATGAAGGATCCTCTTCTTACCACACTGCTTTCTCAAAAAGAGATGACTATGATAATAATGACACAAGAAATGCAAGGAACCACTCGGAGATCACGAGGCATGAGTTAATTAGTTCAAACTCCAACATCACCCATGAAGGATCTCCATGTCCAGAATCTGTACGAACGACTCGCCTAGGGACAAGCCGTCCGTACAGATTCCAGACACGAAGATCCTTATCCAAAATAACTTATTCCATATTTGTTATTTACTTTGGAGCTTGTCTCATTTAGTGGTTGTTCTCCCTTTCTTACGACCTTTCTCGTGCTGCGGTCCAGGCACCTACGAAATTGCGGCTTCCTCTGTAAAGGTTCGGACCCTTCAGCTTCACACGTGAGTTCCGCGCACACTTCTTGTCTTATTTTCTACTTTTTCTCTATTGCTGATTGGGACCTTTTTATTTTGTTGGGTTAATTATGTGTTTGTGGATTAATGGGCGCTGTGGTTAATTCTCGCCAAATATCAAACTAGAAATGTATAGAATATTGGGCTTTTCTCTCGGTGCTTAATTGATCCGACCGAGTTGTCGAGGTCCCGGCCCCAAGAGGGATGGTTTTTCGGCACGGGACATGCATTTACGTCCATGAAGGTCCTTCACGAACACGGGGTGATACCAGAGTTTTAACTAATTAACTCATGCCTTTCGTCATCTCCGAGCAGTTCCTTGCATTTCTTGTGTCATCACTGTCATAGCCATCTCCCTTTGAGAAAGCAGTGTGGTATGAAGAGGATCCTTCATTTTTGATACTCTCTGCCATACTTGACTGCGTCTCACCTGCCTTTTTACAGAAGAGCACCGGAATAAGGCCTCTCAATCTCTTCTTCATATAATCAAACAGTTCCTTCTCCCTTTTTTACACATTCAAGTTACTAAAAGATCATGCAATGTCATCGAAAAGTTTATTATTATCCTAAACTAACCATAATCATTTTAGAAAGTAAAATAACAACCAATGTATTAAAAATGTGAAAACTAAACACCCAAGTATTTAAAAACTCTAAATAAAAGTGCAAAAATGAAAACCCAAAAATTGCGAACAAAGAATCTGTATAGCCATGTTATAAGTTGATACGATCTTCCATGAGCTAACTTTGAATCAAGTTCAATTTCTTTTCCCAAAGAATAGTCCACTAAGACTAAACTATATCAAATGTTACTCGCTAAAACCCCTAAATCATGTGCTAATTAAGAAGAAGCTAAGACTTAATTTAATGTTAAAATCTAATAGCTTAGTCAAGTCGTTTTTCTAAGCTATTGTATGATTTAATCTTTTTTATTTGAGGTTTTGTATATTTTTTAATTAAAATATATTATTATCATTTAATTACGAAAATGAGATAAGCGCATTAGAAGTCCTAAAACTTGTCACGAAAGTGCAATTGAGTTCTAAAACTTTCAAAAAGTGCAATCAAGCCCTAAAACTTGTCATAAAAATATAATAAAGTTCTAAAATTTTTAAAAAGTGCAATAAAAAAAAATTTAATTGTCTTAACTTGACAAGTTTTAAAGCTTGATTAGACTTTTTAAAAGTTTTAGGACTCAATTGCACTTTATGACAAGTTTTAGAATTTAATTGCACTTTTTAAAAGTTTTAGGACTCAATTGCATTATGATAATAAGTTTTAGGACTTCCAGTGCACTTATCCCTTACAAAAATAGAGACCGGGGACTGTTAGTCTCGCAAGGCTTGAACTATGAATACAAAAATGAGCTATTGCATGTTGGTATTTTCCTTTCTCACTAGATAAATATCCAATTCACTAAAAGAGCAAACAAAGCCCAAAACTATCTATTTTGCTTTAGTTTTCTTTTTTCTTTCTATTTCCCGGCTCTTATCGTCTTTCTTCTGCACCAACTAAGAACACCCCAAAACTTACCTAAGACTCTACACACCAAAATGCCAATCAAATACTTCATAACTCGGGCGTCCTCTAAAAGAAATACCTCGTAGCTAAGGACTATGGTGATTGGGGCGGACCCTCAAATTAGCGCATAACATAATTTTGGCTCGGAGAAAGCTAGTGAAATACAAAGAGTGGGGTTTCGGTGAGGGTCATGTCAACACAGACCTCAAAGGTAAAAGCAACATACAGCAGAAAAAGCAAAACACTTATCATTGAAGCAAAGCAGACTGGAACAGAGAACGGAAAGAAACGAGTCGCAAGAATGAACAACAAGCGCATAAAGACGAACAAAAAATGCGGAACATAAAAATAGCGAGAGCAAAGGACTCACAGAGGCGAAACCCCAAATGGGCGACTCGCACCATCGCTGTCATCGAAGGCAGCGTGTCCGTGAGGGACAGGGGACGAAAACTTGCGTTGCCTCTTAGGAAGACAAAGAGGCTGGGTTTAGGATGAGAGAGAAACGCTAGATTTACGAGCGAGGGAGAGAGAGGAAGGCAAACGAGAGAGAGAGAGAGAGGGAGAAGTGTCCGATCTTCTCTTTGTGTTTTTTTTTCTCTGCTTGTCCAAACCCGAAGAAGAGAAGATGGCAGGGAACCACTTATAAATAACCGCCTTTCTTCTTCTTCTTAAGCTTTGCACATAGGTCCCCTACCCACAAAAATCCATTTTTTTAATGTATTGTTGCTAGTGGGGACTTTGAATTTTGTTAGAAATTGACCCACGCCACGCCACGCCAAGCCAAGCCACGCACGGTGGATTTTCGCGCATCTTGGTTATTAACTAGGAATCGCATAGAAAATATTACTTAAATAATTCAACTGTGTCGCGGGGGATCTCGAGACATGCTCTTATGCTCGTTCGAGATGATGCCGAGTTCTTTTAACTTATCGACTCGCGTTCCTTGTGATCTACGAGCAGTTCTTGCACTATTTTCTCATAGCCGATGCTATGAAATTGAGCATCTTGGCCCAGTTTGCGCGTCTAATTCTGCCGTTGCCATGCACGATTCCCCATCTTGGCGAATTAAACGGAGAAGCTGGTGAGCAAGAGAGTAATTAAATGATATCTACTACTGCTACTAGACTAGATCCGCGCGGCATCATGTTATCGTCAAGGCTCACCCCCATGCGCTGCTGCATTCACTCGGTGTCGTACACTGTTCTTGGCTCAACTCCCAGTTTTTTGAAATGGAAGAAGGGGAGGCACACGTGGTAGGGGGGACGCCTCAAGGGAAGGGGCAATGGGATGAGGATGGGAGGTGTCGTGTGGAAACAAAAGCGGAAGAAGGAGCAGGACGGAGGGAGGGAGCGGGTGAGGACAGACCATCCGTACGGATTCCGGATTCGGAGATCCTTATCCCAAAAAACTTATTCTCTATTTATTATTTACTTTGGAGCTTATCCTATTTGGTGATTGTTCTTTAATCCATATATCCTTTTGCATCAAATATCCCAACTTAAATTAACATAATCGAATACATTCAAGTTACAAACTAGTCATGCAAATATGCATGAAAATGGCGAGAGGAGAGGAGAGGAGCAAAGGACTCACAAAGGCGAAACCCTAAGCGAACGGGGTGACTCGTAGCATCGCCATCATTGAAGGCGACGTCAATGGCGACGTGGACGGGTCCGCAGGGGACGGGGTGACGGAGGCATGTGTCACCAAAGAGGCTGGGTATGTGAGCGAGGGAGAGAGAAAGGTTGGGTATGCGAGCGATGGAGGGAGAGAGAAAGGCTAGGTATGTGAGCGATGGAGAGAGAGAAGTGTTTGCCAGTATCTTCTCTCTGTATCCGAACCCAAAGAAGAATAAGGGAAGAAGATAGTAGGGCAAGCACATGCAAATAGCCGCCCTTCTTCTTCGTCTTCAGCTTTTGCATGGGGTTGAGTGTTTTGGATTTTGGGATTTAGTGTTGAGTATTGAGGATTGAGGGTTCGGGGTATAGGGTTCAGGATTGAGGGTTGAGGGTTTAGGGGTGTAGGGCTTAGGACTTAGGGTTTGGGTTTAAGGTTGAATGTTTAAGGGTTTAGGGCTTCAGACTTAGGGTTTGAGATTTTAGGGTTGAGGGTTTTGGGTTTTGGGTGATTGAGGGTTCAAGGTCTAGAGTTTAGGGTTGAGGGTTGAGGGCTTAAGGTTTAAGATTGATGGTTTAGGAGTTTGGGGTATGGGGTTTAGAGTTTACAGGTTTGGGATTTAAGGTTCGGGATTGAGGGTTCGAGGTTAAGGGTTTTAGGGTTTAGGGGTTTCAGGGTTGAGCATTATGGGGTTCAGGATTTTAGGATTTAGGATTTTGAGGTTTGGGGTTGAGGGTACATTCAATTTGTTTAGAAATTCATAAGGTCTGAAAGTACCTCTACAGCATCAACCACTGTCGTTGGTATATCATATTTAATCTCTTTATAAGTTTTGTCCAAGAAGAATACTTTGGTTTTTAGCTTTCGGCATGATCCTTCATCTTTGGAACTCTTTGTCATGCTTGGTCGAATCTCATCTATCATTTCACAGAAGAACAGTTGCTTCTCATTCTCTTCTTAACATAATCGGACACATTCAAGTTACAAACTAGTTATGTAAATGGCGAGAGGAGAGGAGAGGAGCGAAGACTCACAGAGGTGGAACCCTTAGCGGGCGGGGCGACTCGCAGCGTTTCCGTCGTTGAAGGCAATGTTGACGATGACGGCGACGGCGACGTGGATGGGTCCGCGGGGATGGGGTAACGGAGGCTTGCGTCGCCAAAGAGGCTGGGTATGCGAGCGAGGGAGAGAGAGAGGCTGGGTATGCAAGCGATGAAGAGAGAGAGAGAGAGGAGGGCGAGCGACGGAGAGAGAGAGAAGTGTTCACAAATATCTTCTCTCTGTATTCGAACCCGAAGAAGAAGAAGGGAAGAAAATGACAGGACAGGCACTTGCAAATAGCCGCCCTTCTTCTTCTTCTTTAGCTTTTGCATGGGGTTGAGGGTTTTAGATTTGGGGGTTTAGTGTTGAGTATTGAGGACTGAGGATCTGGGGTATAGAGTTCAAGATTGAGGGTTCAGGATTTAGGGTTTTAAGGCTTAAAATTTAGGGTTTCAAACTTAGGGCTTAGGGTTTCGGGTTTAAGGTTGAATGTTTAGGGGTTTAGGGCTTCAACTTAGGGTTTAAAGTTTTAGGGTTGAGGGTTTCGGATTTTGGGTGGTTGAGGGTTCAAGGTCTAGGGTTTAGGGTTGAGGGTTTTAGGTTTAAGGTTGAGGGTTTAGGGATTTGGGGTATGGGGTTTAAGGTTTATAGGTTTGGGATTTTTGGGTTTGAGGTTCAAGATTGAGGGTTCAAGGGTTTCAGGGTTGAGCATTATGGTGTTCAGGATTTCAGGGTTCGGGGTTTTGGGGTGTGGGGTTGAGGGTTCAAGGTTGAGGATTGAGGGTTGATGGTTTAAGGTTTAGGCTTTAGGGATGAGGGCTTAGGGTTTGGGTTTACATGTTTTGGGTTTTTAGGCTTTTTTGGGTGTGAAGTTTGAGGGTTCAGGGTTGATGATTCAAGGGTTTCAGGGTTGAGCGCTATAGGGTTCGGGATTTAGGGTTTTGAGTTGCATCTATACCATAACAATAATCTTCTGAGCTATTTGCAGAAAAATAGACCAATCAATTGAATTTTGACATTTTGGTGCTGCTAAATAATTTTGGGTGGTTGATTTCTGTGGCATCCTTTTTTTTGTTGACAATCAAATTAACCATGCGATTATCACCAGAACTATTCAGCACTCCCAAAATTGATGGTTGTTTACTTTGATGGATGAGCGATCCAGTGCTACCTAGTATCTAACTTTTGAAAAATGTTATTTGAGGCTCCCAAAAAGAGGATCTTGTCCTACGTAATAGCTGGTAATTATCCGGCCATTTTTTTTTCTGTGAATAACTTATAGACGCCAAGGAAATGCTAATAACATTCATACATCAGAACACTAATAACAAGTTTCCTCGTGTTATCAAATTATCTCTTTATATTTGTATACGACATTTAATTTATTTAGAAATTCATAAGGTCTGAAAGTACTTTTACCGCATCAGCCACTATCGTTGCCATATTGTATTTAATCTCTTTAGAAGTTCCATTCAAGAAGAATACTTTAGTTTTTAGCTTCTGGCATGATCCTTTGTCTCTGGAACTCTTTGCCATGCTTGGCCGAATCTCACCTGTCCTTTCACAAAAGAACAATTGCTTCTCATAGGTTATAATCGAGACACATTCAAGTTATAACCTAGTCATGCAAATGTGCTTGAAAATGGCGAGAGGAGAGAAGAGGAGTGAAAGACTCAAAGAGGCAATACCCTCAGTGGGTGGAGCGACTCGTAGCGTCGCCATCGTTGAAGGCAACGTCGACGGCGACGGCGACGTGTATGGGTCTGCGGGGGAAGGGGTAACGGAGGCTTGCATCGCCGAAGAGGCTAGGTATGAGAGAGAGAGAGAGAGAGAGAGAGAGAGAGAGAGAGAGAGAGAGAGAGAGAGAGAGAGAGAGAGAGAGAGAGAGAGAGAAGTGTCTCGAGGCTAAATTGCTCTTTGTGTCCGAATTCGAAGAAGAAGAAGGGAAGAAGATGGCAGGGCGGACACTTACAAATAGTCGCCCTTCTTCTTCTTCTTTAGATTTTGCATGGGGTTCAGGGTTTTGAGTTTTGAGATTTACCGTTGAATATTGAGGGTTGAGGGATCGAGATATATGGTTTAGGATTGAGGGTTTAGGGTTTAGGGGTTTATGGCTTAAGACTTAGGGCTTCAGACTTATGCCTTGGGGTTTAGAGTTTAGGGTTGAGAGTTTTGTATTTAAGGTTGGATGTTTAGGGGATTAGGGCTTCAGACTTAGGGTTTAGTGTTTCAGGGTTGAGGGTTTTAGGTGGTTGAGGGTTCAAGGTCTAGGGTTTAGGGTTGAGGGCTTAAGGTTTAAGGTTGAGGGTTTTGGGTTTTGGAGTATGGGGTTTAGGGTTTACAGGTTTGGAATTTTGGATTTGGGGTTTAAGGTTTGGGATTTAGGGTCCGGGATTAAGGGTTTTAGGGTTCGAGATTGAGGGTTCAGGGGTTTTGGGGTTGAGTGTTATGGGGTTCGGGATTTCAGGGTTCAGGATTTTGGGGTTAAGGCTTATGGTTGATGATTGAGGTTTAAGGGTTCGAGGTATAGGTTAGGGTTTAGAGTTAAGGTTTTCAAACTTATGACTTCGGGTTTTAGGGTTGAGGGTTGTGGGTTTAGGGTTGAAGGTTTAAGATCTAGGATTTAGGGTTGAGGGTTTAGAGATTTGGGGTAAGGGGTAAGGGGTTTTGGGTTTACATGTTTTGGGTTTTTGGGCTTTTTTGGGTATCGGGTTTGGGGTTCGGGATTGAGGGTTTGAGAGTGAGGATTCAGGGGTTTCGAGGTTGAGCGTTATGGGGTTCGGGGTTTAGGGTTTCGGGTTGCATCTTTACCATAACAATAATCTTTTAAGCTATTTGCAGAAAAATAGACCAATCAGCTGAATTCTGATATTTTGGTGCTGCAAAATAATTTTGGGATGTTTTTTTTTTTTGGGTAAGGAATAATTTTTTTGTGGCATAATTTTGGGATGTTGATTTTTTGGTTTTTTTTTTTGGGTAAGGAATAATTTTGGGATGTTGATTTCGTGGCATCTTATTTTTCTGTTGACATCCAAATTAACCATGTGATTATCATCAGAACCATTTAGCACTCCCAAAATTGATGGTTGTTTACTTTGACAAATGAGCAATCCAGTGCTACCTAGTATCTAACTTTTGAAAAATGTTATTTGAAACTCCCCAAAAGAGGATCTTATCTTGCGTAATAGTTGGTAATTATCCGGCCATTTCTTTCTGTGAATAACTTATAGACGCCAAGGAAATGCTAATAACAACCATGCTTGAATTTCATACATAAGAATACTAATAACAAGTTTCCTCCTGTCATCAAATTATCTCTTTATGTTTGTATATGACATTCAATTTGTTTAGAAATTCATAAGGTTTGAAAGTACCTCTATAGCATCACCACTATCGTTGCCATATTATATTTAATCTCTTTAGAAGTTCCGTCCAAGAAGAATACTTTGGTTTTTAGCTTTCGGCCTGATCTTTCGTCTCTGGAACTCTCTACCATGCTTGGTTGAATCTCACTTGCTATTTCACAGAAGAACAGTTGCTTCTCATTCCCTTCTTAACATAATTGGACACATTGAAATTACAAACTAGTCATGTAAATGTGCACAAAAATGGCGAGAAGAGTGAAGGACTCACAGAGGTGAAACCCTTAGCGGGCGGGGCGACTTGTAGCATCGCCATCGTTGAAGGCGACATCGACGACAATGGCGATGTGGATGGGTTCATGGAGGACGGGGTGACGGAGGCTTACGTCGCTGAAGAGGCTGGGTATGCGAGCGGAGGAGAGAGAGAGAGGCTGGGTATACGAGCGATGAAGAGAGTGAGGAGGGTGAGCGACGGAGAGAGAGAGAAGTGTTCGCCAATATCTTCTCTCTATGTTCGAACCCAAAGAAGAAGGGAAGAAGATGGTAGGGCAGACATTTGCAAATAGCCGCCCTCCTCCTCCTCCTTCTTCTTCAGCTTTTGCATGGGGTTAAGGGTTTAGGGGTTTAGTATTGAGTATTGAGGGGTGAGGGTTCGGGATATAGGGTTTAGGATTAAGAGTTGAGGGTTTAAGGGTTTAGGGCTTAAGACTTAGAGCTCAGGGTTTTGAGTTGAGGGTTTTGGGTAAGGTTGAATGTTTAGGGGTTTAGGGCTTTGGACGTAGGGTTTAGGGTTGAGGGTTTTGGGTGGTTGAGGATTCAAGGTCTAAGATTTAGGATTGAGGGCTTAAGATTTAAGGTTGAGGGTTTTGGGGTTTGGGGTTTAGGGTTTATAGGTTTAGGGTTTTTGGGTTTGGGATTGAGGGTTTTAGCGTTCGAAGTTGAGGGTTCAGAGATTTTAGGATTGAGCGTTATAGGATTCGGGATTTCAGGGTTTGGGGTTTAGGGTTTGGGATTGAGGGTTTGGGGTTGACGATTGAGGGTTCAGGGTATAGGTTGAGGGTTTAGGGTTTAGGGCTTCGGACTTACGTCTTAGGATTTTATGATTGAGGGTTTTGGGTTGAGAGTTTATGGTTTAGGGTTGAGGGCTTAGGGTTCAGGGTTTAATGTTTAAGGGTTTAGGATATGGGGTTTTGGGTTTACAGGTTTTAGGTTTTAGGTTTTTGGGATTTTTAGGTTCTGTGTTCGGGATTGACGGTTCGAGGTTAAGGATTCAGGGGTTTCGGGGTTGAGCGCTATGGGATTTAGGGTTTGGAGTTTAGGGTTTATGGATGAGGGTTCGGGGTATAGGGTTCGGGATTCAGGTTTTAGGATTGATGATTGAGGTTTTAGGGGTTTAGGACTTAGGACTTAAGGCTTCGGACTTTGGGCTTAGATTTTAGGCTTTTAAGGTTGAGGGTTTAGGGATTTATGGCTTCGGACTTAGGGCTTAGGGTTTTGGTCGGTTGAGGGTTTAAGGTCGAGAGTTTAGGGTCGATGGCTTAAGATTTAAGGTTGAGAATTTAGGAATTTGGGGTATAGGGTTTAGGGTTTACAAGTTTGGGGTTTTTGGGTTTTTTGGGTTGAGGTTTTTTGGGTTTGGGATTAAGGGTTCGGGTTGAGTGTTTTAGAGTTTGGGGTTAAGGGTTCATGAGTTTTGGGTGTGAACATTATCCGTTAGCTTAAATGGATGCTCAAATTTGGCAAGTTTCAAGAATTAATTGCACTCATATAAGTTTTAGGAGTTAATTATACTTTTGTGATGAATTAAGGGCTTTTGATGCATTTATCTCAGTAATCAAACAAGGGGAGATGTATTGGAGAATTTCATACGTTTAACAAGGAATAATAACGGGGTTTTGCGTGGGGAGTTTTTCATCAGGTAGCTGAAGGTGCACGATACATTCGGTGGGCATGAGAGCAAGCTAACGTCGATTTTGGAGTTCCACCGTTGGATTAAGGGTGGACTTTGGTTGGTGAAGAGAATCAACGTGGCATGGGATTGCTTTTACTTTTGGTCTAGGGATGTGGGTCCTGATGGTGAATGGATAAGACGACATACATTTGATTGATTGATTTGTACGTCTCATATCACTATAGCAAGTAAATCTCCATCACGCTAAAAAATGATATTCTCTGCTAGTCTTCAACCTCGATAACGCAACACTGTCAAACGTGCAAATAACCCGTTTGCTTCCTCACCTGCCTTGACAATCCGTCCGACATCCAGATGTTGATGTGGGTCATCTCTCTCTTCAAAAGCAAAGGAAGCATAGGGAGCCGTGCATCTCCAGAATCTGATCGTGTGTTCTGCAACTTGTATGCTTTGGGAAACCTCTCGCTGTCCATTTCCATGGACACTGTGATCAACGAAATAGCTCAATGCTATGTACCGCCCAAGGAGTCCCACCGCCAAATTCTATTGAAGGGAAATAAACAATTACTTATGTTATATGAACAATACTTAAAGTTTCAATATTCTAAATATCATATGGATCATGAGGATTTCTTAAGAGTGTCTCTAACCTATGAGATTTGATTTTTCTATCGATGAGCTTTGGTGGTTAAGTTGTTTATTAAGTGAGTGGAATAAACAGACATTACCCAATAAAGTGAGATTTTCACTCTTTTAGATTGCAATGCTAAATTTGTTACCGTGTTGTGGTTGCTAACGGATAAAAGAAAGCAATCGTAAACGTTTGATTAAGGATTTTTTCATTCAAATTACAGTTTGTTTGCTTATATTGACAATGTTTTTGGGTGAATTAGATGTATTAGGAATTTCACATAGAATGAAGCTATCTAGTGGCCATTGGAGATTTATAGGTAAGAGATAGCACATAAGTTGATGCCGAATTCACCCATCTCTCACTGAACCCCATTTTTTGCATACACGTCCCCAAAAAATCCCACTCTACTCTATCGTAAGCTTTTTGCATGTCGAGTTTCAAAATCGCCTGAAATTTTCTCTTTCTCCTCCTGATTCGCAATTGGTGCAGCACCTCCTGAACAATCATTATATTATCTTGAATTTGATGTCCACTGATGAAGGCGCTTTGCTCCATTGTAATAATCCCAGGGAAGTCAAACTCCCTAGACAGTGAAGTCAGTTCGGGGAGGTTACGACACCACAATCTCTCCAAGCCCATTGCCACCCCCCCGAAGCTCACCCCCTCCACATCAATCAGGCCAACCACCACTCCTCGTAAGATGCTCCTCCTCCGCCGCGGCGTCGCCTCTCTGGGCCTCCTCCTCCGTTCACGCTGCACTTCATCAACCCCTTCCTCCATTCCAGCTTCCCCAATAGGTTCCTCTGTCCTCTCTCGAAATGGCGATCGCACGACCCCCACCAGGGCTCGATATTCCTGTCCTTGCTGCCGCCAGTGCGCTGTCGTCCTGCGGAAAGTTGAGGCCTTGAATTTGAAGCTCGATTTGCTTCGGCCGGCGGGGGTGAAGGCTTGAAGCCGTGGCTGGTGGCTTTGCGGCCGAAGTTGGTGGATCGGGGCTTGTCGGAGGAGAGGTCGAGTGAGGGTTTCGTGGATGGGTTTGTGAATTTGCCCAATTTGATTTCCACGAGCTGCCTCATTTCGGGTCCTTTGCTGGGATGGTGAGTTTTGTTTAAATGTTTGAATTGATCTATTATGAGAAAAGCTTTGATTTTTAGGATTTGTTCGAATTGTTTTGGAGTCTATTGTACTTTGCTTAGCAGGGAGACATATAACCCGACCTCCATCGAAAAATAAAAGTGAAATGAGTTCACTTAACTTGGAAATTAGAGTTCATGCTATCCTTCAGCACTAGCCAAGAGCAAAACCTATTTTGCAGAGCCATTTCATTACTAAGTTCTTTACACAAGATGTCTTAAAAGTTTAATAAAATGGCTAGAGCGCTGCACCCAAATTGTGCAATCTCAAGTGAGTACTTCGAAACACTTTTGGACATAACCAATGTAAGTAATTGTCCTTAGGTAGTTTGGATTGACGAAAGTTCTTCACGAAAGTTCTTAGTGAAGAATGTCAAGGTTTGAAAGGAGGGTCTAAAATATCATTTCTGGCAAAGTTATGCGTGGTTTACCGTTCTTGTTACTTCCTCAATGCGCTGTTTCAAATGTGTTTAATTCTCTCACTTTTGGTGTTCCATGGAAAAACCCCTTATGCAGGATGATCGTGAATGAATGGCATACTACCGCATTTGTGGGGTTGGCTATCTCTGGAGCAACTGATTGGGTTAGTTGCTGATCTTCGCTCTCTTCTGAAGCACATTTATAAAAGAATAAAATAGTGCTTTATTAATCCCCCTTTATTTTTCTTCCCTTCGTTTTGTTTCCTTATTTGGGCATTTCAGCTAGACGGGTACGTGGCTAGGAAGATGAATATAAATTCAGTTGTGGGCTCCTATCTTGACGCCCTTGCTGACAAGGTATTGGTGCAAGAGTCTCCTGTATAATTGTGTTCCATTCTTTTTGAGGTATTCTTTTTGTCGGTTGTGATTTGTTTTAGATTGCTTTTGTTACTTTTACAGGTTCTAATTGGTTGTGCTGCTCTTGCTATGGTTATTAATGATCTTCTGCCAAGTGAGTAGTTTCCTTGCATCCTCATTGCATTGATGTGGATAAGAAATTGTGCACGCACGCACACACATATATAGTGTAAGGAGAAGTTAGACCACCATGTTTAAGCAAGCTGAATGCACGAAAGGATCTCCCTAAATGTAACTTAAAAGAACTTGAGCGCATCTCTGCACCGAGACACTTAATAGCAGGAAGTGACCCAAGCATATATTCATCCATGCCACCGAGATTTTTTGTTTGTTTGTCTGGTGATCAAACCAAAAGCAGTAGTAAGTTAACTACATTTGGTTCTAACCACGTCGTAGTGTGTTGCAATATTAACATTTTTGGGGGCTGCTTTCTTAAACTGATGCAAGTCATGCTTATGTTGGTGTCTTATGAAATGCGGGGGTGTGTGTAGGAGTGTCCATAGAGAACGCCAACCCTTCACCTATAGATGGTTGCCATGCTCGTCCTTTCGGAGAGCATTGGTTTTCATTTGCCATGGTCTCTCTCTCTCCACTACAAAAAAACAAGGATTTAGCCACGGAAATTATCGACGATTAATTTTTCATCGCTAATTAGCGACGGAATTTGCGACGAATTTTGCAGCGGAAAAAAATCCATGGCTAATTTGTGACGGAATTTGCTGCGAAAAAAAATTTGTGGCTAATTTGCGAAGGAATTAGCGACGAATTTTTTTTCCGTTGCTAATTTGCGACGAAAAAAAATGTTGTCGCTAATTTGCAACGGAATTTGCCATGAAAAAAAATTTGTTGCAAATTTGCGATAAAATTAGCGACAAATTTTTTTTCCGTTGTTAATTTGCAACGGAATTTGCCACGAAAAAAATCCGTCGCTAAGTTGCAACGGAATTTGCGACGGAGTTAGCGACTTATTTTTTTTCGTCGCTAATATATGTATTGCATGTCAAATATTTACTAATATATAAATATAAATTGTTGATAGGATTTTTCAAACTTCAATGTATGGACTACCACAAAAAAAGTTTAATCATTTGTGCGATGAACAATTTGCAGCATGTTTCAAAACATATATAAGTTGCCTATAGACCAAAACCAAGTTATTAATATTTTATACATCATTTAAATATATATTATTGACTTTGCGTATATGACCTTAAGTTCATAGTAATCATGATCAAGTTGAAGAGCAAGGATTGCTATATTATCTGTCATGGGGTCCAAAGTCAAGAGTACGAACTTGACCAGTATATTTCATAAATGGGTATAATTTTCACACTCAAGAATATAGAATGAGAAAAGCCACAATGAATAATGGTGCATGTGTGTTCGGTCATCCAATGGTGACAGTTCAAAAAATTATTTTTATGGTTTGTTGTATGAAATCATGGAGATAGAGTACCATGGATCATTAATGCGGGTTGTGTTATTTAAGTGCATGTGGTTCGACCTCGTCAAAGGAATGAAGGTGCATACGTAGTTTAATTTGGTTGAAATAAATTACAAGTAAAAGTATATGAAATATGAACCATTTGTGTTGACATAACAAGCAATTCAAGTATATTATGCATTATATCCTAATTTGAAAGGTGACAAAGTTGATTGGTTCAAACTGAGGAATATAACACTCCAACTTTATGAGATCCATGTCTTATGTTGATAGATGTAGATCTAATTGAAATTCGCGAATCAAATTTAGAAGGTGTTGCAAAATCTGATTTTGAGACAGAGGATGACGACGACGACGATGATGCTCAAGAAGAAGATGAACATCAAGATGAAGACGAAGGCGGAGATGAAGATTTAGATTTTTAAGATTTTTTACTAATTATGTCATAATTATTATTATTATGATAAGAGTTTATTTTGTTGTCATATTTACTATTATTGTTGTTGTCGTAATTATTAGTATTGTTGTTATTTTTGTTGTTATTATTGTTGTTATTATTATTATTGTTGTTGTTGTTGTTGTTGTTGTTGATTACTATTATTATTGCTATTATTGTTACTGAAATGTTATTGTCGTGGAATAAAATGAATTAAGCGTGTGTGAGCTAGTAGAAATGAAATTCGTGGCTAAATCCGTGACATTTGCCACGAATTTCATTATAGGCTGGTGGAAATGAAATTCGTGACAAAATCCGTGGCAATGAAAAAAATGCTCACACACGCCTAATTCATTTTTTATGAAATTGTGGCTAAATCCATGGTAAATTTGCTACGGATTTAACCATGAATTTCATAAAAAAATGCCCACACACGCCTAATTAATTTTTTTTTAAAATTCGTGGCTTAATCCGTGGCAAATTTACTAAGGATTTAGCCACGAATTTCATTAAAGGCTAATAAAAATGAAATTCGTGGCTAAATTTATAGCAAATTTACCATAATAATAATAATTTAGGCGTGTGTGGGTAATTTTTTCAAAAAAATAATTTACATTCGTGATAAATTTACCACGAATTTAACTACGAATTTGAAAAATAGGCTAGTAAGCCATGAATTTGAAAAAATTTGTATACCCCCTCACCCCGATTTTCTCTCTCTCGCTATTTTCTCTCTCGCTCCTGCTCCTTACCCCCAAACCTCTCAATCACCCCGATTCTCTCTCTCTGTTCTCTCTCTCTCCCCACCCCCAAACCTCTCAATTCACCCCCAAAATCCAACCTCTAATTTGCTAGCGTCTCCGGCGAATTCGATGCCTCATCGTCCCAAATTCGCAGGTCCAATCCCGAATCCGGCGCTGCTTCTTGCGGTTTCTGGCGATGGCCACACACATCTAGGGTTTTACCGGCTCCAAACTCGATCGATTCGGCGGCGCTTCCGACGATGGACGGCAACAATATTCCCCTCCCCCTTCCCGCATTGTTCTCGCCTCTCGCCGGTGGTTTCCGCCCCCTCGAAGCTCAGAATCAGTGGTTTTCCGGTTCGTTATCTCGAGTTTCTTCCGGCGGTTCGCCTGAATTCGGCGAGGTGCGATCGAGATTCGCCATGGCTAGCTCCGGCAATGGAGAGAACGGCGAGAACCGCCGGACGCGATCGGACTGCGATGAGCCCGGCGATCCGTCGTCGATCGATGCGTCCTCGGTGGAGTGCGGGCCCGAGCTCAAGGGTTTCGAGGGGGGCAGCCGAGGAGATTGGGACTCTAAATCCAGGTTGCCAGTCTTAAGTTGTTTCCCCTTTTTCTCTTTTTATGAGGTTTTGACTTTACCATGAAAAGTTAAATTCATAATGTGAAACTGGGAGTACGTGTTCTCAAAGTTGTGATTGTGAGCTGTTCTTGTGATCTCCTCGATTGTTCTAGTGGTGATTCATTTCTATTCTCCCTATGGATATTGGTTGTTGACTGAGTTGTGTGAATGTCTTATACATTATTTTACCATTTCTGCTTTCTGTGTCTAATGATTTAGACTTTTTTAATAGGATCTGACAAATGGAAAAGATACTTTGGTACCTGTGTTCGATTTTTAGCACAAAAGATGTGTTGGTTCAAAGACAATTAAGAGTGCTTCCTCTGGTGTGGTATGCTTCTATAACTCGGGGGTTGACATGTTGCTTGGCACTGTTGCAGTGGGTTCATTTGTTCTTCAATTAATTGTTTTAGGTGATTGTCGATGGTACTTATGATCTACATGCGAGGTTGTGGTCTTTGCTAGATATTTGGGTTGCTGTTGTAATTACTTTTTCAAAAATTGCACAACTCATTTGATTCGTTCTTAAAGATAATTGTATGATCAGATTCGTCTCTTCTCTGGATCAGGTTGGTGGTGTCCATTTTAGCCTCCTTTCAAAGGTCCAATATGATATTGGAGACTCTCATTCACTGGATTCTCTCATTGACAGCATCTTTCCATTGTTTAGGAGACGCATTGAGCCAGATTTACACCATGCACAGGTTGGTCTTTCATGTTTGCCATTTTTAAGCTTGCTGTCCTTGCTTATTTTTTGGACTTCTATGTAGATTAGAATCAAGAATAGCTTTGTTTCATCATTCAGGGAAGCAATCTTCAAGATAAAATGCAGAAGCGATGTTCGTATTGTGCAATTTTCAAATTTAAATCCGGGAGAAATCATTACCTTCTCTAGGATAAGACTTTGACCTCATTCATGTTTATGTGCTTACTTTGTCTTTTTGTTTGAGTGTGTATTTTGGTCATATATTTATTGCCATCTATTACAGTGGATCTCTAAAGAGTGCTAGTTCTGCTCTAGCTTCTTCTCCCTGTACATTTTTTTAATTTGTGTACCCCACTACTCTGTCCCCCCCTCCCTGCTTCCCCTCCCCACCCCAACAGTAAAATTCATATAGCAAAAAGTTATCCTGTGTAAACCATGAAATGCAGGTATAAAAGAGTGAGGATAGTTAAAATCATGATGGAACCTATCCTATGTTAATCATCTCAGGGTACGAAAGTTCTGAGATGGTCACTGTTTTGATGAACCTTTCTATGCATGACCATACGAAGGGGCCTATTACCGATATGTCGGACAGTAATTTTTTTTGAATTCGGGAATTGCAATATTAAAGTAATACTCTGAAAAGACTAATTGAGTTTAGTGGGACTGATGCAGAGTTATGATCCAATGCTTATATGTAAACCCCATTGGGACTTGTGAGTACTTTTTTTTGTTTAACTAACAAAAAGAGGCAGTAATCTACTTCCTTGTTATTCTTGACATATTTTATTGTTCGATACTTTAGTTGTTCTTGGGATTCTTTAAAATTTGTTTCATGATGTATAATCAACAAACTTTTTCGTCAATAGTGCCTTCTTCACAAGTAACCACTGTTACTTGTGATGTGTATTTACATCATGATTACTTAAAATGCTGTGTTAAGAGTATGTCGTACTGAAAGTCATGATTCGTGGTAGTTTTTCAGGAAGTTATAAACAAAACATGCTATTATGAACGCCATCCCCTGTTTGAATAAATTTTTCTTATGTGTTTTGTGGTGGGAACTTTGAATTAATAGTGCAACATAAAGTTACAGTCTCCAGATTCCTTTCCTGCCCAGGTTCTCCAAGGAAATGAAGCTCAAATAGATCAGTAAGTATATCTGCAAGCTGCTACTCTTTTGTAACGAGTGAACTTGGTTGTGGGGGGTGACATCCTCTTTTGCTTTTAGCTTTATTGAGATGTACCTGAGACCTCCATCAGCCAGTGAAGAAGCACGAATAAACGATTGGATTAAGGTGCGTCGATCTGGTATTAGGTACTATCTTTCCTTGGGTGACCAGAGGATTGTGGACAAGCATTTCATTATCCGACCCAAAGCAGAGTTTGAGGTAAGAAACATCTCATATTTCATTACACTAAATAGTCGTCCTTTGAGTTGACTTGATGATTTACTATGCTGATGTCTTGTCCTCTTTATCAATTTTGTAAGGTTTCTATTTCACTCCTATGAACCTTGACATGCAGCTAGATATAGCATTTGAGACAGTTTTCTTCTGCAATTTGAGAATTGACGTGTAAGAATCAACTTACACACATATTTGATAGTAACCATGAGAGTAACGTGTCCTTTCGCGGCAAATTAGCGACGAAAACAATTTGTGGCAAATTAGCCACTAATTTTGCCACTAATTTTTTTTTATTGTTTCGTGGCAAGTTAGCGACGAATTTTGCGATGAATATAATTTGTGGCAAATTAGCCAAAAATTTTTTTTATAAAAAAATATTTTTCGTTCTTTCCGGTTCTTTACCATTCTTCAGTTCTTCTTCCTACTGTTCTTCTTGCCTAGCTAGCCATCGGCAACACAGGCGAGGGCCAACGAGGGTATCATGGCCCCTGTCAAATCTAGCGAGGGCTAGACCCTCGCATCCTTGGCGAGGGTCGCCCTCGTGGATGCATCCTTCCTTTAATGGAACATGTTGTATATCAATGATTAAAGTTCGCGTGAAATGTTGAAAAAGATCAGCAACAACAAAATGGTCTAAAGGCACTAGAGAATAAGGGTGCTCGTACAGCCAAGTTCCGTTTTTTAATAGTAAATTTCTTGAATATATTGTAATCTATCTAACATCGTCATAAGGTTGATTGTACTTGTAGATAGTAATTTTAGTTTGTGGGTCCTAACTTACATATAATGGTCGTAACTCGTTTGTAGATAGAATCATTTCTAACAAAATTAATTCTCAAATATAAAATCGTTGCTACGCGCACTCTCAAGCTAACACTTCCCATATGGTAAAAGAGCCTATATGAGATGTGCAAACTTTTTTATTCACGAGTCAAATCAATCAAAACCTATAAATATAGGCCATGCCACCGTCTTGTCCCATTCGCCATCAGGACTCCTCATGTCCCTAGAGAAAAAGTAAAAAGCAATGCCCATCCCACGTTGATTCTCCTCTCCACCTCCTCCCAAGATCAAATCACGTCCATCGCATGTCGTGCCAACCAAAGTCCACCCTTAATCGGACAGTTGAACTCCAAAAGTGGCGCTAGCCTGCTCTCATGCCCACCAAATGCATCGTGCACCTTCAACTACCCGATGAAAAAACCTCCCATGCAAATCCCCATTATTGATTATTGAGATAAGTGCACCTAACGCCGCATAGTGGTTAATCTCCCACTACATACCGCCCCTTCTTCCATTTCAAAAGACACAGAAAGTGGCGCCTCGCTAACTCCACTAGTCCCCTCCACTTGCGGGCGAACCCCATTTCATTACTCTTATGGCCACTCCTCAATTTACCCATTTGGAGAACTTTGCCTTCACCGGCTTTCGGGCTTCTTTGCTATGTGCTTCCAGCAACAGACACTACTTTTTTAATAAAGTAAAGATCATTATTAGGAAAATTATCAAATTAACCATAATTGGTCTCGAAATTTACCAACACATTACATTTTTTTTGGTTGCTGCTCACGTTACATTCGGCGAAGCACAAATCGCGGTGGCAAGTCCCGAGGAGGAGAAAAACACAGAGAGATCAAGATGAGCCCTACAAAGAAAATCCATGCATTGACTTATTATATGAGATTTGGGACAAAGGCCATAGAAACCCAAAAAAAAGAGTTCTGCCAAGAGGGAATCATGCATGGTAACCGTAGTCCTGTTGAATCGAACACACAGACCAAATCCAAGATGCTCAATTACGTGGAATTAACCTCAATCGGGGACACAAGAAATATAAGAAACTGCTCAGAAATCACGAGAGACGAGTTAATTAGTTAAGACTCCAACATCACCCCGTGTTCGTGAAGGACCTTCACAGATGTAGATGCATGTCCCGTGTTAAAAAACCGTCCCTTTTAGGGAAGGGACATCAGTAATTCGGTCGGATCAATTAAGCACCGTGAGAAACTCGATATTCTACACGTTTCTAGATTAATATTTGGCGAGAATTAACCATAACACACATTAATCCACAAACGCATAATCAATCCAACAAAATAAAAAGGTACCAGTCAGCAATAGAGAAAAAGTAAAAAATAAACAAAGGTGTGCGTGGGACTCACATGTGAAGCAGAAAGGTCCAAACCTTTACAAAGTACGCCACTATTTCGTAAGTGCCTAGATCGCAGCACGAAAAAGGTCGTAAAAAAGGAAGAACAACTGGGACAAGCTCCAAAGTAAATAACAAACAGGGAAAAAATTATTTTGGATAAGGATCTCTGCGTCTGGAATCCATACGGACGGCCCATCCCTACTCTCTCCCTCCGTCCTTCTCCTTCTTCTTTCACTTTTGTTTCAACACAACACCTCCCATCCTCATTCTCTCTCGCCCCTTCCCCCAAGGCGTCCTCCCTACCATGTGCACCGCCCATTCTTCCATTTCAAAAGACTTAGAGTCGAGCCAAGAACAGTGCACGGCACTGAGCAAACGCCGCGACACGTGGTGGCGAGCCTTGACAATAATGTGATGCCACACAGATTCCGTCTAGGAGCAGTAGTAGATACCATTTAGTTACTCATTTGCTCACCAATTTCCCTATTTAATCTACCAAGAGGGGGAATCGTGCATGGCAACGACGGAATCAGACGCACAAACCAGGGCCAAAATGCTAAATTCCATAGCATCGGCTACGATAAAATGGTGCAAGAACTGTTCAGAGATCACAAGAAACATGAGTCGATAAGTTAAAAGGACTCAACATCACCCCCACACAGGTGTAAGAACATGTCCTGAGACCCCCAACGACTTAATCGGATCAATTAGGTAATATTTTCTATACGATTCCAAGTTAATAATCAGGATACACGTAAATCCACTGTGCATGGCATGACGCGAGTCAATTCCCAACAAAATTTAAAGTTCTCATCATCAACAATAGAGAAAGAAAAAGGAATTTTTATGGGTGACCCACGTGCAAAGCTAAAGAAGAAGAAGGCCGCCTATTTGCAAGTGGCTGCCTGCCATCGTCTCTTCTTCGAGTTGGAACAAGCAGAGAAGAAAAACACAGAGCAAATCAAGCACTTCTCCCTCATTCGCCGTCTTCTCTCTCTCGCTCGCATATCCAACCTCTTCCTCCTCCGAAAACCCAGCCTCTTTGTCTTCCTCATAGGTAATGCAAGTCCCCGTCCCCCGCGGACACGTCGTCGTAGCCTTCGACGACGGTGCCAATCGCCCGCTTAGGATTTCGCCTCTGTAAGTCCTTCGCTCCTCTCGCCATTTTCAAGCTCCGCATTTTTCGTTCGTCTTTGTGCGCTCATCATTCATTCTTGCGACTCGTTTCTTTTCGGTCTGATTTGCTTCAATGATGTGTTTTATTTTTCCTGTTGTCTGCTGCTCTTACCTTTGATGTCTGTGTTGACAAGACTCCCATCGAAACCCCTTTGTACTTTTTGAATTTCGCAAGTTTTCTCCGAGCCAAAATTATGTTGTGTGCTTGCTCTAGAAAGCAGTTCAAATTTGAGGGTCCCACCCCAATCATAATAGTCCTTAGCTACGAGGGATTTCTTTTAGAGGTTGCCCGAGTTGTTTGTGAAGTATTTAATCGGCATTCTGGTGTGTGATCTTAGGTAGGCTTTGGGGTGTTCTCAGTTGGTGTAGAAAGACAAGAGCAGGGAAATAAAAAGAAAGAAGAAAGTTAAAGCAAAACATATAGTTTTGAACTGGATTTTTGTCTAGTGAAAAAAGAAAAGACCAATATGCAATAGCCTATTTTTGTGTCCATGATTCAAGCCTTGCGAGACCAGCAGTCCCGAGTCCCTATTTTCATAATTAAATGATAATATTATATTTAAGTTAAAAAAAACATACAACCTCAAATAAAAAAGATCAAATCATACAATAGTTTAGGAAAACGGCTTGATTAAATTGTTAGATTTTAACATTTGATTAAGCCTAGCTTCTTTTTAATTAGCACATGGTTTAGGAGTTTTAGTGAGTTACCTTTGGTATAGTTTAGTTTTAGTGGACTATTCTTATGGAAAAGAAATTGAACTTGATTCAAAGTTAGCTTATGGAGGATCGTATCGGCTTATAACATGACTATGCATATTCTTTGCCTACAATTATTGGGATTTCATTTCCGCACTTCTATTTAAAGCTTTTAAATACTTAGATATTTAGTTTTTTACACTTTTAATACATTGATCGTTCTTTTCCTTTCTAAAATGGTTATGGCTAGATTAGGATCATAATAAATCTTTCGAGGACATTGCATGATGATTTAGTAGCTTGAATGTGTCAAAAAGAGAGAAAGAACTCTTTGATTATGTCAAGAAGAGATTGAGAGGCCTTGTTCTGGTGCTCTTCTGTAAGAAGGCGGGTAAGACGCAGCTAAGTATAACAGAGAGTTCCAAAAATGAAGGATCCTCTTCTTACCACACTGCTTTCTCAAAAAGAGATGACTATGATAATAATGACACAAGAAATGCAAGGAACCACTCGAAGATCACGAGGCATGAGTTAATTAGTTCAAACTCCAACATCACCCATGAAGGATCTCCATGTCCAGAATCTGTACGAAGGACTCGTCTAGGGACGAGCCGTCCGTACAGATTCCAGACACGAAGATCCTTATCCAAAATAACTTATTTCATATTTGTTATTTACTTTGGAGCTTGTCTCATTTAGTGGTTGTTCTCCCTTTCTTACGACCTTTCTCGTGCTGCGGTCTAGGCACCTACGAAATTGCGGCTTCCTCTGTAAAGGTTCGGACCCTTCAGCTTCACACGTGAGTTCCGCGCACACTTCTTGTCTTATTTTCTACTTTTTCTCTATTGCTGATTGGGACCTTTTTATTTTGTTGGGTTAATTATGTGTTTGTGGATTAATGGGCGCTCTCGCCAAATATCAAACTAGAAATGTATAGAATATTGGGCTTTTCTCTCAGTGCTTAATTGATCCGGCCGAGTTGTCGAGGTCCCGGCCCCAAGAGGGATGGTTTTCCGGCACGGGACATGCATTTACGTCTATGAAGGTCCTTCACGAACACGGGGTGATACTAGAGTTTTAACTAATTAACTCATGCCTTTCGTGATCTCCGAGCAATTCCTTGCATTTCTTGTGTCATCACTATCATAGCCATTTCCCTTTGAGACAGCAGTGTGGTACGAAGAGGATCCTTCATTTCTGGAACTCTCTGCCATACTTGGCTACGTCTCACCTGCCTTTTTACAGAAGAGCACGGGAATAAGGCCTCTCAATCTCTTCTTCATATAATCAAACAGTTCTTCTCCCTTTTTTACACATTCAAGTTACTAAATGATCATACAATGTCATCGAAAAGTTTATTATGATTCTAAACTAACCATAACCATTTTAGAAAGGAAAATAACGATCCATGTATTAAAAATGTGAAAACTAAACACCCAAGTATTTAAAAACTCTAAATAAAAGTGCAGAAATGAAAACCCAAAAATTGTGGACAAAGAATATGCATAGTCATGTTATAAGTCGATACGATCCTCCATGAGCTAACTTTGAATCAAGTTCAATTTCTTTTCCCAAAGAATAGTCCACTAAGACTAAACTATACCAAATGTTACTCGCTAAAACCCCTAAATCATGTGCTAATTAAGAAGAAGCTAAGACTTAATTTAATGTTAAAATCTAATAGCTTAGTCAAGTCGTTTTTCTAAGCTATTGTATGATTTAATCTTTTTTATTTGAGGTTTTGTATATTTTTTAATTAAAATATATTATTATCATTTAATTACGAAAATGAGATAAGCGCATTAGAAGTCCTAAAACTTGTTACGAAAGTGCAATTGAGTTCTAAAACTTTCAAAAAGTGCAATCAAACCCTAAAACTTGTCATAAAAATACAATCAAATCCTAAAATTTTTAAAAAGTGCAATAAAAAAAACTTAATTGTCCTAACTTAACAAATTTTAGAACTTGATTATATTTTTTGAAAGTTTTAGGACTCAATTGCACTTTATGACAAGTTTTAGAATTTAATTACACTTTTTGAAAGTTTTAGGACTCAATTGCATTATGATGATAAGTTTTAGGACTTTCAATGCAATTATCCCTTACAAAAATAGACCCGGGACTGCTAGTGTCGCAAGGCTTGAACCATGAATACAAAAAATGAGCTATTGCATGTTGGTATTTTCCTTTCTCACTAGATAAATATCCAATTCACTAAAAGAGCAAACACAGCCCAAAACTATCTATTTTGCTTTAGTTTTCTTTTTTCTTTCTATTTCCCTGCTCTCATCGTCTTTCTTCTGCACCAACTAAGAACACCCCAAAACTTATCTAAGACTCTACACACCAAAATGCCGATCAAATACCTTATAACTCAGGCATCCTCTAAAAGAAATACCTCGTAGCTAAGGACTATGGTGATTGGGGCAGACCCTCAAGCTAGCGCATAACATAATTTTGGCTAGGAGAAAACTAGTGAAATACAAAGAGTACAAGGGGGTTGCGGTGAGGGTCATGTCAACATAGACCTCAAAGGTAAAAGCAACATACAGCAGAAAAAGCAAAACGAGTCGCAAGAATGAACAACAAGCACATAAAGACGAATAAAAAATGCGGAACATGAAAATAGCGAGAGTGAAGGACTCATAGAGGCGAAACCCCAAATGGGCGACTCGCACCTTCGCCGTCATCGAAGGCAACGTGTCCGTGAGGGACGGGGGACAGAGACTTGCGTTGCCTCTTAGGAAGACGAAGAGGCTGGGTTTAGGATGAGAGAGAAAGGCTAGATTTACGAGCGAGGGAGAGAGAGGAAGGCAAACGAGAGAGAGAGAGAGAGAGAGAGAGAGAGAGAGAGAGAGAGAGAGAGAGAGAGAGAGTGTGTGTCTGATCTTCTCTGTGTTTTTTTTTCTCTACTTGTCCGAACTCGAAGAAGAGAAGATGGCAGGGAACCACTTGTAAATAGCCGCCTTTCTTCTTCTTCAGCTTTGCACATAGGTCCCCTACCCACAAAAATCCATTTTTTTTCTCTATTGTTGCTAGTGGGGACTTTGAATTTTGTTAGAATTTGACCCACGCCACGCCACGCCACGCCACGCCACGCCACGCCACGCCATGCCAAGCCATGCAAGGTGGATTTACGCGTATTTTGGTTATTAACTTGGAATCGCATAGAAAATATTACTTAAATAATTCAACTGTGTCGCCGAGGGTCTCAAGACATGCTGTTATGCTCGTGCGAGATGATGCCGAGTTCTTTTAACTTATCGACTCACGCTCCTTGTGATCTACGAGCAATTCTTGCACCATTTTCTCATAGCCAATGCTATGGAATTGAGCATCTTGGCCCTAGTTTGCGCATCCGATTCTGCCGTTGCCATGCACGATTCCCCATCTTGACGAATTAAATGGAGAAACTGGTGAGCAAGAGAATAATTAAATGGTGTCTACTACTGCTACTAGGCTGGATTCGCGCGGAATCATGTTATCGTCAAGGCTCACCCCCACGCGCCGCTGCGTTCACTCGATGTCGTACACTATTCTTGGCTTAACTCCAAGTTTTTTGAAATGGAAGAAGAGGCGGCACACGTGATAGGGAGGATGCCTCAAGGGAAGGGGCAAGGGGATGAGGATGGGAGGTGTCGTGTCGAAACAAAAGCGGAAGAAGGAGAAGGACAGAGGGAGGGAGCGGGTGAGGACAAACCATCCATACAGATTCCGAATGCGGAGATCCTTATCCCAAAAAACTTATTCCCTATTTGTTATTTACTTTGGAGCTTATCCCATTTGGTGATTGTTCTTTAATCCATATATCCCTTTGCATCAAATATCCCATCTTAAATAGGCTAGGGTCCCATCAGCTCTAATACTTATTTGTTGGGAGCAAAGCAGAAGCTCGATACCAGGAAATCATCAAGAGAAAGCCCAAGTCCAACCATGCTTGCACATCAAATTGGACCCACATTCACTTAAAAGCTGAAACCAATAAGTTATAGAACAATTAAGATATATTAATTGTTTTACACCATATCAATTCTCTAATGTGGGATTTCTCTAACATATCTTATTTGTGCATCCGAACAATCTCCCCATCACACATGAGCTCAATGTTAGATTTGCTCACACCTTATCCAAATATTTTTCCACATCAAGATTTCTCAACTTGAATAGAATGGGAGCCCATCAATCTAGGCCTAATACCAATTCGTTGAGAGCAAAACAAAAGCTCAATACCTTGCGCCTAAAAAAATCAAGAGAAAGCTTAAGTCCGAAAATGTTAACATATCAAGTTGAACCAACCTTCACTCAAAAACTTAAGTCAATAAGTAATGAGCCGACTAAAATATATTAACTACTCTTACACCACATTAATTCTTTGATAATGAATTTCTCTAACATAACTTATATGTGCATTCTATCAATCTCCCCCTCTGATGTAAGCTCAATGTTAATTCTGGTCTCCCTTAATCCAAATATCTTTCTACATCAAGATATCTCAATTTGAATAGATTGGGGGCCCATCAATCCACCATCGCCTCTAACACCAATTCGTTAAGAACAAAACGAAAGCCCGATACATTTCACCTAGAAAGATTACCAAGAGAAAGCCTAAGACCGAACCTGTTAACATATTCAATTGAACTAACAGTCACTCAAAAGTTTAAGCCGATAAATTATGAACCAACTATAGTATATTAACTAATTGAAATGGTTTCAATTCTCTATGTGATATTTCTCCAACACAACTCACTCATGCATGCTAACATTTCATTCGTACAAAACAGCAAACGTTCAACGGGCGAAAACATCAATAACTTCATAGCAAATATATGGCTTTAATTAATACAGCAAATCAATTAAATCTTAAGCCAAAATATATTCTATCTGAGCAAATCAACGGACATTTCATAAGCATAGTCAATAAGATCTAAGATTGCGTCGATGACATGATATTAGCATGCCATGGGCCGTGTTTGGTTGCATATGAAGAGATCTCTCTTTTATGAAGTACATATGGATACAAGCTTTGCACTTTTTATTATGAATCTCTTGACTCTACCTAATGTAGAAAGGAGTATCCTAGTTGGTATATAAAAACTAATCAACTTGCCAGTCCTAGACATATGGATTGCCGAAACAAGTTCATCATCAATAGAGAAAGAAAAAGTTCAAGAAGAGAGGAGAGAAAGTTGCCATGAAGAAAAAGGCAAGAAAGGTGTACTCTTCAGTGACACCATTCACATTAAATTACCTCTCATGAAGCCACTACACTCCATGCCACAACCTGTAAACACCATTAAATGTCCTGCCTTTTTTTGTTACTTCATCGAACCCCACCAACCAAATTTCACAAACAGGCAGAGCACTACAAAAAAATAAGGTTTTAGCCACGAATTTTGCCACAAAAAATTTGGCAAAATTCATCGATAAATGAATTTGCGATGAAAAAAATTTCGTTGCTAATACATCATCGTAAAATTTAGCGGCAAAAAATTTCAATTTTCGTCGCTAAATTGCGACAGAAAAAAATTCGTAACAAAATTCGTCGTTAATTTGCCACGAATTTTATTCGTCACAAAAATTTGTTGCTAATTATTTGTGGCTAATTTGCCACGAACTTTATTCGTCGCAAAAATTCGTCGCTAATTTGCCCCGAAAAAACAAAAGTAAATATTCTATTTTTTTATAAAAAAATTCGTGGCTAATTTGCCACGAATTATATTCGTCGCAAAATTCATCGCTAATTTGCAACGAAAAAGCAAAATATTCTATTTAAAAAAAATTCGTGGCTAATTTACCACAAATTGTATTCGTCACAAAATTCATCACTAATTTGCCTTGAAAAAACACAAAAAATTCTATTTGTTTATAAAAAAATTCGTGGCTAATTTAGCACGAATTGTATTCATCGCAAAATTCGTCGCTAACTTGCCACGAAAAAATAAAAAAAATTCGTGGCAAAATTCGTGGCTAATTTGCCACAAATTATATTCGTCGCTAATTTGCCGCGACAAAACAAAAAAAAATTATATTTTCATCGCAAAATTCATCTCTAATTTGCCGCAAAAAAACACAACAAATTCTATTTTTTTATAAAAAAATTCGTGGCTAATTTACCACGAATTATATTCATCACAAAATTCGTCGCTAACTTGCCACGAAAAAATAAAAAAAAAATCATGGCAAAATTCGTGGCTAATTTGCCACAAATTGTATTCGTCGCTAATTTGTCACGAAAAAACAAAAAAAACTATTTTTTCGTCGCAAAATTCATCACTAATTTGCAGCGAAAAAACACAAAATTCTATTTTTTTATAAAAAAATTCGTGGCTAATTTACCACAAATTATATTCATCGCAAAATTCGTCGCTAACTTGCCACGAAACAATAAAAAAAATTAGTGGCAAAATTAGTGGCTAATTTGCCACAAATTGTTTTCGTCGCTAATTTGCCGTGAAAGGACACGTTACTCTCATGGTTACTATCAAATATATGTGTGTAAGTTGATTCTTACACGTCAATTCTCAAATTGCAGAAGAAAACTGTCTCAAATGCTATATCTAGCTGCATGTCAAGGTTCATAGGAGTGAAATAGAAACCTTACAAAACTGATAAAGAGGACAAGACATCAGCATAGTAAATCATCAAGTCAACTCAAAGGACGACTATTTAGTGAATTGAAATATGAGATGTTTCTTACCTCAAACTCTGCTTTGGGTCGGATAATGAAATGCTTGTCCACAATCCTCTGGTCACCCAAGGAAAGATAGTACCTACTACAAAATCGACGCACCTTAATCCAATCGTTTATTCGTGCTTCTTCACTGGCTGATGGAGGTCTCAGGTACATCTCAATAAAGCTAAAAGCAAAAGAGGATGTCACCCCCCACAATCAAGTTCACTCGTTACAAAAGAGTAGCAGCTTGCAGATATACTTACTGATCTGTTTGAGCTTCATTTCCTTGGAGAACCTGGGCAGGAAAGGAATCTGGAGACTGTAACTTTATGTTGCACTATTAACTCGCATCATGCCATGCACAGTAGATTTACGTGTATCCTGATTATTAACTTGGAATCGTATAGAAAATATTACCTAATTGATCCGATTAAGTGTTGGGGGTCTCAGGACATGTTCTTACACCCGTGTGGGGTGACGTTGAGTCCTTTTAACTTATCGACTCGTGTTTCTTGTGATCTCTGAACAGTTCTTGCACCATTTTATCGTAGCCGATGCTATGGAATTGAGCATTTTGGCCCTGGTTTGTGTGTCTGATTCCGTTGTTGCCATGCACGATTCCCCCTCTTGGTAGATTAAATAGGGAAATTGGTGAGCAAAAGAGTAATTAAATGGTATCTACTACTACTCCTAGACGGAATCTGTGTGGCATCACATTATTGTCAAGGCTCGCCATCACGTGTCGCGGCGTTTGCTCAGTGCCGTGCACTGTTCTTGGCTTGACTCTAAGTCTTTTGAAATGGAAGAATGGGCGGTGCACATGGTAGGGAGGACGCCTTAGGGGAAAGGGCGAGAGAGAATGAGGATGGGAGGTGTTGTGTTGAAACAAAAGTGAAAGAAGAAGGAGAAGGACGGAGGGAGAGAGTAGGGATGGGCCGTCCGTACGGATTCCGGACGCAGAGATCCTTATCCAAAATAATTTTTTCCCTGTTTGTTATTTACTTTGGAGCTTGTCCCGGTTGTTCTTCCTTTTTTACGACCTTTTTCGTGCTGCGGTCTAGGCACTTACGAAATAGTGGCGTACTTTGTAAAGGTTTGGACCTTTCTGCTTCACATGTGAGTCCCACGCACACCTTTGTTTATTTTTTACTTTTTCTCTATTGCTGACTGGTACCTTTTTATTTTGTTGGATTGATTATGCGTTTGTGGATTAATGTGTGTTATGGTTAATTCTCGCCAAATATTAATCTAGAAACGTGTAGAATATCGAGTTTCTCGCGGTGCTTAATTGATCCGACCGAATTACTGATGTCCCTTCCCTAAAAGGGACGGTTTTTTAGCACGGGACATGCATCTACATCTGTGAAGGTCCTTCACAAACACGGGGTGATGTTGGAGTCTTAACTAATTAACTCGTCTCTCGTGATTTTTGAGCAGTTTCTTATATTTCTTGTGTCCCCAATTGAGGTTAATTCCACGTAATTAAGCATCTTGGATTTGGTCTGTGTGTTTGATTCGACAGGACTACGGTTACCATGCATGATTCCCTCTTGGCAGAACTCTTTTTTTTGGGTTTCTATGGCCTTGTCCCAAATCTCATATAATAAGTCAATGCATGGATTTTCTTTGTAGGGCCCGTCTTGATCTCTCTGTGTTTTTCTCCTCCTCGGGACTTGCCACCGCGATTTGTGCTTCGCCGAATGTAATGTGAGCAGCGACCAAAAAAAATGTAATGTGTTGGTAAATTTCGAGACCAATTATGGTTAATTTGGTAATTTTCCTAATAATGATCTTTACTTTATTTAAAAAGTAGTGTTTGTTGCTGGAAGCACATAGCAAAGAAGCCCAAAAGCCGGTGAAGGCAAAGTTCTCCAAATGGGTAAATTGAGGAGTGGCCATAAGAGTAATGAAATGGGGTTCACCCGCAAGTGGAGGGGACTAGTGGAGTTAGCGAGGCGCCACTTTCTGCGTCTTTTGAAATGGAAGAAGGGGCAGTATGTAGTGGGAGATTAACCACTATGCGGCGTTAGGTGCACTTATCTCAATAATCAATAATGGGGATTTGCATGGGAGGTTTTTCATCGGGTAGTTGAAGGTGCACGATGCATTTGGTGGGCATGAGAGCAGGCTAGCGCCACTTTTGGAGTTCAACCGTCCGATTAAGGGTGGACTTTGGTTGGCACGACATGCGATGGACGTGATTTGATCTTGGGAGGAGGTGGAGAGGAGAATCAACGTGGGATGGGCATTGCTTTTTACTTTTTCTCTAGGGACATGAGGAGTCCTGATGGCGAATGGGACAAGACGGTGGCATGGCCTATATTTATAGGTTTTGATTGATTTGACTCGTGAATAAAAAAGTTTGCACATCTCATATAGGCTCTTTTACCATATGGGAAGTGTTAGCTTGAGAGTGCGCGTAGCAACGATTTTATATTTGAGAATTAATTTTGTTAGAAATGATTCTATCTACAAACGAGTTACAACCATTATATGTAAGTTAGGACCCACAAACTAAAATTACTATCTACAAGTACAATCAACCTTACGACGATGTTAGGTAGATTACAATATATTCAAGAAATTTACTATTAAAAAACGGAACTTGGCTGTACGAGCACCCTTATTCTCTAGTGCCTTTAGACCATTTTGTTGTTGCTGATCTTTTTCAACATTTCACGCGAACTTTAATCATTGATATACAACATGTTCCATTAAAGGAAGGATGCATCCACGAGGGAGACCCTCGCCAAGGATGCGAGGGTCTAGCCCTCGCCAGATTTGACAGGGGCCATGATGCCCTCGTTGGCCCTCGCCTGTGTTGCCGATGGCTAGCTAGGCAAGAAGAACAGTAGGAAGAAGAACTGAAGAATGGTAAAGAACCGGAAAGAAGGAAAAAAAAATAATTTCTTTTCCAATTTTGATTCTTGTTCCTAAAATTAAGAAGTTACTTTTTTTTACTTCTTGATTCTGTTCCAAAACTGATTTTTGGAACAATTTTTTGCAAATTTGTGCCTGGGAACAAAAAGTTTATCAAACAGATTTCTGTACCAAAACTGATTAGGAGAATAAAAGAACATAAATTTTTACTGTTTTGCAACTTGCCAAACAGGTCCTTAGCATTGCTAGAAACAAGACGCGCCAAGAGACAAAGCTATCGACGTGACGTGGGCAAAAGTACAAATCGGCATGGTTTTGCTTGCACCTCGATCCTCCTCTTTTCTTTGACATCCAAATGATTTTGATACGGCTCTTGAAACACCAGTCTCCGCCTGTCTTTTAACCAAATGGCGAAACCAATATCAAACGCGGAATCACCCATCTGCTTCCATGCCATGTCCTGACAATTCATCCAACATCCAGATGTTGATCTGGGTCATCTCTTCGCGAGCAAATGAAGCACATGGATTCAACCAAAAAAAAAAACGAAGCACAAGGAAGCAGGCACCTCGCGAATCCGGTTGTGTTTCGCGACTTGGACGCTTTGGGAAGCTTCTCGCCATCCATTTCCATGGACACTATTTAATCACCGCCCCGGGACTCCCACTACGAATTTCTATTGAAGGGAAATAGTTACTCGAGTTATACGAACAATAATTAATATTTCAATATTCTAAGTGTTATACGGATCATGAGGATTGTCTCGATATTCTTAGAGCGTCTCTAAATTTATGAGATTTGATTTCTCTGCCGATAAGTTTTGGTGGTTAAATTTTAACAGGTGCGTGGAATAAACCAACATTATCCAATACAAGTGAGATTTAAAGGGACAATGAAATTTAATTTGTCACGATGTTATGGTTGTTAATGGATTAAAGAAATAAATTGGAAATGACGGATTTAGGTGTTTGGGAGCGGTTAGAGTTCATCGGGGCATGGGCTATTTTGTCTGGGTCTGTTCTTTTTCCGGCTTGAATTGTGGTGCTTGAAGGGATGCTACCCGGACGAACAAGAGCTTAGTGTGGGTGGAATTAATTGTGTGTTTGGTCGGTATAATCTAACTTCACCGTCTAACTAAAAACTTGTTAAATTAATTCACTGGACACACTCAAAGTTTATAACTTTGTCACATCAAAGTTAGATAGTAAAGTTAAAATAAAAATTCAAAAAATATATTAAAAATACAGCCGGTACCGGCTAACTAAAATTGGTCGAATAGACTAAATTGGCATAAATACAAAAAGTTTATAACTGAATTGACAAAAGAAAAGGTTTAGGACTGAATTTATATAATTGTAATAGGTTTAAGACTGCTTTGGTAATTTTCCTAGAAATTTTGTAATCCCTTTGCCGATGTCGATCCGACATGCGTCCTTGACTAGACAGATGCCCACGTAATACTTGGGATCACGTTGTTAATTACCAAATTGTCTTCATCTAACAACTTAATTACCCATATTATTCACACAAAAAAAAAATGGTTGACATATGAATCTTCTTTCAAAAGTTTAAGTCAAGCGCCCTCCTCAAGTGCCCTCTTGATCATATTAGTATCAAGCACCCTCATGAGTGATGCATAATTGAGGTTTTCATATAGATCCCATCCGTGCTTATGGCCCGTAGACCTTTATTAGTTTGTTGCTCCCTATGGTTGAGATAGTTTGAAAGCTTGTGTTTAAGTCTGACTGATTAACTGGGAATAACTTGATATGTGGTGCTCGTACTGCCTTTTCGTTGGCTAGGGGAATCATATGCAATTTGCTGATTTCTTTACGTTACCTCTGTCAAGTCAAGTTCGTGGCCGTTCATGCAAAATTCGTGGCCTCATGGCTGTGACTTCTTGCTCCATGTGATTAATTGGGAAAAATTCAAGCTGTGGATCGTGGAGTTTTATATCTCTCGTATCTTTTAGGACATACTCGTGCAAGTGATTACTTATGTCATGCCCATGCTAGTCTTTGCATCATAGTATTCATGGCATCTACTTACAAGCATACAATTACCTATAGAGAAAGAGGATGTCTTCATGAATATTAGTTCCATGCTCTCCGAAACAGGGAACTCTTACTGATGTTTGTCTATACGAGGGTTTTGTTAAAGAGTGTCCCGAGAAACTTAAACGACTGATTAAAGAAACTTTATGGTTCTCAACTTGCCATCGTGTAATAATGCACCATCAATGCTGGTATTTAATTACTCCGAACAAAATATGCTTAACACATGTTTGCTCACGTTACAAGGGAAAATAGTCAAACAGTCCTAAACTTATTGCACTTTTACTAATTCAGTCTTAAATCTTTTAACTTTGTCAATTGAGTTCTAAACCTTTTCACTTCTTGCCAATTCAGTCATAAACCTTTGAACTTCTTGCCAATTGAGTCCATTTGGTTGGTTGGCGCTGACGTGTCAATTTTTAAATATTTTTTTTCGAATTTTTAAATATTTTTTAGTATATATTTTTGCCTTTTCTTTTCTCTTTGGCCGGTCCGATGCGGGTTGGTGAGGTCAACCTCATCAGCAGGGGCAAGCTTCACCAAAGGCCGGCGAGGATGACCTTGTTGGCCCACACCTTTGGCCGGTCGCCAGTCACTTGACCGGCCAGAGGGAAATGAAAAGGTAGAAAAAAATATATTAAAAAATTTGAAAAATATATTAAAAAATTGTCACGTCCGCGTTGGCCGAACGGCTAGTTGCCACGTTAGTGCCGACCGGCCAAATGGAATCAATTGTCAAGAAATGCAAAGGTCTAGGACTGAATTGGTAAGAAATGAAAAGGTTTATGACTCAATTGACAAAGTTGAAAGATTTAGGATTGAATTGGCAAAAGGCCAATAGGTTTAGGACTATATTGACAATTTTCCCCACGTTACAAATTTCCCAGTCTGTATATCCGGTCCTTTCACAAAACCTGTGGAGAGCACGTTGCGCATGCATGCACGTGAAATGTGTTAGTCAACATGCGAGGTTCTTTGTTGTCAAAAGAGAGGGAGGCTATGCGTTTGTTTTCTTTTCCTCTTTTTCTCCACTTAATGGAAGAGACTCGGTCCCATTTGTGGTCATCATCAACATGCTGTTCCGGGACCGCCCAAAGTCATGAATTAAATCAATAGAAATAAGTTAATTCGCTAATGACAATTCCACAATCGTGCAACAATATATCCTCATAAAAGAGCGACCTTTGATACTGCTGCATGCATTGCGATAATTTTTCGTCTGCTAGACTCCGCGTCCTCATGCTCAAACCTTTCTCTTTTAGTATTCCATTTTCAGGGGGCTAAAATGCAGATAAGTTTCTTCATGAACATAACATAAACGTTGGATGTTCTTAAATGCAGTTCAGCTTGTGGTAAAAAAAGAAAAGAAAGGAGATATAAGCGGGAGATAATGCGGGTCGCACGCCACTTATTAAGGAACCTCGAGAGTGATGAAGACCAACGTGTCTTTCAATAAGGCTTGGGTCTGGCAACACCGACCACCACCCCCTTGACGATTAAAGTATCGCAGCTTATATTGATTGATGAATGGAGAGTTCAAAGTTAGTAGATGAGATAATACTTTATGGGTCGTAATACTTAGGAAACTACGAAAAACGTGGGGAAAATGTTAGCATCTTCAAATTAAGGGAAAAAAAATTACGTTTAAACTCTTTAAAGGTCACGGCAGATGAAAGTCCCGACGATTAGAGTATTTTGTAGTGACTTGAATCCCAACCTTCCATCATAACTAATTTTCAATCCCGCGCTTTTTAAGGGATACATTTTCGTGATCATGTATTTACCAGTCGATTATCATACATTTGCAAAGCGTAATCTTGCTTTACCATTGACAAACCAAAAAAAAAAATAAAGTTCATTAGGCTGTTTGCTAAGGAGATTGATCTGGCTTTTACACACCTGGGAGATGTATTCCTATCTGGCTTTTGAAAGGGAGAGGTAATATTTCCTCAACCCAAAAGTTTTGTTCCACACCGTTTTCAAATTGCATGTTTTTGTCAGATTTATTTACCCTTAAAGCTCATTCACAATATCTATGAAAATTCTTGAAATACTGTAAAGACAAAATATAGGAGTTTGTTTTACCCAAAAAAAAAAAAAGATAGGAGTTTGCTAGCAGAGTCCACTTCCCATAAAAGGTAACTACTTTTCCTTTCTTCTTTTTTTTTAAATGCCATGAATTAATTCACACTTTGAATAAAACATTATAAAAGGTAATATAAAATTTCTTTGTTCTAACTACTGGGATAGATTTTTTGAACTAATGTTCAAACATCGTCCAATTTCAATCATTCTATCAATTCATTTGCAATATCATTCACCTCAAAGAATACCCCAGTATTCATTCACATTCTCAGGAAAAGTGAGAGAGAATGAGTTTTGCTTAGATTGAGAATCGAAAAGAAAGATTAATAATATAATACTGTGGTAAAATGATGCACTTTTAAAGTGAACGATTTGTCCAATGAGTTTTACTATGGTAAATAAATACCCCAGTATTTGTTACTATGGTAAATAAAATTTCTTTGTTCTAACTACTGGGATAGATTTTTTGAACTAATGTTCAAACATCGTCCAATTTCAATCATTCTATCAATTCATTTGCAATATCATTCACCTCAAAGAATACCCCAGTATTCTATCAATTCATTTGCAATATCATTCACCTCAAAGAATACCCCAGTATTCATTCACATTCTCAGGAAAAGTGAGAGAGAATGAGTTTTGCTTAGATTGAGAATCGAAAAGAAAGATTAATAATATAATACTGTGGTAAAATGATGCACTTTTAAAGTGAACGATTTGTCCAATAACCCTTTATGGGTGAAAATGAGCTGGTCTTGGGTAAGTTTCCCATGCATTTTACAGGTTCCCGAGAAAGGAAGAAAGAATCACCCTTATGCACTCTGTCTCTCTCTCTGTCTCTCTCTCTCTCCACAGTTCTTCCGTATCATCAGCCATCCAAAAAATAGAAGAGAAAGTAGTAAAAGAATGGTAATGTTACTACTTGTTTCTTGTTTCTGTACTTAGGAAATGCAGTCCTGATCCCGAGGGCAATGATAGGGACTTCTTCTTGCTCGAAAGAAGTAAAAGCAGTTCAGCTTTATCTTGGGCCATGAAAAGTCCTTGATGATTTGCTTTAAAAAAATGACATTAATTAATTCACTCTTCTTTACAACGATTCCTCTGAAACGTTGATTGTGAAACTTTGATAATGATGGATACAGTCGAATCTGCTATTGCCAATACTTACCAGTTACCCATATACTCGGGGAAAGTATAAAATAGAATTGCACATACGTTTTTTTTTTTTTTGGGTTATAAAGACAATGATATGCACAATTTTCTTTTTGGGATTGAATAATTGTCTCCATTTCATGGGAAATTGAAGAAGCGTGATGAATCCACTCGAATTTTTTGGCGCCAATTTTGAGGTTTTGAGCCAATTGGACTATTTTCTCTATAAATGATTTTTAGTACCCTTTTCTTTTCTTGTCTGTTTAATTAATGTTGCACCGACTTAATCAATTTTTGTTAAAAAGTCTAATTGAAAGCTTAAACACTTTAAGTGTGGCCAGACTACATGTATAGAGGACTCATTAAAGTAATGCATTCAAGCGGTGAGATGAAACTCAAATGTCCATGCGCGTTAAATTGGTGAACAAAAGAGTCATGAGCACATAATAAACTCGTGGTATGAAGCATGCGGAACTAACTCCAATAACATCCCATCCAAATGTTTAAGTCATTCGTTTAGGAAATGAAACGCATTTCTAGCGCAATACTGTGAATTCTTTTGGAGAATGAATGGATATAAAGTCGAATATTTACTATCTCAGCACAATTAATTTAGGTTTTGGCACGGGATATGCAAGAATAGTAGTGAGCCCAATATTCGAAATCAAATATATATGAGTTATAAATCCACCATTCCGCTAAGCCTAGCAATTAATTTAATTTCTAGCACTGGACATATAGGAATAGTGGCGGGGCCAATATTTGAAATCCAAATATATAGATATGAGTTATGAATCCACCCTCCTCCTTATTCACACATCATTTGCAATATAGTTTTCTCGATGTTCTCGAAATTTGGTGAGAAATGCAACCCCACCAACAATTCCTCGCCAAGTTTGAAATTAGACAAAGGATTTTGGCTTTTCTCTATAATGTGACAGACATCTTTTTTGGCTTTTTCTCTATAATGTGACAGACCACTTTTTTGGCTTTTCTCTATAAACGGAAAGCTAGCGGCGAATATCTATATATCGCATAAAAATGAATAATTGGCATTGAGTTTTATATGATAATAGGACCATGGCAATCATTTAGATATCATCATGGTGCATTTCTATATATTGCACAAAATTAAATGAGTAAATATGTCCAATATCCAAACCGTGGGCTGGAAAGGCGATGATTTATCCTGTGGCGGATGCTAGCAATTGGATGATTAATGAATTGTCCATTTTAGTGATAACGGGCCGATCTTCCTCAAAATTTGACATTCGACGGGAAAATTTGGTACCCAGATGAAAGTGCAAGAAACACGTTATCATCATTGCGTGATTACCAAAATGCCCTCCTACGACAAATGAGAAGATCATTTAAGGCTAGGCATGACCGGTACTGGAGAGTTTCAATGGCCCAAACAGAATTAATCATAATAAAGGGGAGGGGGGTGATGAATGATCATATTCCACGGATCCAAGAGTGATAAAAAGGCCAAGTAAAAAATCCTAGACGGGTTGATTGAGACCTCCTTTTCGTCCTTATGTTATGGCGTAATGTATTAATGAGGGGGCATGCCAATCAATAGGGCGATTAAGAAGTAATCCTCGGTGAAGCTTGGATGGGAGGGACAAGTTCTTGGAAAGAAGGATATGAAAGTAGGTAAACTCGGACCCGATCTAAAGGAATCTTAACAAAGGTAATGCTTTGTTGAGCCTAATCCACGTCCATGCCCGTGTCCACTTCCGTGTCCGTGTCCGTGTCCATACCCGATGATCCACCACCGTGGCGCGAGTTGTCCAGCCCAGGTCAATGCCCACGCGCGACCTTAGCGCGTTCCCATCAAGAAGAGGCTGCTAATCCTAAAGACGCCGGCTTTTTTCACGGCAAAAGATAATCAAATAATAGCAAAAACAAAAGGAAAAAATACAGGGTGCTACCTGTTTCGAGTAGTGGGAAATAAAAGAAAAGTGCAGCTCAAAAAATAAAAGTAACAAGTAACAAGTAAAAAACAGGGGAGAAATTCCGGAAGAGAGTGGACTGCAAGAGCTGTCTCTCACCACTGCATTGTCGACTCTGGTCCCGGCACAACTACCCTCACGCATGTGAGAAAAGTAAACAAATATGCAGCTGTTGAACGAGTGTCCTTTTCTTTTCAGAGAAAAGTAGTACATTTATCTCTACTGAGTCAACAACTTTCTTTGGGCAAGCAAACGTACTCTGCTGATAATTCTGCAGGTGGTTATGAAACAAATTTTATAAGCTGTAATCTCCCTGCAAATGCAACTGTTTGGCTGTTAATACGGATTAAAATCTTCTCAAGCACTGACAACATACCTCTCTGCATTTTCCTGAGAATGAAGGCTTTTTTTTCAAGTATCTCACTGATAAGTTCGCTCATTTGAAACCTGTGAGCTCAATAAGATTACTCATTTAAATATAGGACAACGTGGCACTATAAACTTCAGTATACTTCCAACTTGGCTTGAGTCAGGAGATACAATAGAATCGAGTAAATATGTAGTTTTCTCGTTTTTGGACGGAATTATCTCCTTTTCCAAGGATCATGATGTCATCTGCGAAGCATAAGTTGGTAAGGTTTATTCTCTAATGACGAGGATGAAAATTCGTCTCCCCTTGAGATGCTCACATTTTGAGAAGCTTACTAAGTTCCTCAACAACCTAACCAGACAAATGTGGATAAAGTGGGCTGCCTTATCGAATTCCTTCCTTCCCTTGAAAGAACCCCTTCAAATCCTCCATTAATAGAAATTGAAAAAAGAGGAGCAGTAATGCGACATTTGAACCGGTTAGTGAATTGAATTGGAACATTAATAGGCTCAAGAATATTTAGAATGAATTCCCATTTAACTGAATGAAACCCCTTCATTATATCTGCATTTATATGAGATATTGGAGACAACTCTGATAATTACTTGCAAGTCATGTGCAATCACCAGATTATCCTCAAATTTCCTCCCCTCAATGATTGCATTTTGATTTGAGCTAACAAGACAGTGAAAAATCCGCTCTGATCTCGAAATAAGAATCTTAGTGATGCATTTATCTATAACTTTGCAGCAAGGAATGGGTCTGAACTCTATCGTTCTTACACAATAATCTACTTTAGAAACCAGTGTTATAGCTGTTGCATTCACAAATTCGTCATTTGCATGTGTGAGTTGATAAAATCAGTTTTCCTTTCTTCTGATTCACTTTCGAGGAGAAAAGACAGTTCAAGATTTAAAAAAGACAAGGAGCAAGTGACATGGAAAGATAAGTTCATTGATTCTCTATAATGCATTCTGTAACTCATAAACTTCCTTTTCCTCCTAATAAGCATACAATTGCATTCTTTAAGTTTCTACCCCAACATTGTAGTTGATACATAAAAGTTTATATATTGAACGTGCTAAACGAGTAGTATCCTAATTAGATACGATAACACAAAATGGCAAACCTAGTTATCGACGTGGTGTCGTGGTGGATTTTTGTGCCTTTTGCAATTCACACTTGCTTATTAAACAAATCTCTCACGTAAGAAACCCATTATGTTCATAATCTTCCCACCGCTGGAAGGTACACACACTCTCTCTCTCTCTCCGCAGAAACCCAGCTCTGCCTCTTCTAGCTCACCAGTTGGCCGTCGAAACCAAGGTGAGTGTCATTCCCCTCTCTCTGTGTGCTTCTCAAATTGCGACGAGCGGTGCTTTCTAGTGTGTTTGCATGTTGCACTGCTCTGTATGCGTTGAAGTACGATATGTATTCATACCTTATGAGATTTATGTGTTGACGCTGCTATCTTGTCGTGGTGGCTCATTGCTTGTGGTCGTTGTCATTGTCGCTGTTGTTTGTAGTCGTTTCGAATGGAGAGTTCGCCCGCGGGAGCATCTGATTTACAAAACACCCCGGGAGCTCTAGTGCTGGATGATTTTGTTCAGGAGCGTGGTGATTTCCCCCGTGAATGTCGTTTGCTTCTGGAGGAACTTCACCGCTGCATCGTCGACTCTGGTCCCGGTACAACTTCCCTCACGCATGTGAGACGCTCTTCCTTTTCATTACCTTTCGCTTCTAAGCCAGATAGAGTTGAAAACTTTTTAGTGGCTTCGCTTTGCATTGTTGATTACTTTGTTAGACCCCAGGACAGAGTCGGTATATGCTGCAGTAATGAGAGTGCAGTTTGTGGCATACTCTTTTTCCTGTTGGACTATAGTCATGGAATGCCTAATGACCTTATGATTGAGCATTTAGGACCTTTTAGCATCTTTCATAGGCGTCATTTAATTACTTTGGAGACTCCAGGATACCACTGTTAGTTAATCTGATCAACATTTTGCAGTATCAATCTAGTAGATGTATAAGTTTATTTACTATGATCTGCGTAGCCGTAGTCTAGGATTGGCTGCTGATATATTTACTGATATTTAGTATTTTGTAAACAGGCGTATTTTGGGCAAGTTTGACCCCCCAAAAAAACGCCAATGTTAAATGAGGAAGCTCCTCATTCGCTTTTGTTTCTATAGGAGAAAGAACCTTCTTCTTACTTGTTCAATGTTTGTGAGAATTGTTTATTCATGTGCTGCTCTGGCTAGAGTTTCTTTTAATGTGATATTCACATTGGTAGATTCTGATTTTCTTGATTTAGTAATAGGCTGAGTTATTGCATTTGTGCAGTAATTCTTTATACTAGATCAGATTAATGGCCAAATTCATCCGAGATCCTTGAAGTTTAAGAAGAACATCCGTGGAAAACCCAAGGTATGTTCATACTTACAATGGCTGGAGATTTTGATCTCTGTTATCAGTAACTTGTTTGATGTTTATTTTGTGGTGGTTGGAGTGGGACAATGATCAATGCCAGTGTGCATCACGGGTCCAATTTAACGACTTGCACACTTTTTCTCTTATACTTTGTGGAGTGACTGTTGATTCACCGGTTTGTACTGCCGTATACTGGCAAAGTATTTATTTCTTCAAGCATCGTCTTAAGTTTCCGTGATAGTCCACTAATGATACTGATTCCCTCTAGTTTGCTCTCCTTATTTGTAGATAGGTGTTGATCTTGAAGAGAAGCAAAGGAGATTGAAGAACAATATCGTAGCCTTTGCTAGGAGGTACTTCACTCCACATGAAGTGCAAATTTCGAGTTACCCTGGAGTTCAGCATCAGCATTTTGTAAAATTGTGGACTCTCAAGGTGCACGGATTATCTCTATTATTTTGAGATCTCAAAGTGCATTTTGTAGCATTTTGGAATGATCACCTGCTTTGGTTTTTTCTCATTTTATCATGTTCAGTATCAGTTTTGTGCCATGTGGCCTTCAATCAGAGAAAATAGTGGTATTTCTGGTGCATTTTCTTTTTCTTCTATCCTGAAGGCGATTTGCAATTTCTGCGCCATGTATCATTAGTGATTGCTAGATGGGAAATATTTTGTGAATATATACTCTGTGTGATGTTTCTCATTAATGGTGAGGAATTTTGGAGAAACTGCATGAAAACTGCTGAATGTGAGTCTCAAAAAGTGAAAAAAAAAATGAAATTGTTTCATGTTCTGCTTATCAGATTATCTTGCTGCTGAAGACATAAGCAAAACGCATTTATGAATGAAACATTAGTTTCACAAGGCTTAAGTAGCCTTTTCTCTGTAATCTTCAATTATATATGAAATTCTGCTTCAGGAATCTTATGTGAAGGCGTTGGGAGGAGGCTTCTCTGCACTACCCTTTAAAAGATTTTCCATACGATTCAGGAAAGCCAAGAAGAAGGCTCTTGTCCTTCCGGTGAATCACATAATGAGGTACAAACATAATTGTTCAACAGACCTGCAACCTGCTTCGGCTTTCACCTTTATGCTTCACTTACAAATCTTAGCAAGCAATGATTTGCATTTGTGGTCAAATATCCAAATTCTGCAGCTAGTCCAGATCTAGAATCCTTTTCTCAATTTTCGCACAGTATAGCTGCTGAAATTGCCCGTTTTTGTCATGTTTATCTTGAGACCTAAAATTTAGGTCTGGATTATAGCAAATGCAATTGCAATATAGCAAATATTTTTATGGGCTTGCCGTGCACTACATTTCATGCCTTGAGACTCATCTTCTATTTGTTCAATTGCAATTATAATCTTCTAATTTACTCGAACGAGTGTACTATAACGTAAAACTGTTGGAAAATATATGCCTTTCCTTCTTTACTTGGATGGTTCTAGTGTGTTGTTGATCTGGTTCCTAAGATATGAATAAATTCCTCCATACCACAACTTACCGATTTGATTTTGTACTACTCTATTCATTTTCTTCTCTGTGGTTCATCATGTGGAGCCTGTCTTTCGTGAATTTATGGAATTCTAGAGTCTGCATTTCACTTTACAATATGCTCAGGTTGTGAAATTTGGTTGGTCTCTCTCTCTCGGCCTGTTTGTGAAATTTGGTTGGTGGGGTTCGATGAAGTAACAAGTAAAGGCGGGACATTTATGGCGTTTGCAGGTTGTGGCGTGGAGTGTAGTGGCTTCATGAGAGGTAATTTAATGTGAATGGTGTCACTGAACAGTACACCTTTCTTGCCTTTTTCTTCATGGCAACTTTCTCTCATCTCTTCTTGAACTTTTTCTTTCTCTATTGATGATGAACTTGTTTCGGCAATCCATATGTCTAGGACTGGCAAGTTGATTAGTTTTTATATACCAACTAGGATACTCCTTTCTACATTAGGTAGAGTAAGGAGATTCATAATAAAAAGTGCAAAGCTTGTATCCATATATACTTCGTAAAAGAGAGATCTCTTCATGTGCAACCAAACACGGCCCATGGCATGCTAATATCATGTCATCAACCCAATCTCAGATCTTATTGACCATGCTTATGAAATGTCCGTTGATTTGCTCAGATAGAATATAGTTTGGCTTAAGATTTAATTGATTTGCCATATTAATGAAAGCCTTATATTTGCTATGAAGTTATTGATGTTTTCGCCCATTGAACGTTTGCTATTTTGTACGAATGAAATGTTAGCATGCATGAGGGAGTTGTGCTGGAGAAATATCACGTAGAGAATTGAAACCATTTCAAGTAGTTAATATATTATAGTTGGTTCATAATTTATCGGCTTAAACTTTTGAGTGAATGTGAGCTCAATTGAATATGTTAACAGGTTTGGTCTTAGGCTTTCTCTTGGTAATCTTTCTAGGTGAAATGTATCAGGCTTTCATTTTGTTCTTAACGAATTGGTGTTAGAGGCGATGGTGGATTGATGGGCCCCCAATCTATTCAAATTGAGATATCTTGATGTAAAAAGATATTTGGATTAAGGGAGACCGGAATTAACACTGAGCTTACATCAGAGGGGGAGATTGTTAGAACGCACATATAAGTTATGCTAGAGAAATTCATTATCGAAGAATTGATGTGGTGTAAGAACAGTTAATATATTTTAGTCTGCTCATTACTTATTGACTTAAGTTTTTGAGTGAAAGATGACTCAACTTGATATGTTAACATTTTCGGACTTGAGCTCTCTCTTGATTTTCTCAGGCGCAAGGTATTGAGCTTTTGTTTCGCTCTCAATGAATTGGTATTAGGCCTAGATTGATGGGCTCCCATTCTATTCAAGTTGAGAAATCTTGATGTGGAAAAATATTTGGATAAGGTGTGAGCAAATCTAACATTGAGCTCATGTCTGATGGGGAGATTGTTCGAATGCACGAATAAGATATGTTAGAGAAATCCCACATTAGAGAATTGGTGTGGTATAAAACAATTAATATATCTTAATTGTTCTATAACTTATTGGTTTCAGCTTTTGAGTGAAGGTGAGTCCAATTTGATGTGTAAGCATGTTTGGACTTGGGCTCTCTCTTGGTGATTTTCTGGTATCAAGCTTATGCTTTGCTCCCAACAAATAAGTATTAGAGCTGATGGTAGATTGATGGGACCCTAACCTATTTAAGTTGGGATATTTGATGCAAAAGGATATATGGATTAAAGAACAATCACCAAATAGGATAAGCTCCAAAGTAAATAACAAATAGGGAATAAGTTTTTTGGGATAAGGATCTCCGAATCCGGAATTCGTACGGATGGTCTGTCCTCACCTGCTCCCTCCCTCCGTCCTGCTCCTTCTTCCGCTTTTGTTTCCACACGACACCTCCCATCCTCATCCCATTGCCCCTTCCCTTGAGGCGTCCTCCCTACCACGTGTGCCTCCCCTTCTTCCATTTCAAAAAACTAGGAGTTGAGCCAAGAACAGTGTACGACACCGAGTGAATGCAGCAGCGCATGGGGGTGAGCCTTGACGATAACATGATGCCGTGCAGATCTAGTCTAGTAGCAGTAGTAGATACCATTTAATTATTCTTTTGCTCACCAGCTTCTCCGTTTAATTCGCCAAGATGGGGAATCGTGCATGGCAACGGCAGAATTGGACGCGCAAACTGGGCCAAGATGCTCAATTTCATAGCATCGGCTATGAGAAAATAGTGCAAGAACTGCTCGTAGATCACAAGGAACGCGAGTCAATAAGTTAAAAGAACTCGGCATCATCTCGAACGAGCATAAGAGCATGTGTCGAGACCCCCGGCGACACAGTTGAATTATTTAAGTAATATTTTCTATGCGATTCCTAGTTAATAACCAAGATGCGCGAAAATCCATCGTGCATGGCTTGGCTTGGCGTGGCGTGGCGTGGGTCAATTTCTAACAAAATTCAAAGTCCCTACTAGCAACAATACATAAAAAAAAAAATGGATTTTTGTGGGTCGGGAACCTATGTGCAAAGCTGAAGAAGAAGAAGAAAGGCGGTTATTTATAAGTGGTTCCCTGCCATCTTCTCTTCTTCGGGTTTGGACAAGCAGAGAAAAAAAAACACAAAGAGAAGATCGGACACTTCTCCCTCTCTCTCTCTCTCGTTTGCCTTCCTCTCTCTCCCTTGCTCGTAAATCTAGCCTTTCTCTCTCATCCTAAACCCAACCTCTTTATCTTCCTAAGAGGCAACGCAAGTTTTCGTCCCCTGTCCCTCACGGACACGCTGCCTTCGATGACAGCGATGGTGCAAGTCACCCATTTGGGGTTTCGCCTCTGTGAGTCCTTCGCTCTCTCTATTTTTATGTTCCGCATTTTTTGTTCGTCTTTATGCGCTTGTTGTTCATTCTTGCGACTCGTTTCTTTCCGTTCTCTGTTCCAGTCTGCTTTGCTTCAATGATAAGTGTTTTGCTTTTTCTGCTGTATGTTGCTTTTACCTTTGAGGTCTGTGTTGACATGACCCTCACCGAAACCCCCTTGTACTCTTTGTATTTCGCTAGTTTTCTCCGAACCAAAATTATGTTATGCGCTAGTTTGAGAGTCCGCCCCAATCACCATAGTCCTTAGCTACGAGGTATTTCTTTTAGAGGACGCCCGAGTTATGAAGTATTTGATTGGCATTTTGGTGTGTAGAGTCTTAGGTAAGTTTTGGGGTGTTCTTAGTTGGTGCAAAAGAAAGACGATGAGAGCAGGGAAATAGAAAGAAAAAAGAAAACTAAAGCAAAATAGATAGTTTTGGGCTTTGTTTGCTCTTTTAGTGAATTGGATATTTATCTAGTGAGAAAGGAAAATACCAACATGCAATAGCTCATTTTTGTATTCATGGTTCAATCCTTGCGAGACTAACAGTCCCCGGTCTCTATTTTTGTAAGGGATAAGTGCACTGGAAGTCCTAAAACTTATTATCATAATGCAATTGAGTCCTAAAACTTTTAAAAAGTGCAATTAAATTCTAAAACTTGTCATAAAGTGCAATTGAGTCCTAAAACTTTCAAAAAGTCTAATCAAGCTTTAAAACTTGTCAAGTTAAGACAATTAAATTTTTTTTATTGCACTTTTTAAAAATTTTAGAACTTGATTATACTTTTATGACAAGTTTTAGGGCTTGATTGCACTTTTTGAAAGTTTTAGAACTCAATTGCACTTTCGTAACAAGTTTTAGGACTTCTAATGCGCTTATCTCATTTTCGTAATTAAATGATAATAATATATTTTAATTAAAAAATATACAAAACCTCAAATAAAAAAGATTAAATCATACAATAGCTTAGAAAAACGACTTGACTAAGCTATTAGATTTTAACATTAAATTAAGTCTTAGCTTCTTCTTAATTATCACATGATTTAGGGGTTTTAGTGAGTAACATTTGGTATAGTTTAGTCTTAGTGGACTATTCTTTGGGAAAAGAAATTGAACTTGATTCAAAGTTAGCTCATGGAGGATCGTATCAACTTATAACATGGCTATACAGATTCTTTGTTCGCAATTTTTGGGTTTTCATTTTTGCACTTTTATTTAGAGTTTTTAAATACTTGGGTGTTTAGTTTTTACATTTTTAATACATTGGTTGTTATTTTACTTTCTAAAATGATTATGGTTAGTTTAGGATAATAATAAACTTTTCGATGACATTGCATGATCATTTAGTAACTTGAATGTGTAAAAAAAGGAGAAAGAACTGTTTGATTATATGAAGAAGAGATTGAGAGGTCTTATTCCGGTGCTCTTCTGTAAAAAGGCAGGTGAGACGCAGTCAAGTATGGCAGAGAGTATCAGAAATGAAGGATCCTCTTCATACCACACTACTTTCTCAAAGGGAGATGGCTATGACAGTGATGACACAAGAAATGCAAGGAACTGCTCGGAGATCACGAAAGGCATGAGTTTGCAAAGACCCTCGTGTTTGTAAATATATCACCTGCTGAGTCCAACATAAACGAGACTCACAATTCTCTAATGTAAGTCCGTTTTTTTTGCTCTCATTGTATATTTATGAAATAATTATTTACCAGATTTTCATTTCTAGTAAGAGCTGGGTGTATGCAACTGTAATATGTAGATGCTCGAGTCATTACTGGCGAATTGCAATGGATTGTTAGTTTGTTTTTATTACCTAGATAGACTTTTGGCCAAAGACTTGATGGCTTTAAATATGCATGTTCAGGTATGCAACAAGAGCTCAGTCAGTTGCAAATATTTCGAGACACTGACTGAGCTAAATGAGACATTCTGGCTAAATGAGACATTCTGGCTCGGAATATTTGCAACTGACTAAGCTCTTGTTGCATACCTGAACATGCATATTTAAAACCATAAAGTTTTTGGCCAAAAGTCTAACTAGGTAATAAAAACAAACTAACAATCCATTGCAATTCGCCAGTAATGACTCTAGCATCTACATATCACAATTGCATACACTCAGCTCTTACTAGAAATGAAAATCCGGTAAATAATTATTTCATAAGTATACAATGAGAGCAAAAATGCATACTTACATTAGAGAATTGTGAGTCTCGTTTATGTTGGACTCAGCAGGTGATATATTTACAAACACGAGGGTCTTTGCATTGACCCCCAGGGAGTCACTCGTGAGCATTGTCATTTTAGTATTCCTATATGGAATGTGCGAACCATGAGAGGATAAAGCACTGATGACGTCCATGAGAGCAGCGACTTATTATTGTATTGAGTCTCTTTAAGTTGATTGCCCGAGGAGCCTGACTTCTTAACTCTTTTCGACCCAGCAAGGTCAACAAAGCTAAGCTGCAAAAGACTCACAGTGTCACTTTGTAATATTTACAAGTGACACCAAACAAAATTGATAATTTACCTTTCCTTGTGAAACGGATTGAGTTTGCAAGTTGGTACTTTCGATTGTCATCGAAAGTATCAAATGCGATCTTGAACTGTCTTCATTCATCCGTGTTCTACCTGTATGCCTCTGTTCCAAGGCCCTCTGAATTAGGCCAGTGAGTTCATCAATTGTTGATATGCTTAGCAATGTGACATTTTCAACTAACACCATACTCTGCAAATTAAAGGTACCAAAATTACCACTAACTCCATCAAAAGATAATCAAATTAACAAATCAAATTCACATATTTTCTACTTGCCTTTGAGTCTTTCCTTATTTTCAATTTTAACCATTGGGCATTCTTTGGGAGTAGCAGATCGATGAGGGTATCTTGATACATCTCTACCATGTAGGCCTATAAATCTGTATTGACATCAATCTCAAGATTTAACAAGTCATATTTAATCAATAGAACTTGGGTTTGATTGCAGCATTCCTACAAGTACCTCTAATGAAGATGAGAATTTCTTGTTATCCCTCTCTAAAATTTTGAAAAGATGTGCTGTAGAGCACAAAGTGAGACCCGGATTGCTGTCGGATCCATAAATGGTGAACGTCTTCCCTAAACCAATTTGACCGTATGCAAATATGCATACATTATACCCATCTACAGCAGATTGAACCAAAGACTGCAATGTAGGAAATAGGTCAAGCATACACATATCCTACCAAATAGCCATAGCTCTATACATATAAATATTTCAACTTACGCTTGTGTCATTAAACACATCTTCTTGTGATGCAGTCTCGTCATATACTCGATCATAGGAGTGTTGCTTTGCCTCGTCTTGTTTCCACGGACGTTGAAGACTGAACTCATCAACATATGTAAGCACATTTTTTGCTTTTTCAGTGACCTCTTTCTCAGTTAGAGGTCTCACTCTACAAAAAACTCTGACCATGCCTTTCATATATGATACATTCCATAGCCAATTATGCACACGTTAGTAAAGTTGCAAGACTTTCCTTATAATAAACTATTGTAATGACATTCAAGCCAAACTGAGAAGGTTTAACGGGCACACCAACCTCCTATGGTGTTAAAATACCGCTTCCTCAAAGTTTGTTCTTCTTTATAAAGTACCTCCAGCTCAGCTAATCGAGCCTCTTGCATATTCGAGATGGCAGCTGCCCACTCATTCTTTCTATCAACATCCTGGAAGATGGGCATCATTGCTAATAATAAATTTCTTTTCAACTCAATAACAGGGGAAACATAAGTTATACCAGAGAGATGACATGAAAAGTACCTAGGCAAAGTTAGTACTCAATATAAATGATCAGATGAAAATTAATTACCTCTTTCATTTCTCTCAATTCCTCGAGTTCCTTCAGATTATTCTGTAAGGCAGCTAGCTCTGTGTTACTATCTGAAAGAGCTGCCTCACATTCATACAAATCTCTTGTAAACACTTCCAATTTCTTTTCAAGTTCGGACATTCTAAGCTTCAAGGATTTCCTATCTTGTTCAAAGTTTTTCTTCAGAGCTTCCATTTTTTCCTGGAGGGTCACTTCTTGCTTTTGCTTTTGATGTAATTCTTCCAGCAACTAATAACACTGTAAACCATATGAATTTTTGTGAGGGAGAAAGAGAAAGATGGGAATGGTACCAAGTACAGATTAGCATAACGAACAATGCATTCATATCATGCAGTAGAGAAGCAGTTCCATCGTGCAAATTACACGATTGCACTGGCTGCTAATTAACTAACTAGAATTCAACAAGATACGGACTTTATCGTATTGGTTGAAAAAAATACCTCAAAAGCTGTAGTCTGAATGCTAGTTAAAAAGAAAATAAGAAAAACAAATAGGGGTTCCTAGCACATTTCCACCATCCCCATGGAAGAAAGAGACGGGAAGGAAAAGAACTCTTAGAAAAGCCCTTATTGAAGCACCTAATATATCCTTTATAGCGACAATGGAAAAAATTACTCCAATTATTGTGTTACAGACAACACAAGTTCGTGATTAATTATTGTATGTAGGATTTTTACTCACTTTCCTGCTCAGCATTCTTATCAGAATCTTCCAGAGCTTCAAACAAGTCTTTCACACTAGGTGGTTTTAAATTGTCAGAAGTATCCACATTTACAGAACCGCTAGCTGTGGACCTAGCAGTAGAATATTGTTGCCGAACACAATCGCCTACAGCTGTGGACCTAGCTCAGTCAATTGCAAATATCCGCTTCAGTTCCATTTCCAATAAGTTCAAGGATGGTGCCCACCTACATGATAAAATCATCAAATCACTCTAAAAAGTTGGAAAAAAGCATGAGAATGAACTAAATGTAATGCATATCAGTTATCACTACATGCTATGGGAGGATTGTAACATGTAAGGTGCTCTCTAAGTTACCTTGCATTATATTCCAGGGACTGAGATAACAGCTTTCCACATTGAATGAGTTTGAATCAAAGGACCATACTTCAGTAGCCTCAGTTTTTGAGACATGGAGATTCCTTATAGAATAATTGTACTTCTGAGAGAACTCTCCAGATTGCTTATGAGTCCGCTCAACGGAGTGAGTGAATTTTTCTTGAAAGAGTCTAGTGCGTAATTCATGCGACTCCTTAGCAATTAAAAGGGCCTGCAGATAAACCATAGGTTCTACATTAAAAGAATAATCCAATACTGGTAATACTGGACAAATGATGGAAACGCTAAGATAAATTGCCTGTCACAGTCAACACTTCGGTGTTATAGCAAAAATGAACATAGAAATTGCTTTGAAGAGACTTAGCAACTATAAAACCCACAACAAACAAACCATTGCTCCCAAGGACCAAATTCAATTAGAAATGCCAATATATCATTACACAAACCCTTTTTTTTTTCCAATAGCTTAAGATGTTGTAAAACATGTCAACAATGTATTTATAGCATATTTCCGAAACCCCCCAGCCCTGGCATGTAAGTAGGTCCCTTACTTGCGCCAGACTGGATGTGGACATAATCAAGCCAACAAAATAAGAAAACAGGAAGAATAACAGGGATAAAAGGCAAGAGAAAATTGAGAGGGTCTACCAGGATTGGAAACCTTGGCCTGTGCTCCGATACCATGATAGGCAAACCTTTTCTCACAAAAGCTTCAACTGTTAGGAAACGTGTCAACAATGTTTTATAGCATATTCCTTAACATATATACATATATGTATACATATACATACACACACCCCCACTCCAGATCAAGCCAACTTAACCATTACCTCATATAAGCGACCACGCAAGATCATTCTTTAAGATAGATCGTAATATAGAAATCCAACTAAGTACACAGCACGAGTTGATAGAGGGACCTACAAGGGAAGTTCAAATAAAAAATTTTAAATGATCAAACTATATGGAAATAAAGTTCCATTCAACTATTTGTGAGGACCTTAAACTTGAAATAAGTCCAACGGCTGCCTCCTTAACTCGATCACCTCCAATATATGGCTCCAGGGTAATTTCACGGAAAGATTCCTTGCAATAGAGCCGTAGTAACAATGAGAGAATATTCTGAAACCCTACTAACAACGGTTGTGATTTCTTAAGACAACACATCCAATGATCCATAGACTTGAAGAATTCACCGTGGTGTTCTGCAAGGACTGTTATGAATGCCTCGCTTATGGGTGAGAAGCAAAGGGCATGACTCATCCTTCTGGACTCCCATAAGAGGGTCAAGTACTTTTGTGGCTCTAAATTCTTCAAATTAAAATATCCAATCAACAGCTTAAATAGCTTTATGGCTGAATGAAGAGCACCCCTGCAAAAGGATACCAAAAATGCCACATCAAAATAAACAAATAACAAAGAATAATGAAAATCATTCACCGTAGTTCCACTCTTGGAGCATGTATAACTTCAAAATACCTCCAATGACAAAATATCGACAATATTATATAACAATGGCAGTGATAGTTCTGCCAACATGCTGTCATCTTCATCCAAAGAGCAACTGTCTGAATTATTGATATTTTGCCAGAGTTTCAGTGCTGCATTAATATCCTCGAGTATTCCCTGCTTTATAAACAAACCAACAGAAAATAAACAAAAGGATTGTTAAAGAGAGTATGATTGGGGCGTGCACAGCTAGAAAGAAAGTGCTCAAAACGAGGGACTAGCCTTCCATGCATTTGCACCTTTGATGTCGGTTCAGCTTCCTGAGAACAGAGAGCAAGCAGAGAATATGCAGAGGCTAATAAATAACATTCCGAGACAGCAGAGCATGATGATGATTTACTGACACAATCCTGCGTTGAGTCACGTGTTAAATCGTCAATCCATCTTAGAAAAAAAAAAAGACACAAATCCATTCAACCTGAATGCATCTTCTAGTGAGAACCAGGAAGTAAAGTGAGAAGACTCACTATTGTGGATATTGCTTCAGACAAACACAGAATGCAGCTGTTTAACCCTTCCCTTCCATGGCATTTTAGAATCCTCCCTTTTTTTTATTAAAAGTCTTGCCTTCTGGAAACAGCTAGCTTTTGCAAAGTAAATTTCTCGCAAAAGCACGTCTATGATTTTCATTTGCATTCTACTGCATAGCTCTGGATTTGAGGAATTTAATTCCTCATACGCAAGGAGCTCCTAACCACAATAGAAGGAAAGACGAGTGCTATTAGTAGTCCAAAAAATGTGCATGCGTGCACACACACTAACGCCACCCGGCCACCTGGCCATGACTATCCTCAATTCATTTTAAAGCACAAGGCTCATTTCAAAACACGTGAAACATACACGTACTCATGCACAGTGGTAGAGAAACTAGGATTTTCTTCCCAAAAAGTATCAATATAAGGTCAAACCTGCTCCGATATTATGGCAAGAGTTGCTTTTGGAATTTCTATGCAGGATGAGAGCAATTGGTGTAAAATTGGTATGACTATCCCCGGCATCTGCATGTCTGTGTTGTTTACATTGAATCTGAAACACAACCAAAAATCAGAATAAAAAACATAGGAAATAGCAAAAAGTTTTCAGCACTTCACCTTAACCCACTGCTTCTGGCAATCCACTAACCAAGTCCATAGCCATTGACCAATTTTTGAGGGCAACTATACATTCTCTATTAACCTTATCGCCGCCACATCGGTGGAGAACATCCAAATAAAAAGCACTTCTCGCACATGCCTCATTAATATCGTTAATGGCATCTCTAGTCAAACCAATGAGCTCACTAGGATTCTGTCCAAGCAACTGGAAATTATGCATAATGTATGTCCATGAAGCTCTACATGACAGTTTCAATGCCTTAGAAGCCTGTGAGAAGAAGAAAATTTCCATAAATAAAACTCCTCCGAGGACAAAAGAAAACCACTTCTAACCACTTCCCTATTAAGTAATACCCCAAGGGCCCAAGCTCAATCTCATTTTATTTCAAGGTGATTTGGTCTTCATCAGTCAATTAAATCAGATCAAACTTAGGCTCAGAAGATTGTGCTGAGGCATCTAGTGTGAGTATGGCACTGCTATCCATGCGTCAAACCATCAACTGTCGGGACAAGCAACGCAGCAACATTGTATACTTTTAAACTTTCTGCGCACTTGGAAGGGTTAAACAGAAAATTTATCTCAAAATTGACCTATATCTGAAAAAATAATTAGCCACATTCCACGTGCATGCAACAGGAAAAAAGCTCTAAACACAATGGCCTTTCATATTCAATTCAATGTATGATCATGATCACCATCCATTGTCACATTGCTCCTTTGAAAGTAGAAGAACAAATGAGAAATTTAAACTGAAAGGTTGGGACCCTTTTCTAATTATAATATACATGGACTAACTATTTACAAAATATGCCACTATAAACACCTATACTAAGCTACTTACCAAAAAAAAAAAAAAACCATCTATACTAAGCTCCTCAGCTCTCACCCTCAAGTAGGAGTATATTTGCTACATGTTCCCAACTTGTTACGAATGTAACTCACATGAGGACCCCAAAGAGACTCAATAGACAAATCAGCATGTCGAGCGTTCAGATTTATAATTGACTATACTATTATAACAATATAACCACAATTCTAACAAATTTAGCAGACACACTAGCAGCAAGACAGGGATGTTAACTGACAGATAAAATATCACCCTCAAGTAGGAGTTTCTTTCCATGTCTTTTTGGCTGCTTATGAAAAAGCCATACAAAGTTTACAGAAGTGAACATCAAACAAAAGAACATTGGCATAACTGATCAACTAGTAAACTCGTTACTCATCATAACATCATTGCCCTTAGCAAGTTTCATTCACAATTAGCTTCTGTGCAACCAATACATGCTTTATGCTCAACAAACTTTGAGCGTTGATTGAACAATAGGATGCTTTGTTAATATGTCTACCTCAAAAGTTGATGTCTTTGTTTTTAAATACAGACACCTTGGCTCCTCTCACGTAATATATCTCTACTAATAAGCAACTTTAAGGGCACTTATTGCCTTTAAGACGGTTCCTAAAATGAATGTTCCTCAACTCGAGATTAAAAAGAAAACAAAAACTTCCAGACAAGTCAGAATCGCATGTATTACTTTTTTGGAAAGAGAATGAGTAATTATGAAGTCATGGAATAAAATCATCATGATATGCCAAACCAATCTCATCGTCATATAGAAATTACATGCTCATCGCTCAATCGCACTTCAACGCATTATTGGCAAAGCAAGTAAATTATCATTTTCTGTAATATTTCCCAAAAAAAAAAAAGAAAAGGGTCAGAAAGTCAAAAAGTCAGCACTTGCTACAGTGGACTTCAATTATAAAGGGGACCGAGAGCTTTCGGGGAAGGAAAAGAAGAGAGAAAAGAGAGGAAGAGAGAAGGAAGAAGAAGAAGAAGGAAAATGAGGGTTTCGCGCTGCACGAACCTCGCCTAGCCGATTCAACTTCGTTTCGCAACGTCCGGTAAGTATTCGCGCCCCTCGTTGGTTCAATCGGAATATTTTTCTGAGTTAGGGCTCAATTTCGGAATTATGTGTGATTTGAGCGGCGAAGTCCGATTTTTGAGTAGTTAAGCTACGAATTTTCATAGAATTGGTAGTTTACGGTTTTGCGGAGTTGTGGGATTTTACGGAACCTGATTTGGACTTACGGTTTGCCGAATATGAATTTTTGAAGTTGAGTGCGCGCAGTGAACAGTGCGCGAACAGTGGTTTTTGGCCGATTTTCGTTGGTTTTCGGCTTGATTTTGGGACGGCCAAGTTGGGGTTCTCGTAGTGCTCTGAATAAGCTTTCTAATGACTATAAGCTCGCTTGAAACGGAGTTTGGTGGAGGAATTTATGGTACAAACAAGTTTCGCGTTTAAACTCTACGTTGCGAACGGTTTAGATAATCGCTTTGGAGAAGCGATTTGTGGGCTCCTTTGAGTTGCTTTGTTAGCGTTTGAGTGCCGTTTAGTAATTATCTTAGTATTTTACTTGATTTTGATGTCGATTCTCGTTCAATTGATAGGATTACGAGATTATCGGGGCGTTTAACCACATTATTTGATTTTGGGGGCATTCGAGGTAAGTGGTGCTATCTCTTCTTCGAGTTTATAAACTCATATTTTGAAAGTGATAGTGATTTGAGTATCGTATAAGTTATTAAAGCATATTTGCTGCATAAAAGACTGGATCGGGCAATTACTACCTTTTAATATTTGAGAATGGTTTTACGAGAAATATTGTGAAATGATATGTGTCATTTTGTGAACTGCTTTATGGAATGAGTTCAAAGATGATTTGAGAAACGTTTTATGAAAAACGTTACAAAAAGTTACTCATATCAATTTGTGAATTATATTTATGAAATGATATATATATGTATCGATTTGCGAAAGGATTATGGAAGGGTATTGCGATTTATGAAATGGTTTTGGAACCATATTATGAGTTTGGAAATGATTTGAGAAATGCTCTACGAAATGTATTTCTAGCAGATAAGCCGTATTGTGAGAAAGTTATTTGTTTGGTTTGTGAAATATATTGTGGATTGGAATTCTGATATTGGATGATGATTGTTGATGCTCAATATGGCTGTGAGCCCAATGAGGGGCTTTGAGGGTATGCATACCGGGTTTAGGATATCCTTCTGGGCCGAGCCACCGGCTTTGTAGGTGGAGACCTTGCCAAGGGGGGAATCTTGGTAGCCTTGTCACAAGGCTTTGTGTCGTGACCATGGTTTGATATTGAGCAATAGATTGATCGATGGAATGGACCATCGACGTGTGATGTTATATGAGATTTATCAATGGAATAGACCATTGATGTGTGATTTGAGATTGGCCAATGGAATGGACCATTGGCGTGTGTTTTTCGATGAGATTGACCAATGGAATGGACCATTGGTTTCTGCTTTGATATTATTGATTTAAATGAGTAATTTCTGGTTTGTATCGAGTTTTGTGAAAAGGATAAATAATATGATATGTATATGATATTGTAAGTTTGAAATTATGAGTTTAGGGTAATGGTTTATGTATGCACAGTGGTTGCTTGATCTGCTTAGAAGAAATATGCATTACTTACTGAGCTGTCGTTGCTCACCCCCCTCTTTTCCCAACCTTTCAGGTTCTTGGTTTAGCGGCCAATAGAACGAGAGCGATATTTTTGGGACTCTTGGGTGGTTTGAGGCTGCGTCCTTTGGGCGAAAGGACGGCCGTGTCATTCCCCATCTTGGTAGGTTTTGGGGTGTGACATTTATTGGTATCAGAGCTTAGGATATGATTTTTGGGACATAAAGTCTTTGGGACGTTGTGAGACTGTGTGTTAGTTTATAACGCGTTAGTCTCTTATTGAAAACTATAGTATATGTTTCTTTTGGAATCTAGGTGACCGTTAATTCTGATTTATAGAAACGTGCTTTGCCTTGTAAGAGATAACAAAGACAAGCGAGTTGTTACTTTTGATACCAGGAACGTATCTTAAGGTTTTCAATGTGCGGTTTTGGCAAAAAATAAAGGGAGAGATATTTGGCGAATCACAACTCAAGATGTGTACTCTTGAATAGGACTGGTTGTCATCGACCATGGATAAGCAAGAATACAAAGAGTTTTGAGTCTCTAGTGCATTAGAAAGTGTAGTATCAATAGGTGAAGATGGAATTACTAGTGGTCGGGAAGAAAATCTAGCTAGAGCTAGGGATTGTGGTGGTCAAGGTCAGAGGGAGGAATCTTTTACTATGAAAATTGTTGTAGATGAGGGTGCGTTTAGTAATGGAGATGATATAATAGTCGAGGTTACGAATTCTGAAGTTTTTGCATATGGCATTTGCAGACCCGTTGATGAAAATCTAAAAGTTAAAAGCAATCGTGATGTGTTGGCCAGTAAAAAATAGGGAGTTGGAGAGAGATGTAAAGTCTTTGTGGGAAGAAATTAAGGGCTTTAATGGGTGCTATAGAGTGTTCTCTCCCTAGTGGAGTAGGCAAGTCTTGACCCTACGTGTTCCAGATAAACAGTGAAGGAATTATAAAACAAGAACGTGCAACTTACGTACAATCAAGTGGGGCACACTTGGCGGGTTCAAAAAATTATGTACACTTTTTGCAAGAAGAAATTCAAATGAGGAAGAAGTGGAGAAAGATGTAAATGCACGGGTTGAAGTATTCATTTTGCAAAAGTTTGTTGGAGATTTGGAAGCAAAGAATTTATTCCTTAATTAGAATGTAAGAAACATGTTGGAGCCTCTAAATTATCCAGTAAGTTGATTAATGAACTGGAGAGTGAAAATCTTGAGCAGCCGGTAAAAAGGGAAACGCTGGTAGATGAAATTGGAAGGTTGAAGACAACATTTTATCAAGTGTTCAGGGCTCATTCAATTTGATGCGGAAGTCGGGCGGGAAGGTGAGATCACAAGACAGCATATACTTTCCCAACTTGACAAACTGCCTCTAGAGCATATTGTGGACGAGGTATGGACAATTAAAGAAATCGCTGACAACGAAAGCAAAAGTTGTTGGTTGAGATAGGTTATTTTTCTTGGTTAGAAAAGGAGAATTTATATCGGAAGTCTTGATATGTGGCGATATTTGATACGATAAGAATTGATCTTAGAAGTTATAAGCTTGAATTGACATATGAGACAGAGACTTACTTATGGTAAATAGGTGCGATCAACTTATGAACTTCTGAATAGCAGGTTATAATCTTGATCCAAAATTTTTGTGGAACTAGTGGAGGCTGTTAGTTTCAATTGTGGTTTTCGGTAAAATGGTAGCACGAGGCAAGTGCTTTAGTCTTTAAATTAAGAAGAGATAATTTTAAGTGACGATTCTTTAAGTTGAGAACTTGAGACCATTGAATTTAATGGAAACTAGATATGTTCCTATCTCAGTGATTTGGGAAGTTTTAAGCATTCAATTGTAAGAGATGATCTCTTAAGTGGTAAAATTCTTAGATAAGATTTATGGGTATTTGGGGAGACAATTGAGATTGAAAATTTGAATAAGTGGATCTTATCTTGAGAGTGTTAAGAGTTAAGTATCTTACGGTATTAGATTGGCAAATTTTGAAATGGTGTTATCAATAATCTCTTCTTGAGGTGTTAGTAAAGACAGGAAAAAAATTCGAAAGTTTTTGTGCAATAAATAAGAGTTGATTTGCGCGAATCTTCAAGTGGATGATGTGATGTTCTTGGACTATGTACGTAACTGAAGTAAATGGAATGTTGAAAGGAGAATAGACAACTTGTGGAAATTCAGGTTGTGATATGTTTTGATTTGATAGATATTCTGTGGATTATATTTCAAGTGTTAGCGAATGATTATCAACTTTATGGCACTGGAGAAAATTGTCATGTCGATATTTTGTTAATTGATGATATTTTGGAGATAGTAGAGACTATGTAGGAATTGATAATTTGGAGATAGTTTGAATATTAGTATACTGTGGTAGTATGATATTTTAGGCATAACAGATTGCAAGCAATAAGTTTCGATGGATTGATTTAAGGATAGTAATACAAAATGGGGAGACTAAGCAATAGATGTGAAATTTGGTGATGATTAGTAGAAGTGGACGGAAAAAGAAATTTCAGAATTTTGGTGATGCAAATGGTAAAATTGGGCTTATACTTGTAGACAGTTGAAATCGCATGACGGCATTACTTGTATGATAAAAATGCAAAATCTTTATGGATTACAAGAGCTTAAGATATATTCTTACGTAAGCAGAATTGAATATGACGCAAAGGAGATGGTTGGAGCTTCTGAAAGAATATGACTTGTTCGTTCATTACTACAAGCAAGGCAAGCGTAGTAGCAAATGCCTGGTATGTCTTTTGGAAGTGACAACTTTACTCGCTACTTGGAAGTTTATTCTCGAGGATATGAGCAAATTGGACTTGAAAGCTACATGAGTGATTGCAGATCGATTGACCAAGTCCGCGCATATTTTTGTCATATCAAATTGGCTTGTTCTTACACACCAAAAGATGTTTATGAAAAGATAAAGGTCTAGATTGTTGAAAATACTGGAATTTGGGAAAAGTTAGACTCCAGTGAAGGTGGGGATGAATCCATGAGTGCCAATTCGGATAAACTAGTAGAGTATATAAAAACATTGTCTCAATGCTCATCTAGTGGAGGTTTTTGGGTAGATCTTGTAATGGCTAAGGCACCGTTGTTGGCCTTCTACAGACAGAAAGGTTACAAAAAACTTCTGAAACTACAAGTTTGTGAAGGCTTGATGGAAAGTATTGCTAAAGCTCTAAATTCTGATGGCAATAATCATGTGGGCAATAACACAAAATTTGGCACTCTGGTTTATGAGAACATGATGGTCTCCTATCGGCGAGATGATTTGAAATCCCCAAAAGTCTCGTCTCATGGGCACAAAAAAAAACCACTTGAAGGATATAGCTGATTATAAAAAGAAAGAAGTTTGGCTGAATCGATAGATGATTCTACAGATTATTAGATGAGGAAAACTAATCTTGACGATAAAGCTTCTGTGTGCTGATCATTTGGGGTATGGTCTAGATGGAAATTCTATCAGTTGACAATTGATCATAAGAGGGTATACGAAGTTTTCGAGAACTAATTATTTCTCTGAATCATGCTAGAAGGACTTTCCACTCATGAAAAGGAAATCTAGTATGAAGATTTGTATGTACTGCATGTCACAAATCCCGAAGGTTTTGCAAGAATGGTCAGACTAGCTTTTGTTCTTTGATGCTTATATGAATGAACTATGAACTACTTGTTGTGGTCGAATAATTTTGGGGGTGATGATAAACATGAAATGGAAAAGGAAGCAAAACTGATTTTGATCGGAGGCGTAGCGAAAGCGTGGTGGACCTTTGGAATATGCTGGTAAAGCTTACAGAAACAAAAGAGTTTATTTAGAATATATGTGAAGGAAACACGCAATGACAAAATCACACAAGGAGCCTTCTTGGGAAATTCTTAAGAGGAGGAAACACGTAAAATATCTTTATTTGTTGTTGATTGAGGTAAGTACAAATTTCGAGGACGAAATTTCTATAAGGAGGGAAGAATGTAATATTTCCCAAAAAAAAAAGAGAAAAGGGTCAGAAAGTCAAAAAGTCAGCACTTGCTACAGTGGACTTCAATTATAAAGGGGACCGAGAGCTTTCGGGGAAGGAAAAGAAGAGAGAAAAGAGAGGAAGAGAGAAGGAAGAAGAAGAAGAAGGAAAATGAGGGTTTCGCGCTGCACGAACCTCGCCTAGCCGATTCAACTTCGTTTCGCAACGTCCGGTAAGTATTCGCGCCCCTCGTTGGTTCAATCGGAATATTTTTCTGAGTTAGGGCTCAATTTCGGAATTATGTGTGATTTGAGCGGCGAAGTCCGATTTTTGAGTAGTTAAGCTACGAATTTTCATAGAATTGGTAGTTTACGGTTTTGCGGAGTTGTGGGATTTTACGGAACCTGATTTGGACTTACGGTTTGCCGAATATGAATTTTTGAAGTTGAGTGCGCGCAGTGAACAGTGCGCGAACAGTGGTTTTTGGCCGATTTTCGTTGGTTTTCGGCTTGATTTTGGGACGGCCAAGTTGGGGTTCTCGTAGTGCTCTGAATAAGCTTTCTAATGACTATAAGCTCGCTTGAAACGGAGTTTGGTGGAGGAATTTATGGTACAAACAAGTTTCGCGTTTAAACTCTACGTTGCGAACGGTTTAGATAATCGCTTTGGAGAAGCGATTTGTGGGCTCCTTTGAGTTGCTTTGTTAGCGTTTGAGTGCCGTTTAGTAATTATCTTAGTATTTTACTTGATTTTGATGTCGATTCTCGTTCAATTGATAGGATTACGAGATTATCGGGGCGTTTAACCACATTATTTGATTTTGGGGGCATTCGAGGTAAGTGGTGCTATCTCTTCTTCGAGTTTATAAACTCATATTTTGAAAGTGATAGTGATTTGAGTATCGTATAAGTTATTAAAGCATATTTGCTGCATAAAAGACTGGATCGGGCAATTACTACCTTTTAATATTTGAGAATGGTTTTACGAGAAATATTGTGAAATGATATGTGTCATTTTGTGAACTGCTTTATGGAATGAGTTCAAAGATGATTTGAGAAACGTTTTATGAAAAACGTTACAAAAAGTTACTCATATCAATTTGTGAATTATATTTATGAAATGATATATATATGTATCGATTTGCGAAAGGATTATGGAAGGGTATTGCGATTTATGAAATGGTTTTGGAACCATATTATGAGTTTGGAAATGATTTGAGAAATGCTCTACGAAATGTATTTCTAGCAGATAAGCCGTATTGTGAGAAAGTTATTTGTTTGGTTTGTGAAATATATTGTGGATTGGAATTCTGATATTGGATGATGATTGTTGATGCTCAATATGGCTGTGAGCCCAATGAGGGGCTTTGAGGGTATGCATACCGGGTTTAGGATATCCTTCTGGGCCGAGCCACCGGCTTTGTAGGTGGAGACCTTGCCAAGGGGGGAATCTTGGTAGCCTTGTCACAAGGCTTTGTGTCGTGACCATGGTTTGATATTGAGCAATAGATTGATCGATGGAATGGACCATCGACGTGTGATGTTATATGAGATTTATCAATGGAATAGACCATTGATGTGTGATTTGAGATTGGCCAATGGAATGGACCATTGGCGTGTGTTTTTCGATGAGATTGACCAATGGAATGGACCATTGGTTTCTGCTTTGATATTATTGATTTAAATGAGTAATTTCTGGTTTGTATCGAGTTTTGTGAAAAGGATAAATAATATGATATGTATATGATATTGTAAGTTTGAAATTATGAGTTTAGGGTAATGGTTTATGTATGCACAGTGGTTGCTTGATCTGCTTAGAAGAAATATGCATTACTTACTGAGCTGTCGTTGCTCACCCCCCTCTTTTCCCAACCTTTCAGGTTCTTGGTTTAGCGGCCAATAGAACGAGAGCGATATTTTTGGGACTCTTGGGTGGTTTGAGGCTGCGTCCTTTGGGCGAAAGGACGGCCGTGTCATTCCCCATCTTGGTAGGTTTTGGGGTGTGACATTTTCAGCTATCAATTTTTCGAAGACATTTTTCCATTGACCCCTTCTACTTGCTTATTCCTGTCAAGGATGACGCTGAGGTTATGAAGTGAGGCTAACAAAAATTTCAGCCACTGAGGTTGAACCCATTCACTTGCAATGGCATAATCTATCAAGTGCATATTCTCCTGACAAGACAGAGAAAACGTGTCAATCCCATTGCCACGTGTATAATGCCAATATGTTGGACCAAGAAGCAGCATAAGTCCCAAAGCAAATGGAATAGCAGCATTGTCACGCCCCGTACCCCACTGGAACGCAACATCCCGTCACGGTCGATTATGGTGCAACGCTCCCAGGAAGCGTCGCCGACCCACGTCCATACAGAGATCAAGCACATGCGGAAGCAACGTATATAATTAATTATATACACCCGTACAATATAATACATGAGACCAAGGTAGAATAACCATCAATTAAACAACTCTGGAAAATATAAATATTTACATTGCCATAGAAAACCTTTTTTACATAGTATCATTTACAAGCCAAACAAAATAAACGAATACAGCAGGTCACGATGTCAACTGCCACCGGTCAAAAAGGGTCAAGTGGCTGGGGTAAGTGGGTCATCTACAGGGAAGGCTACAGACAAAAAGGTACGTGCTCCCCTATCCCTATGGTTAGGACTTAGAACCTAGGCTAAGGTTCCCAGTCTGGATCCGAGGACTCAGTGGGATCCTCTGATAACTCCTCGTGTGCGTCCTCGCTAGACCTCGACTCCTCCGACTCCATAGCCTGAGCTCGCTCGTCCTCGGAGTCCATCTCCAACTCAGGGTCTAGGTACCAACCTAAGTCCTCGTCCTCGCCAATCTCCAAGTCTACACCTACTTCAGCTACTTTTCCATGATCTTCTGCGTCTTGCTCCATGGCCTCGAGTTCGCCATCCTGGTCCTCCTCCATCGGCTCAGGGTCCTCTGCCATCACATCGGGCTCCTCATGCACCTCCTCCTCCTGCATCATCTCCTCAGGTACGACCTCAGGATCTATCACTTCACCGGCGGCTATGATTGGTTGCATCATCTCATCATCATCGATGGCGATATCAAAAGTCCTAAGGGGATCTCCCTCAATCCCATGGGCATCTCGATGACACCACGCCACGTAATCCTGCTTCTGATAAAAGTCCGCTCCTATATCCACAACTACTTGAGACTGATGTCTCACAAAAGCCTTCCCATTTCCTGAGGGGTAGGTTGTAGTATACGACCGGATCTCCAGAGGGATCCCAAAAAGAGGCGGTGGCCACTCCATCCTCACGGCCGGGGGTCTGAAAAGTGTCGGTTTACAACAACCGTGAGACGAATCTCAGTGAGTTCAACCCTTAAACCTAGGCTAGGCTAACATGCAATCTCCTGATCAGAAAATAAATATTTAAATCGCAATTCAACAATAACCAAATCATTTTTAGACCCTGCAGGTTAGACAGGTCAATATATAATATTCACAGTACATACGTGGCACTCATATTCACATATATGCCAATCACATGCTTATGCACTGATTCTCACATTCTCGCATGCCAGTCTATGCATGTTCATGTATGCAAATGTCATGGACTTGACACGTGCAAATCCCGGCCCACTGGCCCACACTGGCACACTGGCACACTGCCCAATTTATTAATATCACGACTCGAGTCATCAATTTTTCACGGCCCGGTGCGTCTAGCCTGCTTCAAAGTGCATGAGGCGCAGCAACCGATCTGGCCCAGTGTCTCTAGCCTGCTTCAAAGTGCATGAGGCGCAACACTGTTCTCCTTGCGAACCAGAGCCTGCTTCAAAGTGCATGAGGATGGTCGCCTTCCGGGCGTACCGGGCATCGTCCTGCTTCAAAGTGCATAAGGACGGTATCGACCCGAAGGTCACGACCCGTAGGTCCTTAGGTGATCACACAATTCATTATTATCTGGACCCAGCGTATAACGCTTCAGGGTAATTTAGGTGATCACACACTCATGGCAGATACGCAATCTCGCATAATTTCATCACATGCCACACTCTAGGCATACATAATGCGTGTCCATGTTATGCAATGCAATGCACCATGAGTACCAATAAAATTCAATCACAATCAATCACAATTTACGAACAATCAGTCATCTCAATTACACCCGGTAATTTTCTAATGGACATCTAAATTGATCAATTAACCCAATTTTCTCCCTAATAATTCCTCAATGAATTATCACAAATTTCCAATAACGATTTCCACCTGTCAATCCTCAACCCAGTCTAAAATTCACACTAATACTATCCCAGCCAGTCCAGAAAAATGCATTATCAGTCCTAATCCAAGTTTAGGAATTTTACTCACCTAATCAAGGGTCACGACGACGAGGAATGGCGGCCAATCACTGCTAAACAGTGCAATTGGCGGCGAAATTCCCGGGACAGCGACGCGTACGGACGGTGGACAGTGCCAGGGTGAACAGTACCGGTGAACAGTACAATCTGTACGGGACAGCTGGGACGCCTGGAAAACGGTGGCCGGCAACGTGCCGGCGACGGCCGAGACGATTTCCGACGGGGTGAACAGTAAATCCGTACGGAGTGAACAGTACTTCCGTACGGACACTGTACGGACAGGGTGCGCCGGCGACGTATGAGGATGCTGGTGGCCCGGGTGTCGACGGTTCGGCGATCGGAGCTCCGGCGAAGCTCCGGCGACACTGTTTGTAAAAACTGAAAAATGTGAAAAACAGTAAAAACAGAGGAAAAACAGTGCTGTTTTGGACCAAAACCTGGGCTGTTGAGGCTGCGCGAAGGGGGAAACAGTTGCTGGTGATGCTGTCTCGGCGAGGGAGGCTCCGGCCGATACTGTTCCGCCGTGAACAGTACCGAACAGTGCAGAAACGCACCAAAACCAGCAGAAACGGAAGAGAAAAAAATGGAGAGAAAATTCTGAGGAGCTGGTCTGCTGCGTGAGAGTGAGAGAGGAGAGAGAGAGAGAGTTTATCTTGGTCAAACATTGAAGACTAATAGTGCCAAGTGTCAAAATCTTACACAATTTCCCTTTTTACCCCTCATCCAAGGGCCCACAATTGATCTAATCCATTAATTTAGGGGCATTTTGGTCATTTGCCCTTAACCATGGGCTGACCAGACCTGGGTTAGCCTTAACTAACCTTGGTTAATCCCAAAATTAAATCCAAATTTCGGAATTAATTAAAAATGGCCTAGGGGTATTTTCGTAATTTTTCGATCCCGAACCGAAATTCCAATTTTTGCACATACGCGTTCCATATATGCGTGGCCAACATAATATGGCGTCGGAATCGAAAAATTCACTTTCTAAGCCCTCGAAAATCGACTGTGAGGTTCTGGGAATAAAATAATATTATTTTTCCAATTTTTGTCGAAATTCCACTTTTTGTCCGAAACGACTCCCGGTATGCGTGGCCACTCAAAAATGGTGTCGGCCTCGAAAAATAACCTCAAACGGCCCCAGAATTAATTACCGACACCCACAGGGGCAAAATTGTAATTTTCCCCAATTTCAGTCAAAATTTCAATCTTTGGCTAGTTTAGCCCCAAATGTGCGTGGCCAGTATAATATGACGTCAGATTTCCAAAATTAGTCTCTTAAGCCTTCGAAAATCGACATCGAAATCCGGGCCCAATATCGCGAATAAAACTCGCTAAATTTTCAGTTTCAGGGTCTCTCACTAACAGGCGGCTGTTTAGAAGTTACGCGTATCGACCTAGGGTTATCTGTGTCGTAACGGTCTCGATCATTGAGAGAATGAGAAATTATTATTAGTTCCAAGGGTCACGATCGTTCAGTTCAGGTTCAGGACTGGTTGGCCACGTGTACTTTCGGTCTTGCAGAATCACCTGCGTCCCTATTATACATCGTTGGCCTTGGCCAAACCCAATCCATTACCCTTTCCTACGATCAGCCCACGTTGGCCCAGAATATTCCCTCAGCGTCTCTCGTGATCGGTATCCGTTCCACGATAGGGTCCCCGGTCCACGTACCGTTTTCTAGTTAGCCATGCCCCATTGGTTAGTATCCCGAGAGTGATCAGCTCTGGGCGAGACTGGCTAAAATGAAATGCGAATTAATATCAATTTTATTGATCCCGGAAATTACATCAAAATTCGGGCTGTTACAATTCTTCCCCCTTTACAAAAATTTCGTCCTCGAAATTTGCAATCTACCCTTGTCTATTCAAATAACTGGGGGTGCTGACGTCTCATAACTTCTTCACTTTCCCATGTGGCACCTTCTGTTCCATGGTGTTCCCAGACCACCTTGACCATAGGGATCGTCTTGTTCCGCAGCACACGCTCTTTTCTATCCTCGATCCTGACTGGTCTTTCTACAAATGACACTTTATCGTCTACTTCTATCTCTTCGTACCTCAGAATGTGAGTCGGGTCTGGTTCATACTTCCTTAACATCGACACGTGGAAAACATTATGTACTTGAGACAGATTAGGCGGCAAAGCAAGTCGATAAGCCATATCTCCGATCTTTTCCAAAATCTCAAAAGGCCCGACATATTTAGGACTCAGTTTTCCCTTCTTGCCGAATCTTGATAATCCCTTCATAGGCGACACCTTAAGAAACACGTGATCTCCAACCTGAAACTCTAAAGGTCGTCGTCTTCGATCGGCATAACTTTTCTGACGGCTCTGCGCCGTTCTGAGTCTGTCTCGAATGACCTCAACTGCCTCAACGGTCTGCTGTATCACCTCTGGACCTGTAATACTCCGTTCACCCACTTCATCCCAACATACTGGCGTCCTGCACGCTCTACCATATAAAGCTTCAAACGGTGCCATCTGTATACTTTGCTGATAGCTGTTGTTATAAGCAAACTCTACCAAGTGTAACTGTTCTTCCCATTTGCCTTGGAAATCTATCACACAAGCTCTCAGCATATCCTCTAAAGTTTGAATGGTCCTTTCAGACTGACCGTCTGTCTGTGGATGATATGCCGTACTGAACTGTAATTTCGTTCCTAAGGCCGCTTGTAAACTTTTCCAGAAATTGGCCGTAAATCTGGGATCACGGTCCGAAGTGATCGTTACTGGTACTCCATGCAACCTCACGATCTGCCTCACATACAAGTCTGCATATCTTTCTAACTCAAAGTCTTTCTGTACTGCCAGAAAGTGCGCTGTCTTAGTCAGTCTATCCACTATTACCCAGATTAAATCATGTCCTCTCTGGCTCCTCGGCAGTCCTGTCACGAAATCCATCGTAACATGTTCCCATTTCCACTCTGGGATTTCTAATGGTCTCAACAATCCTCCAGGCTTACAATGCTGTGCCTTTACTTGTTGGCACGTCAAACACTTAGCTACATGCCTGGCCACATCCGCCTTCATTCCATTCCACGAGTAATATTGTCTTAAATTCTGATACATCTTCGTACTTCCCGGGTGGATACTGTAGTTGCTCCTATGAGCCTCTGATAATATTTCTTCCTTTAGCTTTACATCATCTGGCACACAAAGTCGCCCTCTAAACTTCAGGACTCCATCCCCGGACAGTTGAAAGTCTGGTTTCCTCTCAGCTGCATCCATCTCGATAATCTTTTGGATTTCTCGATCCGTAGTCTGTAGTTCCTTGATCTTGACTTGAATTTCTGGCTCAATCCTCAAGGCGGCTAGTAGATTCGACACTCGACTCATCTCGAACTTGAACTCAGAATCCCTGAGTCTTTCCAACAGGGTCCACTCCTTGACCATTAGGTGCGCCAGACTAGACTTCCGACTCAAGGCATCTGCCACTCGATTGGCCTTGCCAGGATGATACAGAATGTCGCAATCATAATCCTTCAGAAGCTCCATCCATCGGCGCTGCCTCATGTTCAACTCTTTCTGCGAAAATAGGTACTTGAGGCTTTGATGATCGGTATAAATCTGAAACTTCTCCCCACATAAGTAGTGCCTCCAGATCTTAAGTGCAAACACTATAGCAGCTAATTCCAAGTCATGCGTCGGGTAATTCATCTCATGCGGTCTCAACTGACGCGACGCATATGCGACCACTTTTCCATGCTGCATCAGCACACAGCCCAATCCTCTTAGCGAAGCATCGCTATAAATCTCAAATCCTCCTGGGCCCGATGGGATGGTCAATACAGGAGCAGTCGTTAACCGGTGTTTCAACTCCTGAAAGCTCCTTTCACACTTGTCATCCCACTCAAACTTCACATCCTTCTTAAGTAGCCTTGTCATTGGCATGGCTATTGATGAAAATCCTTCTACGAATCGTCTGTAATAACTAGCCAATCCTAGAAAACTTCGAATCTCAGTTACTGATGTCGGTCTAGACCACTTGGTAACTGCTTCAATCTTAACTGGATCTACAGAAATCCCATCTCCAGAAACAATGTGACCGAGAAACCGTACTCTGCTGAGCCAGAACTCACACTTACTGAACTTAGCATACAATGCATGCTCTCTCAAGGTCCGTAGCACCTCAGCCAAGTGTACCTCATGTTCCTCGGGACTCCTGGAGTACACTAGTATATCGTCAATGAAAACTATCACAAACTAGTCCAGGAATTCCTTGAACACACGATTCATCAAATCCATGAAAGCGGCTGGAGCATTCGTCAGTCCGAAGGGCATGACCGTAAATTCATAATGCCCGTATCGAGTCCTAAAAGCAGTCTTGGGTATATCCTCATTTCTGATTCTTAGCTGATGGTACCCAGTCCTCAAATCTATCTTGGAAAACACTGAGGCCCCTTGCAACTGATCAAATAGATCATCAATCCTCGGCAGTGGATACTTATTCTTCACTGTCACTTGATTCAACTGTCGATAATCTATACATAACCTCAGAGTTCCATCTTTCTTCTTGACAAATAACACTGGCGCTCCCCATGGGGATGCACTAGGGCGAATAAAACCTTTGTCCAGTAATTCCTGTATCTGAACCTTTAACTCCTTCAATTCTGATAAGGACATCCTATACGGCGCTTTTGAAATCGGCTCTGTTCCTGGCGCCAATTCAATCACAAATTCCACCTCTCGCTCAGGTGGTAAACCCGGCAATTCCTCAGGAAACACATCCGGAAAATTGCTCACTACAGGTATATCTTCCAACTTAGGTTCCATAACTGTTGGATCCACAACATTTACCAAATATCCTTCACACCCTTCATCCAACAGTTTACTCACCTCAAGCGAGGAAATCCAAGGAATCGAGGTTCCTCCTCGGTTTCCTTGAAATACAAAACTAGGGCGTCCATCTGGATTAAATTGGATCGTCCTATCGCTGCAATCCACTACAGCTTTCTGTCGGACTAATCAGTCCATTCCAATAATCACATCAAAATCGAACATGGCTATTACTACCAAGTCGATACTCTCTTCTCTACCTCCAATAATTATCTTACAGCTAGGGCATCCAAAAGAAACTAGCAATCTATCATTCACAGGTGTCGTCACACAAAGCACATGCTCAAGCAACACTGGTTTCATACCAACCAACTCAATAAATTGCTCTGAAACGAATGAATGGGTTGCCCCCGGATCAAACAGTGCATACGCGGCATGATCACATAAAGAAATCGTACCTGTGACCACGCCCGGCGCATTCTCAACTTCCTTGCGCGCCATTGCATAAATCCTTCCTTGGGCTGGCGGTCGTCCTTGATTAGCCGGTGGGGGAGGTCCGGCTTGATTTCCAACTCGTGGCGGCGGCACTCGGGATGGTCCGGATGGTTGCATCTGCGGGCAATCGCGAATCTGATGTCCCATACTCCCACACTTAAAACAAGCCCCATATCTACCCAACGGGGGATTCGGTTTCCCGATGTTCCGCCTAGCTGGCGGGACAAATCGCCTATTTCCAGTCATAGGCCTCTTTCCCAAACGGCGATTATCCCTATTTTGAGCAAACCGCGATCCAGAAGCGGCTGCCCTTTCCTGCTGATCCCGTTCTATGATCTGCGCCCGTCTATGCATTTCGCCGTACTCTTTGATATCATGGGACAAAATTAAACTCCGAAGATCCGGCTTCAGTCCATCCCGAAATCTCCGCGCTCTATCCCTCGGATTCTCCACCATGGTCGGTGCAAACTTTGCTAATCTTGCAAACTCCGCCTCGTATTGATCAACAGTCATTTGTCCCTGGCGCAGGCGCATAAATTCCATCAACTTCTTCTCCTGCGCATTTTCTGAGAAATATTTTTCATAGAAATTTTCCACGAACGCAGCCCAAGTCGGGGCCGTCCCTACTGGAAACACTCTACTTTCCACAGCGTTCCACCAATCATTCGCACCTTCTTGAAGCTGATAAACCGCCAATGTTACCTTTTCTTCATCAGTGCACCCCAAAACTTTAAAGGTTTTCTCCAGTTCCTCTATCCATCTTGGTGCAGCCTCGGGGTCACCACGACCATGGAATTTGGGCGGCTTCAATTTCATGAACTGTTCCACTAACTGGGGCATCTGTCTGAACCCAGCTGGCTGAGCCTGTCCAGCATTAGCTTGATTCTCATCTGCCGCGGCAGCAGCTGCATTATCTCGCCCTTGAGCCTGCCTATCTAAAACATTCCCGATCCTTTCTAATACCTGTAAAACTCCTTCCATACGTGGATCCTCTACAGGTCTCACATCGATTCGGGGGTTTACTGCGGCCCCCTCATTAACTCCAAGGTTGTCCATTGCTCTCACTCTAGCACGACCTCCACCTCGGGATCCTCTTCCTGCACCTCTTCTGGGAGCTCTTCCTATACCTCTCCCCTCGCTGCTCATCTTGGCCACTCGATTCTGCAACTACCTGCTATAATTCCACTAAGGAATTAAAGACTTAAACAAATCTATCCCAGTCTAAGTCCTAGGCAGGTATTAAACAACAATCAAACAATCCACATGCGGCTTAACAATTATTCAATACATCACCCAATGGGTTCATATACTCACCTCGGGTCCTGCCGCACCTGCACTTACGGGTCACACAATCACAATTCAATACAATTACAACTGTCAGGAGATGCATGTAGCACACGAGGTCACCCCTACTGGCTACCCAGGGTCTCATCGCTCCTTATCACTCCAGGCTTCGACCTAATTGGACCGAGCTGACCTTGCTTTGATACCAATTCAAGAGGGGATGTCACGCCCCGTACCCCACTGGAACGCAACATCCCGTCACGGTCGATTATGGTGCAACGCTCCCAGGAAGCGTCGCCGACCCACGTCCATACAGAGATCAAGCACATGCGGAAGCAACGTATATAATTAATTATATACACCCGTACAATATAATACATGAGACCAAGGTAGAATAACCATCAATTAAACAACTCTGGAAAATATAAATATTTACATTGCCATAGAAAACCTTTTTTACATAGTATCATTTACAAGCCAAACAAAATAAACGAATACAGCAGGTCACGATGTCAACTGCCACCGGTCAAAAAGGGTCAAGTGGCTGGGGTAAGTGGGTCATCTACAGGGAAGGCTATAGACAAAAAGGTACGTGCTCCCCTATCCCTATGGTTAGGACTTAGAACCTAGGCTAAGGTTCCCAGTCTGGATCCGAGGACTCAGTGGGATCCTCTGATAACTCCTCGTGTGCGTCCTCGCTAGACCTCGACTCCTCCGACTCCATAGCCTGAGCTCGCTCGTCCTCGGAGTCCATCTCCAACTCAGGGTCTAGGTACCAACCTAAGTCCTCGTCCTCGCCAATCTCCAAGTCTATACCTACTTCAGCTACTTCTCCATGATCTTCTGCGTCTTGCTCCATGGCCTCGAGTTCGCCATCCTGGTCCTCCTCCATCGGCTCAGGGTCCTCTGCCATCACATCGGGCTCCTCATGCACCTCCTCCTCCTGCATCATCTCCTTAGGTACGACCTCAGGATCTATCACTTCACCGGCGGCTATGATTGGTTGCATCATCTCATCATCATCGATGGCGATATCAAAAGTCCTAAGGGGATCTCCCTCAATCCCATGGGCATCTCGATGACACCACGCCACGTAATCCTGCTTCTGATAAAAGTCCGCTCCTATATCCACAACTACTTGAGACTGATGTCTCACAAAAGCCTTCCCATTTCCTGAGGGGTAGGTTGTAGTATACGACCGGATCTCCAGAGGGATCCCAAAAAGAGACGGTGGCCACTCCATCCTCACGGCCGGGGGTCTGAAAAGTGTCGGTTTACAACAACCGTGAGACGAATCTCAGTGAGTTCAACCCCTAAACCTAGGCTAGGCTAACATGCAATCTCCTGACCAGAAAATAAATATTTAAATCGCAATTCAACAATAACCAAATCATTTTTAGACCCTGCAGGTTAGACAGGTCAATATATAATATTCACAGTACATACGTGGCACTCATATTCACATATATGCCAATCACATGCTTATGCACTGATTCTCACATTCTCGCATGCCAGTCTATGCATGTTCATGTATGCAAATGTCATGGACTTGACACGTGCAAATCCCGGCCCACTGGCCCACACTGGCACACTGGCACACTGCCCAATTTATTAATATCACGACTCGAGTCATCAATTTTTCACGGCTCGGTGCGTCTAGCCTGCTTCAAAGTGCATGAGGCGCAGCAACCGATCTGGCCCAGTGTCTCTAGCCTGCTTCAAAGTGCATGAGGCGCAACACTGTTCTCCTTGCGAACCAGAGCCTGCTTCAAAGTGCATGAGGATGGTCGCCTTCCGGGCGTACCGGGCATTGTCCTGCTTCAAAGTGCATAAGGACGGTATCGACCCGAAGGTCACGACCCGTAGGTCCTTAGGTGATCACACAATTCATTATTATCTGGACCCAGCGTATAACGCTTCAGGGTAATTTAGGTGATCACACACTCATGGCAGACACGCAATCTCGCATAATTTCATCACATGCCACACTCTAGGCATACATAATGCGTGTCCATGTTATGCAATGCAATGCACCATGAGTACCAATAAAATTCAATCACAATCAATCACAATTTACGAACAATCAGTCATCTCAATTACACCCGGTAATTTTCTAATGGACATCTAAATTGATCAATTAACCCAATTTTCTCCCTAATAATTCCTCAATGAATTATCACAAATTTCCAATAACGATTTCCACCGGTCAATCCTCAACCCAGTCTAAAATTCACACTAATACTATCCCAGCCAGTCCAGAAAAACGCATTATCAGTCCTAATCCAAGTTTAGGAATTTTACTCACCTAATCAAGGGTCACGACGACGAGGAATGGCAGCCAATCACTGCTAAACAGTGCAATTGGCGGCGAAATTCCCGGGACAGCGACGCGTACGGACGGTGGACAGTGCCAGGGTGAACAGTACCGTGAACAGTACCGGTGACCAGTACCGTGAACAGTACCGGTGACGAGTACCGTGAACAGTACAATCTGTACGGAAAGCTGGGACGACTGGAAAATGGTGGCCGGCAACGTGCCGGCGATGGCCGAGACGATTTCCGACGGGGTGAACAGTAAATCCGTACGGAGTGAACAGTACTTCCGTACGGACACTGTACGGACAGGGTGCGCCGGCAACGTATGAGGATGCTGGTGGCCTGGGTGTCGACGGTTCGGCGATCGGAGCTCCGGCGAAGCTCCGGCGACACTGTTTGTAAAAACTGAAAAATGTGAAAAACAGTAAAAACAGAGGAAAAACAGTGCTGTTTTGGACCAAAACCTGGGCTGTTGAGGCTGCGCGAAGGGGGAAACAGTTGCTGGTGATGCTGTCTCGGCGGGGGAGGCTCCGGCCGGTACTGTTCCGGCGTGAACAGTACCTAACAGTGCAGAAACGCACCAAAACCAGCAGAAACGGAAGAGAAAAAATGGAGAGAAAATTCTGAGGAGCTGGTCTGCTGCGTGAGAGTGAGAGAGGAGAGAGAGAGAGAGTTTATCTTGGTCAAACATTGAAGACTAATAGTGCCAAGTGTCAAAATCTTACACAATTTCCCTTTTTACCCCTCATCCAAGGGCCCACAATTGATCTAATCCATTAATTTAGGGGCATTTTGGTCATTTGCCCTTAACCATGGGCTGACCAGACCTGGGTTAGCCTTAACTAACCTTGGTTAATCCCAAAATTAAATCCAAATTTCGGAATTAATTAAAAATGGCCTAGGGGTATTTTCGTAATTTTTCGATCCCGAACCGAAATTCCAATTTTTGCACATACGCGTTCCATATATGCGTGGCCAACATAATATGGCGTCGGAATCGAAAAATTCACTTTCTAAGCCCTCGAAAATCGACTGTGAGGTTCCGGGAATAAAATAATATTATTTTTCCAATTTTTGTCGAAATTCCACTTTTTGTCCGAAAAAGACTCCCGGTATGCGTGGCCACTCAAAAATGGTGTCGGCCTCGAAAAATAACCTCAAACGGCCCCAGAATTAATTACCGACACCCACAGGGGCAAAATTGTAATTTTCCCCAATTTCAGTCAAAATTTCAATCTTTAGCTAGTTTAGCCCCAAATGTGCATGGCCAGTATCATATGACGTCAGATTTCCAAAATTAGTCTCTTAAGCCTTCGAAAATCGACATCGAAATCCGGGCCCAATATCGCGAATAAAACTTGCTAAATTTTCAATTTCAGGGTCTCTCACTAACAGGCGGCTGTTTAGAAGTTACGCGTATCGACCTAGGGTTATCTGTGTCGTAACGGTCTCGATCATTAAGAGAATGAGAAATTATTATTAGTTCCAAGGGTCACAATCGTTCAGTTCAGGTTCAGGACTGGTTGGCCACGTGTACTTTCGGTCTTGCAGAATCACCTGCGTCCCTATTATACATCGTTGGCCTTGGCCAAACCCAATCCATTACCCTTTCCTACGATCAGCCCACGTTGGCCCAGAATATTCCCTCAGCGTCTCTCGTGATTGGTATCCGTTCCACGATAGGGTCCCCAGTCCACGTACCGTTTTCTAGTTAGCCATGCCCCATTGGTTAGTATCCCGAGAGTGATCAGCTCTGGGCGAGACTGGCTAAAATGAAATGCGAATTAATATCAATTTTATTGATCCCGGAAATTACATCAAAATTCGGGCTGTTACAAGCATTACATGGGAAAGGCATAACCTGAAAGTTGAGCTTTGTCACAAAAGAGAGAGTGAAAGCAGCCACCAATATTGCTGGTAATGCTTTACTGTATTCTTCATATCTATCCCTATCCTTCCCATATTTGCTACTGCACGCAAAACCATCAACTGTCAAAGGCCCCCTTTGATGAAAGTTTGATGTACTAGACTTGAAAGACAATACTAACAATGCAAAGATGAAGATCATAAATCATCTTCTACAATGATCTGACCTGCTACTACAAATCCACTAAAGCAGAACAGCAAAAGATGCATCAAACAACTGGCCTTAATGGACGAGTTCTTGTCAACAAGTAATCCGTCGTGACACACGGAAAGCAAGAAAACAGGGAAGATAAAAATGGATCCATGACTCCATAAGTAATGCAGAGAAAAGTTCAACGTGTGCTGTAAAAGCTATCTCCATAGTCCAGAACTCATTCATATATGGTACTACTAATTCTTTAATAACTTAACAATCTGTCATTTTGTGACATTATTAGCTTTGAAGAAATCAAAAGGCTAAGGCAAGCATAATCACCGAGGAACGTCACACCCATGTTTCAGACGATAAAGCAAGATTTACATACCTTTTAAAGAAAACAAAAAAAACAAAGAAATGATTGCAAGCATCCCGCATGGTACAGAACTGGAGAGAAGCAGAATCAACATCACTTCCAGCAATTATGCATTTCCTTTCTGAGTTTATCAATTATGCAAGCAGTTGACACAAAAATTTCAGTGCACTTAAGTAAAACAAAAAAAAAAAGTCTCGTTGCCTCTCTCCTTGAAGGATATAGAAGTGCCAAAGTCAAGATCCATCCTTGAACATGTATGGTTGAAAGAATCCTCAGACAGATCATTGGATGATGAATAATTTCTTCTGGACTCGATGTGGAAGTAACTTCTCAATGAACTGAATAAAGATGGTAAAGAGTTGAGTCTGTCCCCATTGCCTAAGATTGTTGACATGAGAAAGCCATCTTCCTCAACTTTGGAAGTTCTCAAACCACCATCTTTTGGTTTAACCTTGGCATCAAGTATATACAAACCAAGAGCATAAAGCTTCAAAATCAAACTAACTGGCATTGAAACCTGCCATTTAAAATGAATCTTTATTAGCACGGCAGGAAACTTCCGAAAGCAATGGTGAATACAATGAAGCAAGTGCAACTACTGAATGAGAAAAGCTATGTCAAGGAGATACCTTTTTAGTAGCAATGTCAATTATATACACAGAAAATTTACAACAGAAACTGGCAGTCAATTCTTGAAATCTATTGGCACAATAAGAAAAAAGTGCCATGACGTCTGCTCCATTGTCACCTGTCTCAATCTGCCGAAAGAATATCTTAGTTAACAACCCAATCTATAAGCAGAGCTCACTAAAAGAATATTACAAAGTTGCAATGCCCTAGGAGATGATAGGCTACACTTAATGCTCAAGTTAATATAATGCAGCACTTCAACATTTATACATTTTTGTCATAAGGAGACATGATCAACCTATCTTAAGAATAATGAGAAGACATAATCGGCTCTCATTTCATAAATCGATATTTATATCAAGAAAAAGCACATGATTACGGAACAAGTAAACGAGCAAGAGGGGGCTAGGGAATTTTAGTGCACTCCTGATATACAATCTGCAGCTTCTGATATTTGGTTTAAAAGTATGAGCTGGCACTATTTAGTGGACTTAAGGCTTAAGGACACGTCAACACGCATGGACACGCCTCCGACACGCGGTGAACACGGTGTCGGATTTCCAACACGAAGTCAACTCTCTGGACACGCCTCTGACACGCAAGTCCGGCGTGTCCGAAGAGCAAATTTGTAAAAAAATAAAAACAGAGAACAATAAAAGGCGTCGACTTCCAAATTAGGGCTAAAACACGATTGCCTCTTTACTTTTCTGTTCGACCGACGAACTCCCGTCCTCCGCGCCGCTAGTGCTCGCCGCTCGCCGCTCGCCGCTCGCCGCTCGCCGCTCGCCGCTCGCCGCTCGCCGCTCGCCGCTCGCTGTAGGTACACCTCTCTGTTTCGAAAGAAATTGTTATGGCTGGGAACTGGGAAGAAGGGAGCAGTCGGGGAAGGGGGCGTGTGTGGGTGGGTCGGGGCAAAAGGAAAAAGTGCGCGGGTCGGTCAGATGGGTGGGCTGCATCTTTTTTTCTTTATGTATTGAAATACGAGAACATAAATTTTGAGGAGAAGTTTGCATATCACATATACTCTATTTCTCTTGTTGAATTTGTAAATGTGCTTCTTTCAATAGATGAGTTTACGGAACCTAAACTAATTAAGTTCATCTTTTTATTGGAACTTAATGATTTTATGGATTATAATAAATCAATTATTTTTGGTCATTATGGTATATTTAATTATTAAAAATATATATTTAATATACATGTCCTAATGTGTCGGAAAATGGTATTTTTTAAGAATTGACATGTCGAGTATCGTGTGTCGGTGCAACATAGATTTTGGAAGGTTTAAAATTGACTCATCCAACATTGAACAGCTTTGTTTTAAATGACGTTATTCGCTTACTGCTTTTCAGTTTGGTTAGCCTTTGTTAGTTCATGCATTTTGCTTTCTTATTCCTTTCAGCTGTTATTTCTGATGCATTTCCTTCTTTGCCCAGTTTGTGACATCCTTCTTTTTATTGTTAGCCAAGGGATCACTTATTAAAACTGCAAATAATAACTAAACCTTAAGCCCAAGAAAACTATCCATTGGCATGCAAGGCATCCAATCCAACACATATCTACACAATAGGGTTATCCCCAAATGAAGAAAAAGAAATAACTTGCTTCATTCTTTCAACTCTTATTATTTGCTTGCCTTACCATCGTATGAGGTTTAGTCAGAAAGATATTTAGAAAAGTTCATCTACTTGACACCAATCCCCAATTTATGCTTTTTACTCTCAAAGTCTTGATTGACTAGTTACGCTCATCAACATGGCTCACCAAATGAAGTCCACTGCAATTTTGATGCTTTCTTCCATTGTAAACCTATGTTTTTTTCACTCATAAAAATACTACCCTTTAAATGCAATTATAACTCTAGCATAAGTAACTATTCTTCCTTGATCTCGAAAACAAGCTTTAGACAACAATAAGCAGTACTGAAAGTCAGCTTCTTTTTAGCCCTACTATGTGACGCCCCGACCTCGGGGCCATTAACGTGACGTCCCGTTCATTATTCTTTTTCATTACACATGCGGAAGCATATCCGAGACCATCACATTTAAAAAAAAACAAACAAACAGCGGAATTCAGACAAACAGCATCATGAGCAAACCTTATGATTACAGTGCATGCAAATAAGTTTTAACAAGCCCTTCGGGCCATGGCAATAACACAATTTCTACGAGCCTATTCCAAAAGCTTTTCTAATTACAGACCGACGTGGCTTGGGCTGTCCTATCCCCACTAGGGCTTCTCGCTCCTCATTTCTTCACCTCCACCCCGGTCCCGTCCGCCTGGCCATCTCACATCCCACCCGTGGCTCTATCCCGAAGCCGGCCCGCCCTGAGGCACCAAGTCCGTTAGGTCCTCATCATCAGCGTCGTCTCGGTTTCACGGGATTGCCAACGTGGGATAGGGGAGATGCCATTGCTACGGACCTGAAAAAGAGGAAACAACGGGGGATGAGTCGAGGAGACTCAGTAAGTAGAACGTTACTAACAGGCGAGGACGTATCAATCATCGTTACATAAAACGATCTTACCGTACCGGCCTCTGTGACCGATCAAACAATGATGGGCACAAAAAGCATAAAACAAGGAGCCCAAGCATGGCTAAGTCACGGTTTACCTCTCGTATCGCGCCTCGGTTCTATTTAGATATCATGCAAAGAAAATCACGAAACAAAGCAAACTCGTTATCGGGAACACATCATCGGAACATCAAAACCGAGCACGGGGAAAGCTCATGACACGACGTATTTCAACGTCATTTCCCGGTAGTAAAATCCCACTTACCCTTTTATAAAATAAGAACAAGAGTAGAGAATGGCGAGAAGGGTGACGGGTCTCGGTTTTTGGAATAATTCTCGAGAATGGCTTTTCTCTCTCTCGGATTTTCTTTCTCTCTTTTTAGCTCTCGATTTCTTTTCTTTTCTCTCAATTTTCGGCCCTCTCTCTCTCTCTCTCTTTCTCTCTCTAATTTGGTTGATGCGTGTGAGGAAGTCCCCCCAATTCTATCCTAAGGAGGGCTATTTATAGAGGGATAAAGTGGTTTAATGACACGTGCGCCTGGGTCATCGGGGGCTTGAGGTATGCGCATGTGTCATCCCTTCGATGAGGTAAGCGCATACCTCACCCCATCATAATGATCCAAGGCCAAAAGTCTAAATAATGATGAAATGGCCATAATTGACTCTCTTTTCTCTCTCCTCTCCAATTGGCCGAAGCCTTATCTCCCCCCCCCTTGGCTGGCCGTGGCTTCTCCCCCTCTCCTTGGTCAATACTTGAAGAGCAAGTCTCATTAAGCTTCATAAATGGCCATTATGAAAGGTTGAAAAAGAAGACCCATGCCATTAAATGCAAGGAAATGATGATGGTGATAAGGTTTGACCAAGTCAAACCTTCTAGGACCCTCTCAAATGTGCTAAATTAAATCTCAATTCGTTCGGACAAAACGGATCTCGCGAAAATACGCACGTAACGTGCAAAACGACCTCCACGTCATAACAAATCTCAACTTTTCCCGAGGTTTTTCCACAACAAAATACATCTAAAAATCTCATTCAACCCGAGACTTGGCACGGAAAACCTCTAAATATGTCTCAAATATCAACAAAAGACCTCAAGTCGAGATTTCAACGTTTTTCATAGAACAATTGATAAATCTTTGAAATCTAACAAAATCGGACTGCTTTACACTGTTCACGAAATTGGACTTGAAAATATAGTAAATGAACTCCGAAAATTCTCAAATTTGGATATATCATAAACAAGACCTTAACAAACATTTTTCGTGAAGAACACAAATTCAAAATCTTTCTGTAAACACCATTTTCAGTCACTCAAAAACAGACTAAAAACAGTTTGCCGGAGCAGAAATTTACTTCTCAAAGTAAGCTCTTTTCAGAATCCAAATCATCTTAGAAAATTCCCAAATTTACACGTGTTATAGAAAAGGAAATTCTCAACAACTTTCATGAAGGAAACTTTTCCAAAATCGGCTCAGAAAAGCTCGTAGAAAATAAAGACGGTGTAAACATCACCGAAATTCCCATTCTGGGCAGTTTTACACGGTCCGAAATTCAGGCCATTGTACCACTCATATCAACTCCAAAAATTCTGAAATTAAAGTATATAAAACTTCATGAAATTTGGAACAACTTTCAAGAAGAAAGTATTCGGAAATTCGGACTACAAAAGTCTCCCCAAAAATAACAAAATAAAAGGGTACAAAGGATCCGAAATATGGTTTTCCAAAACAAGAGTGCAAATTTTTGTTCCGATTGGAAAACCATCATACTTAAACTATAGACATTTCCTAGGGACTGAAATTGAGGATGTGACATACTATAATTAACAAACAGCTTCAAAATCCATGTATCTTCCCAAATAGTAGTATGCGAACTTAAAACAAAGTGGACGACAACATTTCAAGAAACATGGAAATTAGGAAAATATATGCCTGCAAACGTACTGATAAAGAATTCATGACCATAAGTTCCAAGATTTTGGATTCTATTTGTCACGCCCCGTACCCCACTGGAACACAACATCCCGTCATGGTCGATTATGGTGCAACGCTCCCAGGAAGCGTCGCCGACCCACGCCCATACAGAGATCAAACACATGCGGAAGCAACGTATAAAAAATATATATATATATATATATATATATATATATATACACCCGTACAATGACACACATGAGACCCAGGTAGAAATAACCAGTAATTAAACAACTCTGGAAAATATATACATTGATATTGCCATAGAAAACCTTTTTACAAGTACCATTTACAAGTCAAACAAAACAACAAACACAGTCGGTCACACAGTCATCTGCCACTGGTCAAAAAGGGTCGAGTGGCTGGGGTAAGTAGGTCATCTACAGGGAAGGCTACAGACAAAAAGATACGTGCTTCCCTATGGCTAGGACCTAGAACCTAGGCTAAGGTTCCCAGTCTGGATCCGACGACTCGGTGGGATCCTCTGATAACTCCTCTGATGCGTCCTCGCTAGACCTCGACTCGTCCGACTCCATGGCTTGAGCTCGCTCATCCTCGGAGTCCATCTCGAACTCAGGGTCTAGGTACCAACCTAAATCCTCCTCCTCGCCAATCTCCACGTCTTCACCTACCTCAGCTACTTCTCCGTGATCTCCTACGTCCTGCTCCATGGGCTCGAGTTCGCCATTATGGTCCTCCTCCATCGGCTCAGGGTCCTCTGCCATCACATTGGGCTCCTCATGCACCTCCTCCTCCTGCATCATCCCCTCGGGTGCGACCTCAGGATCTATCACCTCACTAGCAACTATAATTGGTTGCATCAGCCCAGTATTATCTATCGGGATATCGAAGGTCCTGAGGGGCTCTCCCTCATTTCCAGCGGCATCCCGGTGGCACCACGCCACGTACTCCTGCTTCTGATAATATTCCGCACCTATATTTACAACGACTTCAGATCGATGCCTCACAAAAGCCTCCCCATTTCCTGAAGGGTAGGTAGTAGTATATGATCGGATCTGTAGAGGGATCCCAAAAAGAGGCGGTGGCCACTCCATCCTCACGGCCGGAGGTCTAAAAATGTTTCGGTTTACACAACCGTGAGATAAATCTCAATGAGTTCAACCCCTAAACCTAGGCTAGGCTAACATGCAATCTCCTGACCGGAAAATAGATATTCAAATCACAAATTAACAATAACCAAATCATTCTTAGACCCTGCAGGTTAGACAGATCAATATATAATAATCACAGTACATACGTGGCACTCATATTCACATATATGCCAATCACATGCTTATGCACTGATTCTCACATTCTCGCATGCCAATCTATGTATGTTTATGTATGCAAATGTCATGGACTTGACACGTGCAATTCCCGGCCCACTGGCCCACACTGGCACACTGGCACACTGCCCAATTTATTATTATTACGACTCGAGTCATCAATTTTTCACGGCCCGGTGCGTCTAGCCTGCTTCAAAGTGCATGAGGGGCAGCAACCGATCTGGCCCAGTGTCTCTAGCCTGCTTCAAAGTGCATGAGGCGCAACACTGTTCTCCTTGCGAACCAGAGCCTGCTCCAAAGTGCATGAGGATGGTCGCCTTCCGGACGTACCGGGCATCGTCCTGCTTCAAAGTGCATGAGGACGGTATCAACTCGAAGGTCATGACCCGTAGGTCTTCAGGTGATCACACAATTCATTATTATCTGGACCTAGCGTATAACGCTTCAGGGTAATTTAGGTGATCACACACTCATGGCAGGCACGCATTCTCGCACAATTTCGTCACATGCCACACTCTAGGCATACATAATGCGTGTCCATGTTATGAAATGCAGTGCACCATGAGTACCAATAAAATTTCAATCACAATCAATCACAATGTATGTACTACCAATCAACCCGGACTTACCCGGTAATTTTCTAATAGACATCTAAATTGATCAATTAATCCAATTTCTCAACCCAATAATTCCTCAATGATTTATCCAAATTTTCCAACAATAATTTCTACCGGTCAATTCTCAACCCAGTCTAAAATTCACACTGATACTATCTAAGCCAGTCTAGAAAAACGCACAATTAGTCCTAATCCGAGTTTAGGAATTTTACTCACCTAATCCGAAATCACGACGATAGGGAATGGCGGCCGATCACTGATGAACAGTGCAACCAGCGGCGGAATTCCCGGAGCGGCGACGCGTACGGACGGTGAACAGTACCTTTCCGTACGGATGAATCCATACGGACTGTACGTACAGACCGGAAAACTGACGCCGACGAGGTGCCGGTCGCGGACGAGACGTCCGCGCGGCGTGAACAGTGTTTTCCGTACGGGAGTGAATAGTAACTTCCGTACGGACATGGTGGGATTGCGATGTATGGAGGTGCTGGACGCCCGGGTGTCGACGGAATGGCGATCGGAGCTCCGGCGAAGCTCCAGCGACTCTGTTTGTAAAACTGGAAAATGTGAAAAACAGTGAAAAACAGAGGAAAACAGAGCTGTTTTGGGCCAAAACCTGGGCTGAAGTGGCTGCACAGAGGTGGAATAGGATGCTGGTGGTGGTGGCTCGACGGGGGAAGCTCCGGCCGGTACCGTTCCGGCGTGAACAGTACCGGAAATGCAGAAAACGCACCAAGAAAACCAAAAACGGAAGGGAAAAAGGAAAAAAAAAATTATGGGAAGCTGCTGGCCGAATGGGTCTGCGTGAGAGAGAGAGAGAGAGTTTATCTTAGTCAAAGTTGTAGACTAGGGGCCAAGTGTCAAAATCTCACAAAATTTCCCTTTTTACCCCTCATCCAAGGGCCCATAATTGATCTAATCCAATAATTCAAGGGCATTTTGGTCATTTGCCCTTAACCATGGTTGACCAGACCTGGTTTAGCCTTAACTAACCTTGGTTAATCCCAAAATTTAATCCAAATTTCGGAATTAATTAAAAATGGCCTAGGGGCATTTTCGTAATTTTCCGGTCCCAAACCAAAATTTCAATTTTCATCCATACCGGTCCTATATATTCATGGTAGACATAATCCCGTGTCGGAATCGCAAAATTCACTTTTTAAGCCCTCGACAATCGACTGCGAAGTTCCGGGAATAAAATAATATTATTTTTCTAATTTTTGTCGAAATTCCACTTTTCGTCCGAAATGACTCCCGGTATGTTTGGCATCCCAAAAATGGCGTCGGCCGCGAAAAATAACCTCAAACGGCCTCAGAAATAAATACCGGCACTCACAGGGGCAAAATTGTAATTTTTCACCCCTGGACTGAAATTCCAGTTTTTACTCGTACTAACCTCAAATGTGCGTGTCCAACGTAATGTGACGTCAGATTTCCAAAAATAGTCTCTTAAGCCTTCGAAATCGACACCAAAATCCGGGCCCAATTTCGTGAATAGAACTCGCTAAACTTTCAGTTTCAAGGTCTCTCACTAACGGGCGACTGTTTAGAATTTACGCGTATCGACCCAGGGCTATCCTCATCGTAATGGTCTCGATCATTGAGAGAATGAGAAATTATCACTAGTTCCAGAGGTCACGATCGTTCGGTTCAAGTTCAGGACTGGTTGGCCAAGTGTACTTTCGGTCTTGCAGAATCACCTGCGTCCCTATTATACATCGTTGGCCTTGGCCAAACCCAAATCCGTTACCCTTTCCTATGATCGGCCCACGTTGGCCCAAAATATTCCCTCATCGTCTCTCGTGATCGGTGTCCGTTTCACAATAGGGTCCCCGGTCCACATATTGTTTTCTAGTTAGCCATGCCCCATTGGTTAATATCCCAAGAGTGATCAGCTCTGGGCGAGACTGGCTAAAATGAAATGCGAATTAATATAAGTTTTATTGATCCCGGAAATTACATCGAAATTCATACTGTTACAATTCTTCCCCCCTTACAAAAATTTCGTCCTCGAAATTTGCAATCTGCCCTTGTCTACTCAAACAACTGGGGGTGTTGACGTCTCATAGCTTCTTCACTTTCCCACGTGGCACCTTTTGTTCCATGGTGTTCCCAGACAACTTTGACCATAGGGATCGTCTTGTTCCTTAACACACGCTCCTTCCGGTCCTCGATTCTGACGAGCCTTTCCACGTATGACACCCTGTCGTCTACGTCAATGTCTTCGTACCTGAGAACATGAGTCGGATCTGGTTCATACTTCCTCAGCATTGACACGTGGAAAACACTGTGTACTTGTGACAGGTTGGGTGGCAAGGCAAGTCGATAAGCCATATCGCCAATCTTTTCCAAAATCTCAAATGGCCCGACATACCTAGGACTCAGTTTTCCTTTCTTGCCGAATCTAGATAATCCCTTCATAGGCGACACCTTAAGAAACACGTGATCTCCAACCTGAAACTCCAAAGGTCGTCGTCTTCGATCGGCATAACTTTTCTGACGACTCTGTGCCGTTCTAAGTCTGTCTCTAATGATCTCAACTGCCTCAACGGTCTGCTGTATCAACTCTGGACCTGTGATACTCCGTTCACCCACTTCATCCAAACACACTGGCATCCTGCACGCCCTACCATATAAAGCTTCAAACGGTGCCATCTGAATGCTCTGCTGATAGCTATTGTTATAAGCAAACTCCACCAAGTGTAATTGTTCTTCCCATTTGCCTTGAAAATCTATCACACAAGCTCTCAGCATGTCCTCTAAGGTTTGAATGGTCCTCTCAGATTGACCGTCTGTCTGTGGATGGTACGCCGTACTGAACTGTAATTTTGTTCCTAAGGCCGTTTGCAAACTTTTCCAGAAGTTGGCCGTAAATCTGGGATCACGATCCGAAGTGATCGTTACCGGTACTCCATGCAACCTCACGATCTGCCTCACATACAAGTTTGCATATCTCTCTAATTCAAAGTCTTTCCGTACTGCCAGAAAATGCGCTGACTTAGTCAGTCTATCCACTATTACCCAGATTGAATCATGTCCTCTCTGGCTCCTTGGCAATCCTGTCACGAAATCCATCGTAATATGTTCCCATTTCCACTCTGGGATTTCTAATGGTCTCAATAATCCTCCAGGCTTACAATGCTGTGCCTTCACTTGTTGGCACGTCAAACACTTAGCTACATGCCTGGCCACATCCACCTTCATTCCATTCCACCAGTAGTGTTGTCTTAAATTCTGATACATCTTCGTACTTCCCGGGTGGATACTGTAGTTGCTCCTATGAGCCTCTGACAAGATTTCTTCCTTTAGTTTCACATCATCCGGTACACACAATCGCCCTTGAAACTTCAAAACTCCATCTTCGGACAGTTGAAAGTCCAGTTTCCTCATAGTTGCATCCATCTCGATAATCTTTTGGATTTCTCGATCCGTAGCCTGTAGTTCCTTAATCTTAACCTGAATTTCTGGCTCAATCCTCAAGGCGGCTAGTAGATTCGACACTCTGCTCATCTCGAACTTAAACTCGGAATCCCTGAGTCTTTCCAACAGGGTCCACTCCTTGACCATTAAGTGCGCCAAACTAGACTTTCGACTCAAGGCATCTGCCACTCGATTGGCTTTCCCAGGATGATACAGGATGTCACAATCATAATCTTTCAGAAGCTCCATCCATCGGCGCTGTCTCATGTTCAACTCTTTCTGTGAAAATAGATACTTGAGGCTTTGATGATCAGTATAAATCTGGAACTTCTCTCCGCACAAGTAGTGCCTCCAGATCTTAAGTGCAAACACGATAGCAGCTAATTCTAAATCATGTGTCGGGTAATTCATCTCATGCGGCCTCAACTGACGCGACGCATATGCTACCACTTTTCCATGCTGCATCAGCACACAACCCAATCCTCTTAGCGAAGCATCGCTATAAATCTCGAATCCTCCTGGGCCCGACGGAATAGTCAATACAGGAGCAGTCGTTAACCGGTGTTTCAATTCCTGAAAGCTCCTTTCACATTTGTCATCCCACTCAAACTTCACATCCTTCTTAAGTAGCCTTGTCATTGGCATGGCTATTGATGAAAATCCTTCTACGAATCGCCTGTAATAACCAGCCAATCCTAAAAACTGCGAATTTCCGTTACTGATGTCGGTCTAGGCCACTTGGTAACTGCTTCAATCTTGACTGGATCTACAGAAATCCCATCTCTAGAAACGATGTGTCCAAGAAATCCTACTCTGCTGAGCCAGAACTCACACTTGCTGAATTTAGCATATAATGCATGCTCTCTTAAGGTCCGTAGCACCTCAGTCAAGTGTACCTCATGCTCCTCGGGGCTCTTGGAGTACACTAGTATATCATCAATAAAAACTATCACAAACTGATCCAAGAATTCCTTGAACACACGATTCATCAAATCCATGAAAGCGGCTGGAGCATTCGTCAGTCCGAAGGGCATGACTGTAAATTCATAATGCCCGTATTGAGTCCTGAAAGCAGTCTTGGGAATGTCCTCATTTCTGATTCTTAGCTGATGGTACCCGGTCCTCAAATCTATCTTGGAAAACACTGAGGCCCCTTGCAACTGATCAAACAGATCATCAATCCTCGGCAACGGATACTTATTCTTCACTGTCACTTGGTTCAACTGTCGATAATCTATACATAACCTCAGAGTTCCATCTTTCTTCTTGACAAATAGGACTGGCGCTCCCCATGGGGACGCACTAGGACGAATAAAACCTTTGTCCAGTAATTCCTGTATCTGAACCTTTAACTCTTTCAATTCTGATAAGGACATCCTATACGGTGCCTTCGAAATCGGCTCTGTTCCTGGTGCCAATTCAATCACAAATTCCACCTCTCGTTCTGGCGGTAAACCCGGTAATTCCTCAGGAAACACATCAGGAAAATTGCTTACTACGGGTATATCTTCCAATTTAGGTTCTACAACTGTTGGATCCACAACATTCACCAAATATCCTTCACACCCTTCATCCAACAGCTTACTTACCTCAAGCGAGGAAATCCAAGGGATCGAGGTTCCTCCTCGATTTCCCTGAAATACAAAACTAGGGCGTCCATCCGGATTAAATTGGATCGTCCTATCGCTGCAATCCTTTACAGCTTTTTGTTGGACTAACCAGTCCATTCCAATAATCATATCAAAATCGAACATGCATAGTACTGCCAAGTCGATACTCTCTTCCCTATCTCCAACAATTATCTTACAATTAGGACATCCAAAAGAAACTAGCAACCTATCATTCACAGGTGTCGTCACACAAAGCACATGCTCAAGAAGCACTGGTTTCATACCAACCAACTCAATAAATTGCTCCGAAACGAATGAATGGGTTGCCTTCGGATCAAACAGTGCACACGCGGCATGATCACACAAAGAAATCGTACCTGTGACCACGCCCGGCGCATTCTTAGCTTCCTTGCGCCCCATTGCATAAATCCTTCCTTGGGCTGGCAGTCGTCCCTGATTAGCCGGTGGGGGAGATCCGACTTGATTTCCAACTCATGGTGGCGGCACTCTGGATGGTCCTGATGGCTGCATCTGCGGGCAATCGCGAATCTGATGTCCCATACTCCCACACTTAAAACATGCCCCATATCTACCCAACGGGGGGTTCGGTTTCCCGATGTTCCGTCTAGCTGGCGGGACAAATCGCCTATTTCCAGTCATAGGCCTTTTTCCCAAACGGCGATTATCTCTATTCTGAGCAAACCGCGATCCCGAAGCGACTGCCCTTTCCTGCTGATCCCGTTCTATGATCTGCGCCCGCCTATGCATTTCTCCGTACTCTTTAATATCATGGGACAAAATTAAACTCCGAAGATCCGGCTTCAGTCCATCTCGGAATCTCCGCGCTCTATCCCTCGGATTCTTCACCATGGTCGGTGCAAACTTAGCTAACCTTGCGAACTCCGCCTCGTATTGATCAACAGTCATTTGTCCCTGGCGCAGGCGCATAAATTCCATCAACTTCTTCTCTTGCGCATTCTCTGAGAAATATTTTTCATAGAAATTTTCCACAAACACAGCCCAAGTTGGGGCCGTTCCTACTGGAAACACTCTATTCTCCATTGCGTTCCACCAATCATTTGCACCTTCTTGGAGCTGATAAACCGCCAATGTCACCTTTTCCTCATCAGTGCACCTCAAAACTTTAAAGGTTTTCTCCAATTCCTCTATCCATCTTGGCGCAGCCTCGGGGTCACCACGACCATGAAATTTGGGCGGTTTCAATTTCATAAACTGTTCTACTAACTGGGGCATCTGCCTAACCCCAGCTGGCTGAGCCTGACCAGCATTTACTTGATTCTCATCTACAGCAGCAGCAGCTGCTGCATTATCTCGCCCTTGAGCTTGCCTATCCAGCACATTCCCAATCATTTCCAATACCCGTAAAACTCCTTCCATACGTGGATCTTCTAAAGGTCTCATATCAACTCGGGGGTCTACTGGGTCTACTGCGGCTCCCGCATTAATTCCCAGGTTGTCCACTGCTCTCACTTGAGCACAACCTCCACCTCTAGATCCTCTACCTGCACCCCTTCTGGGAATTCTTTCTATACCTCTCCCCTCGCTACTCATCTTGGCCTCTCGGTTCTACAACTACCTGCTATAATTCCACAAAGGAATTAAAGACTTAAACCAATCTATCCCAGTCTAAGTTCAAGGCAGGTATTAAACAACAATCAAGCAATCAACATGCGGCTTAACAATTATCCAATACATCACCCAAGGGATTCGTATACTCACCTCAGGTCCTGCTGCACCTGCACTTACGGGTCCCACAATTATAATTCAACACAATCACAAAATGTCAGGAGATGCATGTAGCACACGAGATCACCTTACTGGCTACCCAGGGTCTCATCGCTCCTTATCACTCCACGCTTCGACCAGATTGGACCGAGCTGACCTTGCTCTGATACCAATTCAAGAGGGGATGTCACGCCCCGTACCCCACTGGAACACAACATCCCGTCATGGTCGATTATGGTGCAACGCTCCCAGGAAGCGTCGCCGACCCACGCCCATACAGAGATCAAACACATGCGGAAGCAACGTATAAAAAATATATATATATATATATATATATATATATATATATATACACCCGTACAATGACACACATGAGACCCAGGTAGAAATAACCAGTAATTAAACAACTCTGGAAAATATATACATTGATATTGCCATAGAAAACCTTTTTACAAGTACCATTTACAAGCCAAACAAAACAACAAACACAGTCGGTCACACAGTCATCTGCCACTGGTCAAAAAGGGTCGAGTGGCTGGGGTAAGTGGGTCATCTACAGGGAAGGCTACAGACAAAAAGGTACGTGCTTCCCTATGGCTAGGACCTAGAACCTAGGCTAAGGTTCCCAGTCTGGATCCGACGACTCGGTGGGATCCTCTGATAACTCCTCTGATGCGTCCTCGCTAGACCTCGACTCGTCCGACTCCATGGCTTGAGCTCGCTCGTCCTCGGAGTCCATCTCGAACTCAGGGTCTAGGTACCAACCTAAATCCTCCTCCTCGCCAATCTCCACGTCTTCACCTACCTCAGCTACTTCTCCGTGATCTCCTACGTCCTGCTCCATGGGCTCGAGTTCGCCATTATGGTCCTCCTCCATCGGCTCAGGGTCCTCTGCCATCACATTGGGCTCCTCATGCACCTCCTCCTCCTGCATCATCCCCTCGGGTGCAACCTCAGGATCTATCACCTCACCAGCAGCTATAATTGGTTGCATCAACCCAGTATTATCTATCGGGATATCGAAGGTCCTGAGGGGCTCTCCCTCATTTCCAGCGGCATCCCGGTGGCACCACGCCACGTACTCCTACTTCTGATAATATTCCGCACCTATATTTACAACGACTTCAGATCGATGCCTCACGAAAGCCTTCCCATTTCCTGAAGGATAGGTAGTAGTATATGATCGGATCTGTAGAGGGATCCCAAAAAGAGGCGGTGGCCACTCCATCCTCACGGCCGGGGGTCTGAAAATGTTTCGGTTTACACAACCGTGAGATAAATCTAAGTAAGTTCAACCCCTAAACCTAGGCTAGGCTAACATGCAATCTCCTGACCGGAAAATAGATATTCAAATCACAAATTAACAATAACCAAATCATTCTTAGACCCTGCAGGTTAGACAGATCAATATATAATAATCACAGTACATACGTGGCACTCATAATCACATATATGCCAATCACATGCTTATGCACTGATTCTCACATTCTCGCATGTCAGTCTATGTATGTTTATGTATGCAAATGTCATGGACTTGACACGTGCAATTCCCGGCCCACTGGCCCACACTGGCACACTGGCACACTGCCCAATTTATTATTATTACGACTCGAGTCATCAATTTTTCACGGCCCGGTGCGTCTAGCCTGCTTCAAAGTGCATGAGGCGCAGCAACCGATCTGGCCCAATGTCTCTAGCCTGCTTCAAAGTGCATGAGGCGCAACACTGTTCTCCTTGCGAACCAGAGCCTACTCCAAAGTGCATGAGGATGGTCGCCTTCCGGACATACCGAGCATCGTCCTGCTTCAAAGTGCATGAGGACGGTATCGACCCGAAGGTCACGACCCGTAGGTCTTCAGGTGATCACACAATTCATTATTATCTGGACCCAGCGTATAACGCTTCAGGGTAATTTAGGTGATCACACACTCATGGCAGGCACGCATTCTCGCACAATTTCGTCACATGCCACACTCTAGGCATACATAATGCGTGTCCATGTTATGAAATGCAGTGCACCATGAGTACCAATAAAATTTCAATCACAATCAATCACAATGTATGTACTACCAATCAACCCGGACTTACCCGGTAATTTTCTAATAGACATCTAAATTGATCAATTAATCCAATTTCTCAACCCAATAATTCCTCAATGATTTATCCAAATTTTCCAACAATAATTTCTACCGGTCAATTCTCAACCCAGTCTAAAATTCACACTGATACTATCTAAGCCAGTCCAGAAAAACGCACAATTAGTCCTAATCCGAGTTTAGAAATTTTACTCACCTAATCCGAAATCACGACGACAGGGAATGGCGGCCGATCACTGATGAATAGTGCAACCAGCGGCGGAATTCCCGGAGCGGCGACGCGTACGGACGGTGAACAGTACCTTTCCGTACGGATGAATCCGTACGGACTATACGTACAGACCGGAAAACTGACGCCGGCGAGGTGCCGGTCGCGGCAGAGACGTCCGCGCGGCGTGAACAGTGTTTTCCGTACGGGAGTGAACAGTAACTTCCGTACGGACAGGGTGGGATTGCGATGTATGGAGGTGCTGGACGCCCGGGTGTCGACGGAATGGCGATCGGAGCTCCGGCGAAGCTCCAGCGACTCTGTTTGTAAAACTGGAAAATGTGAAAAACAGTGAAAAACAGAGGAAAACATAGCTGTTTTGGGCCAAAACCTGGGCTGAAGTGACTGCACAGAGGTGGAATAGGATGCTGGTGGTGGTGGCTCGACGGGGGAAGCTCCGGCCGGTACCGTTCCGGCGTGAACAGTACCGGAAATGCAGAAAACGCACCAAGAAAACCAGAAACGGAAGGGAAAAAGGAAAAAAAAAATTATGGGAAGCTGCTGGCCGAATGGGTCTGCGTGAGAGAGAGAGAGAGAGTTTATCTTAGTCAAAGTTGTAGACTAGGGGCCAAGTGTCAAAATCTCACAAAATTTCCCTTTTTACCCCTCATCCAAGGGCCCATAATTGATCTAATCCAATAATTCAAGGGCATTTTGGTCATTTGCCCTTAACCATGGTTGACCAGACCTGGTTTAGCCTTAACTAACCTTGGTTAATCCCAAAATTTAATCTAAATTTCGGAATTAATTAAAAATGGCCTAGGGGCATTTTCGTAATTTTCCGGTCCCAAACCGAAATTCCAATTTTCATCCATACCGGTCCTATATATTCATGGTAGACATAATCCCGTGTCGGAATCGCGAAATCCACTTTTTAAGCCCTCGACAATCGACTGCGAAGTTCCGGGAATAAAATAATATTATTTTTCTAATTTTTGTCGAAATTCCACTTTTCGTCCGAAATGACTCCCGGTATGTTTGGCATCCCAAAAATGGCGTCGGCCTCGAAAAATAACCTCAAACGGCCTCAGAAATAAATACCGGCACTCACAGGGGCAAAATTGTAATTTTTCACTTCCGGACTGAAATTCCAGTTTTTACTCGTACTAACCTCAAATGTGCGTGTCCAACGTAATGTGACATCAGATTTCCAAAAATAGTCTCTTAAGCCTTCGAAATCGACACCGAAATCCGGGCCCAATTTCGTGAATAGAACTCGCTAAACTTTCAGTTTCAGGGTCTCTCACTAACGGGCGGCTGTTTAGAATTTACGCGTATCGACCCAGGGCTATCCTCATCATAATGGTCTCGATCATTGAGAGAATGAGAAATTATCACTAGTTCCAGAGGTCACGATCGTTCGGTTCAGGTTCAGGACTGGTTGGCCACGTGTACTTTCGGTCTTGCAGAATCACCTGCGTCCCTATTATACATCGTTGGCCTTGGCCAAACCCAAATCCGTTACCCTTTCCTATGATCGGCCCACGTTGGTTCAAAATATTCCCTCAGCGTCTCTCGTAATCGGTGTCCGTTTTACGATAGGGTCCCCGGTCCACATATCGTTTTCTAGTTAGCCATGCCCCATTGGTTAGTATCCCAAGAGTGATCAACTCTGGGAGAGACTGGCTAAAATGAAATGCGAATTAATATCAGTTTTATTGATCCCGGAAATTACATCGAAATTCAGACTGTTACACTATTTCTCCAATCACACACCCAATCACTACCAAGTAAGTAAAAGTTTACATTAGCTGGACTTAGTGAGCAAGATGTTACAAGTATCATGAAATTCATATGTAACTTCGTTAGTGTCCCCTTTCACGTTTCCTTACTTGAATGTATATACTTTTCCAAGCAAACTCAAATGCTATCCTCGAAGACTTACCTTTCCATCACGACCACTGGATTCTAATAAACAAGTAAGCACATCAAATATGAGGGATGTTCTTTTCTCTGATAATGACATTAACATGGAACAAATCCTGCGAGCAAACTGCAAAAGGCAACAACCCATTAGAAACAATTACACATCCTTCTCAGCCGAAGGAGACAAGATTTAAATTTACTTAACCTTGAATATTTCTTCTTTCATTGAAGACTTCCCTTAATCAAAGTTGCTGTACAAAATGAACGCACAAAATTCCCATCAAAGCTGCTTAAGTCACCAACCATAAAGACAGCACAATTCCCCAGGTAAGTAACAAGCGCTCTCCGCAATTTGTCGTGTGCATTTGCATCCAAGACCCTGGCAATTCAACATCAGAAACCCATGAGCGTAATAATGTAGCAAGCACCTATAACTGTCCAGCTTAAAGCAATAAAAGACGTGACTAAATTAGGCCCACCATAAAGCTAAACGATTTCATAAGACAAGATATAAGAGTCCGAATTGCTGCACTCCGTCAGCCAATAAACAAGGGGGGAAAAGATACTGCTCTAAAAAACAAAGAACCAAACAGTGCACGAAGCTGAATGATGGCCGGACCTCGGCCCCGTTTGGTTCAACATTTCCAGTGCTCATTTGGGCTCTAAAGGCCCTTGGGCAAATGTAAATGGTGTTTGGCAAATTTTTTTACTCACTTTGGGGAGATGCAATTGCATTTCCAATGCTCATTTGGCCAAAGCACCTTGAAAGGTCCATTGGGAATACTCATTTTCAGAATGCAATTAGTACTGTTCACTGAAACTATTCATCTTCCCCCTATAGCAGTTTCGGCGGCCAGCGACCGCCGCCTGGGGGCTAGCCCAACCCCAGCAACCACCGCCTGGGGGTTGCGCGACATCAATGACTACCTCCTGGGGTCGCCAGACCTCAGGCGTCGCCTGGGTTCACCGGACCTCAAGCGTTGCCATAGGTCGGCGTTGCTTGGGTCGCTCGACCTCAGGTCACAATTGCCTGAGGTCGGGTGGCGGCCGCCGACGCCGGATCTGGCTCTCCGGCAGCCGTTGCCCTTCACTGGAATTGTTCATCAACGAGTATTTTTTTTTTGAAAAAAAAAACCTCTCAAAGCTCATTTGTAAAAAAATAACCAAACACAATTGCATTTTCTCAAATGGCTTTCAAATGATTTTTTTATCAAACGCCGTTTACATTTTCTCAAAGTAACTTTTACATGAAGGTATTTATATTCTCCAAATGAGCATTGGGAATGCTGAACCAAGCGGGCTCCTCATCCACCAACCCAAGCACCTACGAGTAATTGCCGGCGTCCTTACTTTGCCCCATCACCACGCACTTTACAATCGTCACAACCATCTCCGCCACCAAAACTGCAAATCCCCTATCCTCGCTTGCCTGCTTCACCACCAGCGGCGACAATCCACCTTTCCCTCTTGCCCTCCCACCGCCGCCGCCAAAATCAATCCCGCGCAGACTCTCCAGCAACCTAAACCCCTCGTTCGCCGCATCCGCGTACAGCCCGCAGGACTCGAAACAGTGCACGTATCTCAACCTTTGGACGTGGACCGAGTAGGGCTTGCGCGCCAATTGAGAGGAGAGCGACTCCAAGCAGTCGAGGCACAGCCCGTAGCTCTCGAAGAGGCACGACTAGTCGGGTCAGGGAGCCAAGAGCAGCTTCGGCAGGAGGGAGAGAGAGCGGTTGTGGATCGAGAGGTATTGCTTCGCCAGAGACCGAATCGAGCTCTGCTACTGCTGCTGGTGGCTTCGCGGCCACGGCGAGGTCCAAGAACGGGTGGAGGTGGTCGGAGAAGAGGGAGTGGATGTCCTCCGAGGAATGGGTCGGAAGAGGTTTTGGTGGCACAAATGGTCGGAGAAGAGGAATGAGCCTGCTGCAATTGAGTCGGAAGTTAATGTCATCAAAGAGGTTTTGGTGGCACAAATGGATGAGCCCCAAGAGACAGGTCCGCAATTAGGGATGGTGAATCTTCCAATGGACAATATGAGCTTAGTTGTTCTATTTTCTTACAATTTTTTCTTTTAGTATTGCACGTATGTGACATGCATTTTGAATTACCGTCTATATCTTGCGACCCTTCTAGAAAGTCTCATTAGCTATTACCGTAGACTATTCAATTGCTTCTTTTTTATGTCAATGTATTCATTTTGTGTAAATTTATGGTTGCTTTAATTTATAGGAAGCTTGCTTGTCTCTTGGATTTGGGGGAGGACATGCGCAAAATGTGTTGGAACCCTCTCTATAGAGATTCAGTAATTAATATCTTCGAAAAGTCAGCTTATTGGTGTGGTTTCTGCTGTACAAGTTGCACTTAATGTAAGAGATTTGTCTCTTGATACTTTTTCGGAAGGGAAGTCTTCTTTTGCTGGTCGTAAACTAGGTATAGATGGTCATTTTGGGAAAATTTTACGAGTTATTGTGCATCCTAATTACTGGAAATATGTCATTTGTAGCGAAATATGCAAAGCTTCATTTCAATGGTCCAAAATGGAGACTTGTAAGATTTTCCCAAAATGGAGAAACAGTACCTAGTTCACGACCCGTAAAACCAGATAAAGACTTGCCCAAAATGGCATATTTCCTAGAAGAGAGAATGGTTTGGAGAATAGACAACTGGACCATTTAAATGAAGCTTTGTATATTTCGTTTCAAATGGCATATTTCAGTGATCAAGATACACAATAACACGTAAAATTTTCCCAAAATGATCATCTATACCTAGTTTATGACCAGCAAAACTTGATAAAGACTTCCCTTCCGGAAAAGTATCAAGAGACAAATCTCTTACATTATGTACAACCTGTGCAGCAGAAACCGCACTAATAAGCTGACTTTTCGAAGACATTAATTACTCAATCTCTATAGAGAGGTCCAACATATTTCGCGCATGTCCTCCCCAAATCCCAGAGTCAAGCAAGCTTCCTATAAATCAAACCAACCATGAACTTACACAAAATGAATACACTGACATAAAAAAAAAAAAGAAGCAATTGAATAGTCTACGGTAATAGTTAATGAGATTTCCTAAGAGGGTCACAAAATGTAGACAGTAATTCAAAATGCATGTCACATACATGAGATGGACAATCTATTGTTGGCGAGGTAGATTTTAGTGCAACAAATATGTTTAGTTTCTCCATGTTCTCTACAACAGAGTCTCTTTCTGCATTGATTACCTACAAATCCACAATTCGTGATTTTATTATTATGAGCTTCTACCAGAAAAAAAAAAAACTCCAATTTTTAAAGATATGGTTCCAAAATAGTTCGCGCATCTTTTTTCTTAATTCCACAGACAAGTAACCTTCATATAAATCAAAGCAACCATAAACTTACATAAAATGAATACATTGACATAAAAAAGAAGCAATTAAATAGCCTCTGGTGATCTCTTAAATTCAATGAACTCATAAATGCTCTCGCCCTAATATGTACGGAGTTTACTTGTCCGGTTTCATTCAAACTAACACCGAGTTCACAGAGAGATTAAGGGTGAATACTGTGGTTACCTTCGGTTGACACCCAGTGCAATTTCTATAGGGCTGATATAGAAGACAAAATACATTTATTCTTCCAATATGGGTGGACAAGCAGCCTATACAACACAGAATTAGGCGCCTTATAAGAGGATGGAATGAGGAACTCCATTAGATGATCAGGGTAACAAAAGGTAAAGAATTGGCGGGTTGCCAAACTTTTCAAGGTATTCTTCCTAGCAATTATATATTGCATTTGGATGGAACACATTAATAGACAGTTTCAAAATAAGTTAACTGACTCACATATTATTTTGGCTAAGGTACGTAAAAATGTTAGAGATAGAGCAAAAACCTTCCCACATCATACAACATAGTATATGCAGCCTCCCTAAGTACATATTTTCAAATTATTAGTTCCATTTGTAATGCTGGAAAATATTCCTATGGCTGCTGCACTCCATTTGATTTACAATAGTTATATTTATACCAAAAGAAAAAATAAAAAAAAGAAGGTGAAAACTAATACAGGCGGATAGAAATCCAGAAAGCTTAATAGTATTAAGTCTATTATAGGGAGGGAAAGTGGGAAGGCGACCGAACTCTGCACGCAGGGGCATTTTGGTAATTACGTGGCAATGCTCTGGAGGACTCTGTAATTGAGAAAAGCGGGCGCCACCTTTATGGACTATTTCGGTTTCTTTCCGCTGCTTGACGAGGCGTTTGACCGCCGTCAGAAGATCACCTGTTTTGTTCTCTACTTCGCACGGAGTGTCGGTGATCCTGGCTCGACTTATTTTGCGTGTGATGCACGCTCCTAATTTTTTTTTTAACAATAGAAATCACTGCTGCCCGAGATAGTTTCATCTTGAATATATATTTTGAAGAGAAAAACGACTTTTCTAATTTAAAAGATGTCTCGAAAATACTCTTGCAAAATCATAACGGGCTCCGGTGCCGATTATTTACGATAAGCTTGGTGGGCTTTTCCTCTCTCTCTTTTTCATCATATAGAAATAGTGATGGGGTAAGTAGTTCGAAATTCAATATGCAAATATGAGTTATAAATCCACCCTCCCTCTTATTCACACATCGTTTGAAATAGAATTAACCCCACTTAAGTAGATTATACATTTCATATCCCCAAGGACACTAAAAATGAACCTCACACCTATAGTGGCTTGTAACATGATGTGGTCTTGATTACGATCATGCTTCTTGACAGCTATAGAATACTTCACTCTTTCTCTCTTTTGAAGCTCGGAACCTCATCAAATAGTGGAGAGGGCACACGAGCTGGTAATGTCGTAGCGACTAAGGTAAGCATGGTCTGAAAATGAGCCCCTATTATTTGTTCAACGAGGACATGCACAAAGGGTTCACACTTGACATGATAACTTGTGAGGTTTGGATAATGGTAATAATAACAGTGACAACATTGAAGGAATTTATCAAAGGTGTTACCAAGGAAGGAAGGGTTGCCAATATTCATTAAATTGGTCATTGTTTCTCCCGGTGTCGTCGGAGTTCGCCTGGAAGTTACGGTCGCTGGTGGGAGAGTCACCCGATTGCTGGCGCGGCGGCGAGGCGGACGTGAAGAACACAACGGCAGTGGGAGACAAAGGTGTGACTGGAAGTTGCAAAGGAGAGAGCGCTGTCTCTTTTGTCTTTTTCTCTATAATCCAAACCAGAATCCCCAATATTGTCCGCCCCCTTTCGTGCAAGTCCTCTCCCTTCCTCTCTCTCTCTCTCTCTCTCTCTCTCTCTTATTCCTTCGGCTTTTTTTTGCGCAAATGTCACTGTCTCTTACTTTTCACATATTCACCAAAGCTCTCTTTTCTTGCCGTGCCGCAGCAGCTCCACCTCCTTTCACTACAAAAAAACAAGGATTTAGTCACGGAAATTAGCGACGAATAATTTTTCGTGGCTAATTTGCGACGGAATTTGCGACGAATTTTTTTTTCGTCGCAAATTAGCGACGAAAAATTATTCGTCGCAAATTTGCGACGAAAAAAAAATTCGTCGCAAATTTCGTCGCAAATTAGCCACGAAAAAAATCCATGGCAAATTTGCGACGGAATTTGCCACGAAAAAAAATTCGTGGCTAATTTGCGACAAAATTTCCCACGAAAAAAAATTCGTGGCTAATTTGCAACGAAATTAGCGACGAATTTTTTTCCGTTGCTAATTTGCGACGAAAAAAAATGTCGTCGCTAATTTGTGACGGAATTTGCCACGAAAAAAAATTCGTGGCTAATTTGCGACGGAATTTGCCATGAAAAAAAAATTCGTGGGAAATTTGCGACGGAATTTGCCACGAAAAAAAATTCGTGGGAAATTTGCGACGGAATTTGCCACGAATAAAAATTCGTGGGAAATTTGCGACGGAATTTGCCACGAAAAAAAATTCGTGGCTAATTTGCGACGGAATTTGCCACGAAAAAAAATTCGTGGGAAATTTGCGACGGAATTTGCCACGAAAAAAAATTCGTGGGAAATTTGCGACGGAATTTGCCACGAAAAAAAATTCATGGCAAATTTGCGACGGAATTTGCGACGAATTATTTTTCTGTTGCTAATTTGCGATGGAATTTGCCACGAAAAAAATCCGTCACTAATTTACAACGGAATTTGCGACGAAAAATTATTCGTTGCTAATTTGCGACGAAGTTAGCGACGGATTTTTTTTCGTCGCTAATTTTGCAACGTAATTTCCTTCATGATATTTGCTGAACAGTATTAAAAACATCACACATGGAGAAACTGAATAGAGACATTCCAATTATTCTTTAGAATTTAGAAAGAATATTTCCTCCATCGTTTTTTAATTCAATGGAGCATTTCTTAGTTCACTTGCCTTATGAGGCCAAAGTTGCAGGTCCCGTCCAATTTCGATAGATGTATCCATTTGAGAGGTAAAAAATTTTTCAAAATAAATTTCAAAATACTTTATTATATATTATGTTTTGGTAAACTTCTTTCTATTGCAACAAGGTTTTTATATCATTTGAAGAAAAATGTGAAAAATAAGGCATGTGTTGAAGCTTCAATTTATAATGCATATATTGTGGAAGAAATGACAACATTTGCATCATACTATTTTCAGCTGCACGTGCAGTGCAAGAGGTGGAGAGCAAGAACAAATGATAAGGATCCCATCGATCCCAATTGCAAATCATTCTCTATTTTCAATTATCTCGATCGACCAAGCGGCGCATGTAAGTTTTGTTGCTTAACAGGCGAAGAACGACAAGCAGCCCATACATATATTTTACTGAACTGTCCAAAAGTGGAGCCATACTTCTAGTAAGTGTATATTTGCAAAAATATGTATTGCGTGTCAAATATTTACTAATATATAAATGTAAATTGTTAATAGGATTTTTCAAAATTCAATGTATGGACTACCACCAAATGAGTTTGACCGTTTGTACGATGAACAATTTGCAGTATGGTTTAAAACATATGTAAGCTGTCTAGAGACCAAAACGAAGTTATTAATATTTTATACATCATTTAAATATATATTATTGACTTCGCGTGTGCGATCTTAGGTTCACAGTAATCATGATCAAGTTGAAGAGCAAAGATTGCTATATTATCTATCATGGGGTCCCAGTCAAGCATACGAACTTGGCCAACATATTTCATAAACGGGTATAATTTTCACACTCAATAATATGGAATGGGAAAAGTCACAATGAATAGTGGTGTGTGTTCGGTCATTCAATTGTGATAGTTCAAAAGATAATTTTTATGGCTTGTTGGATGAAATCATCGAGATAGAGTACCCCAGACCATTAATGCGGGTTGTGTTATTTAAGTGCATGTGGTTCGACTCCGGCAAAGGAATGAAGGTGCATACGAAGTTTAATTTGGTTGAAATAAATCATAAGAAAAAGTATATGAAATATGAACAATTTGTGTTAGCACAACAAGCAATTCAAGTATATTATGCATCATATCCTAGTTTGAAACGTGACAAAACTGATTGGTGAGCTGTATGTAAAACCAAGGCACGAAGAAAAATCGAGGAACACTGGAAGAATACAGCATATCAACAAGAGGAAGTTTGTAACGCGGTTCAAACTGAGGAATATAACATTCATACTCTAAGAGATCCATGTGGAACAATGATATATGTAGATCTAACCGAAATTCGAGAATCAAATTTAGAAGGTGTTGCAAAATCTGATTTTGAGATAGAGGATGATGATGACGATAATGCGCAAAAAGAAGATCAAGATGAAGACGAAGGTGAAGATGAAGATTTAGATTTTTGAGATTTTTTACTAATTATGTCGTAATTATTATTATTATTATTATGACAAGAGTTTATTGTTATTGTCATATTTATTATTGTTGTTGTTGTTGTCGCAATTATTAGTATTGTTGTTGTTGTTGTTATTATTGCTATTATTGTTAATTAAACGTTATTGTTGGGAAAAAAATGAATTAGGCGTGTGTGAGCTAGTAGAAATGAAATTAGTGGCAAATTTGTGATGGATTTATCAACTAATTTCATAAAAAATTGCCCACGATTCATTTTTTATGAAATTCGTGATAAACTCCGTGGCAAATTTGCCATAGATTTTGCCACGAATTTTAAAAAAATGGCCACAAACATGCCTAAGCAATTTTTTCATGAAATCTGTGGTAGATTTGCCACGGATTTTATAAAACTTTCCACAATTCATTTTTTCAAAATCTGTGGCTAAAATCCATAGCACCACGAATTTTAACAAATGGCCACACACATGCGTACATTCATTTTTTAAGAAATTCGTGGCTAAAATCCGTGGAAAATTTGTCATGGATTTTAGCCACGAAATTTGTTAAATATGTCTTGAATTTTAAGTATTCGGTTCGATTTATGACCTGAATCGACGTATTTTTGTGCGACCCGAAAGTGGAAAGAAAATTGAGATTTAGTTCGCGACGCGAAGGGTTGGGCCTTCGGCCCAACCCGCAGCAAGTGAACAAATCTCCATAGCGGACCGCCCAAGTTGGAGGAAGCGAACCAACGCTCGGGGGGTTCGGGGGCGTAGCCCCCGAGAAAAATTTTCTTGGGAGCACTTTTATACTGCGGCTAGGTTTTCTCATTGTTGTTGAGAGAGTTTTGTTTTCAGAGAGTTTTCGTGAGCCGAGAGATTTTGTCGTTGTTTCGACTTCTGAAATTTGTACTCTCTTTGATTATAGTGGAATCTTGTCTTGCCTCGCCCATGGACGTAGATCACCTTGTGATCGAACCATGTAAATCCCTGTGTTCTGTCTCTTGTTTTTTCGCATCCGTTTTTCAACAAATTTCATGAAAAATGAATTTTTGGCATTTTTTTATGAAATTCGTGGCTAAAATCCGTGGTAAATTTGCCACGGATTTTAGCCACGAATATCATGAAAAATGAATTTTTGGCATTTTTTATGAAATTCGTGGCTAAAATCCGTGGCAAATTTGCCACGGATTTTAGTCACGAATTTCATAAAAATATGAAGGTGGGCATGTGTGTGGGCATTTTTTAAAATTCGTGGCTAAAATCCGTGGTAAATTTGCCACGGATTTTAGCCACGAATATCATGAAAAATGAATTTTTGGCATTTTTTATGAAATTCGTGGCTAAAATCCGTGGCAAATTTGCCACGGATTTTAGTCACGAATTTCATAAAAATATGAAGGTGGGCATGTGTGTGGGCATTTTTTAAAATTCGTGGCTAAAATCCGTGGTAAATTTGCCACGGATTTTAGCCACGAATTTCATGAAAAATGAATTTTTGGCATTTTTTATGAAATTCGTGGCTAAAATCCGTGGCAAATTTGCCACGGATTTTAGCCACGAATTTCATAAAAATATGAAGGTGGGCATGTGTGTGGGTATTTTTTCAAATTCGTGGCTAAAATCCGTGGCAAATTTGCCACGGATTTTAGCCACGAATTTCATGAAAAATGAAATTTTGGCATTTTTTATGAAATTCGTGGCTAAAATCCGTGGCAAATTTGCCACGGATTTTAGCCACGAATTTCATAAAAATATGAAGGTGGGCATGTGTGTGGGCATTTTTTAAAATTCGTGGCTAAAATCCGTGGCAAATTTGCCACGGATTTTAGCCACGAATTTCATGAAAAATGAATTTTTGGCATTTTTTATGAAATTCGTGGCTAAAATCCGTGGCAAATTTGCCACGGATTTTAGCCACGAATTTCATAAAAATATGAAGGTGGGCATGTGTGTGGGTATTTTTTCAAATTCGTGGCTAAAATCCGTGGCAAATTTGCCACGGATTTTAGCCACGAATTTCATGAAAAATGAAATTTTGGCATTTTTTATGAAATTCGTGGCTAAAATCCGTGGCAAATTTGCCACGGATTTTAGCCACGAATTTCATAAAAATATGAAGGTGGGCATGTGTGTGGGCATTTTTTAAAATTCGTGGCTAAAATCCGTGGCAAATTTGCCACGGATTTTAGCCACGAATTTCATGAAAAATGAAATTTTGGCATTTTTTATGAAATTCGTGGCTAAAATCCGTGGCAAATTTGCCACGGATTTTAGCCACGAATTTCATAAAAATATGAAGGTGGGCATGTGTGTGGGCATTTTTTAAAATTCGTGGCTAAAATCCGTGGCAAATTTGCCACGGATTTTAGCCACGAATTTCATGAAAAATGAATTTTTGGCATTTTTTATGAAATTCGTGGCTAAAATCCGTGGCAAATTTGCCACGGATTTTAGCCACGAATTTCATAAAAATATGAAGGTGGGCATGTGTGTGGGTATTTTTTCAAATTCGTGGCTAAAATCCGTGGCAAATTTGCCACGGATTTTAGCCACGAATTTCATGAAAAATGAAATTTTGGCATTTTTTATGAAATTCGTGGCTAAAATCCGTGGCAAATTTGCCACAGATTTTAGCCACGAATTTCATAAAAATATGAAGGTGGGCATGTGTGTGGGCATTTTTTAAAATTCGTGGCTAAAATCCGTGGCAAATTTGCCACGGATTTTAGCCACGAATTTCATGAAAAATGAATTTTTGGCATTTTTTATGAAATTCGTGGCTAAAATCCGTGGCAAATTTGCCACGGATTTTAGCCACGAATTTCATAAAAATATGAAGGTGGGCATGTGTGTGGGTATTTTTTCAAATTCGTGGCTAAAATCCGTGGCAAATTTGCCACGGATTTTAGCCACGAATTTCATGAAAAATGAATTTTTGGCATTTTTTATGAAATTCGTGGCTAAAATCCGTGGCAAATTTGCCACGGATTTTAGCCACGAATTTCATAAAAATATGAAGGTGGGCATGTGTGTGGGTATTTTTTCAAATTCGTGGCTAAAATCCGTGGCAAATTTGCCACGGATTTTAGCCACGAATTTCATGAAAAATGAAATTTTGGCATTTTTTATGAAATTCGTGGCTAAAATCCGTGGCAAATTTGCCACGGATTTTAGCCACGAATTTCATAAAAATATGAAGGTGGGCATGTGTGTGGGCATTTTTTAAAATTCGTGGCTAAAATCCGTGGCAAATTTGCCACGGATTTTAGCCACGAATTTCATGAAAAATGAAATTTTGGCATTTTTTATGAAATTCGTGGCTAAAATCCGTGGCAAATTTGCCACGGATTTTAGCCACGAATTTCATAAAAATATGAAGGTGGGCATGTGTGTGGGCATTTTTTAAAATTCGTGGCTAAAATCCGTGGCAAATTTGCCACGGATTTTAGCCACGAATTTCATGAAAAATGAATTTTTGGCATTTTTTATGAAATTCGTGGCTAAAATCCGTGGCAAATTTGCCACGGATTTTAGCCACGAATTTCATAAAAATATGAAGGTGGGCATGTGTGTGGGTATTTTTTCAAATTCGTGGCTAAAATCCGTGGCAAATTTGCCACGGATTTTAGCCACGAATTTCATGAAAAATGAAATTTTGGCATTTTTTATGAAATTCGTGGCTAAAATCCGTGGCAAATTTGCCACAGATTTTAGCCACGAATTTCATAAAAATATGAAGGTGGGCATGTGTGTGGGCATTTTTTAAAATTCGTGGCTAAAATCCGTGGCAAATTTGCCACGGATTTTAGCCACGAATTTCATGAAAAATGAATTTTTGGCATTTTTTATGAAATTCGTGGCTAAAATCCGTGGCAAATTTGCCACGGATTTTAGCCACGAATTTCATAAAAATATGAAGGTGGGCATGTGTGTGGGTATTTTTTCAAATTCGTGGCTAAAATCCGTGGCAAATTTGCCACGGATTTTAGCCACGAATTTCATGAAAAATGAAATTTTGGCATTTTTTATGAAATTCGTGGCTAAAATCCGTGGCAAATTTGCCACGGATTTTAGCCACGAATTTCATAAAAATATGAAGGTGGGCATGTGTGTGGGCATTTTTTAAAATTCGTGGCTAAAATCCGTGGCAAATTTGCCACGGATTTTAGCCACGAATTTCATGAAAAATGAAATTTTGGCATTTTTTATGAAATTCGTGGCTAAAATCCGTGGCAAATTTGCCACGGATTTTAGCCACGAATTTCATAAAAATATGAAGGTGGGCATGTGTGTGGGCATTTTTTAAAATTCGTGGCTAAAATCCGTGGCAAATTTGCCACGGATTTTAGCCACGAATTTCATGAAAAATGAATTTTTGGCATTTTTTATGAAATTCGTGGCTAAAATCCGTGGCAAATTTGCCACGGATTTTAGCCACGAATTTCATAAAAATATGAAGGTGGGCATGTGTGTGGGTATTTTTTCAAATTCGTGGCTAAAATCCGTGGCAAATTTGCCACGGATTTTAGCCACGAATTTCATGAAAAATGAAATTTTGGCATTTTTTATGAAATTCGTGGCTAAAATCCGTGGCAAATTTGCCACGGATTTTAGCCACGAATTTCATAAAAATATGAAGGTGGGCATGTGTGTGGGCATTTTTTAAAATTCGTGGCTAAAATCCGTGGCAAATTTGCCACGGATTTTAGCCACGAATTTCATGAAAAATGAATTTTTGGCATTTTTTATGAAATTCGTGGCTAAAATCCGTGGCAAATTTGCCACGGATTTTAGCCACGAATTTCATAAAAATATGAAGGTGGGCATGTGTGTGGGCATTTTTTAAAATTCGTGGCTAAAATCCGTGGCAAATTTGCCACGGATTTTAGCCACGAATTTCATGAAAAATGAAATTTTGGCATTTTTTATGAAATTCGTGGCTAAAATCCGTGGCAAATTTGCCACGGATTTTAGCCACGAATTTCATAAAAATATGAAGGTGGGCATGTGTGTGGGCATTTTTTAAAATTCGTGGCTAAAATCCGTGGCAAATTTGCCACGGATTTTAGCCACGAATTTCATGAAAAATGAAATTTTGGCATTTTTTATGAAATTCGTGGCTAAAATCCGTGGCAAATTTGCCACGGATTTTAGCCACGAATTTCATAAAAATATGAAGGTGGGCATGTGTGTGGGTATTTTTTCAAATTCGTGGCTAAAATCCGTGGCAAATTTGCCACGGATTTTAGCCACGAATTTCATGAAAAATGAAATTTTGGCATTTTTTATGAAATTCGTGGCTAAAATCCGTGGCAAATTTGCCACGGATTTTAGCCACGAATTTCATAAAAATATGAAGGTGGGCATGTGTGTGGCATTTTTAAATTCGTGGCAAAATCCGTGCAATTTGCCACGAATTTTGAATGAAATTCGTGGCTAAAATCCGTGGCAAATTTGCCACGGATTTTAGCCACGAATTTCATAAAAATATGAAGGTGGGCATGTGTGTGGGCATTTTTTAAAATTCGTGGCTAAAATCCGTGGCAAATTTGCCACGGATTTTAGCCACGAATTTCATGAAAAATGAATTTTTGGCATTTTTATGAAATTCGTGGCTAAAATCCGTGGCAAATTTGCCACGGATTTTAGCCACGAATTTCATAAAAATATGAAATTTTGGCATTTTTTCTAAAAAGTGGGTCGCAATTTTCGAGTTCCCGCTCTATGTCCGAATTTGCCCGCCATCTCTTCCCATTCTCTCTCTCTCTCTCGTTTCCTCTATCAAATCATATCTGCTTCCCACTTCTCATTCTTCTTCTCCTTCTCCTTCTTCCCTCTCCCCCACACCCCCCACGCTCCCAGACCTCTCGCGCTCGCTAGGGTTTTAGGTACCCCCTTCCCACCCCCCATCCCCCCGCGCACTTCCTCCCACGACTCCTCCTCTGTTGTGGCCTCCGAGCCTTAGAGAAAATCGAGCCAGAGAAGAGCAATCTCCGATTCGATCCCTCCCGGAGCTCACCGTCCATGGCGATCATCTCCAACTTCGAGGAGGAAGAGGAGAAGCAACCTGAGGCCAAGCCCTCGGCCTCATCCTCGTCCTCGGCCTCCTCCTCTGCTGCGGCGGAGTTCATCGTGAGGTTCGATCCGTCCAGCCCGCTGGGGTTCATCGAGGAGGCCTTCGAGTTCGTGGCCGAGCGGAGCGATTTCCTCGCGCATGAGGCGGCGGAGGACCGATCTTTCTTTATTCTTGACCGATCGTGTGTTCGGATGAGCCTGCGGTCCGGTGATTTTTCAGGGTAAAGTTCTTGTTTTTCTTTTCCCGAGTGTTATGTGACGATTCGGTCTTCCGCAGGGTCCAGTTCACGGAGTACATACAGAAGAACGTGGTGCTGTACCAGTTCAGGAATGGGATTCCTTTGACGACCGCTGCCGCCGCCAACTTCATGCGGGGCTACTCGCCACTGCCCTGAGGAAGGTGGGTCTTCGTTGAGCTTCTTTGTTGAGGAATGATTTTGGATTGAACTGTTCTTGTTTATTTTTTCCGGTCTGAGGTTCAAATTGTTGGGATTTCTTTGGTTGGTCTGGTTGGTTCTGATAGAAAAATGGGAATTAGGGGTTTTTCGGTGTGGAGGTGTGCCATGGGTTTACAGCTAGTCATTTGTGTTGAGGAGTTTTGGCGATTGAAATTACTGGGCTGTGCTTTTTCAAAAGGGAAAATTTTTAATGTTGAGGAATGGTAAGGTTGTGTGACGTGGAATGCAATATAGTGTTGATCCTGGGGATGATCATGTCGCTAGGATGCATTGGAAAGCCTTGACTGCCAAAGCAATAGGCCTGCAAAACGCATTTAAAGGTTATGTCGACCCTGTTTCTGTTTTGAGAATTAGTCCTGGACTCAGACTCTGCAGGAGGTTACCGTCCATGTTGCTCTGACATATTTTAGGGAAGCTGTTGGTTCAGAAATAAGGTAGAAGACTGTGTGAATCTTGCTTCAAAGCCGTCTTCTTTCAGCTTCTTTTTTGGCCTCTTATGCAAGCAAATGTACTCCTAAGCAGCAGAACATAATATTAGCTGAGGCACCACACTTTCTGACTTTTGTTGATAGAACTAAATGCTTTGGAAGCAGACATGGGAATGCAAACAGAGACCAGAGGGCCTGCGTATCTCCAATTGGATGAGGGGCGGATCTGGATGCAGAGCTTGATTTGCCTTTGACGCCAGCATCCAGCAGGACATGCTGCTGAACCTACTGGCAGATCCAATGCCCAGGTAAATATTGTGTGTTCTTGCTTGCTGGTGGCAGCAACCAGTAGACACGCCGTAAAATCCTTCTAAAACTTGTTGCATGAATTTTTTGAGAAAAAAATTTGATCATGATTTTCCCATATCACCCCCTCAATCTATATCCCCGTGTTCACTACCACTCTTTGCTTTTCTGTCATGCTTTGGCGGTACATATTCTGCAGACAAGCAAAGCTGCTTCTTTGGGATGGTTACATCATTGAATTATAGGATTCTTGATGTTTCTTGTCTTGTTTGTTATAGGCTCCTTGTCATTGCATCTCAAGTAGAGTCGCTTGCAAAAAATTAGAGCAGCGAATCTCATGGTACATCTCTTCCGTAATCAGGAAGAGGATGAGCTGGGTCTACCTGCTGTCCCTCGTGCAAAAGAAATTACCTGCCTTCTTGATAATGTGTCGGTCCCGAGGAAGAAGATGGAGACGCCTGCTGCAGAAACGAGATGCAGAGAAGTCTATTTGATTCTGTAAGGTTATGCAGCTTTGTTTTACTCCGTTGTGCTGTGATGACGATTCTTTCAACAAACTAATGACAGCAAGGAGCCGACGAGTGACTCAAGCTGCCGAGTTTTTGAGTTTGTAAAGGGGAATGGAAGATGATTATAATGTGGAATGACTAATTGGTTTGCAGTTTATATTCTGGTGGATATGAGATTGCTTTCTTCAATAGCTCCATGTTCTTTTTGTAGGTGAATGTATTTCATTTTCATATTATTATAATATTTTGATCACATTGAGCTATATGTTCAAGTACATGGAAAATGTAGATGAATGTATTTCATTTTCATATTATTATAATATTTTGATGTTATTAAGTGCTTAATCAATGTTAAATACAAATTCTAGAAATTAATTTTGCTTTAAATTACATTTAAAATTGAATAAGAAAATGAAATACATTCATTTTGATGGGTAATTTAAATTACCCACGAATTTTGTCACGTATAAATTCGTCGCAAAAAATTGACAAAAAAAAATTTGGTGGCAAATTAGCCACGAATTTTGCCACGAAATGTGTTCGTCACAAATTAGCGATAAATTTTGTCACGAATAATTAGTAACAATTTTTGCCACGAAAATATTTCGTCGCAATTTTGCGACCAACAAAAACAATTTTGAAAAAAATAGCGACGAATTTTGCCATGAATATGCAGCGACGAATTTTGCCACGAATATATTCGTGGCAAATTAGCGACGAATTTTGCCATGAATATAATTCGTGGCAAATTAGTCACGAATTTTGCCATGAATAATTAGCGACGAATTTTGTTTCGTGACAAATTAGCCACGAATAATTAGCAACGAATTTTGCCACGAATTTTTTTTTGTGACAAATTTGCCACGAATTTTGCCACGAATAATTAGCGACGAATTTTGCGACGAATTTTTTTCGTGACAAGTTTGCCACGAATAATTAGCGACGAATTTTGCGACGAATTTTTTTCGTGACAAATTTGCCACGAATTTTGCCACGAATAATTAGCGACGAATTTTGCGACGAATTTTTTTCGTGACAAATTTGCCACGAATTTTGCCACGAATAATTAGCGACGAATTTTGCGACGAATTTTTTTCGTGACAAATTTGCCACGAATTTTACCACGAATTTTGCCACGAATAATTAGCGACGAATTTTGCGACGAATTTTTTTTCGTCGCAAATTAGCGACGAAAATTGAAATTTTCCGTCGCAAAATTTTGCGACGGCCTATTAGCGACGAATTTTTTTCCGTCGCTAATTTCGTCGCAAATTCGTTTAGCGACGAATTTTGCCAAATTTTTCGTGGCAAAATTCGTGGCTAAAATCAACTTTTTTTGTAGTGTTTCCTTTTCCTTGTATTCTCTCGCACGCCATCATCTTTCCTCTTTTCTTATAAAACCTGTCTGCCCGTGACTCTGCCCCTGCTTGGACCCATTCTTCTTTTCTTGAAAATCGAAGCAACGTCCTCCCTCATCTGATTCTGACGACCCCGTCTCTCCTTACATCTTCGCAAGTAGTCGGTCTGAGTTAATCTTCAGATAGCTAGCAAAGGAGATGATTATGGTTAGGGATTTGTTATTAATTCATTGAACGTGGGGCAAAACTATGTGAAAAATTACTGATCTGGTCACGGAACAAGCCGGTTCATAAAAGTTCGCAATCTAACCCACAAGTCGATGTTCGATGCAGCGGACATGCTATTCTAAAGAAATGTCCCCTAATCTGTAAATGCGGAAAAGTAAGACCATGCGATATCGATATTTTTCCTTAGCGGTCGAGGTCTGGTTCGTAATTCTTCTCTGCAATGGATATCTAATTCGGTGGCCAAAATTTTAAGTGTCAACATAGAGAAATTAATATTTCATTACAAATGCTTGAGAAACAATTCAAAAATTTTGCCTCCAAAAATGAACTCGGTCAATCTTTGACGAGAAATTTGACTACCATTTGGTGCGTATCAATTTGTGAATATAGTAAATTCTTCTAGTGCTCCTCTATCTTTTGCATCGTTTCCATGTACTGGGATTATATTCTTTTCTTTTGGCTTTAATTTATTGGATTGTATATATACACTACAATATCGGTATTTCCTATACTTAGTTGGTCTATAAAAAGCTTCACATTCGCTTTGACATCGTCAGGCAACAGGCTCTGTGGAGAAGGATTCCGTTTGGCCTTTCCCTTGCCATCTTTAATGACTATAGCTTTTATTCGCAATAATTATTCCACTTGCGTATTAGGCTCTGTTCTTCACTTCTCTCTTTCTATGATCTTCTTAAGTTTCAAGTCGAACACCGCTGGGATCTTTGAGATCTATTTCAATGGATTGTGCAACATTCATTACTTGTTGCTGCTTTGAACTTCTGTCGCACAATGTGACTGTAAAGACAACTTGTCAAGACATGGAAAGACAAGTGTGCCGAATTCTCTCCATTATATCGGTCGGGAGATATTTTCAAAAAATATATATATGTGAGCTGATTGTTTCAAAATGCTGTTCGATTTTCAAAAAAAAAATGTTGGAATTGTCAATTTCCAAAACTTAGATTAATTGGCGGTCATGCTCCCGATTGCTTGTCTTTAGCATGTTTGACAAAGTCCTGGCTCAAGTAGCGTGCTTGGTTATTAGTTTTTGTTCATAGCATGTGTGTTAGGTTGCTCCTCGTGATTGATGTGCATCCATAATCTATGTGATACTATGCTCTCGCATCATTTTGTCTCAGTTCTATTTCGTTTACCGCCACTTTATTTCGTTACTCTTTGGTGTCCTCGACTATGACTCTTGTTTGAATACATATTATTAGTCGATCACGTTAACGCGTGAGGTTAATTGTAGACCTGGCTTATTGCTTGGGACCTCCTTGCCTTTAAAGTTGCTACTTAAGCATAAATAAGCATTAAACTTCTAATTTCAGCGACTTCTTGTAAAAATTAAACATTTTTTGGGCTTGAATACACTAGCATACTTATGACTTCATCATTATTATATAATTTTTCTAAGTTTTTTCTAGAAAATCTAAGATATCAATTGAAGTTTTAAGTATGTCGGCTCTACTTATAAACTATGATCCACAGCTTGAATATTTCCCAACTAATCACAATTATGACTTCATCATAATTATATAATTCTGCTTTATTTTTCCCCGAGTGTATAGGTAACTGGTAAATATTGGCAATAGCAAATTCGACTGTTTCCATCATTATGAAAGTTTCACAATTAAAGTTTCAGAGGATTCTTTGCAAAGAAGCGTGAATTTATTAATGTCATTTAAAAATAAAATAAAAAACTGAACTTCTTGCAAAGTTTTTTGGGGAATGAGGAAAAGCAAATCGTCAAGGACCTTTCATGGCCCAAGATATAGCTGAACTTCTTTTACTTCTTTCGAGCAAGAAGAAGTCCCTATCATTGCTCTCGGGATCAGGACTGCAGTTCCTAAGTACAGAAACAAGTAGTAACATTACCATTATTTTCCTACTTTCTCTTCTATTTTTCTTTTGCTGATGATACGAAGAACAGTGGAGAGAGAGAGAGAGCATGGGGGTGATTCTTTCTTCGTTTCTGGGGACCTGCAAAATGCATCAGAAACTTACTCAAGACCAGCTCATTTTCACCCATAAAGGGTCATTGGACAAGTCATTCACTTTAAAAGTGCATCATTTTACCATAGTATTATATTATTAATTTTTTTTTTCGATTCTCAATTTAAGCAAAACTCGTTCTCTCTCACTTTTCCTGGGAATATCACTATAGTAACAGACATTGGGGCATTCTTTGAGGTGAATGATATTGCCAATGAAATGGCAGAATGATTGAAATTGCAATCAAACCCTAGAAAAAAAAACTGAGAAAAACCCTCAAAAAAGCTATGAGGAGAGAGATAGAGAATCGCGAGTAAGAATGATAATTTCTAAAATACACAAGAGCACAGAATTCGAATATAACATGAATTCGTTGAGAAAAACTTTAAGTTCGACAAATCGTGACACGATCAAGCTAAAGTCAAAATTATCAAGATTTGACAAAATTTCAATTATTCTTAATAAAATCATGTTACGATCACATTAAATACTCTAACAATGATACAAAATAACATGGAACGGTGAGTGCGACTACGGTTTCATCGTAGGATATTCTACCCCTAGTCACAAGCCTCAAAAAGACTGGGAAGAATCCTAGCTCACAATCTCTTTATTTTATGTTTTTCTTTATTTTTCTTTTTTTAGTTTATTTTGCCTTTTTTCTTACTAGAGTCCTTTCTAAAAATCTTGTTTTAAGTAATTAATATATAGTCTGAAGTTGGCACTCTCCTGTCTCTTCCTCTGTTCCTATTACAAAATGCCCAAATGCTAAAGATGACATAGAAGGGCATTGATTTGAATGGAATGAGTTATTAAAAGGATGGATTGCTTATGAGAGCATTTGAGACATCATACACTGAAGAATGAGCAAGATTATAAAGCTTGAGAGGAAGCAAAGGGCATTAGCTAAATATGTGTTGTGCCCTCTAACCTTCCACAAAACCATGATTGAATCATCAATTACCTAAACCCTTTTCTTTTTCATAATTTATGAAAGTACACCGTGCGTGTGTAACATTCCGGATTTTTGGTCCATTTTGGGGTTTATAAAACGCATAATTTGTCAGTGCGCTTATGGTAAAATCTCGCCCTGGAACTGATCACTCCCGGTTATTATTTTAAATTAGAGATTTCGCTAGAATCGCACTTGATCGAATTTTCGTCGTTATTTGGACCATGAACTTGGCAGTCGATTTTCGGGTGTTTCAGGACGCAATAAATTGGACGGTGTCAATATTAATGTTGTCGGTATCGAGATTGTCAGGAATAATGGAAAAATTGGGATTTTTGGACCAGGTGCGAATTTAGACTAGTAGACCCTCTCGTTAAAATTTAGTCTCATTAATTTGGCCTTTGTCCCTTTTTAAGTGCGAGGTCTACTTTGGACCGGTAGACCATTTTCGGTTTTGAATTTGGACTCTCGGTTTGCGTTTAATATTTAAATTAGTATAAATTTTTCTTAAATTTTTCCCCTCTCTCTCTCTCTCTTCTCTCTCGGAACCGTGCACGCCCCTCACCTACGCCGGTCACGTCCCCCCCTTGCTGACCTGACCTGTCTCTCTTCTTCTCTCTCCTCCCCCTTCTTCTTCTTCTTTGTTCTGGTTCGGCCGGGGGAGCTTCGCCTTCGCCCCGCCTGCTCGCCGGACCCTCCGCCCAACGCCGCCCGCTCGTTGCCGGCCGCCGTCCCGGCTGCCCTCTCCCTCCTCCCTCCTTCGCTGGCCTCCCCAGAACGCCCCTGCTTCTGGTTCTGCCTCTGCTTCTGCTCGCTCGCCACAGTCCGACCGCCGCTGCCCCAGCCACTGCTCGCCGGACCCACCGCCCGGCGCCGCTCCGCCAGCCGTCGCCGCGCCGCCACCGTCACCGCCAAAACCCCCCTGGTCTCTCCTCCCCTTCCCTCTCCTTCTTCTCCTTCTCGAAGCCCCCCTGTCCTGGGCTTCCATCCACCGCGAGCCGCCTCGCCCCGTCGCTGGGCGCCGCCGCCCCAGCAGCCGTCCTCCGCTACAGCCCGCCGGTTCGCCCTTCTCCCTTCCTTTGGTCCCGCTCGAGTCTGGCCAGCAAGCCCGCGCCATGTCCGCCGCTCGCCGGTGCAGCTCGCCAGCTCGCCGGCTGGCCTCGCCGCCGCGCGCCACCGACCAGCCAGTCGCCGGTCTCGTTAAGCCGCCCCCAAGCTCGCCTCGTCGCCGCCATTCCTGTCACTGTGCATTTTCCGGCGAGGGTACTGTTCATCTCGGAGCACTATTCATTTCCGGCGCCGGCGACACTATTCCGGCGAGTATTGTTCACGCCGGTACTGTTCATCCGGCCTTTTTAAGCGTAGGACACCCGGTGAGTTTGACCCTAAACCCTAATTAGGATAATTCGCATTTTTAGACGAGTTTAGGGGTTAATTAGGGTAATTTAGGGGTTAAATTGTGACAGTAATTAGGGATTGTAATTGTGATCGATTTGGTGGATTAGTATAATTATTTAATGTAGGATTAGTGGCCCGAATGGCGCAATAAGTGGGCTGGACAGTTTGGATTAAATTGGCCCGAGTTCGGGATTGTTTGGATTTAATATGTGGACTATAGTGCGCGCCATATTTTAATTTTGTGGTGGTCAATTAGAATAATATTTGGGGAGTATGATGGAGTAATGTGATGGCACTAATTGGCCTAGAATTTGTGGTTTAGTGACTGGTCACGATTGGACTGGATTGGATTTGATTTGGGCAAGGCGCGATTATTTTGAGGTCTAATTGTGCAATTACCGGGAATGATTGATCTGTATAATTGACTGGCTAATTGAGCCTCGGATGTGGTTAAATTGATGGATAGACTGAGTTAGCGATTGAATGGTCTTTAATTGGGAGTGATTTGGCAATGTCGTGACTTGTTTAGTGTGGCTTAGTGGGCCTTAATTGCGCAGTATTATGTGGAACGGCTTAAGTGACTGATATGTGTGAACGGTGTACCGTGCTCGAGTGCTTGATTTGACTTCCATGATTGCACTAATTTGTGATTGGGTGATTCGTAGGCATAAATTATGTGTCGAATTCGTGCATGGGTAGTGTGTCAATTTGATGCTATGGCTGATTTGAAATTGATTGTCTGAGTGGGCATGTTAATTTGTGGAATTGATATGCGCGGTGTGAGTTGAACCTGTTACATCATAAATTGCGCATGTGGATGCCCAAGTGTGAAAGTGATAGCCATGAGTATGCATCTCAAGCATTGGCACGGCATGAGCATGTACGAATGTGCCTGAATGACATTTGCATTGTGATCACTTAAAATGCCCTGATGCGTGTTACGCGGGGTTCAGATAAGAATTGGTGCTTATGAGTGTGTGATCACAATAAACCCTGATGCATGTTACGCGGGGTAGTGAACCCGTCCTGAGGCGTGTTACGCGGGACGATGCCCGGTTTACCGGAAGATGACCAACCTGATGCGTGTTACGCGGGTAATGTGTCATGAGCCTGATGCGTGTTACGCTGGCTAGAGATCGATCTCGAAGTGATAGACTTGATGCGTGTTACGCGGGTCGGACCTGATGCGTTTAATGCGGGTCGGAGGAGAAATTGAGAAATGGCTGAGTGCTAGTGTGCAAGTATGCGGTGATGCATTGATGAGGCATGAGCATGAGTGAGAGCACTGGCATATGCATAACATGCGTTGTGACATAGGAATGCGCGTGTATGTACTGTGATTAAATTCTGTTGCGCGATTATTATTATTCCTGGAATGCCTAACCTGCAGGGTTAAGTGATTTCTAGATTCGGGTGGAGGGCCTGAGTCATATACTGTTTAGACGGTGTGCTGTTTGTTTAGTACTTGTCAGGAGGTGCACGTTAGCCTAGTTTAGGTTTAGGAAATTACTTGCTGAGATTTATTCTCACGGTTGTTGTAAAACCGACTTTTCAGATCCCCGACCTTGAGAACGACAGGCGTACCGAAGTGTTTTGGGAGGAGCCCCCGGCTAGTTGTAGTGGCCTTGAACTGCTCTTGATTGTTGAAGTTTGGGTTGTATCTGATTATTATATATGATTCCCAATACTAGTATAAGTGTTGAATTCTGTGGTTACCCGTGGTTATGTATTTAATTAGGTACGGGTGGATTTAATTGCTTCCGCATGTGTTATTTTTAAATCTCTGTGTTTGGGTATTTGGTCGGCGATGTGTCCTGAGACGTCGCACACAAATCGACCTCTACGAGGGATGTGGCGCACCGAAAAGTGCGGGGTGTGACAGCGTGAGTGATAATTGATACAATATAGTTTTAATTGGACGACGTTTGAAGATTAGTTCAAATAATCTATAACGGTAGTTAGAACAAAGAAATTTTATGTTATCTTTTATTATAATTCTTTATTCAAAGAGTGAATTAATTCATGGCATTTAAAAAAGAAAAGGAAATAATAGTTATTTCTCGCGGAAAGTGGAGTATGCTAGCAAACTCCTATCTTTTGTCTTTACAGTATTTCAAGAATTTTCCATGGGTATTGTGAATGAGCTTTAAGGGTAAATTAATCTAACAAAGACATGCAATTTGAAAAGGGTGTGGAACAAAACTTTTGGGTTGAGGAAATATCACTTCTCCCTTTCAAAAGCCTACGGAAGAACTGAAGTAGATAGGAATACAACTCCGAGGTGTGTAAGAGCCAGATCAATCTCCTTAGCAAACAGCCAAATAAGCTTTATTTTTTTTTTTTTTGGTTTGTCAATGTTGAAGCAAGATTATGCTTTGCAAATGTACGATAATCGACTGGTAAATGCATGATCACGGTATGAGAAAAGACAATAAGACTGCGTGAATTACTAAATTTTTTTTAATCGATCTTTTTTGGCCATCCTTTTTCAATAGAAAGATTTTAAAATGTATCTTGTACGAAGCACGGGTTTGAAAACTAATTATAATAAAAAGTTGGGATTCAAGTCGTTACGGAATAATTTAATTGCCACGACTTTCTTATGTTGTGATCTTGAAGTTTAAAATGAGAACGTAATTTTTTCCCCCGAATTCAAAAGATCCTAACTGTTTTCCTTACGATTTCCGTAGTTTCGTAGGTACCACGACCCATAATCTTTTATCTCGTTCGCTAACTTTGAAAACTCTCCATTCATCAATCAATAAGCTGAGATTCTTTAATCGTCAAGGAGGTGGTGGGTGGTGTTGCCAGACCCAAGCCTGATTAAAAGACACGTTGGCCATCATCATTCTCGAGGTTCTGCGATAACCGGCGTGCAACCCGCATTATCTTTCGGCTATTTCATAATATAGGAAATCGGCTAGACAGCTCAACTACATCTCTCTCTTTCTTTTTTGACCACAAGCTGAACTGCATCTAAGAATGTCCGGCGTTTGTGTTCTGTTCATAAAGATGGAAATCCAAAAAATAGAGGTTTGAGCATGAGGAGAGGCCTAAACCGATGTAAAGGACGCCGAGTCATTATCTGTAGCAGACTGAAAAATTATCGCAGTGCGTATAACAATACCAGAGGTCGCTCTTTTACGAGAAGATGACGTCGCACGATTTGTGGAATTGTCATTTTGCCAGACCCAAGCCTGATTAAAAGACACGTTGGCCATCATCATTCTCGAGGTTCTGCGATAACCGGCGTGCAACCCGCATTATCTTTCGGCTATTTCATAATATAGGAAATCGGCTAGACAGCTCAACTACATCTCTCTCTTTCTTTTTTGACCACACGCTGAACTGCATCTAAGAATATCCGGCGTTTGTGTTCTGTTCATAAAGATGGAAATCCAAAAAATAGAGGTTTTAGCATGAGGAGAGGCCTAAACCGATGTAAAGGACGCCGAGTCATTATCTGTAGCAGACTGAAAAATTATCGCAGTGCGTATAACAATACCAGAGGCCGCTCTTTTACGAGAAGATGACGTCGCACGATTTGTGGAATTGTCATTAGCCAAAATCTTTTGTCATCCAAACCATGAAAATGAATCATATTCCAAAGAAATTTATTGCTCGGAATGAGAATCCGTTTGAGGATTCGTTGTTCACGAAATCGAACGAGGCCATACGAAAGACCGAGTTCTTTCGTTGCTTTAAATTTATTCATTTAGGTAGGACATAGCTTTTCGTTTTATGTAAAATTGCATGACCATGTTGCTTACCCGAGGCACCTAATTTCTTTTAGTCAGCAAGTTTGGGAAGCATAATATGTATAGTTTCGTAAAAAAACCATTGTTTATATGACAAATCAAACAAAGGAATGTGTAACGATGCAACCGATTCAAGTCGAATATACATTTGATTATATAGCATAGAAGTTCCTTTCTTGCTTAATTTCATTTCCGTGAACTAAACATATTGAAAGTGACCAGCCACTTCATATTGCACTACTTTCATCTGAGGGTGTTTAAGATAGTCAGGAACCAATAACGCCAAACTTCACGAGGCAAAACCAAATCAAAATTACAATCTATTGGTTAATCAGTTTGGTTGATAATTGAGAAATAGTGAAATTGATAAGAAAAATTTTTAAATTGATTTGGCTTCAAAATACTATGTCCATAATTTCTTCAGTAAATAGATACGATTCTTCTAGAGTTGGATACATTAGCGTCTATCCGATTTGAACTGATCCCTCTATGGTTTGAGTTTGGTACCCTTAAATAGGGGTGTCAAAAAAACCCGGTCCGACCCTACCCGATCCGACCCGGCCCGGCCTAACCCTACTCAGAATTTTGGGGTATTTTAGGGTCGGGCCTTAATCTTCTTCGGATAGGGCCTTTTAGGCGTGGGTAATGTTAGGATTGGGCCGGGTCGGGTTGGCGCGGGTTTTTTTACACCGCTGCCCAAAAACACCTCTATCCCTTTTTGAGCCCTAATTTCCACCCTCCTTCTCTTCCGTTCCTTCTCGCGTCTCGCTTGCTGTCATCCTCTCTTCTCTTCCTCGTCCATTGCATTCACTCAAACACCATCTCTGCATTTGAAGGCCTCGATTGATGTGGTTCCTCAGGGGGAGATCTTTGGCGAAGACGACAGCCACGACGGAGACGAGGGCAACGAGCTTCTAGAAGAAGAAGAGCAAGACATTGGGGTGAGGGGGGGTGAGGCGGGGCGAGGTGAGGCGAGGAGATAAGCGAGGGGCGTGTGCGCAAGGGGGACGAGTGGGGGGGGGTAGGGGCGGAGCTCCACAGCAAGGCGGACCGGGAGGATCCCAAGGCCCTCCTCGATGGGGTAGCCGTCGCTAGCCTCGTCAGGATCTTGCGCCAGCTTGGCGATCCCGTCGAGTATGTCTCTCCCTCTCTCCGTCTCACTCTCTCTAGTTGTTTCTTTTTTTTCTTTTGATGCTTTGTCGGGATCTTGCGCCAGCTTCGAAGGTCATCATGTCGGCTCTCTTGATGACGGTCTTGCGGTCGGCAGCGGTTGAGGAGGCCGACGAGGGCTTCTGGTCGTCAGAGCCAGGCTTCGCCACCGAGGGCTTGGGCAATTTCTTCTTGGACTAGGCAGTGACGCTCTTTTCCGGAGCTACTCCTGTGGGCCTTCTGGGGTGGTGATTGGGTGGAGAGAGCATTGCTCAACTGATACGGCAAATGCAAAGAGAGAGAGACAGAGGAGGAGATACAGAACAAGCCCTCGAAAATTGGACCCTGTTTAAAAGAAAAACCCTAAACCTAACTTGACCTGACCCGACCTGGCCCTATTTTTGGAGTATATGTCGAACAGGGTCTGGGCCTGGTCGGGTCGGGTCAAGTGCGACCCTGTATATTTCAGGTCGAGTATCATGAAAGCCCGACCCGACTCGACCCATTGACATCCCTACCTTTAAATTTGACCCGACTTGAATATCTCCCTGAACCGAAACGTGAACTCAAACTTTTTGGCCCATAATCTTTGGGCCGATGGCATATCCAGTAAATTTGAGGCCTAATTGGGCAGAAAAGACAGACAAATTCTCTCTATTCTTTTGGGCAAGTCCAGTCAACCCCAAATATAATAAAAAGCCTTTGAAGCGATGAAACCATTCAAGTGGAGCCTGTTTCAAATCATAAGATAACTTTTCAAAGATGACACACTTGATTTGGGAAATCAGGATGAGAGAAACCAAAAGGTTGGCACATGTAAACTTCCTCACAAAGTATGCCGTGCAAGAAGGCATTCTCAACATCAAGTTGACTATGGCCCATCTCGAGGAAATCACGAGAACAGTCCAATTATAATGGGCTTAAGACCAACTAAATGTCTTTGCTTGATAGACATTGCAAAAAGATTAAAAATAAGTATAAAAACTAAATAAGAAGTGGCGATCTTAGGATTTTATTTTTCTTTTTTAGTTTTTATATTTATTTTTAATTTTTTTATGTGGCGCTTGCGTGGCACCGTACATTAGATTTTCAATGACGATTTTAACAAAATCTTAACGAATGGTAGATATGTCACTCGGATGCAAGTTTAAGGTTTTTAGTGTTACAAAAAAAATTTCGAATAAATGTATCAGAGTGAAAGATATGAGGTTTTATCTCTAGCTACAAGACTTCATCATTCTAAGATCTCGATTCTCCTGTTGAATTTAGTCAATAGCGGGCCTTCTATCAAAAGTGTCACGATCGACCTCCAGTTTTTTATCATAAAAAAGGGGATCTCGCTTGGCACGTGCTTAGTCTAGGTTCAGGACTTAACTCGTACTCTCGCAAGCTTATACCATATCACGACTTAGGGTTTATATTTTTAATCTGCAAATGATTTTATTTAGGAGTCACCTCTAATCAGTTTTGGGTGGATCGATTAGACACCTAAGAAAAGTGACAGGAGAATCACTCTACTCTTACGAACCAGAGATTAAATGAGTTCAGGAACTTGGTTATATTAGTTGGGTAACTAATGCCTTTTCGGTATCTTTTACCCTGTTTATTTTAGAAAATATCTATTAGGCATTTTGGATTGATTTTAGGACATTTTTCCTAACATGTGAGGTCATCAAACGAGTACATAATCATTAACGATTAGTAGTCAAACAAAATATGTAGCCTAAGGTTTTAGCCCTAACTAAGGTGACAACATTCAAAACATGACAATTTATGTAATTATATTTTAATTAAAAACGAACGTGCATAATAATACAATAGTAGGAAAATGACATGCAAAATACTACCATATAACCCTATAGGCCTATCAGACTCAAACCTGATTACTAATCAAATGGTTCACATAATTTAGATAAATATTCGAAGACCAATTTCTAAACTATTTCCTAATTTTAAAAGAAATAAAAAAAATATTTTTTTTACTATTTATTTTTTCATAATAATAATAATACTTTTAAAAATAAAAAATTAATTTATTTTTATTTTTTTAAAAAATATATTTTTTAAAAAATATTAATATAATAATAAATCGGGTCGGGTCAGGGGACCCGGGTTGCGTCAAATTAGACCCTGGTCAACGGACCCTGATCCATATGTGTTGACCCGGGTTTTGGACCGGATCGGACCCGGTCCGGTGGAAAAAGCCAAAACATGATCGGTTTGACCGATTGAACCGGCCCTGTCTGCCTGCAGACTAGCTAACCGGGTCTGCGAGCCGGTTCAGGCCTGTTCTGTAGGCCGATCCATAGGCATGTGAGAACGGCGGCTAGGCAAGATCCGGCAATTTGCCAGCCGTCTCGCCCAGCCATAGGCCTTGGCCTCCTTAGCTGGCCGAGCTAAGGAAGCCCCCACTTGGCCGGCCACCTTGGAGCTAGCTAGGCCAATCGCCGGGCGAGCCCCGACCAGGGCTCTTTGAGCCCAAATGGTAGTCGAGGATGGGCCAGCCGATCCAGGCAAAGGGTTGGCCTCGTCTAGCCTCCGGCGGCCACCACAAGGCCAACCTAGGCCAACTAGTACGCCTGCAGACCCCAACGCTGCCGATCGAGGGCCAAAATAAAATGACATCACTCAGGTATTTCGTCGAACACATGGAGAGCATGACCAAAACAGGGGGATTTTGATCTATTCCGAGACTCCAACGTCCTCCGATGGCCACCACTCACCTTCTAACACAACGTCTGGACCGAGGGTAAGGGCGGTATGGGTCGAGATTCGCATGAAACGGCCTGCGCGAGTCCCAGCCAACCGGTAAACCAAAATAGGGGAAAAATAGGGGTCGGGGTTGCTTACCTATTGGGCTACTTCCGAGTGGCTTGTCGGCTACTCCACGGGAGATGGCGAGACTACTGGGACCTGCAAAACACTCCAAGACTTCTCTCTTGCTCTCTATTTCTCACTAACTCTCTGAAAATCTCTCTCTCTCTCTCTATGTTCTCTGACTCTCGGCTATTCTCTCTCTTCTCCGGCTTATATGGTGGTCATCGGTCGCCTGCCCTGTTCCATTGAATGCACTGCACCGGCCTACCACTCCTAGCAAGACTTTCATGGTCAACTCTGTGCAGTGGAGCGGATAACTCTCGTTGTCCCAAGCGGTGGTTGGGACAGGGGAGAACAAAGGAGAGAGGAGAGAGGGAAAGGGACCGGCCATGGGGAAAAGAAAGGGAAGAAGGAGCTGGGCTAGGCCATGCCCAGCTTGCGCGAAGGGGAAGAAAAGAGGTGGACTGGGCCCACGGGGGGGGGGGAAGTGGGGGCCGGGTCAACCAGCCCAACCCGCATTTAATTTTTTTAAAAAATATTTTTAAAATTTTTAAAATTTTAATAATAGTTTTGTTTGAAAATTAATTAAGTAAATGTGTCTATAAGCCCTATTAATGCAAATGTGCCTAATGCCTATATGCAATGCAATTATAATTAATTAATTAATTAATTTTTTGTTTAGAAATTAAGGAAACTAATCCCTAAAATTTTTATAATTAATTTTGGGCAAAAATTAAAATAGGTATCAACAGAAAGCTATATGTACATTTGAATTTCATGAAAAGATATTTGAATTGAACATTTTTTAGATTATGCAGCTAATGTGTAGAGATGCGTTTTGTTTTGGGGAAGATTCAATTGTATTTTGATTTTTTCTTTTTTGGATGCTTTCAACATGTCTTTAATCTCTATGGCCAAAAAAGAGAAAAAAATTTGTTGTCCCTCTACCAATGTCATTTACGCTGTAGATGTGTGTTCTTTCAATGAAGAGTGATCTATACTTTATATTTTTGTTTTAGGATTTTGTTAACAAGTACTCCCATGACATGTCTTAAATACTTAATCGAGGAAAATTTCATATTTTATGCACTATTTGTCCGGGGTTATGTTTGATTGCATTGAAAATGGAAACATTTTTCTAATGGGTATGGTTAACAAGTATCCGGAGGCATTTGTTTAACAATACCACGTTTCTCCCTAATGCTTTCCATTCTAAAACATGTTTGGTCTTCTCTACCGAAGTTGTTTGCTGCTTAGCAGGCCAGTAACAAAAACCCTTGAGTGAACATTCTGCAGTTCTAAAAGTGGCTGTTGTAGATACTACTTTGTAAAAGTAAAAGCTTCCACATAGCAAAAATCCCCGCACATGCTCCTAATTTTGTTATTTACTGTATCGTTCATGACTCAAGCATTGGACTAGGATTCGCAATCCAATTGACGGTTGTACTTTGATTTTGCTTACAGCCTTGGGGTATCTACTAAAGCTCTTAAAGCGACCCATTTACCGGTACGGAGCCTGTCAACTTTGTAAACGTATCAATAGATCATTGATGTTTCTATCACTCAGTTACATTACCACTTTTAAAGAAAGGATGCATCCCATGCCGATAAAATGTTTGTCGGATTATATAATGTGTGCACTTTCTTCAATGAATACGGTTCCTTGTGACTCAATATCAATTACAAAATTGTATGTGACATCATCATGCTTCATCTGCTTGTGATACACATGGTTTTTGGTCAAATGTATTGCACTTTGGTTGCTGTGATAAATAACAATCTTCTCTTATAACAATCCTAGATTGAAAACGGTGTGGAACAAAATAGTTACATTTCATGAATAGAGGACTATGCTAGCAAACTCCTATCTTTGGTCCTTACAGTTTTTCAAGAATTTTCATTAATTTCATGAATGAGTTTTAAGGATAAATTAATCTAACCAAAACATGGAATTTGAAAACGGTGTGGAACAAAACTTTTAGGTTCAGGAAATATCACTTCTCACTGATGTTTTTGAATGTAGTGTCACACCCCGAATACAACCAAAACGAGATCGTAACACGGCCGTCCTTTCACCCAAAGGACGCAGCCTAAACTTAAACAAGACCCGAAAACATCAGAGCTTTCTAAAACCATCAAAAGGATATATACAAATCCAACAAAAAAACTATTCCAATAGCACCACGACACTATGTACAACGTACCCAAAATCCCACAATCAAAAAGAAATCCCCCGACTAGCGCCTGCTTACGTCCTACTTGCAGCCAGCGGAAGAATCTGAAAGGTATATAAGATAAGGGGTGAGCTACCACGGCTCAGTGAGTAACATATTTCTTCTAAGTGAATCGAACAATCACTATGCAATAGTATGAAAAATATCACAATCCATAACTCAAACTCGATATACAATATAGCAAAAAATATCTCAAATGTATAGTAACTTTTCAATAAAAGTCATCCGTATCAGATTACGCAATAAAAACTCACCTAATAACAATAGCCAATCATCAATGGTTTATCCATTGACTAATTTCATTACATAACACGTCGATGGTTTATCCATCAACCAATCTCATGCTCGTCATCAAACTATGGTTAAGTTTAACGCCGTGACAAAGGCTATCAAGTTTACCCCTCTTGGCAAGGTCTACCACCTATTATAAGCCGGCAGTTCGGTCCAGAAGGATACCTTGACAGTATGCATACTCCTCCCTCAACGGGTTATTAACATAGTAATACGAGCAGCAGTAACTTATAACTCAATCCAGAAATTCATAATCAACACCAATAAATCCATTTCACAAAACATTTCGCAACAAGAATAGCTCTCGGTTAATCCTCTTCACAAAACATTTAATATAAACATTCACAAAAGCTTCATTTCAATAACGTCATAAGACTTTTCAACTCATTTCACAATCGACAAGATGTAGTAAATGATCGATCCAATTTATGCAGAAAACATGCTTGACTGTATTAAAAATTATCTCATTATCAAAATATGAATTTGTAAATTCATAGAAGATATAATGTCCATCACCTAGTAATCCACAACTCACCTAGTAATCCACAACTAACTCATATGTGTTACTTGAGCCAACGGTTCCAAAATCCTATTAAACATACGGAAAAACGAATCAAAACCGAGTAATATTTCCCCCTAATGCGCGACTCAAATAAGCTAAGGCTAACTAGCCAATAATCCGACACCCACATGCCTGCGACGGCTTGCTCAATGGAAAAATCTAATGCCAACCACAATGAACAACTCGCGCGCCAAATTTCCGCATGTCATAATTTCCTCCACCGGACTCTATTTTGCGCGCTCTTATAGTCAAAACGAAGCTCATCTAGCATGCTATGGATGTCCCAATATAGCCAACCCAAACAACAGCCCAAAAAGGGCAATAAAAGCCCTGGAAAGTACTGTTCACGAAATTCCAGATTATGCTCTCAACTTAAAAATTTGATTCCAGACAAACCGTAACTCTGAATTGATATTTATCAAAGCGCACAGCCCCACAACACTATAATCTTTCATTTTCATAGATATTTAAGACTTGACAACCCAAAAACTTAGACTACGCAGCTCAAATTCACATAACTTTTATTTCCGAGCTCTAATCGAAAAATTACTCCGATAGGCCTAACGAGGGTTGCGAGTACTTACTAGTCATTGCGTTACGTAGTCGGAACAGCTCAGTGAGGACCCGCGCACATAAATCCTCCCTTTCTCTTCTTCCCTTTCTCTTCTCCTTTTTCCTTTTCTTCTCCTCTGTTTTTTTTCTCTGTCTTCCCCGACCAGCTTATGCTTCCTTCCTTTTATCTTCACTTTTTGACTTTTTTTTTTTCTCCTTTAGCCTAAGTCTTTTGACCTGGTCAAAAGAAGAGGCAAATATTACATGTAGTAACTTCTTCTAGTGCTCCTCTATCTTTTGCATCGTTTGCATGTACTGGGATTTTGTTATTTTCTACTAAACTAATCACTACTTACCAAACAAAGGCACTCCACTTAAATTGTAAAATAACCCTGCACAAATCACATCTGCACCATACATCATACTTCCTTTCGTCTCAAGATCAGAATTTTCTAAGTTAAGTTTCTATACGGATGTTCAATTGATGTTTTAGGAGGTAGGAATTTAATAACTAAAACATGCTTGGTAAAAGTTACAAAAAGACTAAAATTATCTTCAGGACCTCGAAGTAAACATTTCCTCTAGATCGAGGTCCGAGATTATCTACTTTCGTATCCTTTTTTCCTGGAACTATCCCTGATAATAGACTTGTCCCTCCCATTGAAGCTTAACATAGGATTGCTTGTTAATCACCATATTGATTAGCATACTCCACATTAATACATTACACCATCTTTTTTTATTTATTTAAATTTTGGTATCGCATAGCATAAGGATGAGAAGGAGGTCTCAATCAACCGGTTAGGCTTTTACCAGGCCTTTTTATTACTCTAGGATCCGGGGACTATGATCATTCATCAGACCCCTTTATTATGATCAATTCTGTGCGGGCCGTTGAAGCTCTCCAGTACCGGTTATACCCTCCCTTGAATGATCATCTCATTCATCGTAGGAGGGAATTTTGGTAAGGTGCGATGATGATAATGTGTTTCTTGCACTTCAATTCCATGCGATATAATTTGGGGCAAATGAAGAGATGGGGGGCGCGCGTGAGATTTTTCGAGTGCAGCGAGAAAAGTTACTAGAGAAATGAGATCGCTCATAATTAAATAAATCTATCATATGCACTGGTTTCGTAGTCCTAACTTACACTCCTCGCATTATAAGAATTGTGTGCATTGTTCTGGGGATTGAGCTGTTCGCTTGATTTCACGCGGCAAAGAGCAAGGACAGATCAAAGTTGGAAGGTCCCGATCCAGATTTTGCGATGTTAACTAACGAGTGGTTTAGGGCATTGAACCGGTTGTGTCAATGCGTTTTGAAAGCTAGATTAGCTTTCAAAACGCATTTAGACAACTAGGTTAACTTTGGAAGGCTGCGCACCACCAACAACCATTGTCGAGGTGAAGCCTGATCAACCTTCGAAGACTACGCACCACCAATGCCCACACATCGGGGCGAATCTGTCATCCACAGAGAGAGAGAGAGAGAGGGGAGCGAGAGAGAAGAGGCCAAATTTGATTTTTCCTATTGTTTTTTTTATATTGATTTTAGTTTTGTGTTTAGAGTTAGATGGCCAGGTAAACTACCATGTTGATCATTCGGCCTTTTACTTTTTATATCAATGGTTCTTTCGCTTATATCCGACTTCATCCTATCTTAGACAAGACACACAAGATAGGATAAAATCCTCATCGAGTCTTCCCCCTTTTCAATCCTCCAAAAAGATCCTGTGTGGCCTTATTCCTTAGACTAGTTATTAAACCGATGTTATATTAGGAAATAGTGTAACCTACAAGGATTCAAGTAAATAAACAGAGGTTTCCTACGTTATCATATTTGCATTTGCAGTATGGGCATAGTTTAATTAGCCTACAAACTCTTATTTCTTTAAACTCAATCTAAGTTTATTTACACGCGGGGGCTTTTGTTACCTTATTATTGTAATATATTTTGTCGAGTATTTGAATATTATTGGTTTGTTCCAACACTCAGCTTGATATTTTACCACCAAAAGAAGAAAAAAATAGATTGTAACTTCTTCATGCTCGATCGTTCCGATGTACATTAGAGCATGTTTATTTATGCTAGTGAACAACCTCTTTTTTCCATCATAACTTTAAATATTATCTAGTTTTTAAAAGTCATAAAAGAATTATAAGTGAATCTATGTATCAAAATATGTATATCGTAAACTTTGGGTTGTTATAGATTAAAAAAAAGTCAAAATGTGTGCATTGTAGAATTTGAATTAAGCAAAAAGTAGGGTGTAAAACATGTTCGGACATGCTCTAAAATGATCGAAGGGGAAATGAACATATTGAAATATCTCATATCGTTTGACAATGAGGTTGATATGCTCTTAATGGTTATCCTCCACCTATCATTTTATTCTTTTGGATTGGATTTCTAACATAATACCAGAGTCAAGTTCTGCCTCTTTCGGGTAGGTATCCACTGCGTTAGCCAAGTTCACATACTCATTACATCATGGAGTTTATATTCTTATGCATTATAAAATCAAGTTGATTATGCATATTCCTAATTGATTATAACTAGTATTATGTTTATTTAATTAGCTTAGAAAATTACTAAGGTAAATTGTGTTTATGAGAAAGTCAAATGGTAAAAAATGCTCGGAGCATTTATTAATGGTCATCAATAGTATTTTAAAAATAAAAATATTTTATTTGAAAAATGGAAAAAATATTATAATAAATACTTTTTTTTGTAAATTTGTAAATGTGCTGATATGCCTCATTATTAGTTTAAGGAACGCAGACCGAAAATAGAAAAAGCAAAACCCGTTTTGATTTCAATTTGCAGGAAATTAATGCTCAGTCACGCGGCAATATTTCCACACTGTTTTTCATTTCCTCATTCGTTTGGTTGCGTACGTATTCCAAATTTTTCCACAACTAACCATTTTTCCGGAATTCCTCTGTTTTAAATTTTTTTTTATGAAAATTTCTCTTTTTTTGTTTTTTTCCTAAATACGAGGAAGTAAATAAATTCCTCAGAAATTGAAGAATTTAAACGGTTTCCTGGAGGGGGGAGGAGGGGCAATCTTGACCACCATAGGAGAGTGGTCCGAGATGCCTGGAGCCAGGAAGGAAGCCTCAGAAAAGGAGAAGACCTGTTGCCAAAGATCATTAATTAAAACCCTGTCAATCTTCCGAAGTTTCCGAGTAGAACCTGAGGAAGTGGACCATGTGAAGCGGCGCCCCACATATCTTAAATCATCTAAACCATTCAGATTCAAACACTGGTCCAGCTCATCAAAAGCAGGAAGCCACTGAGTATCACTTCCGATTCTATCAGACCGATCGCGAATGGCATTAAAGTCACCAGCAACTAGCCATGGAAGACCACAAGAACTCAGATGAGTAAGTTCAGCCCAAAGCGATCTACGTTTTATATAAGTGTGTTCACCATAAACAACAGATAGAAGGAAAGTTTTCTGCATTTCAGACATAGTAATGCGAGCATGTATCAGCTGGGCCGAAGTAGATAAAACCTCAAGTTCGATTCTAAGCGAATCCCAACCAATCCATATTCTGCCAAGAGGGGAGTGCTCATAATTAGCTAACCAACTCCAACCAGGGATAAGGTTTCTCTTTATGGCATTAAAACTAGCCAACTTGGCTTTTGTCTCAATGATACCAACACACGACAGATTATGGTGTCTAACAAAAGAGCGAAACTCAGCTTGTCTAAGAGGGTTAACAAGACCCCTAACATTCCAAAAGCCAAAAAACATATATACAGCAGAACAGGGAAAAAAAACAACAGTCACTTCTTGGAAGACTTCCTCCTAGACCTGTTCTTAGGAGCCTTGGAGGAGGACGTCATGTCAAGTTCCGAGACAGCAGGAAGAGCCTTTGGCATTTCGGAGACAGTAGGTTGCTGGGCCGGCTCACCAGGAAGGCCAATAACAAGAGCACGAGATCTTGTAACGGGGGGGATTGATAGGGAGAAGGCCGCTGGCCAGCCACGCTGGGAGAGCTTGCACCATCCTCTGCAAGGTCAGAATCAGAAGAGAATACAGATAAAGATCCAGAAGCGGAGGCAGAATGACCAGAGGCAGAAGGCTGAACAACAGGTTGAGGAAGAGGCTCCGTCCCCTGATATAGCGAGGAGGTTGGCTCGGAGACCAGAACAGGGGAACTGGATAACACCGAAACAGGGGAGAGGCCAGCAATCGGGACAGCTTGGGATGCTTGAGGTTCAGGCCTGCTACCATTTAGATGGGTAGCTGAGGGATTGGGCTGTGACGCCTGGATGGCCTGGAGGTTGCCCTTCTTGGTGTCCTGAACCGGCGCCCCTTCTGCAATATCACCTCGGGATGGGCTGGCTCTAATCTGTTCTGACCCAACAAAGGCACTTTGTGAACTATTCTGAGCTTGGGGGGGGCTAAAAACAGGGGCCAGACCAGCCCCATCCCTATCGTTCCTAAGGATAGTCTGGTCTGGTACAGGGCAGTACTCTTTCTCTGCAGGTTCAACATGACTGCTATTGATATAATCAGCAGCACTAGATATGTTCCGAGGACTGTTCTCAGTAAGGGGAGGGCTAATGGCAGGAACCAGAGAGGCCCTTTCCTCAATGTTGACAACCGGAGACTGACCTGGATGAGGGGATGGACCGTGGCCATCGGGAAGGTGCATCGCCCCTGGACTAACTCCAGCAGAACGACTGAGAGTTCCAGTCGGGTTTGCCTTGCCATTGCCTTTCTTGCGTTGGACTTGGGTCCAAACCTCAGAGTCCTGTGGCCGAGAGGAAGTACCAGGTCTGTTCTTCGCCTGAGCTTGAATACTCGCAGATCCCAGAGTAGAAAGACCAGAAGCACACTGAAAACCAGGTGAGCCCGTCTTGTGCCCAAACAGCCCACAGGAGGTGCACGCCAAGGGCCGCCACTCATACTCTACTTGAACCAAATTTACATCGTCATCCCATCGAACTTTCACGCTCTCTGGTCGAGGCTTTGCAGCGCTAACTTCAATACACACCCTTGCATAAGAAATACGGGTCATGTTCTCGGTTTGAGAATCCACATAGAGAGGCTTACCGATAGCACTTGCGATCCTCCCTATTCCGGCCGGTGACCATAAGGCAAACGGAATCTCTCTCAACCTCACCCAAATCGGGATTGAGTCCAAGGCGCCCTTTTTGAGTTTAAGTTTAGGGTGCCATTGTTGCAATAACAAAGTGCTACTAAAGATAGTAACCGGTCCTAGTTCAATTATCTTACGGCGATAACCTTCATCCGGGACCCGAAAGAAATAAAATCCATTCTCATGGAGCTTAACATCAGTTACATAATCCCCCCACGTCTTCTTCACAGCCTCCTCAGTGAGTTTGAATGGGACTTTCCTCCCGACAAAGTGCCCAACAATGCACTCTTGCCAAAAGGGGTTCAGATCAGCCACTATCTCGGGAGAGATGTCTACTACTACCTCACCATTTTCCTCACTAGGGGGAACAAAGTTAAGGGAGTATCCTTTGGTTTGGACCCGGGCCACACTCGCCCAAGATTTAGTTACAGGGGCAGGAGGACGACTGCTGGATGTTTGCCTCCCTTTAGAGGATGAGCCGGCTACCTGTGATCGAAGATCAGATCCAGCGGGGGGACTGGCTATGTGGGCATGTCTAGGGAGGGGTTTACGGCTTCTAGAGTGTCCTCTGCTTGTGCTACGCCTCGCATTCCTTTTCTGACCAGAGGTGGAACCAGGCGGTGGGTTATCTCCATGGAAGGCAACTGATTTCCCTCTAGGCCCAACATTAATAGATTTGGGCATGGAAGTCTCAGCACTAACTAGTTTCTGGTGAGTCTCAGAACCAGGAGGGGGCCCAACCTCATTGAGCGGAGAAGGCAAAGACGTTTGACAGGTTCCAGCCATTCAGACAAAACAGCAAACACCTACCAGTCAAACATAGTAGCACCAGGGAAAAGGAAAACAGGGGAATCTGAAGGCTCCAATACAACAGCACCTAACCAGCCCAATCAACTCCAGAACAGAAGCTAATAGAGCCCATCCAAGGCCTACCCAAATCTCCAAACTCCCCCAACACCAACCACCAGACAGATACGTTCCTTCCAAAGACACGCCGGAATAGGGTATTCGGTCACACCAGAGCAGAGACCCAGTCCAACCAAATCCCAGCACAAAGTGAACCGGAGGGCCTAAATACGGAAGGAAAGCCCTGAGAAAAGAACCTGAAACCACACGGAACGGACCTGAGTCGCGAGCACCGAAACGGGAGAAAGTCGCACCGTCGGAAGCCAATGAACTCCGAAACTCAGATCTGGGCCACCACCTTCAGGGCTGTAAATGGGAGTGATTCCTTCGGTGGTTTGATAGAGGGGGGTCCCAGGAATCTACCCACCAAATTCCGGCTCAATCCGTCGCCGGAGGAAGCCGGAATCAGCAAAAAACTGATCTGTGAACAGTACCGGCGAGGGTGTCTTTCATGGAGATTGTTTCTCAGGTTTGGTCTTCTTCGTTGACGGGGCCGCCTATGTTCATTGTATGCTGTAAACTTAAGCTTCTGAAAGCGCGCCTCAAGCTACTCAACAGAAACTCTTTCTCGGATATTTCCAACCGCACGGAGCATGCTAGATCCGAACTTCTTGCGACTCAAAATGCGCTTGAAGAAGACCCGTTTAATCAGTTGCTAGCCGATAGAGAGACGGCCCAACTTCGGACATTCTCAGCACTAAGGCTTCAGGAGGAGTCTTTCTTTAGACAGAAGTCCAGGGTCCGCTGGCTGAAGGAAGGAGACCATAATACTAGATTCTTCCATCACTTTGTTAATAAACGAAGAATGCAGAATCGTATTATGTCGGTTTTAGATAATCATGATGTTCTGGTGACGGATCCGGCTACGATTCAAACCCACATCGTTGATTTCTTTCAGAACCTCCTCAATGGGCCGTCTATCTCTAATGGGCCCTCGATTGCTGATATTTCTGAATTCACTACTCGTTCTTTGGACTTGGACCAGCAGGCTCTTTTATCTGCTCCGGTCACGGATGGTGAAATTCAAAGAACTTTTTTCAGCTTGGCAAGAGGGAAGGCTCCTGGCCCTGATGGCTTTAATGTGGAGTTCTTCATAGCATGTTGGGATACTATAGGGCCATCCATTGTTCTTGCTATAAAGAATTTTTTCTCTTCAGGGAGGCTTCTCAAACAATTGAATGCTACCATTTTGGCACTCATCCCGAAAGTTCCTCACGCGACGGCGATGACGGATTTTCGGCCCATAGCCTGTTGTAATACTTTGTACAAATGTATCTCGAAAATTTTGGCTAATCGCATTGCTCTTGTGCTCCCCTCTCTCATTAGTCAATCTCAAACGGCGTTTGTACAAGGTAGAAGAATCAGTGACAATATATTGCTCGCTCAGGAGCTTTTTGCAGATTTTCACCACGAGCCGTATCTCCCCAAGTGTGCCATAAAGGTGGACTTCCAAAAAGCTTATGACTCAGTTGACTGGATCTTTCTTGAGAGGGTCCTCCTTGCGTTCCACTTCCCGACAAGCTTCGTCAAGCTTATCATGGAATGTGTATCCTCTGCAAGATTCTCAGTATCCATCAATGGTGAGCTCCATGGCTTCTTCCCGAGCTCCAAAGGGGTTAGACAGGGGGACCCTATATCCCCTTATCTATTTACTCTTGTCATGGAAGTTCTATCCGGAATAATTCAAGCTAAATCGAATAGGCCGGACTTCAAGTTCTTCTGGCGGTGCAAGGAAACTCGGCTATCCCACTTGTTCTTCGCGGATGATGTACTCTTATTCGCGGAAGCAAATGCGTGTACTATCCAACTAATCAAGGATGCTCTTGACCTTTTCTCAGGGTGGTCAGGACTTTCACCGAACGCAAACAAGAGTAATATATTCTTGTCCGGAGGGTCTCCCGAGCTTCAAAACCAGATTTGTGCTTGTCTTGGCTTCCAACGTGGATTCCTACCTTTTCGGTATTTAGGGGTCCCAGTTATTTCTTCCAGGCTGTCCAAAGAGGATTGTAAGGCGTTGGTGGACTCTATCACTGCAAGGGCTAGATCTTGGACCCAGCGGTTTCTCTCTTATGGAGGCCGTCTTCAGCTTATCAAATCCGTGTTGCATTCCATGCAAGTATACTGGGCCAGCATTTTCACCCTCCCAAAGTCTGTTCTCCATGACATTGAGACTGTTTTAAGACAATTTCTTTGGAAGGGCCCAGACCTCGGTGTAGGTGGTGCAAAGGTCTCTTGGGCGGATGTGTGTTTACCTAAGGATGAGGGTGGACTCGGGATTCGCAGGCTGGAAGACTATAACATTGCTTTATCTTTGAAGCATATTTGGATTCTCTTTTCTGATAAGGAATCCCTCTGGTGCAAGTGGATCCACTCCAATTTTCTCAAGAGATCCAATTTTTGGATTGCTACAAAACCCACGTTCTGTTCGTGGGCCTGGAAGAAGATCCTAGATCTACGGTCCTCCTTTTCAGATCTTTTCAGATGGAAAGTTGGAGATGGTCGGGGGACTTCTTTTTGGTTTGACTCGTGGCACGAAAGAGGTCCGCTCTTTAAGATCTTTAGCGACATGGAAATATACCGGTCTCGCATTCCTAGGCATACCTCTGTGCGGTGTTTCTTTGATTCGGTTTGGCAAAATTCCGCAACTTTGGATTCTTTCCTAAGTTGGGCGGAACCAGCCCCTATATTTATTGATTCGCCGGACTCATATACTTGGAAGGCTCATCCCTCTGGTGTCTTTTCGGTCGCCTCGGCTTGGGACCACATCAGACCCAAGGGCCGGCCCTCACCATGGCATTCCTTTGTTTGGGATCGGGATATGGTCCCGCGGCATTCGTTTCTACTATGGCTTATTTCCCGCCGCCGAATACCTACCCAAGCCATGTTGATCCAATATCGTAGGATTAACGATGGATCTTGTGCATTCTGTCACTCCTGCCCTGATTCCATCGACCACTTGTTCTTTGCGTGCCCTCAGACGGCTAGACTTGCCTCGACCTGGGCTTCAAAGTGTGACCTAACGTGGACGAACCAACCATGGAGAGTATTCATTGGATGGGCTATGCAACAGTTCGGCGGATCTTCCTTCTCCCAGCGCATTTCCCGTTTCTCGCTTGGAGCTTTGTGTCATCTTATTTGGATGGAGAGGAATAATATTTTATTCAGAGAGAAGAATTTCTTTGCACCAGGGATGGTTAACCATCTTATTAAGGTGGTTAAGGATAAAATTATCTCTCTTGGCCAAGTGGCGGATACTCCCCAAAATAGACGTTTACAAGCGAACTGGGGTCTCTCCCCGGCTAACCGTGGGACCAATACTTAGGAGAGTGGCGTTGATGCTTCTTCGATATGATCTCACTGGTTGTATCATTGGTTGATGGATTTTGCTGCGGGATAGACGTTGTGAGAGTTATTCTTGCCTTGTATTGTTGCGGCTTCTTCGGGTTGCTTCTCATTCATTAGGTGGCTGCCCTCCGGTGTCCGGGTGCCCTGGCTGTGGTGGTCTCTTAGTTGCGGCTGCTTTGGCGTATTCTTGGCGGTCATCACTCAGGTGTATCAGCAGATTCGGATCTTATCTCCAGGTGGTACTACTGGCTGGGCTGGTGGTATGGTTTGTTTGGGCGTTGCTCCCACCATCGGCATGTTGCTGCTTCTTCCGGCTGCACTAGGTTGATCATGCGGATTGGATCCTGTTTCTTCCGGCTGCATTAGGTTGATCAAGTGCTTGGGCTCCTGTCTTCTTCGATGATCGGGTGCTGCTCCAGAAGTTTTGCTTGTTTTTACATAGTCTGGACTGGATTGTATTTTCTTTTCTTTTTGTTTGGGCTATGTTTGCTTGTACCTAGTTGGTTGTTGGTTTTCCTGTTCCTGCTGGTCCGCTATTGACCCTGTCTGGACATCTCTGTGTCCTAATATGGTCAGGTGCTGGATTGAGCTTAGGTTGTAATTGGCTTTATGATTAGTTATACAATTTACCTTACCAAAAAAAAAAATAAATAAATTCCTCACCTATGGAAAAATGAGGATCAAGTAATCAAGTCAGCGATCGAAATGTGCATGGATGGACAAATTATGAGATTAATATAACTTGTTAAATGAAAAGTCGAACTTATAGAATGTATCTCATGCCACATTAGGCAAGACGTTGTTATAAGGTAGAGTTTTCTTTATCAAAAGTCAGAACCTAAATGGACAGTTCGGATTCGAGATGCTTCATTGTATCTCAATTAGTATGAAAAGTCAATCCATTTGTTTCGCCTAATTTAATTTAAGATAAGGCACAAATAAGATTGTAGGTAGATGCAGGGGCAATTGAGACGTACTTTTTTATTTTGTACTCTTTTCCCTCTTTTTTATATTGTCTTTGATAGTATGGAAATTTAAATATGTATGGTGAACCCTCCTCTCACATCAAGTAAGAAGCGAGCTAAAATGCGAAATGTCGGACCCAAGTTGAATATATATATATTTAAATGCACGAAAAATATATCCTGCACCATGCACAAATATTGCGCAGTTGTAGGTTGTAACCAACCTTTGCATGATAGGGTATGAGGTGAGGAGAAAATCCTGCCATTTCCAGACTTTAGTGGAAAATTTTGCGGATATTGAAGAAAGCTTCTTCGCTCTCAACCATGGCCATCATTTTGGCTCCGCATGCTTCGTCAGCTCACAACGCTCGCAACTCAGCTCACTCGACGAAGACAAAACAGATTACCTTCATTCATGCTCACTTGCTTCCCGAGGGAACCTTTTGAGAGATAATTTCTGTATATCTGCTTTCTGCAGGCAATGATAGCCAGAGAGCGTGCTCGAGCAGAGTTTCAAGATTGGGAGAAGAAAGAAGAGGAGTTATGGCTACTGGCTAATCTCTATGTCAATTACCCCATCTCCTGTGGTCTAGTCTTCAGAGGCATCATTTTGACAATTGTTTTTCTCAATATGGTGAGTCTTTCACACATTTTCTCTTGCAGTTTCATTTTGATCAAAGCAAAGTCAGATCAGAGATCAGATTGCATGAAGGGCATGCAAAAGCAATTGATTTTCTATTTAAGCACTTCAATGGTTCAGATGATCTGGATATTGAATTGAATGAACCTTTCATGGTCTTCACGGTGAAAATTTAATGTATTCTAAGATTAAACTGCCTATTCTGACAGACATTGTGCTTCTTTGCCTTTCCTACTTGTATTTTATTTTCTTTGAAAAGCTATATGATTTGTTACGTAAACAAGGTATTGAAGAGGTACTCTTCTATGTAAATTTATGAAAAGAGATTATGCTAATAACTATGATTAGAAACAAAAAGTCTATATTTTGTTAATAGAAACTCAACTTCTTTAAAGTCTTTAACCTATTCACCATACATCTAGTTGCTTGGCTCAAGGAATAGAACTTTCCCCACCCTCAAAACAAGTCTAGAAATTGAAGGAGGAATAGGACATGGCGGGTTTTGTCTCGTTTTTGTCATTGATAAAGCGAATGTCTTTCAAAGCCCTGCGGTACTTGCTGACTTAAAAAGCTCATAGCTCCTGCATTCGATCGTCTCAACAAAGAGTGATAAATTGATCCACGGTTCACTAATTCACATGCTCTTTTATAAGGACATCTGCCAGCCTGTAGTGTAGCCTCTATTCTGCTTACTGTCCCTGTTAAGATGCCCTCTTAAAGAGCCTCCGAACGGTGAAAGTCACTCAGATTTTCTATTTGAGATAAAATGCTTAAGATCAAAAATCTTTTAAAGAGGGAGTTCAGTAAGGGTTGGCTGAAAATTTTCGTTCAGCATTAAACACATCCTACGCTTCTTTATGCCTTGTCCCACACAGGTACTTATACATCTAATTAAAAAGCTGTTTGACTTTCACTTTTGAGCCATCCATGTACATGAATAGCTTCACCGAATTATTTTCGTACATGTTTTTGGAAAGTAACAATATTCCATACTCATCTGTGGCTGACCTGAAAATGTCAGCAGATGGACAGACGTATCAACCTTTAGCGTCTGCAGTCCATGTTATTCTAACAATTGACAGACGTACCTATTCCTCTTATGGTAACTGATTATCTTTTACCATGGTTTTATTTCCTATCATTGTCTAAAGTTTCTTCATTAGCATCTAATGACCAGCATATCTTTTATATAGAAGATTGGTTTGATAGATTCTTTCACTTTGCTTGGAGATCACGTTTGCTGTTACTTGGATTTGAGCTGAGAAGAGCTTGTTTGAGCTGCCTTTGACTTGGCTGCTGCTACATTCTAAATTGAATTTTAGCCTTAAGTCCTCTTTCCCGTCCTCCTCTTTTCCCTCGTTTTGACTTTTATTGGATTGAAGAATTAGGATTTGAAACTTTTGAAATTGTTGTATTTCCTAAGACACAACATAAAGGAAGTCTGTAACGCCCCGCACCCTCCAAGCGTGCGATCATCCCTCGATGGTTGATCATTGAGTGCGACGTCCCAGACACGTCGCCGATCCAACCCAAACATCAGAGATTAGGCACGCGCGGAAACAATAGAAACAACCCGGACAATTAATAATAACACGGGGTAACAATAGCACAAAACAATAATTGTAATTCATACACTTGACAAACGCATACGACGTCCATAAAAGACAATCCCCAAGCTAAGCCACAACAGTAAAACCACAATTCTCGAAAGGGAAATAGTCGCAAACTTAACTCCTCTACAAAAAGGGAAACTCAAAATGCCGGGTACTTGACCCGTCCTCAATCTCCAAGATACCCTTGCAGCGTCTCCAATCACTCATGGTCGCGGATATGAAATGGTTATATAATAACCGTGAGAACGAGTCTCAATAAGCAACCCCCTAAACCCCACATAGGCCAATGCGTATCCAGACAAGTCGTACATGCAATCTACCCCATAACGTATAGAATTCGCATCATTGTACTCACCTTGCCATCAAACCCATGTAAACTCTGCACATTAGTCATCATGCGATAATGCAATAATGGTAATTAAATAACACATCATAATTGCTCAAATACCAACCACAAATACACTCAATCAATCCAACCAATTCAACCAGTCAATTCAATCACACGCTCAACCAGCCAATTCAGTCACACGCTCAACCAACCAATTCCGTCACACTTAACTAGCCATTTCAGTCACACTTAACCAGCCATTTCAATCACACTCAAATCGCATGTGTGAACGAACATCTTTCTCACGATCCGCGCCACTGCACCTCAGGTTTATTCTCACAGCCCGCGCCACTGCGCCTCATGCTCATCTAGCACATCGGCCATTCATACTTTTACACAGACCGCCGTCAATACGTCCCAAGTCTGTAGCCCTCCGATCGATCCGGGCTCAATTTCCAATGACCGACGTAAACACGTCCTGGTCTAATACACCTTTAACGGGCCACCGTCAACACGTCTCAAGCCCGTGTCCATTTGGCACACCGGCCAGTCAAGCCTTCACACGGATCGCCGTCAACATGTCCCAAGTTCGTAGCCCTCCGATCAATTCGGGTTTGCAAGCGACAGACATACACACGCCATTCAATTCAATCAATTTCACGCCGATTACATCAATCAATCCATAATCACAATTCAATTCAATTCACGACAAGCCACACCAACCCACAAACTCGAAATTTAATCGGCCACATACAAACATCCAATCCACCCACGAATACCACAATAAGCCAATCATTGACCCACCAATATTAGCCACTAATATGCACCCAAAACCATTCAAGTCGGCCACAATCAAACGTCAATTTTCTCCACACACACCACGACAATACGGTCATTTAGCCCACCATAATTAGCCACTAAGTAAGCCCCACAAATATCGCAATTTCATATAACAATTACGCACATACAAATATTGACCCTATTCCATGTTTAGCCCCTAAACCGGTACTAATTATCCCTAGACAAGTCTAATAATACCCAATATACTAGGTAGGGTTTAGGAAGTCACTTACCAAGTTTTGGCCCAGGAAAAAGTCGGCTCGAGTCCAAAATGGCCCGGGTGAACAGTACCGAACTAGGCGGGGGCGCGGGCTAACGGGCGTGCTGACCGGCCAATGCGGGCACAATGGCCGATCAGCGTGCCTAGCGCGCAGGCACGGCGGACATGCGGCGTGCCCGTGGCGCGCGGGCGAGCGGATAAGCAACGTGCCGGAGCGATGGGCCGGCTGAACAGGCAACGCGCTTGGGCGACGAGCGCAGGCACGGGCGCGGGCGCGGGAGCGGGAGCACGACTTGTTGCACGGGCAACGAGCAGGCCACGGCCTGCGCTGGCCGAGTCTAGCTGGTTGGGCTGGCTAGCTGGGACTGGCTGGCCGGCCGGGGCAGCGACAGGCGGCAGTAGCGACGGCGACGGCGGCGAGCTGGAGGGGGAGAGGTAAGCCGGGGGTGAGGGTGAGAGGGAGAGAGAGTTGGGGGTGGCGGGGCTCGGCCGGGGCGGGGTAGCTGCGTCGCCGCAAGAGCAGCGGGCGAAGGTGAGCTCCGGTAGCCTAGTGAGCTGAGCTCGCGGTGGCGGCGCCGGGCGTGGAGGACAGAGAGAGAGAATAGTCGGTTGGGGTGGTGGCTGGCGGACGGCGGCTGAGCTGGCCGGCGACGGTGGCGGCACTCGGCAGTCAGGCAGGCTTGGGCGGCGTCGGCTGGGCGAAGCAGAACTAGACACGGCGGAGAAGAAAAGAGAAAGAAGAAGGAAAGAAGAAAGAGGGAGAGAGAAGGGAGAGAGAAGGGAGGAGAGAGGAGAAAGAGAGAGAGAAAGTTTACATGGGGAAGAGGAGGGCTGAGGGGACGTCTGCATGGAGCAAACGTGCGCTGCCAGAGGAGAGAGGAGAGAGAGAGAGAAAAGAGAGAAAAAAAAAGGATTCAATCAAATAATTATTACAATCCAACTGCCCATATTCAAAATCAAAAACGATCTACCGGTTCAAATTAAACCTCGAATATAATAAGGGACAAAGGCCAAATCAATTAAGTCAAACTACAACGAGGGAGGTCTACTAGTCTAAATTTGTACCCAGTCGAAAATTCATTTTTCCACTATTCTTGACAATTTCGATGTTGGCCACGAAAATCTCGACACCGTCCAATTTATTTCGTCCCGGAACTCAAGAAATTCGACACCGAAGTTTGGGCTCTAAATAATGGTCAAATTCGATCGAGTGCGATTCTAGCGAAATCTCTAATTTAAAAACAATAATCGGGAGTGATCAGTTTCCGGGCGAGATTTTACTACAAGCACACTGACGAATTACACATTTATTAAATCCCAAAATTGAGTCAAAATCCGGAATGTCACAAAGTCTGTACCAAAAAAAAAATAAAAAGGAAGAAATAATAAAAAAGACGATCTTGCAATTTATGGGGTAATTTCACACTCACTTGGAAGTCATATCTCTCATCCAAAGCTTGGGAATAGGGTGCTGCTTCTGGCCCTAGCTTCTCTTTCCGAGTCTTTGGTGCCAGACAACCTATTGGTGTAAGTCTTAAGCCACAAAAAAGTGTGGATAAAAGCTCCTCAAACAAGCTCTAAATAGTTTATTTTATTTCAATCAGACAATTAAGCTGCTTTGGAAGTGCATCTTTTTCAGTTTGGGGTTTGATTCAGCAGTTTGATACTCGACTTCAGTGGTTGATAGGAGGTGGATCATAAACTGTTGAGCATACAGACTCTGCTTTAATTGCCCATGAAGTGTATTTGTTGTTAAAACTATGGTGTATAAATATCCCTATAGGTATTTCCAAAGAAATGTATAAAATGAGAACTCATTGCGTTGTTTGTAATCCTAATAAAGTATTCAAAATAAATTTTTGATAAATTGAATTTAGAGAGGCTTATTATTATGGTAGCTTACTGTCCAAGCCACTGCATTTGATTCGGGGCTCAACAGTGAAAGAAATGGTAGAGCTTCGTGGTGACAACAAAATGCATCTCGATTTGGACACCAAGACACCAACACATGTTGAGTACTGGAAGGTAATATGCTTTTTTATTATTTTCATGTGAATGGTTTAGAGATCTTTCATTTAGTGTCTAGTAGTCATTATGTAACTCACTTCTCAGCATCCTTGATCTTGGTATCTATCCTAGTCATGCAAGTGCTACATAAGCTCTATGAGATCATTGACGCTTAACATGGTTGTTTGGCCTTTGAGCAGTGCAAGGATGTTACTTGAAAGTGGTGTCTAAAATGGTGGATTATTCAGAGTAGTATATGAAAAGTTTACCTTCTGGGTCTATATTTTTCTTACTGTGCGGGCACTTCTAGTGGTTTGCAATTGGGAGCTGGTAGAAGCTAGGAAAAAGGACGCATTTGATTGAGCTAGAATGTGTAGGGAGGAGCCTCCTCCTGAGTTGCTTGCAGAAGAAAGGGGAATCCATTCTAGCACTGAAGCAGATGTGAGGGATTATCTGCATAAAAAGACCTACCGAGAATTGGAGGATATACATGCTGGTGTTGAGACTCAGTTGCGTTCTGGCACAGCTAAGGTCGTGGAATTTTGGGAAGTTAGCCACAAACGTATCCACATATACAATGCAAAGGTATTTTTATTTTGATATTCTTCCACTGTTGAGAATGTATATTTGGTACATTAATTTTGCTGAATGAAACATAGGCCTTTTTGAAAGAATTTCACGCAAAAATGCTGCGCAAGCATCTTCAACATCTGGAGCAGCCTGTGGATGTCGTTGATAATCCAGAAACTGCCAATATCCTCAGTCCTATACAAGAAGGTGTGAATGATGGTATGTCTGTCTACTAATAACTTTTCTATAGAAATCTTGTTTCGCCTTTCAGTTCAGACAAGGTACTAAGTTAATATTCCCACGGTTTTGACGCTTAGATAAAGGATCAATGTCCCCAGAACCCTTACCTAAAGAAGAGATGATGGAGTCAGAAGAGGAGGCTGGATCATTTTCTCCGCAACTGCTGCATGGGGATGAAACTGAAGGGGCCGTTGACCCTGAAGAGGACAGGGCTGCATTGGTAACTTCCTTTGCTACCTGCAGACAATTTAGTGCAAAGTGAGAAAGGGTGTGCATCTAACCAGAGGTTTCCGATATATATTTTTAAGAACGGAAAGGAATGGAGGTAATAGAAGAACAACAAAGACGGATGCAAGAAGTAATGGCATCAAAGCCATGGGAGCCATTGAGCAAGGTGATGCAGCTTTGGCACTATTGTGGTGACTTTCTGTTAATTATGTTTTTCAACAGCATTCTAGTGGTATTCACCAGTGGTGGAGCTCATGGGAGAACATAAAGAGAAGATGAATCACAAGACTCTTGAGTTGTCAAAGAAGGCCATACCCAGGTGTTAAAATGCCGATCCAATTTCTAGAAAAGCCTAGAAAAATCCTGCAAAAAAAATCTAGTGCTTGGGCGGCAGAAGTAGTGTTGTAGACGGATGCGGAAAAACAAGAGACAAAACACAAGGATTTACGTGGTTCGATCACGAAGTGATCTACGTCCACGGGTGAGGCAAGACAGATTCCACTATAATCAAAAGAGAGTACAAATTTCAGAAGTCGAAACAAGGACAAAACCTCACGGCTCACCAAAAACTCTCTGAAACAATTTCTCTCTGTGCTACAATGAGAAAACCTAGCAACAGTGCAAATAGGACTCCCGAAAATTTTGCTCGGGGGCGTAGCCCCCGAACCCCCCGCACATTAATTCGCTTCCTCCAGCTTGGGCGGTCCGCTATGGAGATTTGTTCGCTTGCTGCGGGTTGGGCCTATCGGCCCAACCCTTCGCGTCGCGAACTAAATCTCAATTTTCTTTCCACTTTCGGGTCGCACAAAAAATATGTCGTGTCGGGTCATAAACCGGACCGAATACATAAATTCAAGACATATTTAACAAGTAGTGTCCGGAGTTCACTAATTTTGTGTAGAAGTCTCTAGTCCTACACGTGGGAAGCAAGAAAAGCCAGCAGTAGAAGTCTTAGGTAAAGAAAAGTTACTGAATGTCTAGCTGTCCAGCTGTCTAAGTCGGTCAAGAACTAGCGGTGGAGTAGGTGGAGTAGTCGGTGAGGTAAGCCTATAAATAGGCGAGTGGGCGTCCATTTTGTAGAAGACCGGACAACAAAATCTGTCCTTCCTTTTAACACCAACTAATAACAATAGCCTCTCTTGCTTGTTCCCTTGTGCCTCTTTTCGCCACTTTCATCTAGCCTTTGTTCATTGTTCCTTCGTGAATCCCTTGCCATATTTCACGCACACACTTGCACACACGCTTCCGCAAACACCAACACCAGGCTTGTTTCTTCTCTCAGAACTGTATTTTGAGCTTCAAGATCTTCTTCCAGTTATACATGCATTTTACTTTATCAATCACCTTCTGTTGGCTCCAGAAGCAATACTGTGATGAAGAGGATCGGACAATCTAGTTCTGTAAAGAGTATGTCATGTTTAGCTGTAAGATGCGGATGTCACACCCCTCTTCCTAGCCTTGCAATGTCACGCCCCTTTTCCTAGCCTTGCACTGTATCAACAAGCACTCTTTCCTTCAAAGAAAGAAACATGACATACTCATTTCCGAACTAGATTGTCCAATGCTCATCACAGTATTGCTTCTGGATCCAACAGAACGTGATTGATAAAGCAAAATGCATGTGTAACTGGAAGAGGATCTTGAAGCTGGAAAAATAGTTCTGACAGAAGAAACATTCTTGAGCATGGCCTTCTTTGAATACTCCAGAGTCTTGAGATTCATATTCTCTTTATGTTCTCCCATGAGCTCCACCGCTGGCAAATACCTCTAGAATGCTGTTGAAAAACATAATTAACAGAAAGTTACCACTATAGCGCCACTTGTTTGTAATTTTTTATGGTGTAATAGGTTATCACCAAACTTGGGTATCTCATTTAAGAGAAATGTCTGGATTTTATTGACAACTTTGCACTTTGCAAGAAATATAATGATAGATGATATCTTAGATAGGTCGTAACCTAGCAAAAGAAATTGCAGTTGCCCGTTGACAAACAAGTAGTTACAACAAATTTGAGCATGCATCTCTATTCCATGAATGTTTAAATGATGTCGAAGAACATACCAGTTAAGTTGTCGATAGATGAGTGTACTATTATTGAAGTTAACCATAAAGTCCAACGTAAAAGTTAGGCTTGTAAACATAAAGAGCATATAAACCATTATCAAGCGGTGTGAAATATTTCAATCATGATAACCCGGCATTGATACCAATAAGAACGATAACTTTTCTCTAGAAGTCTTGAAACTTATTCTGTAACAACATTTCCAGGAGACGTATAGGCCCAAATAGCTTCTCGTTTCAATAGTCAGTTAGTAAAAGATCCTTTCACATAATTGAAGTCCTAGATTCAGGAGATGAGTTAAAAATGACACAGATTAATATACAGTTTTTAAGCATTTACTAATCCATAGTGTACATTTTTCGAACAAGTGATTACAAGAATAATATACTTATCGATAAAATACATCAGCAAACAATAAGCCAAAAAAGGTTGTTTGTATATATTTTCACACGTTTACTATGCCAGGAAGATCCCATCCAGGAATTAAACCTTTCACCGTAAGAACTTCTATAAACCAAATTCTTTTACTTTGCCTGGACTAGTCAATTTATTTGTGAGGAGATGATTAACATTCCTGATTAAGAACATTTAGTGACACAAGTTAACTTCAACAGTAATTACAGATAATGAATAATCTACACAGTAGAAATAAATAAGATTACTGAATGAACCATTGTCATAGAGGAAGCACCATTATAACATGTGTTAATGCTCTTGTGAATTGGAGCTAAGTGAGTTCAAGTATTCAGCCAAATGAGTATAGCTCGTTGCGATTCTGACCGCTTGTGTACGGCTGACTGAATTAGAGCTAGGTTTGCAAGTCCATGCTTTGGTAGCTAAAAGGGGTTATTTAGAAAGCGTCTTCGTTTTGAATGCACTTATGGGTATGTACAATAAATGCGAGTGTCTGGATTCTGTTCTTGAATTGTTTGACGAAATGCCTAAGAGAGACATTGCTTACTGGAATACTTTAGTTTCGTGATTGGTGAAGGCCCAAATGTACGAAATAGCGTTTGAATCTTTTCTACAGATGGACCAAATTGATGGTTTTAGAGTCGATAATATGACTCTTTCTGCAATTTTGAATGCCTGTACTGATACTAGTAGTTTAATTGGAGGAAAAGAAATTCATGCTTATGCCATCAGAATTGGTATGTAGACTATTGAGTGTGAACGATGCCCTTATTGGATTTTACATAAAATGTGGAACCATAGATGATGTGGAGGCCTTGTTTGAGAAGATGGCCATGAGGGATGTTATCACGCGGACAGAGATGATTAGAGCCTATGCAGAGTTTGGGTTGATTGATATGGCTATGGAGATGTTTCATATAATGCCAGAGAAGAATTGTGTTTCTCACAACGCCCTTTTGGCAGGAATTTGTACAAATGACAAAGCTTTTGAAGTGATAGATTTATTTATTAGTATGGTGGAAGAGGGCTTGGAGTTGACTGACTACACCTTAACTACTGTTGCTAAGGCGTACGTGTGGGTTGCTTGGGGCAGCGAAACTTAGTGAGCAGTTGCAAGGGTTTATTATCGTGTTTGTTCTCCTGGCAAATGCTTGTGTGGAAGCTGCTTTGCTTGATATGTGCACTCATTGTGGGAGGATGGTGGATGCTGGAAAGATGTTCAAATGGTGGCCTTTTGAGTGGAATAGATCCATCATTTGTACTTCTATGATATGTGGATATTAATGTAATGGGCTGCCGGATGAGGAAATATCGCTATTTTGCCGTTGTAAAGTAGAAGGGAGCATATTCTTGATGAAGTTGCATCAACTTCAATACTGAGTTTGTGGAACTTTAGGGTCTCATAAGATGGGTGGGCAGATTCACTGTCATGTTCTCAAATCTGGATTATTTTCAGATTTAGAGGTAGCAAATGCGTTGATCAGTGTGTACTCAAAGTGGTGGAATATGGATGCTGCTAAAAAAGTCTAACAGTATGCCTACTCATGATGTAGTTTCATGGAAAGGCTTGATTGCGGGGTTCATTATAAATAGGCGGGGAGATGATGCCCTCACTGTCTGGTCAAACTTACACGATGCAGGGATAAAGCCTGACAAGATCAGCATCCTTTTAGTTATATCAGGTTATAAATATGCTAAAATGTGTCTAGTTGATGAATGTTATAGATTCTTTTCGTCCGTGTGAACAGAATTTGATGTAGGACTTTCCCAGGAGCATTACGCATTTGTTGGTGTCTTAGGATTCTGGGATTTTCTTGAGCTTTCAGAGAAAACAATTAGCAATGTGCCCTTTGAATCAGAGGCTTCAGTCTGGCGAGCTTTGCTTGATGGATGTAGAATCGATTCCAATGCAATTCTTGGTTAAAGAGTCATAAGGTATTTACTTTTGATGGAACCGCGAGATCCTTCCACCTATGTGCTTGTCGCAAATCTGTACCCTGCATCTGGAAGATGGCATTGCTCTGAAACAGTGAGGAAAGAAATGAGATCGAGAGGGTTTCAGAAACAGCCTTCACGGAGTTTGGTCATCCAACAGAACAAGACTATATCATTTTATACAAAAGATAAGTCCCATTCCCAAGCCAAGGACATCTATAGTGGGTTGGAAATCCTAATTTCAGAATGCCGAAGAGCTGGGTATGTGCCTGAGACAAGTTTCGTTCTTCATCAAGTTGGAGAACATCTCAAAAAGGATTTCTTGTTCTATCACAGTACAAAACTTGCTGAGCATTCATGCTTTTGATGAATAGACCAGGAAAACCCATCAAGATTGTAAAGAACATCAGCCTTTGTGAGGACTGCCATCGGTTCTTTAAGTAAACTTCAGCCATCACAATTAGACAAATCCTCTTAAGGGATGCTTCGGGATTTCACCACTTCAAGCGAGCACTGTTCATGCAACGATCGATGGTAAAGCTCATGCAGGTTATTCTCCCCGAGTTTTTTTATCAAGTGTCTGGTTGTCTTAAATATTTTTGTATCATAGAATTTGTTTAAGCTTTTCCAAGGAAGAGTAGATGTAAATTGTGTACCAATAGTGTGGTACCTCTCAATAAAGAAAGGGATGGACGACAGCAAAAACCATCAGATCAGCTTTCATGAAGGGAAGTCTTCGACAGTATTTTTTAGTGTTATGCGGCTCTTAGTTAATTGGATTACTGGAGTTGACATTATGAGAAAACTTCATGGTACTTGCATAAAAGCTGCTTCTTTAGCGAGGTAATGTTTTAGTTGGTTTATTTCGAAGAGGTAAATTTCTTCACCCCAATGTTCTTGCATCCCCTAAAATTACCTACACTAAATAAAAAAGAACCTCTAAATTTACCTGCTTCTTTGAGCCATTGGAACGCTTGTGTCCAAAGCTATCCAATGAGTCCATTATTGTTAGGTGAAATCACAAAATCATAGGTACGAGATTTCAGCCCATATCGGGGCCTGAGACTTGGGTCTCTAAATCAGGTGTAGGTTCGATTACTTATTATTTTAAAAAATCATTATATGTGTCCCTTTGGCAACCATGGAAGACAAAGTTGCTTAACTCCCCCCAACATACACTCAATTTATGATTGCGTTAATCCAAAGTCACCACAATAGCCTATGAAGCAAGTTCCTTCACCATTGCTCGGGTCCGAAAATAAAAGTTCAGGCCAACAAATGTTTGGAAGTGTCTGAGGAACATGAGCAAAGATCTCCCAATGTTTGCTCCTTGTTCTCTTTGCAAAGGGGCATAGGGAGTTTTATTAAACTCAATAGTCTTGGATAAAAGAGTATGGACCAAATAATATTATGTCACTGGGATTCATATATATGGTCCTAATTGGGGAAATATTTGTTTAAAAGCAATGAACTGCAAATGGCTGGTGCAAATGTCCTTTGGCTGTATTGAGAACTTATGACATGTTTTTTTTTTGTAATAATCTTTTAAGTTCCTTATGCTACTAAACACCAATCATCAACTATTGCAATATTTTGTTGTCATGCATTTTTTTTTATTGCTTCACGTGGATCTTAGTCCGGATGATATTGTTCTTCTTAGTTCAATTCAATTTACTTTTTTATCGTAACAGTTGCTTATGAAAATAGTACAGTTTATTTTATCCTGTAATTTTCTTATAAATAATGTAGGATATACATATAAATGACACATTTATCTAAAAAAATGTGGAAAACAGAAGAAGAAAGGCTTGCTTTGCTATCATGAATGCACCACTCGGATGTGAGGGTGCACTCTTAAAATTGTACATGGTGGTGGATCAATTAAGGTGCACAAAAGCCGGTCGACACCACCTAATCATTAAACAAAAAAAAATAGAAAAAGAAAAATAATCTCCGCTCCAAGGCACATTCGAGATGGCTTGGTTACGTTTTTCGTTTTCAAAGTGGAAAATTAATTTTCATCTAATAACCATTTAATTGATTATATACAAAAACAATTATATTAAAAATAAAAACTAACACACAATTATTGTTTTAAAAGTAGCAATTTTTTATTCTCATAATCACAAAAGTAATTCTTAGTATATCTTATTTAAAATCAACGGAGAGAAGTTTTTCACGCCAAAATAATATTCTATTTCGTAACCTATATTTTCTTCTTTTTCGCCACAATATAAATAAGCGCTATTAGTACTCAATTTTTTGTGTTCGGGATAAAACAACAAATTCAATTATAGTTTCATATCATTACTAGTCGTAACCATCCCTCTCATATAACATGGTAAGAGTTTTAAGTGCATTTGAAATTTCTGTTCACCTTTTAATAATTATAATTTGCTTATGTCTAATAGTTTTAAGTGCTACTTTGGTTAGTTGTAAGGTGATATTTGTTCCAGCTACATAACTTACGGCTGAATCATTGAGCAATAAATTATAAAAAAAATAATAATTAGGAATTAGACACGACAACCATTATGTATTAATGACAATGATGTTAAACAAACCTTACTATTTGACATAATCAAACATATAACAAAACCTTACCATTTGGCATAAGCAAACATTGTTTTTAATTGAGAAACGTTTAATAAATTAAAAACAAGTTAAACGATTTTATGATTCATAGATAAAAAAAAATTGAATCCAAACCACACCTCATAAGTGTAATTATCACATAATAGATTTTTTTTTTGGTCCAACCTTATCACATAATATTTAAGTAACAAATAATTGGTCTTTTTCATGTGATGACGTAAGCGGGTTTAAATTCACTCTTTTTAGGTTAAATTCCTTATTTACTTTTCACCAGACAATATAATATATTTAATCTATATAATCTAAATTTTTATATAAAGAAAAAGTACTTCCTATTTATATGGGACATCGATCATTTTTTTTTCAAATATCCTCATTTCACTTGGTGATTGACCCGTGCATGAAATCGATTACGTAACTAAGAATGGTCGCTTAAGTTTCATGCATCGTTTTGATGGCGATTTTGGAGAAAAAGAATGACCCTAGTCTGAGTTAGTTATGTCAGCGAATGTTGCTTGACATTGAATTAGTGGAGAAAAAGATTAACCAACTTCCTGCATTATAGGGAATGTTATGCATAAACTCGATAAAACCCGAGTGATACTAACTGCATTTATACTTCTACACGATACACGAAGCCGGCTTTCAAATTCGGCGACCACTTCTCTTATGACCAAAACTGTCATACTTCATCTAAATCTAAATATAGATAAAGTAAAGAGAAATTTATATAAAAATATAATTAAATTCTGATATCTAGGAGCGGTAATTTAATTAATCTCTTATTTTTACGAGCATGTATCCTCAACCTTAAAATTCATATCTGTGCTCTCTGCTCAAAATCATCCAAATCCATTTAGAATCAAACAAGGAACCCCTATGAAGTATAAAGAACTTCCTAATTTTTAAGGAATCGCAATCTTTTTCTTCTTTTACAAATGTTCCATCCATGGACAAATACATGAATTAAAATTTATATTTTATTTATCTTTTTGTTCCCACAACCTTCTTGAAAAAAAAAACAAATCTTAATTTATAACTCTTTTTGCATACGAATATATGAAATTAAAAGGTTTTGTTTAATTGTTGAATAGTCAAATTATAATCATACATGCGACACTGTTAACATATGTGCTAGTTAAGGCAAATCTAAAAACCGGTAAATTGAGTGATAAGATAGGTAGTGAGTGAAAATTCAAATAATTTGAATTATATTCAACACCAATAAAAGTCTGCAAACAATATATCCAATGATATTAACATAACCTATTCTATATTCACAAGAGAACTTCATTTCAAGCATGAGATGTGTATCTGTTACGACCGACCTCTAATTTTTATCATAAAAAGGGAGGTCTCATCTAGTACACACTAAGTCTAGGTGTGGGACTTAACTCGGCCTCTCCCAAGCCCATACTATATCACGATTTAAAGTTTAGGTTTTTAACCCGCAAGTGATTTTTATTTAGAAGTCGCCACTAATCAATTTATAGTGGGTCGATTAGACACCCAAGTGAAGCAAATGGAAGAATTGCCTTATTTCTGCAAACCAAAAATTAAATGAGTTCAGGAACTTAGTTACACTAGTTGAATGATTAGTGCCATTTCGATACCTATTATCCTGTTCATTTAATATTTAAATGTGTTCGTGCAATCTTCCTATCGATTGTGGATCCTAGGGTTTTGATCCTAACCAAACTAAGGAAATGACAATCAATACATTGGAAGTGCACAAACAAATGCCTAATATGCCTCTAATTAGACATATGCAAGGTCGAATTAAGTATGCAATTCTAACATGCAAATCAACCAACGTGCATTTAAACATGGCATTAATCACACACAACATGCAAGAAGGGGCAATTCCAAAGCCTAATTTTCATTTTTTGAATTTTCCGATTTTTTTAATTTTTTTTTTATATTTTTAATTAAAAAATTATTTGTTTAATATTATATTATAATAATATAATATATTATAAACGTGCATCCAACCTGGGTCAAGATCGGCTCGGGCCCAATACTGGACTGGGACTAAAAAAACACATAAAAAAAAAAGAAAGCCCAGCCCAAAAATAAATTAAAACTAAATAAGCCCAAGTCAAAACCCATTTTCTAATTATCTAGCCTAGCCCAGAGGAACAATTGGAAACCAGCTTGGCTACTTCGCCCGATCCAGGCTCCGATCCTCCTACCCGACAGACCCGACTAGGTCAACCTCAACGCCACAGTGACGGCCTCCTGTGCAGCCAGGACAGGATTGGCCGAGACGAGCGGCGTCGGCTCGTCCATGCGCGAGCTCCGGCAGCCGTGAGCTCCTCGAGATGGCTAACGACAGACCCGACTTTTATTTCGAACCGCGACAAAATCGACCCTTCCTCTGGTCGAGCACTACGCTGCAGTGGTGTCGGCCTACGCGGCCGCGAACAAATGGCGGAGTCATGTCCGGCCAAGCCAGCCTCCAGCCTTCACGAGCGTCGCCCCTCCATGCAACCTGACGAGGCACGAGCAAAGGGAAAACAAAACAAGCGAACAAAAATCCAGCAACAAGCCAAATTCAGAGAACGTGTTTACGGATCTCACTTAGGCATTTCAACGAACGGGTGGAGGGCGCATCAAGAACGGAGAATTCCCGGCTCCACGGGGGCTCGGCTCCGACCCGAGACTTTCGACACGCGACGTATGAGGTTGCGGGGGAGGCGTGGAGGTGGCGTGGGCCGGAATTTGCGCGAGCGGAACGATCGCGTGCTCTGGTCCGAGACGCCCAAAACAGAGCAAACAGGGCCCGACAGATCAGGGGATACCGGCCGCGGGAGAGAAACAGGGGAGTCGGCCGCGAGCTGTCGACCGCGGCACGAGCACGGAAGTCGCCGGAAAAACTCTCTGGCCCTCTGTCTTGCTCAATCTCTCTCTTTGTTTTTTCCCCACCAATTCTTTTGCAGAATGTACCAGCTGTGTTTTCTATGAGGCATGTCTCCAAGACTAGCGGATGCGCGTGCCGACATGCATGTTGCGTCACTAGAGAAATTGAAGAGAGAGAGGTGCAGATTCATTGGTAAATCAAAAAAATAGTGGAAGTCTGATTTTAGACATCCTGTTTTGTTCTCATCAAACGAGTTGACTAGAAAATAACGATACCATGCTATAACTTATACAAAAAGGAGATGCACACAAACATAAATTCAATAAAGTTGTACTCGACTTTCTGTCACGCCATAGCAGGCATCTATTATGGAACCTATGTCAACTTTTTCAGCAAGCTCTCTCAATATAATTAACCAAATAATGAACAAGATACTCATCTTCCGATTTGTTGTAAGTGCATTTTTCACCATATTCATGGCCAAAAAGGATCTCTCCCTATTGTTGCAGTCAACACTGGAATAGTCACAAGTTAAAACCAAACGACTCAAACAATCAGCAAGAGGATATGCCACATATTTTTTTCCCAGTTTTCATCGATCCTTGACAAAGCTTGGAAACTATGGAGAAATTACAGAATTTTCGATACTGGCGAATGCCAAGCTCATAGCCTTGTGCTGAATTCTCATACGCATGTTGTCCTATTCAATAAAATCATCTTGATAGAATTTAGTGACAAGTTCACAAACTCTTATCTGATACTAAATAGTTTGTTATTGTCTTGAGGATCTAACCATGAACTGAGAGTGAGCAACTCCATGGTCATCACATTTAATCTGCTGTTAACTGTTAAGTTCTTGTCAATGACAATTTCAGATGCTATTGACCAAAATACATGGCTAGGCCTTTTTTCCTATGCCTTTGTCTCCTTTGTATTTTGCGCAACCGCCATGAGATCGAGTCCATTTCCACAAATTGAAACTGGCACCTGCAATTGCAAGCCACCGAGAAACAATTGTTTATTTACCACAGAGCTTTGTCTCTTCTAATTCTCACATATATCACACTCCATCTTGTAGACTTGTCTTCTGCAATCACAAAAAGATTTTGTTCTATACTTCTTGTATCTCACCCTTCCCTAATCTTTGGGGCTTAAATTATAATAGAAGTTTATAATTACTTCACAAACCTCGTGGTGTCTCTTGTGCCTTCGTCTTGTTTCACACATGTGGTAAACCTTAATGTTTAGATTGTCACTTGATAATATTTTAGTGAAGTTGCAGCTTGTTCGTTATACTATCTATGTTCTTCCAGGATGTTAACAGGATGTGTGATAATGCGCAATAGTTGGAAGAAGTGTTTACATAAATAAAAAACGCAAAAAGGAAAAAATGTTTTATCTAATTTTATAAAAAAAATCACATTTCACTTTTTATTTGGCCAAAAGCCTTCTTGCCCCACTATCCATTATCAATTAATTTAAGATTATTTCTTCCTTCATTATAAGATGAAAAATCAATAAATTGTCGTTCACTTTTCTCATCTTTGAAATTGGTAGTTATTTTAGGCTGATGATATTAATTGTGGTGTAAGGACTAATGATTGGATTCCCACCACAAACTGCTAGGTCATTCCAACCAAGAATTAAATGACCAACAATCTAACCAATCTAAATTATATTTGGATATATAATTATAGGTAACACTAATATTGATTTCGATATTTGGATATATAATTATAGGTAACACTAAAGCTACAGCCACTGTTCATCCACTATTCATTCCTTTTGTTACAGCCACTGTTCATCCACTATTCATGCCTTTTGTTCGGTTCAATTCCTAATAGATCATCCACTATTCATGCCTTTTGTGTAACAGTCCGGATTTTGGCTCATTTTTGGGAATTATAGAACGTGTAATTCGTCAGTGCGCTTATAATGAAATTTCGCCCGGGAACTGATCACTCTCGGGTTCTTATTTTTAAAATTAGAAATTTTGCTAGAATCGCACTCGATCGAATTTGGTCGTTATTTATATCCTAAACTTGGCAGTCGATTTCTGGGAGTTTCGGGACGAAATAAATTGGACGGTGTCGATATTATTGCAGCCGGTGTCGAGGTTATCGGGAAAAGTGGAAAAGTGGATTTTTGGACCGGGTACAAATTTGGACTGGTAGACCTCCCTCGTAGTGTGGTTTGGGTTGTTTTATTTTGGACGTGTGCCCTAGAATATTGTCGGGATTTATCGGGGATTATTAGGCCTTTTTATGGAATTTAATCGGGACTGATAGGCCGATTTTTGGTTTGGACCGTGTCCGTTCGTTCGCGCTTAAATTCAAAATTTTAAGCTTTTCCCCCTCTCTCTCTCTCTCTTTTTCGGCCGGAACGCCCCTCTCTCTCTCCTTTTCCCTCTCTCTCTTTCTCTCTCTCTCTCTCTTTCTCCCCGCTGCCGTGCACGCCACCATGCGCACGACCCCTCCCCCTTCTGCATGCTGCCCCCCTCTGACCTGACACCTCTCTCTCTCCTCTCTCCTCTCTCCTCTCTCCTCTCTCTCCTCTCTCCTCCTTCTTCTTCCTCCCCTCTCTTTTCTTCTGGTTCTTCTTCTCTTCTTCGCCCGACTGCCGCCCCCGTCCCGTCCCGAGCTCGCCGTGCCGCCGCGCCGCCGCGTCGCCGTGCCGCCGTGCCGCCGTCGCCAGCAACCCCGCCGTCTCCGCCCTGTCACCGCCGGTCCCCACCCCCGACTGCTCTCTCTCCCCCTCTCGGCCTTTCCCCCATCCCCGGTTCTGCTGCACCTGGGCCGAGCCGCCCCGTCGCCGCCGCTCGTCGGCTTGCCTCGGCCGGTCACGCGTCGCCGCCTTGCCGCGTCGTCGCCGGTCCGTCCGCCAGCCGCCGCCCCTGCAGCTCCACTAGCCCTTTCCCCCCTGTCTCTCTCTCTCCCGGCCAGCAACCCCGGCCTGCCCGAGCCGAGCCAGCCCGTCGCCGCCGCTCGCCGGTCCGTCCCGCCGGCCCCGCGCCGTGCTGCCCCGCTGGCCAGCCGCCGCCGCCGGCCCGTCCGCCGCTCGGCCGCCGCCCTTAGCCTCCCTCTCCCCTCCTCTCTCCCCCTCACCCGCCCGGCCAGCCCCTTCCCTCCACTGTTCAGCCGTCCGCCGCTCGCCGCCGCTCGCCGCTCGCCGTCGCCGGCCAGCCAACCGGCCGGCCAAGCTCGCCCCCGACCGAGCCCTTGCCCAGCCGTGCCCGGGCTTGCCTAGGCCGTGGCCCGCGTGCCCGTGCCCGTGGCCCGTGCGCACAAGCCGCGCGCCCGACGCCCGTCGCCGTGCCCGTCGCCCGTGTCCTTGCCCGTGCCCGTGCCCAGTTGCCCAGGCGCGTAGCCCGTCCGCGCGCCCGAGCGCCCCGGGCACGCCGCGCGTTCGCCGCGCCCGGTCACTAGGCACGCCGATCGACCATTGTGCCCACTTTGGCCGGTCAGCGCGCCCGTGTGGCCCGTGCCGGCGCCCGGTCAGAACTTCTCACCCGGGCAATTTTTGGCCCGAGCCGACTTTTCCCGGGCCAAATTTTGGTAAGCGACTCCCTAGACCCTACTTAGTCTTTTGGGTATTTCATTGACCGGTTTCGGGCTAGAACGGCTAGGGCGTGTATTTAATTTAATTAATTTATGATTAAATTAGATTATGTGGTGTCTTTATTTGGTTAAATTAGACTGATTGAATGGAGTGCTTGAGTGGGTAATTGTGCGTGACCGACTTGAACGTCGGGTCTGTGAATTGGAGTGGCGAAGTGTGAATTGGACTGAGTTGTGAATGCGAGTTGTTTGGCGTGAATTTGATTGAATTGAATGGCGTGTGATTGCCTGTCGACTCGAAACCCGGATCGATCGGAGGGCTGCGGACTTGGGACGTGTTGACGGCGGTCCGTGTGAAGGCTTGACTGGCTGGTATGCCAAATGGATGCGGGCTTGAGACGTGCGGACGGTGGCCCGTTAAAGGTGTGATTGGACCGGGACGTATTTACGTCGGTCGTTGGAATTGTACGATTACCGTGGCTTGGGACGTGCGGACGGCGGCCACTGGAATTAATTGATTGAATAATATGGCTTGGGACGTGCGGACGGCGGCCATTGAAATTGATCGAATTGTGTGGCTTGTGAGCCAATGAGAATGAACTTGAGGCGCAGTGGCGCGAGCCGTGGGTTAGATGTTCGGTCACGCATGTGAATTGAGTGTGATTGAAATGGCTGACTGAGTGTGACTGGATTGACTGGCTGAGTGTGACTGGATTGACTGGCTGAGTGTGACTGAATCGACTGGCTGAGTGTGACTGAATTGACTGGTGGTGCATGTGGATGATTGGTTGGATGGGTTGGGTGTTTGTTTGAATTGACTAGTTTCGAGTGGAAATGTGTGTGTACTAGTGATTGTGACGTGGCAGTGATTTGTACTTGCATTATCATGTTTGGACTAATATGCAGGGTTGGCATGTGGTTCGAGGCGAGGTAAGCCCTCTATGTGAGATTGATTGTTATGTCTGGTAGTTCGCATGTTAGACTGGTCTGGGTACGCATTAGCCTAGGTTAGGTTTAGGTTGTTGCTTATTGAGACTCTGTCTCACGGTTATTATATAACCACTTTCAGATCCACGACCGTGATCGATTCGGAGAGGCTGCCAGAGGATCACAGGGATCGATGGATAGACCAACTCACCCTGTATTTTGAATACCTTTTTGTAGAGAAGATAGGCTTGTCAACCACCGCCCTCTTTTGAAAAATTGTGGTTTGATTTTGGAAGTCGGGTGACCTTTTTGTAATAGTGAAGGCTTTAAATTGTTGGTTGTTTATTAAATTTCGATGTCTATTCCTTAGTCATGTTTTTAATTGTCTGGGTTGTTTTTATTTATTTCCGCGCGTGTTAAATCTCTGATGTTTGGGTTGGGTCGGCGATATATCTGGGACGTCGCATTCAATGTTCGACCGTGAACGGGATGTCGCGGGCTCGGTGGGGACTGGGGCGTGACATCACCCCTGTTGAATTGGTATCAGAGCAAGGTCAGCTCGAACCAAGTCGGTCGAAGCCTGGAGTGATAAGGAGCGATGACTTTGGGGTAGACAGTTATGGAGACTCGTGTGCTATGCGTACCCCAGATAGTGTGATTGTGATTGCTAAGTGATTGTTATGCAATATATGTGAGGTGCAGGTGCGTCGGGACTTGAGGTAAGTGCCCGAACTTGTTAGTTGTGATTGGGTGCTATTTGTGATTGGCTGCCTGCTGAATGAACTGTGTTGTGATTCATTGCCTAGGGCTTAGATTGGTGTAGTTGGCCTAGGTTTCTAATTCCTGTGTGGGACTTAGCAGGTGGGCATTTGTGAGAATCAGTAAGATGAGTGGTCGAGGTCGCGGTCGAGGTCGAGGTAGAGGTCGAGGTCGAGGTCGTGTAGCCCCGCAAGCTGGAGTCGTGGGGGATCCTAGATTGGACGAAATGTGGAGAGTACTGGAGGAAGCAGGATTTTTATCGAGTAGACAGACCGGAGGAAGGAGTGCCACAGTCCATGCTGCAGCTGCCAGTGAGATCATCGGAAATAATGGGGATCAGGGGAATAATGTGAGTGGTGGAAATCCGGGTGTGATGCAAGTGAATAAGGTCAGGCCGATGTCCAAGCTAGTAGAACAGTTCCTGAGGCTGAAACCCCCTAAATTTGATGGGAAAGGTGACCCCGAGGCTGCACCAAGATGGGTAGAGGAGCTAGAGAAGGCTTTTGAGGTGCTGGGGTGCACTGAGGAAGAGAGGGTGACACTAGCAGTCTACCAGCTTCAGAACAATGCAAGTGATTGGTGGAGGGCCACCAGGGGTCAAGTGTTCCCCACTGGTACTGCTTTAAGTTGGACGGTCTTTACTGAGACTTTCAATAGTAAATACTTCTCGGAGAGTGCCCGAGAGCAGAAACTGGCTGAGTTTATGAGGTTGCGACAGGGTTAGTCGTCAGTGGACCAGTATGAGGCCGAATTTGCAAGACTGTCCAAATTTGCCCCCAGGATGGTGGAGGACCCAGTGGACAAGGCTAGGAGGTTCCGGGATGGGCTGAAGCCGGACCTTCGTAGTCAGATGATTTCTTTGAACTTAAGGAGCTACAATGATATATATGAAAGGGCTCAAGCTATCGAGCGAGATCAGATGGATCGGGCTGCAGCTTCTGGATCGCGGTATGCCCCGGCTAGGGATAACCGTCAATTTGGGAAGAGGCCCATGATGGGGAACAGTCGCTTCGTTCCGCCAGTTCGAGGGGCTATTGGGAAGCCAAACCGTTATTAGAACGCCCCGTGTAGGTTATGTGGAGGAAGGCACAGAAATGGACACTGCCCGAATAGGAGTGTAGCATGTTTTATTTGTGGCGGGAGGGGCCATCGGATGAAGGACTGCCCCAACAATAGACAAGCTGGGCCACCCGCGCTACCGCCACCGCCGCCCCGGAATGGAAATCAATTTAGAGCTATCCAGCCGGCAAATCAGAATAGGCCGCCAGCCCAAGGACGGGTGTATGCAATGGCAAGGAGGGAGGCGCAGGACGCGCCGGGTGTGGTCACAGGTACGGTTTCTCTCTGTGATCATGCTGCATATGCCTTGTTTGATCCGGGGGCGTCGCATTCGTTTATCTCTGAGCAGTTCGTTGAATTATCTGGGATTAAGCCAAAATTGCTTGATGTTATGCTGTGTGTTACTACTCCGTTGAATGATAAGGTGCTGATTTCGTTAGGATGTCCCGATTGTAAGATAGTAATTGGCGATAGGGAAGAAAGGATAGATTTGGCGGTATTATGTATGCATGACTTCGATGTGATTATCGGTATGGACTGGTTAGTCAAACAGAAAGCTGTTATGGACTGTAGTAGCAGGGTGATCCAATTTAATCCGGCTGGACATCCTAGATTTGAGTTTGTGGGAAACCGGGGAGGAACCTCGATCCCTTGGATTTCGTCGCTCGAGGTATCGAAGCTGTTAGATGAGGGGTGCCAAGGATTTCTGGCAAATGTAGTTGATTCAACGGTTGGGAAGCCGAGGCTAGAGGACATAGCCGTGGTGTGCAATTTCCCCGATGTCTTTCCTCAAGAATTGCCGGGACTGCCACCTGAAAGAGAGGTAGAGTTCGTTATCGAGTTGGCCCCTGGAACTGAGCCAATCTCGAAGCCACCTTATAGGATGTCATTGTCAGAACTGAAGGAATTAAAGGTCCAGATGCAGGAACTACTGGACAAAGGTTTTATCCGACCGAGTGCGTCTCCATGGGGAGCGCCGGTATTATTCGTCAGAAAGAAGGATGGGTCGCTAAGGTTATGTATCGACTACCGCCAACTGAACCAAGTGACGGTCAAGAATAAGTATCCCCTCCTAAGGATTGACGACCTATTCGACCAGTTACAAGGAGCATCGGTATTTTCTAAGATTGACTTGAGGATAGGGTATCACCAGTTAAGGATCCAAAAGGAGGATATTCCAAAGACAGCATTCAGGACTAGATATGGGCACTATGAGTTCACAGTGATGCCGTTTGGACTAACTAATGCCCCTGCTGCTTTTATGGACTTAATGAACCGGGTATTCAAGGAATTCTTAGACCAGTTTGTCATTGTCTTCATCGATGATATTTTAGTGTACTCGAAGAGTCCCGAGGAACACGAGGTGCATTTGAAAAAGGTTCTACAGGTATTAAGGGAGCACGCACCATATGCTAAGTTTAGCAAGTGCGAGTTTTGGCTAAACCGGGTAGCATTTCTTGGGCACATAATTTCTGGAGAAGGAATCTCCGTGGATCCGGCAAAGATTGAAGCAATAATGGACTGGCCGAGACCAACGACAGTTACTGAGGTTCGCAGCTTTCTAGGGTTGGCGGGTTATTACCGGAGATTTGTAGAACGATTCTCAACGATAGCCACTCCATTGACGAGGTTGCTTAAGAAGGAGACTAAATTTGAGTGGACCGAAAAGTGTGAAGAAAGTTTTCAAGAGATGAAACAGAGGTTGACGACCGCGCCAGTGTTGACGATTCCTTCAGGATCGGGCGGGTACGAGATTTATAGTGATGCCTCACTTAGAGGATTGGGATGCGTGCTAATGCAATATGGAAGAGTGGTTGCTTATGCATCGCGGCAGTTAAGGCCTCATGAAATGAACTACCCGATCCACGACTTGGAACTGGCAGCAATTATTTTCGCGCTTAAAATTTGGAGGCATTATTTATGTGGAGAAAGATTCCAGATCTACACGGACCATCAGAGCCTCAAGTATTTATTTTAACAGAAAGAATTGAATATGAGACAGAGGCGTTGGATGGAATTGCTAAAGGATTATGACTGCGACATATTGTATCACCCCGGAAAGGCCAACCGGGTAGCGGATGCCTTGAGCAGGAAATCGAGCATCGCACAACTGTTGGTTAGAGAGTGGATTCTATTGGAAGGAGCGCGGGACTCGGAATTTAAGTTCGAGGTAGGGCATCTCTCCAGTCTGATGGCGACATCAAGGATTGAGCCGGAAGTGCAAGCCAAGATCAAGGCATTGCAGTCTACGGACCTTGAGATTCAGAAAATTTTGAGTTTGGATGACACTAAGAGGAAGCCGGACTTTCAGGTGTCCGAGGATGGAACTCTCAGGTTTCGAGGACGATTGTGCGTGCCCGATGATTTGGGGCTCAAGGAAGAGATTTTGTCGGAGGCTCATAGGAGCAATTACAGTATTCACCCGGGCAGCACTAAGATGTATCAGAACCTTCGTCAGCACTATTGGTGGAATGGAATGAAAGTGGACGTGGCCAAGCATGTGGCCAAGTGTTTGACGTGCCAACAAGTGAAGGCACAGCATTGTAAACCCGGTGGAATGTTGCAGCCATTGGAGATCCCGGAATGGAAATGGGAGCATATTACAATGGACTTTGTAACGGGACTGCCAAGAAGCCAGAGGGGACACGATTCTATTTGGGTGATAGTGGACAGACTGACCAAGTCAGCGCACTTCCTGGCAGTGCGAAAGGACTTCGAGCTAGAAAGGCTGGCAGAATTGTATGTGCGTCAAATAGTTCGTCTTCATGGAGTGCCGGTATCAATCACTTCGGACCGTGATCCCCGGTTTACTGCGAACTTTTGGAAAAGTCTGCAATCTGCCATGGGAACTAAGTTACAATTCAGTACGGCCTATCATCCACAGACGGATGGCCCGTCTGAAAGGACTATTCAGACCTTGGAGGATATGCTGAGGGCATGTGTGCTAGATTTTCAGGGCAAGTGGGAAGAACAGTTGCATTTGGTGGAATTTGCCTACAATAACAGTTTTCAGCAGAGTATCAGAATGGCGCCATTTGAAGCATTATACGGCATGGCTTGCAGAACACCGTTGTGTTGGGATGAGGTAGGAGAAAGAAGTATAACGGGTCCAGAGTTGGTTCAGCAGTCGGTGGAAACGGTAAAGATTATCCTAGAAAGGTTGAGGACCGCTCAGAGCCGTCAGAAGAGTTATGCGGACCGGAGACGTAGACCGCTGGAATTCCAAGTAGGGGACCACGTATTCCTCAAGGTGTCACCGATGAGAGGATTGTCGCGGTTCGGTAAGAAAGGAAAATTGAGCCCGAGGTACGTGGGTCCATTCGAGGTCTTAGAGAGAGTAGGCATCTTGGCTTATCGTCTCGCGCTACCACCGAATTTATCTCATGTTCATAATGTATTCCACGTGTCTATGTTGAGGAAGTACGAACCGGACCCGACCCACGTATTGAATTTTGAGCAAGTAGACGTGGACGACAGAGTGTCGTACGTGGAAAAGCCAGTACGGATCGAGGACAGAATAGAAAGAGTATTGCGGAACAAGAAAATTCCGATGGTGAAGGTGATTTGGGAGCATCATGGAACTGAAGGTGCGACGTGGGAAAGTGAAGAATTGATGCGACACCAGTATCCCCATTTGTTTGAATAGTTGGGTTGGGTTGTAAATTTCGAGGACGAAATTTTTGTAAGGGGGGAAGAATTGTAACAGTCCGGATTTTGGCTCATTTTTGGGAATTATAGAACGTGTAATTCGTCAGTGCGCTTATAATGAAATTTCGCCCGGGAACTGATCACTCTCGGGTTCTTATTTTTAAAATTAGAAATTTTGCTAGAATCGCACTCGATCGAATTTGGTCGTTATTTATATCCTGAACTTGGCAGTCGATTTCTAGGAGTTTCGGGACGAAATAAATTGGACGGTATCGATATTATTGCAGCCGGTGTCGAGGTTATCGGGAAAAGTGGAAAAGTGGATTTTTGGACCGGGTACAAATTTGGACTGGTAGACCTCCCTCGTAGTGTGGTTTGGGTTGTTTTATTTTGGACGTGTGCCCTAGAATATTGTCGGGATTTATCGGGGATTATTAGGCCTTTTTATGGAATTTAATCGGGACTGATAGGCCGATTTTTGGTTTGGACCGTGTCCGTTCGTTCGCGCTTAAATTCAAAATTTTAAGCTTTTCCCCCTCTCTCTCTCTCTTTTTCGGCCGGAACGCCCCTCTCTCTCTCCTTTTCCCTCTCTCTCTTTCTCTCTCTCTCTCTCTTTCTCCCCGCTGCCGTGCACGCCACCATGCGCACGTCCCCTCCCCCTTCTGCATGCTGCCCCCCTCTGACCTGACACCTCTCTCTCCTCTCTCCTCCTTCTTCTTCCTCCCCTCTCTTTTCTTCTGGTTCTTCTTCTCTTCTTCGCCCGACTGCCGCCCCCGTCCCGTCCCGAGCTCGCCGTGCCGCCGCGCCGCCGCGTCGCCGTGCCGCCGTGCCGCCGTCGCCAGCAACCCCGCCGTCTCCGCCCTGTCACCGCCGGTCCCCACCCCCGACTGCTCTCTCTCCCCCTCTCGGCCTTTCCCCCATCCCCGGTTCTGCTGCACCTGGGCCGAGCCGCCCCGTCGCCGCCGCTCGTTGGCTTGCCCCGGCCGGTCACGCGTCGCCGCCTTGCCGCGTCGTCGCCGTTCCGTCCGCCAGCCGCCGCCCCTGCAGCTCCACTAGCCCTTTCCCCCCTGTCTCTCTCTCTCCCGGCCAGCAACCCCGGCCTGCCCGAGCCGAGCCAGCCCGTCGCCGCCGCTCGCCGGTCCGTCCCGCCGGCCCCGCGCCGTGCTGCCCCGCTGGCCAGCCGCCGCCGCCGGCCCGTCCGCCGCTCGGCCGCCGCCCTTAGCCTCCCTCTCCCCTCCTCTCTCCCCCTCACCCGCCCGGCCAGCCCCTCCCCTCCACTATTCAGCCGTCCGCCGCTCGCCGCCGCCGGCCAGCCCCGCTGGCCAACCAACCGGCCGGCCAAGCTCGCCCCCGACCGAGCCCTTGCCCAGCCGTGCCCGGGCTTGCCTAGGCCGTGGCCGGCCCGTGGCCCGCGTGCCCGTGCCCATGGCCCGTGCGCACAAGCCGCGCGCCCGACGCCCGTCGTCGTGCCCGTCGCCCGTGTCCTTGCCCGTGCCCGTGCCCAGTTGCCCATGCGCGTAGCCCGTCCGCGCGCCCGAGCGCCCCGGGCACGCCGCGCGTTCGCCGCGCCCGCGCACTAGGCACGCCGATCGGCCATTGTGCCCACTTTGGCCGGTCAGCGCGCCCGTGTGGCCCGTGCCCGCGCCCGGTCAGAACTTCTCACACAGGCAATTTTTGGCCCGAGCCGACTTTTCCCGGGCCAAATTTTGGTAAGCGACTCCCTAAACCCTACTTAGTCTTTTGGGTATTTCATTGACCGGTTTCGGGCTAGAACGGCTAGGGCGTGTATTTAATTTAATTAATTTATGATTAAATTAGATTATGTGGTGTCTTTATTTGGTTAAATTAGACTGATTGAATGGAGTGCTTGAGTGGGTAATTGTGCGTGACCGACTTGAACGTCGGGTCTGTGAATTGGAGTGGCGAAGTGTGAATTGGACTGAGTTGTGAATGCGAGTTGTTTGGCATGAATTTGATTGAATTGAATGGCGTGTGATTGCCTGTCGACTCGAAGCCGGGATCGATCGGAGGGCTGCGGACTTGGGACGTGTTGACGGCGGTCCGTGTGAAGGCTTGACTGGCTGGTATGCCAAATGGATGCGGGCTTGAGACGTGCGGACAGTGGCCCGTTAAAGGTGTGATTGGACCGGGACGTATTTACGTCGGTCGTTGGAATTGTACGATTACCGTGGCTTGGGACGTGCGGACGGCGGCCACTGGAATTAATTGATTGAATAATATGGCTTGGGACGTGCGGACGGCGGCCATTGAAATTGATCGAATTGTGTGGCTTGTGAGCCAATGAGAATGAACTTGAGGCGCAGTGGCGCAAGCCGTGGGTTAGATGTTCGGTCACGCATGTGAATTGAGTGTGATTGAAATGGCTGACTGAGTGTGACTGGATTGACTGGCTGAGTGTGACTGGATTGACTGGCTGAGTGTGACTGAATCGACTGGCTGAGTGTGGCTGAATTGACTGGTGGTGCATGTGGATGATTGGTTGGATGGGTTGAGTGTTTGTTTGAATTGACTAGTTTCGAGTGGAAATGTGTGTGTACTAGTGATTATGACGTGGCGGTGATTTGTACTTGCATTATCATGTTTGGACTAATATGCAGGGTTGGCACGTGGTTCAAGGCGAGGTAAGCCCTCTATGTGAGATTGATTGTTATGTCTGGTAGTTCGCATGTTAGACTGGTCTGGGTACGCATTAGCCTAGGTTAGGTTTAGGTTGTTGCTTATTGAGACTCTGTCTCACGGTTATTATATAACCACTTTCAGATCCACGACCGTGATCGATTCGGAGAGGCTGCCAGAGGATCACAGGGATCGATGGATAGACCAACTCACCCTGTATTTTAAATACCTTTTTGTAGAGAAGATAGGCTTGTCAACCACCGCCCTCTTTTGAAAAATTGTGGTTTGATTTTGGAAGTCGGGTGACCTTTTTGTAATAGTGAAGGCTTTAAATTGTTGGTTGTTTATTAAATTTCGATATCTATTCCTTAGTCATGTTTTTAATTGTCTGGGTTGTTTTTATTTATTTCCGCGCGTGTTAAATCTCTGATGTTTGGGTTGGGTCGGCGATGTATCTGGGACGTCGCATTCAATGTTCGACCGTGAACGGGATGTCGCGGGCTCGGTGGGGACCGGGGCGTGACATTTTGTTCGGTTCAATTCCTAATAGTTCATGATCCCCGGCTTTGTTTTGAAAGTCAAACTGCATTCTTTGAACAATTGGTTCATATGCTTTTCCATAGGTGCAAAAATTGAGTTAATGAAATGTCGAATGGAAAAATTATGCATAGTCAAAGTTTGGTCAAATTTGAATAAAAACAAGCAGAACTATCATTTTTAAAATTTTTTCCAAATAAGAATATTTGAAATGCTTGACCTTATGAAATTCAGAGCTTTCTAATCATCTAAATTAGTTATAGCCGATCACGGTGATTGGATTTTTAACAAAGAACAACAAACAGAAATATCAATTTTAAAATTCCAAATTAGAATATTTGAAATGGTTGACATTGTGAGGCTTAGAGATTTCTAATAAGGTCAATCAGGTGATCGGATTTTTAATGAAAAAAAATATCATGGAATTCAAAATTGTTGATTGGTGAAATTCCTTTTATGAATGGTGCACTTTGCGATTTTTTAATGGAACAAAATGCTTTGCTCGACAATACCACCTTTTGCAAACTTTTTGGCAAACTTTTTGGCATATAGACTTTTTAAAACCCAAAACCCTCTTAATGGGCAAATCAAACACAAACCTCATTCGTTATCGCTATCGTTGATGATGGCAATGCCGAGATCGGCAATCAAGCAGTCGGAGCCTGAAACTCGTCCTCTTGGCGTCCTCCCTCGCGAGCCCTATCTCCGCCTGCGAGTAGCCGTAGCCAACCACCACGTGAACTCACCTGCGTGGATGCCTTGAAGAGTAACAAGACAAAGACTGTGACTATGTCATTTGATTTGTCTGGAGATAAATTCCACTAGATGCTTCAGTCCCTGAAATCGAGGGAATATATTCTTCAATGGTCTCGGTATTCATGGGCCAGTTTGTTGATATACATTTGGGATGCCGATTGCTTCGTGGTGTGGGTAACAAAGGAGTATGGGAGAGGAGGATCATGTACAAAATTGTTCAGCCTTTCGACTAAAGGCATGCCTGGTGAATATTGGCATATCCCATCGCATTCACAAGGAGCGGACAAATCATTTCGAGATTGATGTGTACACCATGTCAGCAATTTTTTATCCCGTCACTTTTTTTTAAGTCAACCACATACTTGGAACAATCGGGTCGCGTACTTTCCGTAAATGTAAAAATCGAGTCAATAGGATGTCGGATGTGAAAATTATGTCTAGTCAAAATTGGCCAAATTTGGATAGAACAAGCCTAAGTATCATTTTAAAAACAATTTCCTATTTAGATTATTTGAAATGCTTGACCGTGTGAGGTTTAGATAATGGAAGGTGTGGACCCATTTATTTTGTAGACCCCAATTTATTTTGGGTTCAATAATTTACTTTCTTGGGGATAAACGACAACCATAAAAAAAAAAGTACCCGATTTATGAGTGAAATTATAGAAAATAAAGAAATTAGTCAAGTAATAAGCATGCTTATTTTTTGACCCAAAAAAAAGCATGTTTATTTTATGAGTGAATCTCATTTTAGATCAATAGGGTTGTGAGCTTTCTGTAGATGCAAAATTTGAGTCAATAAGATGTCGGATGGAAAAGTTAGGCCCGGCCAAAGTTTGGCCAAATTTGGATTAAAACATTCATAAATATCAATTTTCAAAATTTTTCCTAGATGATGTGAATTACTTGACCTCTAACTTTTTGTAGACCCCAATTTATTTTTCTCAAAATTTTGGATTAAAAGTTTGTCAGGATGATTAATCTCTCACCAAAATCCCATCTCACCTATAACTACAACATGCAACCATACAAGCAAAGCAAATCAAAAAGGTACACTTACAAAAGTAGGTCGGTAGATTCCAAATTTGACTCTCTAATGTGATTTTAGGATATAGGAACATCCGCATAGTAAACACATTACTCAAGAAAAACAATTTAATTTGTTTGGTAAACAACACAATCGCTACTATGTATGTAACGGGTTATGAACATTTGCTTGCTATGAACTATTGAAAAACTGCAAAGAGCCAATTTCTACTTCGTGGCTGCAAAAATGGAAAAGCGACACTAACCATGCAAGTGTAGGGCAATAATGTTATTTGGGTTCAAAGTACCAAGTCTCTTTTCTGGTGAAACTATTGCCTCCTCCAAACGAAAACCCATGTACGCATTCTGATTAAATGGTTTCAGGGGTCATGTATGGACAAAGATCTTGAGCTGACACTAGCTAAATATAAGATACCGTTTGACTTCTTGGTTGTTCCGATGTTTGGATAAAGTATCAACATTTAGCTAGTCTTTAGTTACTTGTTTATCACCTTGATATGCAGATCTCCATCCATTCTCTTTCCACATATTCAAGATGAGAAACTGTGGCTGAGCAGAGAAAAGATGCCCCGGTAATTTCAAGAGGATGAAAAGAGCAAAGACCAGCTATATCACAAGCCGGTCCTCATCACAAACCTCGACAATCTTACAAAAGTGCCAGCTCGATCCAATCCTAATGACAAGATTCTGTAATTGACTTGTATTAGTTGAAGGATGACTGTACAAGTGATACAAGAGGGGATTCAACTTGTGGCTCTGACTCCGAAAATGACAGGCGATGAGATTTCCATTGACCAAAGCTGCCACTCATCCAATGCTTGTGAAGGCACATGATGTGGGAAAAGTCCTGGGACTTGATGCTGAATTCGGTGAAGAAGGTTTCTATAACCATGTGAACTCTTTGATTTGCCATTGACTTAGGAATTCAGATTGTTCATTGTCAGAGGTATTTAGGAAATCTTCTAGAGATATTTAAGATATTTCCCTTATTCTGTATCTCTCGTTATGATGCATATATCTAGGAGATTCTTTGGTGCATATCTTGATTGATATATTACTTTAGATAGTGATCTCATAAATTGTATAAATAGGTTAATGTGCTCTACATCAAGTACATTGAATTACATTAGAAATTACTCGATTCTATTTTTTGTATTATTTTGCACACTAGAGTGCAAATTTCTTATTTTGTGTCATCATCTTTTTCAATAATTTCTAATATCACTCTCTCAACGTCAATCCTCTACAGAGTTCGATTATCTGACCAAGTCAATCCTCGCATGATTGCATTGGATCGCATCATGAATTCGTCTCTTCCTTTGAGTAGGAGCCCAGAACATAGCTTATTACTCGAATTTATCGATCTGGGTGTAGAAATGGAGGTCAAGTTCACCGACAACCACGCCATCTTCAACGCTAATGAAACCCCAAAAAAAAGTTGGAGGTTAAATTTGTCCACAACGATTGCGCAGGCCTTCTTTCACAAGGGATTCAATATTTAAAGCTCACCAATGACTGACTTGAAACTTGCGACGATGGAACCTAGGAAAGAAGAGACTATGGAGGACGACAGATTGAAGCTCGCGAGAAGCGGCGAGGGTCGAGCAAGGAGCGGAGAGGACCGAGGGTGGAGCAAAGGAAGAAGAGAACGTGAAAAATTAAAGGAGAAAATTCCAATTAAGGACCCAAAGTGAGGTCAATTAAAGTGAATATTGTGTCAAATAAGGGCCTAAAGTGCTCAATTAGTCTCACATAAAGACCCGAAGTGCTCAAAAAGTCTCAAATGAGGACCTGGGTCCCCGACCAGCCAAAATACCTGCTGGCTGGCGAGAAAGTTACTGTTTCAGCACCAGAACAGTAACTTTTTCATTTTTATATATTTTTTTTTCTGTTTTGCCTTTTCTATTTTTTTTTCTTTTCCTTTTCTTTTTTTTTTCTTCTCTTCCTCCGCCGGCCATAGCCAGGGCCGGCGGAGGTTGCCGGCCTTAGCTGAGGCCACCCTCGCCGGCGTCGGGCGAGGGCCGGTCTCGCCTGGGTTGGGTGAGGCCGCCCTCGCCGGCGTCAGGCGAGGGCCGGCATCGCCTAGGCTGGGCGAGGACGCCCTCGCCTGCAACTGGCGAGGCCAGCCTCGCCCGACGCCGGCGAGGTCGAGGCCTCACCAGATCAGGCGAGGCCGGCCCTCGCCCGACGCAGGCGAGGGCGTCCTCGCCCAGCCCAAGCGAGGCCAGCCCTCGCCCGACACCGGCGAGGGTGGCCTCAGCTGAGGCTGGCAACCTCCGCCGGCCCCGGCTATGGCCAGCGGAGGAAGAGAAGAAAAAAAAAAAGAAAAGGAAAAGAAAAAGAAAAAAAAATAGAAAAGGCAAAACAGAAAAAAAAATGAAAAAAGTTACTGTTCCGGTGCAGGAACAGTAACTTTCTCGCCAGCCGGCAAGTATTTTGGCTGGCCGGGGACCCAGGTCCTCATTTGAGACTTTTTGGGCACTTCGGGTCCTTATTTGAGACTGATTGAGCACTTCATGTCCTTATTTGACACAATATTCACTTTGGACCCTTTTTTTGATAATTTGAACCCACTTGGAGTCCTTAATTAGAATTTTCCCAAATTAAAGGAATGACCTAATTTTTTATTCAATTTGTAGATTTTTCCGTTCGTTTTTTACTAAATCGTAAATTTTGGACAAAATTACACTTGTGAGCTCAAATCTTTATTTGAAATCCACTTGTGAGCTTCGAATCCACTAGAATTATAATCGAACAGGCGCCAAAAGATTGGCTATGGAACAATACAATTTTGCGACTTCCCCTAGCAAAGAAGTTAAAAAATTTCAATCTTTAAAGGGAGGAAGAGAACGTGAGCTGAAAAAAGAGAAAAGGGAGGAAGACGACGGCGAAACAATGGCGTTCTCTCGCCGGCACCAAAACGCTCCCACTCATTGCCGCCATTCCCTCTCAAGTCACGGTAGTCGACTTACTTGACTGGCCATTTCTTCGCACTCGCTTCCCCCGGAAGCCCTGAGCCCTCTATCCCCGGCAGCGACGGCGATTTCGGCGGTTCCGATGGATTCTCCGGGTGGTGGAATGAAGACGGCGGCAGCGGAGGCGGAGGCGATCCACCCGGTCGATTTCTCGTTCTCTTTCCCTGCTCCCGCGCGCTGACCGGCATAAGCAGCTTCGTGAACAAACTGGCTGTGTTCCTGCGGTTGATGCCTCCTGAAGGATTTCCTGACAGCGTCACCGGTGATTATTTGAATTATTCTATGTGGAGAGGAGTTCATGGCGTTGCGAGTCAAATCAGTGGTGTTCTTGCCATTCAGGCAGTGCTTTTAGAGCGCCTGTTTAATGTAGGAAAGAGTATAGTTGTGCATGCTATCGGCGTAATTGCAAATATTACACATCGTTGGAAAAAAGTTGTAACTATTTATGGATGTGTCCCTCATAACTATCGCTTTAGGAACTCTGGTTGGTTTGGCCAGATAATCTCATTTGCTCCTACAAGATGAAAACAAAGCTCATTTATTCTGAATTAACTTTTTATAGCTGTGGGATTCAGCTTAGCTTTCCATTGGGTCTGAAATAGAGGAGAGAAAGGGAGAGGGGAGTGATTAGTAATCGCTAATCTTCCATCGGGACTGATTGTGAGGAATGTAATATGTCCCCCAATATTGCTGGTGATTTTGAGAGATTTGTCACTGGCTATGGCAGGCAAGCAAGCGAGGGTCTTTAAGGACAAATCAGACTGACATCAAATCACAAGAATGAACAACGAGAGGTTTGAATTTTTCTCCTAAGATGTATGCAAAAGTTTGTCGCGGGAAAAGCTGAAGAACAGAACTCAAAAGATATAAAGTGTAGATTTTGAAAGCAAAGGTTGCAAGTCTTTACCACTCGGTACGCGAGGCATAATATAGGTTTTCCTAAATTCATCCTCTTCAGCATTTGCCCGGCAACACGACAAAATTTTTTTTTGTTGCAATTGTTGGGTGCCTTGTGTTTATGTATGTATGATGTGTTATTTGTGTAGGCCTTGCTTTATGCTGTTGGTTTACGAAAAGGAGCTATTCCTACTGCTGCTGCTGTGAATTGGGTGCTGAAGGACGGGATTGGATATCTCAACATGATCTTCCTCTTGAAATTTGGACAGCATTTTGATGTCCATCCAAAAGGGTGGAGGCTTTTTTGCTGATTTGTTGGAAAATGCTGCCTTCGGAAAGGAAATATTGACTCCTGCCTTCCCACATCTTTTTGTTTTCATTGGTGCTACTGCAGGGGACGCTCAGCAGCTGCTCTCATTCTGGTGGTTATCAAGTTGTGCTTTTATTTCAATATATTTGTCAGCCTCTATTTCTAATATTTCGAGAGAGGGTTGTTTCTAACATGTCAGACAATCACTATAGTAGACTAATCTTCCTGCTCTTAGATTGATCTTTGCTTATCCAGTATTGAAGGAAGTAAAATTACTTTAAGAAGAATCCAGGAATTCTGAGCTGTGACCATTCACTCAGTCAAATAGTCGGATAGATTTGAATTTTTATTGCTCCCTGCCATCTCAATTGATATGATGATATCCTTTTGTCTGTGCCTTGCAGAAATTGATCGATGGACCTTCTACGATATTGACTATTCTTTTCGATATATATATCGAACATTTCTATTAACTTTTTGGTCCCATGTCTAATCGTTATGCTTGTTTGCTTTGTTTCTATAGTAGTTGGAATGACTTGCTCTTACATTATTTGCGTTTCTCTCAGCATTAGTGCTGAGCCTGAGCCGTCTGGGAATGAATACAGGCTACTTTAATTGCAGCCTGTTATCTTTTCCGACGAGTTATTAAGTCCATTCTTGGGATTGTTTTTTTTTCAATTCATTCATAACTAACTTTTCTGACGAGTTATTAAGGCGTCTCTTTTGTGATTGGATCAATTGCTTCTTTGTTTGCCTTTTCCTGACTAATATATAATCATCAATAAGTATTCTCTCTTTGAAGGGTAACCTAATTACAACTCATTAGTGCTGGAGCTTATGACCTGGCATTGGTGTTTCCCTCTGGGGTAATAAGGGGTGGTTATCTTCTTTGTACTTAGTTTGTCTTGCATTTTTCATTATGTTCTCATACCGAGATGATATAATGTCACACAGTTACTGAAAGATGGAATTGTTCCTTCTCCGGCGTCCGCCAGGAGCTGCTTTTATGCTGGCTTTGCTGCTCAGAAGAACTTCGCTCAGGTGAATGCATTTTCTAGTGGCTTTATCTGTTTTGTTGTTATCTTGGTAAAAATATCTGCTTCAAGTGGACGTACATCCTTAATATATACCCTTTGATCTGTATCTGTGTGCTGACACCATTGTCCATAGCTAATGAGTCGTGTTCATTTCTGAATGTTAGTGTTGACTGTAGGTAATTGCCAAGGATTATGCACAAGAAATGATGAACAAGTCTATTGGTATCGTACTTGATATAGCATTGGCAAATACTATAGGCTCCTCTACACCTCTTGCACTTGCTTCTTTTAGTGGTGACTTTTGGTCCACATGTTCTGCAATCTCAAGTCATAGCAATCGATTCACCTGAGGACTTTAAATCCTCATTGTGGAAATAACCTCTATGACTTTTTTTGTCTTTAGAGTGTTCACTTTTACTGAGTATATGTTCATGTTTTCTTTCCACATCGACTTTGATTTTCTCCTCCAAATTTTACATTTGTATGTCGAGTGATGATAATCTTGCTTACATCTGGATTATGAGTGCTGTGTATGTGTCATCAACCTCCTTGTTGCGGCAACAAGGTGGGGCCACATCCATGCCCGAGCATGGTGAGGAAGGCCCTACCCCGTCGACATCTCTAGTGTTGCTTCTTGGGCTTTTTGTAATGTCACAAGCCTCAATCGTAGCAAATGAACTCGTTACTGCTACAAGATGATTCCTTAAGGAGAAAAGGCAATTAAAATGCCAGGGAAATTTCTTCTGATTGAGCTTGTGAACCAGTATGTATTGCTTAGACTTAAAATTAGACTTATCTTTATGGGTCCTACCATAGGAGATTCTCACATTTCTTTTTATTATATTTATGATAAATTGATTAGTCTATTCCAATCTATATTAAATTTTATCAGAAAATCAGACCTTTATTAGGAGACTCAGCAAGTAATACCTTTGAGCCGTATACTTGCTCTTAGGCAATCATGTTTCAAGCTTTAGGCTTTTGAACCCTTAGTTACTCACTTTACTTTTACCTTCGCGGGACGAGAATCGCTATTCTAGTGGAAGAGGCGCACATAAAAGTCTCAAACGGGCAGAGAAGGCACGGATCCTGGTCAGCAAAATATGTGAGCTTTTCATCTTCTACGGACACTGATATAACAATATCTGAGTCTTTGATGATTGGAGGCACAGTGCACCCTTGATCCATAAATTGAACCATATGTCAATCAATACCATTGCTAATTAACTTTCAGACTTGATTAATCAACATAAATATTAGTTTATACTTCATAGAAGCGACAGACTATCAAGAGTAATCCTCTTTTCCCGCGGTAATCAAGCTATTTCTCCTAAACGTGTCATTTTCTCCAATCTTATCCCCATGGAGTAGACTACTGTGGAAATGTTTCCGTGATCAGCATCTTCACAACAGTTTTTGATCTTATCTCTTGGATTAAATTAAATGTTGTACTTATTGTAGCGTTTTCGTGACAGCAAGGAAACTCCTTTGCTTTATGTTGTGAGCTCATAACCTTTTAATTGATTGTAGGCGGGTGTCATTAAATGAGTATTCTGTAAGGTTTTGATTTGGAGTTGACAAGAAGCATTTGTTTTTCTGTTTATGATTTGGATGGATGTTTATTTGCTAATCCAAGACTCAAATTTTCTTGACTAGCTATTATTGAAACTCTGACATCAAGAATTAAAGCTTACGAGTCAGAGAAAGGGATCCCTTTCCTGGATGATAAGGTAATCAATCTCACGCATGTTTTGTTTCATGTACAACTTAGCATTTAAGTAGTTTGACTCAAACTGCTGGTTAATACCAGGATCCCTTTATTACGTACTTTGGAGGAGTGCACAATGTTGCGGCAAGAGAGAGAAGAGGACAAGCATCGATGTCGGGTATGCTTAAATCGTCTAATCTGGCACTGCTTGCATTTCATTTGTAGATATCCATAACGCATGGATTTGATTTCCTCTCTCTTTCACACTTAAAACGGTACCGATTTATTCTCCCATTATTTAATTTTTTAAGGATCTTGAAGGTTCTACCACGCAGTCCTTCTCATTTAGGAGCTTCAGCTGTTACATTTGTTATCGAAGCTGAGCTTGCGAAGTAAATCTTGCTCTGCATCCTTTCTGACTCTTACAGGAGCAGAAATGACTACAAGAGCAACTGCTGTGGAGCAAGGAGCCATCTTCGGTTCTTGGCCAAGGAAACTGCTGCCAGAGCACCGCTGCCAATACCCTCCACGAAACACCAATCGGTTGATGGGGTGCCCACCCCAGGACGTTATGGAGTGGCCTCAAGCTGCAAAGAGCGCAGAGACAGCCGCAAGTCTAATGCCATCATTCCTATAAACTATGTCGCTCTGCCGAAGGATGATGCCCTGATCAGAGAAATTGACGAGTCTTTCTCCTTGCTTCCTTTAAGAGTCCTCACTCGGTTATGAGCATCAAGATGCGGGATGTTCCACAACCTATTTTGGCGCAACAAACAGGAAGGAAAATAAAAGAAAAAGTCTTGGTATTATGTTCTTCTATCAAACATTTATTCCAGTGCTGGTCAATGGCAAGAAGCCCTAAATGTGCAGAAAGATAAGAAAGTGCAGAATATAACAACTTATAGTTGGGTAGAAGTGAATAACAAACTGCATAGATTCTTCTTTGGGGATACGTCTCACCCCAGAAACACTGAGGTCTACGGTACACTGTCAATGGGTTGGCAATGCAGTCCACATGGGTCCATCGTGATCTTGACTCTGGCCTAAGACTGAGTGTTTTTAGCAGAAAACGTTTGAAAATGCTTCATTTGGCTGAGGCAGTTGGAGATCTCGCTGGACCGCAAAAAGTTCATTTATTCTGCACAACCAGCTCTTGCTTGCTCGTCCAAATTGAAGACATCTGGTACTCTAGCAAAATGAGGAACATTGTCTAAACCTAGGAGAAACATTAAATATCTCGACTTAAAGGCTGATATGTGAAACAGATAACCGACAATCGCCCCCAAAAGTTTGGCGCGGGAGGAAAGAAAAGGTAGAAACGTTTGTTGGTTTGGAGCACACGGATTGCCCATGAAAAATGTATTTGAGTCAATGCTCAATCTCAAAAAGTCCTCAATTGACGCCGGAAAGTGAATGGTGAGGTGACACTTTTGGCCGATCAGAAATATGCTAGTGCCGCTGCTAATTGTCACAATAGTTGGTTAGTTGCAAAAGTTGACGTTCTGCATAAAGCCCGTGCAATTTAGACTTCCAAAATTATTAAGGGTCATAATATACGAGCAATCAATCATTTCTAGCTCACAATTTTCACGGATCTGGAGCCAAATTGCTGCAGAATAGGGGAATGGCAAATTGCATTCAAACGATATTTCAAGGGATATTTCTTTACAACAGCATCAAGACTTACAGGATCAGATATTGCTTTTTCTCGTCTCTTAGAATAAGCCAACCTTTGGAGAATGCTTTCTGTAGAAGGACCCTTGAAATTTGGTGAGATTTTCCTTTGGATTCTTTGATAGCTAGTAGTCGGTGGCACAAAACTAAATCTTCAAATTGAAAAAGAACGTGTACTGACCTTCTTCTTGTATGTCCTGGCAATTTGTTTCTGGCAATACCGTGCTTGTCATATATATCAAGAGTAGACTAATCTGACTATGTATTTGTTTGTTCGGATTTACACTATGTTTGTTATGAGGGATGAGGAGGGAAAATAAAGGTTTTAAAAACACTATCATGCACGGATGGAGGGACTAGGAGAAATTGGTCCGATCATTTTATTAATGTTACATATATAGTATAATGTGCTTATAAATATATATAAAAATAAGAACATAGATGAGAAAAGAAATATTTTGTTAACGCAATGGCTAAACCCCTCTAAATAATTTTGTTAAAAATAGCATTGATAAAATGAAATTTTTTTGAGTGATTCGCAGGTTGTAAAATGAACATAAAATTGATCGAACCAATCTCTCTTGATCTCCCCTAGTCCTTTCTAATCCTTTCCATCTATCTCTTTCCCACCATCCAAAAACGATTATGTTTTTAAACCGTGGCTTTTCCCTTCTCATCCCTCATAACAAATATGACAGCGTAAATCCAAACAAAAAGTCACATTGAATCACTCATTCCTCAACACCTTGGGGTGAAAGTTACAAGCATGGTTCCTGATGGGCAAAAGTACACCACAAGTGCCATAACTTGTGTACGGCGATCACTTTGGTGCCATAACTTTTTTTCGGATCAATTTGGTGTCAAAATCGGAGAAAAAAAATCACTTTAGTGCTAATTTGTTCGGAAATCCGATGTGGCATTTTTTATTAATTTTTGACACCGACGTGGCTTGCCGGAGGCTGAGTCAACATGTACAGTCAGCATTTTTTATTTTAAATAATTTTTTTCAACATGTATAGTCAATATTTTAAATTTTAACTATTTTTTTCCATTTTTTTCTTCTTTCCTTTTTCTTTTCTTTTCTTTTTTTTTCTCCCCTCACAGGCCGATTGCCGGTGGCCGGTCGGCCACCGGCGAAGCCCGAGAAGGGCTGGGCGAGGGCGGGCTTGCCCATGGCCGGCGAGGGGCGGCCGACCGTCGCCGGTAACGGGCGAGGCCACCCTTCGCCGGCCCAGGTGAGAGCTGCCCTTGCTCGACACCGGCGAGGGTCACCCTTGCCAGATCCGGCTTGGGCGACCCTCGCCGGCATCGGGCGAGGGTCGCCCACGCCTAACTCAGGCGAGGGCGAGGGAAGCCCTCGCCTGGGCTGGCGAGGGTCGCCCGAGCCGGATCTGGTGAGGGTCGCCCGAGCCGGATCTGGCGAGGGCGACCATCGCCGGCGTCGGGCGAGGGCAGCCCTAGCTTGGGCCGGCGAGGGTCGCCCTCGCCTGAGTCGGGCGTGGGTGACCCTCGCCCGACGCCGGCGAGGGTTGCCCGAGCCGGATCTGGCGAGGGCAACCCTCGCCGGCGTCGGGCGAGGGCAGCCCTCGCCTGGGCCGGCCAGGCCGGTGAGGGTCGCCCTCGCTTGAGTTGGGCGTGGGCGAGGGTCGCCCACGCCCGACTCAGGCGAGGGCTGCCCTCGCCCGATGCCGGCGAGGGTCGCCCATCGCCGGCGAGGGTCGACCGCCCCTCGCCGGCCATGGGCAAGGCCGCCCTCGCCCAGCCCTTCCCGGGCTTCGCCGATGGTCAGCCGGCGAGGGGAGAAAAAAAAAGAAAAGAAAAGAAAAAGGAAAGAAGAAAAAAAAAAAAAAGGAAAAAAATAGTTAAAATTAAAAATATTGACTGTACACTCTGAAAAAAATTATTTAAAATAAAAAATGCTGACTGTACATGTTGACTTAGCCTTCGATGAGCCACGTCGACATAAAAAATTAATAAAAAATGCCACGTCGAATTTCCGGCCAAATTGGCACTAAAATGATCTTTTTTCTCCGATTTTGGCACCAAAGTGATCCGAAAAAAAGTTATGGCACCAAAGTGATCGCCGTACACAAGTTATGGCACTTGTGGTGTACTTTTGCCGTTCCTAATGGGAATAGCTCCGAACAAGAAGTTCCATTTTTTTTAAGCTTCGTTCACAGACGTCGACATTTGACTCAAACATGCACCAAAGGTTCTATTCTTCTCCCTGTTTTTTTTTTTTATTGATTGTGGGCCGAAGATTCTCTCTCGAGGATACTTAGGAGTAGGACAGCCTCCCATGTTGATGAAATGGATAGGGTAGTTAGTTATCAAAATAAGAATCTTCTGCTAACTCATGTTGCACTCGTTTGCTATATTTCAATTTAGGTATTATCTATGTATTTAAGCAAACATAAATTACTTATCGAGATATAGCAATGTTACAAACCATAACTTCATTCAAAAGCTAGAAGTGTGACCAATGATCGACTCGAGCAAAAGCCACGCTTGCTAGATCTTAAATGCTAAAAACAACTAGAACTGAAATCTTATCAACTTATAGCTTGAGTAATTAAATGCAAATGGAGATTTAACATTTAAGTGCTCTAACACGAATTAAGTCAAATACAAATGAGCATTCTAGTTGATGACACTGAGCAAGCCCATATGATATCCTCAAGCAAATGTCCATGAAGCTCACTCTTTTGATGTATTTATTGTACATTGGACAATGCCGATCAATCCTCATTATTGTCGAGCCTAATTACAACCGGCTCGTGTGTCAGTTATCGATGAGGATATCATTTTCTCTGTATAATATCAATCAATTTTCTCAGTATTCCACATGTGCTGAGAAGTTGTATGGTCGCAGCTATTGCTATTTGCTAAATATAAATATGCATTTGATCGGAGTTTGAAATCTTGTAATGAACACATAGAAGGAGACTTCACAAGATAAGAGACAACATACTGACAAGTGCTAAAGTTAAGTGCTAAACTGCATAGCTAATAACATTTGCCCACTTCTTCCGGATCATCACAAGCTCATGATGAGAACAACTTTTCCGACATGATGCAAAAACCCATACTTAGTCAATTGTCATTTATTTGTGCTACTTCGTATCAATACCTGACTTCTATTGTTGAAGTGAAGGACTTAAGAGAAAATAATACCTAAGTGCCGATACCACTGAGTATTAAAAGAAATCAGTGGGTTCAAGATTCAACCTTGGGCTTCTTTGAATCCTTGGCATGGTTGAAGGTGTTACCTCACCAAAGAGGGGGAATTGCTTCCCTACAAGGGCCTCCTACGCCTGTCCCTATCTTGTGCAGTGGGCTGCCAAGATGCATTCCTTATTTTTACATGCTGGTGCCCACATGCCTCGCACCCCCAATTGGCCAATGTCTTTTTCTTGTCCTGAGTCCAGCAGTACCCTCTAAGTGTTTTACGAAAATCCTAAAATCTAGACAAGATCTGAGATAAAGCCTTTTAACATCTTGCTTAGGACGAATTCCAGTTGTGATATGATTTCTTTTTTCCTCTCAGATTTTTGGTGAAAGAAGACTTGTTATCACTCTCCTCGCAGAAACATAGATATATTCTTTGGGCACGAGTACGTATTATTAGACTATGGGCACTTCATAACATAATACATCAAATTGTATTAGATAATTTGCAACTTGATTTGGAGAGCTTCAAGTGGTGACCCTGCTCCAACTTTTCCTAATCTTTTTCTTGTTTGAATGAAGATGTGCTTTCTAAAGGGTTTAAACATATATTTCGTTCCTTGTTGACCCTTTTCGAGGGATCAAACTTCATTTTCCTAATTCTTGGCCATTCTAAAACCTCTCGGTGCATGCTGGTGGGCGCGTGCGCTTGCACGCACAGGTGAGTCGTCAACACTTTCCAGTGAACATTGTTACCTTAAAAATGGGAAAAAGAACCACTTTATTTTACACCAGATATACAAATTTACATACAAAAATTTCCTTGCTTCACCAGGGAAAAACCTCACAAATGCTGCGTGTTGTTCTGCATTTATTCATGAACAACTGAAAAAAAAAAAAAAACCAAAACGAACAAGAACAGCACGAGGTATTGGAACTTTGTTCCTTACCTGAAGAATCAACAGTTGGAATACTAAAGATATCACGCATACTCTAACCTCAGCTCTGCTTCCTCTAGTTATACGCATCTTAGAATCAAGATATGTAACTTCAAATTCACTGCTTCCTGTGCTCAGAGGCCTCACTGCATCCAGTAATCTAGGTATCTCTAATGGTGCGAGTTGTGATAATTTCCCCCATCGTCTTGACCGTCATTCGTTATCTTGACCTTTGCGGATCCTATGAATGACAGGTTACTGTGTTGATCAGGTAAAGGGTTTCGCTTATACATGGGTGACTCTAACCTGGGAAATACACTAGTGGAAATGAGATGTGAGTTGAAGCGGCAACAAATCAATGAGTGCGAATATGTCGGCAAGCAAGCCAGTTAACTCAACGGCAAGGAGAGGCCATGGTGCACTTCACACGAGCTTGCTATGTTATCGACATCTTTGCTCAAGACCAGTCTGTTGGAAGACCTGAAGAAATTCCAGGACCGAAGAGATAAGATGGATGAGTAGATAGGACAGAGCATTAAATGTGGGAAGTACAAAAAGTGTAGTTACAGCGAGTTTCATAATGAGTGATGAAATAATTTTTCCAACGAGAAACAGGAAGAAGAAAAATAATTTACAAAAGCCGGATTTTCACCCTTTGTTTAACAAAATATTCAACAATGAAACTGTTTGCAAAACGGAAAATGAATCTCAGAAGGTGCTCGATGTTGTCACGTAGTGCTTGTATATACAAAACAAAGTTGTTTGACAAACCTAAAGTCACGTTCTGACGAGTAATCCGAATGTCGACGAATGACCTGAGCCCAACGAATTCATGTTGTGTCCTTAAGACAATTAGTCCCATCTACCGATACCCAAGGTTGTTAAACAATTGTCTTCCAAGATAGAAAGGATCACCTTTCCAAAGAAACGGTACTTCTTCAAAGGAAATGTTCAAACGCAACTTTGCAGAATAATCGCACAATGACAATGGTGAAGAAAATGCAGTAGAATGCCGTGCGGAAAAAATGAAATTGTATAGAATGTCGGGAAAAATGTTTCACGGGAATAAGAATGCCATAAAGAGTCACTAGACCGAACAGAACAGTTCGGTTATAGATAGCAAAAAATGAAGAGTCGCGAGCAATTAAGACTCACTTGAACCGAAGCAGTTTTTCGTTCGGGCGAACCAAGCCTCACGAACAAACATATTTGTTTGTTCTAAATAAATAAATAAATAATTTCTAACAAAACGTGTCTGTTCGGGAAAAATAAAAAATTGATGGAATGGACGGTGGTGGCGGCGCGCGCGGGGGGACCGACCTAGCTTGGCATAGGTTCTCTCCTTTCTACAAAAGTGGGAGACCCCTTGAGACCCAAACCTATTTGAGAGACTCATCTAAATAAATCATCTCCCATCACTTCTATCAAATGTGAGATTATTTCCATCCACACTTCTCATTCACAATTTATAGATTTTGGATACTAAAATCCCAACACTCGATAAACGGCTTTTCCCTATTGTGTTTGAAGGAATGCAACAACAACACCGACTTCATCCTTGAAGTTTGAAAAGTTTTACCGACTAAAACAGAGATATGCTGAAGTCAGGCAAAAGAACTTGTCAAAACGACCACAGCACACTTGACCAAGAGTTACCGGAAGTAGCCTTCAAGTGGCGGGTCCAGGATGGCTACCGCCCGGAGTACAAGACAAGAATGCACTGCTATATCAGCTTCCATTGACCCTGAAGCTTATCGAGATCAGCCAAAAGGTCCACAAGTCCTCCTACATCTTCAACGTCTTTTGCAGCGGCCTCTATTCAGACCAGAGACAGCACTCTGGTATTGTCGGCAAAAAAAGTTGTGCTTCGATGATGCATGTTTTTGACACATTTAAATGGACATAGGAACAGAGTTTGAAACTAATCAGTAGCCCAAAGACCAGGTTGACTTTTTAGGCATGTCAGCTTCTCTGGGCATCAACCATTTATCTCATACAAAGTTCCCACCAGCCCGACAAATTGAAAACCGAACTTAATGCTGACAAGTGAGGTTCATAAATTATCTAGGACCATGTATTGATATGAGAGAGGGACTAAATAATAATTGCAATTAAAGATTATACTTAAACAACGTTGTGGACTAATCTCATGATAGCTCAAACATTTAAGGAGAAAAGCCTAAGTGATATCAAAGCTAAGACCATGGTTCGTCTCCCTCTCTTTTCTAGTTATTTGACTCATGTCTTCTCACATTACCTCAAGAGATCTCTGCTGGCCTTTTCTATTGTGTTTACTTAACAGCGTCTCATTTTCATGTAAGGCTTGCCTTTCCACACAAACGAAATGAAAGAGATTTACTTGTCATACTATATAAACTAATTTGTTACAGCTTAAGCTTTTGGACAAAATGTTATCTATGCCTATCAAGCTTCTTAAAAGCTCCAAACTGATTTGTCATTGCTGCCTTTTGTGTATGACTATCTTATGTATTTCAAGGATTATTAGTACAATGACAGAGAATCAACTTGGTGCATCTGTAGAAGATTTAATTGTGAACGTCCAGATGATGACTTGTGATCCCACAAGTACTTTGGTTTGCTCACAAGTTTGCCATTTGGTTAATATTAAGAACTTGGCCAAAGCCAAAAATTCTAAATTGGAATATTTCCACCTGATTTCCCAGAAAGTGATGAATATATGTATAAACTGATTGTCTTTGTGATTTTAGGATGGAGGTCCACAAGGCACGCAGAAAGGAAAGTATAGATTTCTTAAATATAGCTAAGAATCAACTAGAAGCAAAAAGGTAGATCAATTTCCTCTGAAATATGACCTTAGGTAAATGTTTGGTGCAGCGAAGACAGTTAGAAGCAAACAATGACATTTGTTTTGAGAAAAAGATCTGAATATTCTAGAGTGCTTTACTTACTTTCAGAGTTAATTACCAGCAAACATCCTCCATACCCTTACCATTTCTCGGTTGTGATGACCTATCATTTATATCCTAACTCCCAATACTTAGCCTATATTACACGGAGAGGCCTAAAAAAATTCAGTAAATCTGACTACAGATTGTGATTTTAGGAAGAGGATCTGAGAAACCAGAACTATATGGATAATAAAGTAAGAGCGGTAGCATGGAACTTTTACTGAAGTCATATAATAGAAAGAAGTGATAAAATTACTGCACCATCAAAGTCAAATTTCACTTGAGGCAGATTGTATTTGCGTCTTGGGTTAACTGATACAAATTTGGCAAGTCTGAGGTAATCTAGACATAACTGGGTAGAAGGCGCACTTTGAGATTAAGTGTCCTTGAGAGTGCAATTTCAGGATTAAAGATCATGGGTAAACTGACAAAGTAAGTCTAGGTAACGGAGACATAACTGTGTATGAGGGCACTTGGACATATAGTGTCCATATGAGTGCATTTATGGTGATATAGGATCAAAATTTCATCTCCAGAAGAAATTGTTCATCTTCATATTACAGTGAAAATGATAAGAAACGGTTTAACCATCCACTACTACGCAACCTTGCCACTAATACGCACTCTCGTTGCGGAAGCAAATTTATGAAAGTCCCTTCATATGCATCCGTGAAACAGTAGACTAGCTTGACACGTTGTGACATTCCAGATTTTGATCCAATTTGAGATTTATAAAATGCATGATTTGTCAGTGTGCTTATAGTAAAATCTTGCCTGTAAACTGATTACTCTCGGTTATTATTTTAAATTAGAGATTTCGCTAGAATCGCACTCGATCAAATTTGACCGTTATTTAGACCCCGAACTTGGTAGTCGATTTTCGGGAGTTTCAGGATGAAATAAATTCGACGATGTCAATATTATCGTAGCCAACGTTGAGATTATCAGGAATAATGGAAAAAGGAGAGTTTTTTACCAAGTGCGAATTTGGACTACTAGACCTCCCTCATTATAATTTGATTTAATTAATTTGGCATTTGTCCCTTTTTATATGCGAGGCTTATTTTGGACCGGTAGATCGCTCTCGATTTTGAATTTGGGCCATCGGATCGCGATTAATATTAAAATGATTGTTTTTTTTTCTTTTAATTCTCTCTCTCTCTCTCTCTCTCTCTCTCTCTCTCTCTCTCTCTCTCTCTCTCTCTCTCCTTTCCCCCCGCGCACGTTTCCCCCTGCACGCGTCCCATCCGCCCATGCTTGCAGACCTACTCCCGTCTGCTCCCTCTCTCTCCTCTTCTTTCTTTTCTTTTTTTTTTCTTCTTCTTCTTCTTCTTCTTCTTCTTCCTCTCCCCTTCCTTGGCCGACTGGTTCTGTTTGGTCCCTGCTCTGCTTGCCGCCCATCCAACTCCGCCCGACGCGGCCCAAGCAGCCGCTGACGCCACCGTCCTCCTCGCACCGTCGCCGCGCCGCCACGTCGCGCGGCAACTCCACCCGACGTTGCCCCTCTCTCCCCACCCGAGCGGACGAGCTTGGCTCGTCGCCGTTCGCCGCCACATCCGGCGAGTCCCGGCCACTTGAGATGCCACCGTGCCACCTCCAACCTCTCCCCTCAGCCGCCCCGCCGCCCTACTGCCCTTCCCTTCGGCCGCCACCACCTACCCCCTCCCCTATTTTTCCCCTCCCGACGCCTCCCCTGTAACTGGTTTCTCCCGGCGTCGCCTCGTCCAGCCTCCGCACGCCGCCGTACCGACCGCCGCCGCCGCACGTCGACCCCAGCCGACCGCCTGCCCCGCTGAGCCGCTTTCGAGCCCGCGTCTTGCTCATACTGTCCATTTCCGAGCACTGTTCATTTTCGAAGGCTCGTTACTATTCACCGAGTACTGTTCACCCGAGGCCCATTACTGTTCATCCGGCCCATCTTGAGCTCGTGCGGGTTTTTCTCCGAGCCAAAACCTGGTAAGTGATATCCTAATCCCTATTTAGTATAATGGGTATTATTAGACATGCTTAGGGATTTATTTAGTGCAATTTAGTGATTAAATTAGAAATTAGATTAGTCGGCGAGAATACGACTAGTGCGTGAATTATGTGGCGATTGGTAGATCAATTTATGATAAGTACGTGGCTAGTTGTGGTGCATTGACTGATCGTATTATGGTGGCGCGTGTGGATGAAAATTGGTGTTCGTATGTGACTGTCTGGGACGTCAAAGGTGTGATCGGGTGTGACGGACTTGTGATGTGACTGAGATTGGCACTGACTGGGATTGGTAGGATGCTTTGATTTGGCAAACTGAGATGTTACGAGTGTGTCTTGGATTTGATTGATGCGATTTGTGAGAATGGTGAAATTGCGATGTAGTGCATGTACATGTGAAAAATCCCGGATCGATCGGAAGGCTGCCAACCTGAGGCGTAGGTTACGCGGGTGTGGCGAATAAGGAATGACTAGACCTGAGGCGTAGGTTACGTGGGTCATTCGAAAGGAAAGTGTCCTGAGGTGTGGTTACGCGGGACCGAGTCCGGCTTGATCTGAGGGCTGAGCCTGAGGCGCAGTGGCGCGGGCTGTGAGATGGGGCCTGAGGCGTAGTGGCACGGGCCGAGTGAAAGGGACCTGGGAGGTCGTGGAAAGTTGTTCGACCACGCATGCGATTCGAGTGTGACTGAAATTGATTGATTTGACTGATTGATTGACCGATCGAAATGTTGGAATTGATTGGGTGCTATTGTGGCTAGCGTGTGATTGATTGTGGTATGTTATCGATTTATTATTATTATAATACATTTGACTGACGTGTAGAGCTGGCACGCGCTTGATGGCAAGGTAAGTACTTTAAGGTGAATTCGGTATATTGGGAATTAGATTGCATGTACTGCTTGTCTGGATACGCATTGGCCTACGTAGGGCTTAGGATATTGCTTATTGAGACTCGTTCTCACGGTTATTATATAACCACTTTCAGATCCGCGACCGTGATTGATCCGAGGATGCCGCCAGAGTACCACAGGGATCGAAGGATAGACCAACTTACCCTGTCTTTTGAGTACCTTTTTGTAGAGAAGATAGGCTTGTCAACCATCGCCCCCTTTTGAAAATTTTGGTTTGAAATTGGTAGCCGGGTTATCATTTTGTAATAATAAATGCTTTATAATGTTATGTGTTTATTAAATTTCGATGTTCTATCCCTGGGTCACGTTTTTAATGTCTAGGTTGTTTTATGTGCTTCCGCTTGCGTAATTCGTTTGGGTCGGCGACGCGTCCTGGGACGTCGCATTCAATATTCGACCATCGAGGGATCATCGCGCGCTCGTAGGGTGCGGGGCGTGACATCCCCAGTTGAATTGGTATCAGAGCAAGGTCAGCTCGAACGAAGATGGTCGAAGCTTGGAGTGATAAGGAGCGATGACTTTGGGGTAGCCAATTAGGGAGATATGTTGGCCATGCGTTACCCAGACTGTGTGATTGTGATTGCTGAGTGGTATTATGGGATGATCCATGAAATGCAGGTGCGTCAGGACTTGAGGTTAGTGCACGATCCTTGTTTCTTGTGATTGAGTGGTGTTGTGATTGAATGCCTGTTTAGTAAATTGTTGTGATTCACTGCCTAGAGCTTAGACTAGTATAGTTGGCCTAGGTTTTTAATTCCCGAGGGGAATTATAGCAGGTAAGTGAGTAGTGTGAATCCTGTGAATAAGAGTAGCTGAGTAGTCGAGGTCGAGGTCTTGTAGGTCCGCAGGTTGGAGTTGTGAGGGATCCCAGATGGGATGAGATTTTGAGGGCAATCGAGGAAGTTGGAATTTTAAGGGGAAGGCAAATTGAGGAGCGAAATGCGACTGTTTCTACTGATGTTGAGGCCACTATTGTCGTTGTCAATGGAAATAACAAGAATCATGGGTATAATTGAAATGTTGGGAGTCAAGGTCAAGGGTAAGTTAATGCAGTCAGGCAGATGCGTCAGTTAGTTAGAAAATTTTTTGAAATTTAAACTTGCAAGGTTCGATAGGAAGAGGTGACCCTGAGGCTACATTACTTTGGGCAGAGGACTTAGAAAAAAGAAGGGGCTTTTGAGGTATTCTGGTGCACTAATGATGAGAAAGTGACCCTGGCTATATATCAACTCTTGGGAAATGCAAGTGATTGGTAAGAGGACCCCTGAAGTAGGATATTTCAGAGGGCATATTTCTAAGCTAGGATGTCGTTATCGAGGTCTTCAATAAAAGGTACCTTCAAAGAGTGCGCGAGAACAGAAAATGACAGAGTTTCTTCGGCTTCATTAAAATCGGATGCCGGTCGATCAGTACGAGGTCAAGTTATAAGATTGCCTAAGTACGCACTAAAGATGGTCAAGGACCATGTGAATGGGACAAGAAGGTTTCGGGATGGATTGGAACCGGAATTTCACAATCAGTTGGTACTTTTGGGTCTTAAGGAATTACAAAGTGTTGTATGAGAGAGTTTGATAGTTGACACGGATATGAGTGAAAGGACAGCCGCTTCTGGATCGCAGTTTGCGCCAGCTAGGGATAATGGGAACTGTGGAAAGAAGCCTATGATTGAGAATCGGAGATTTGTCCCTCTAGTAAGAAAGAACTTTAGAAAGCCGAACTACTACTCCAACGTCGCGTGTCGGTCTTATGAAAAGACGCGTAGGAATGGCCATTGCCAAGGTAAAAGTGGAGCATGTTGTGGATGTGGACAGTAAGGTTACCAAATAAGAAATTGTTAAACCGACAGGTTAGGTCACTAATGCAATCGCAGCGACCGCAGGTAGGACATTAAGTGAGAGCTGCCCTGCAGATTAATCAAAATCGGCTAAGGACGTAAGGAAAAGTGTATGTTGTGGCTGAGAAAGAAGTGAAGGATGAGCCTTGAAAGTCTAGATGCGTTATGAGATGATGTTTGGTACAATGGGAGATGATTTTGAAGTTATTACTTGAATGATCATGTATGACGTATTATTACTCATGGTGAATAGGCGTAATCGATTTATGGATTTTTCATTTACTAGTGACATTCTTGGACGAGTTTGGAAGGATAAGTTATGCTTGGAAATTTCAGATTTTATAAAGAACCGGGGTGATTTGTTTTGAGAGACTGTTGGATTGAAATTGGATGGATTGAGCTTGTCCTTGAGGTGTATAATGATAATTAATTTGTGGCTGATTTGTTGGTTGAGGAATCAAGGCTAAAGGACATAGCCGAGGTGTGTAATCTTCCCGATGTCTTTCCTTATGAAATTGCCGGGATTGCCACCTAATAGGAGAGTCGAGGTTGTGATTGAGTTGGTCCCAGGGACAAAACCGACCTTGGGAGCGCTCTACAAGAGGTCACCGTCGGAATTGAATGAATCGAAAGTCCAAACGTGAGAGTTATTGGATGAAGGTTTTATTCGTCTGAATAGGTCCCCATGGGGAGTGCCGGTTTTATTTGCGAGGAAGAAGGACGGATCGTTAAGGTTATGTATTGACTACAGATAGTTGAATCAGGTGACTATTAAGGATAAACGCCCATTGCCAAGAGTAAATGACCTGTTCGACCAGTTACAATGGGGCATCAATATTTTGTGAGATCGACTTGAGGACTGATTATCACCAATTGAGGATCAAGAAGGAGGACGTGCCGAAGTCGGCATTTAGGACGAGGTATGGACACTATGAGTTGACGATGATGCCGTTTGGACTGACGAATGCCCCTGCAGCCTTTATGGATTTAATAAATCGGGTATTTAAGGAAATTCTGGATCAGTTTGTAATCGTGATTCATAGGCAATATCTTGGTATACTCAAAGAGTTCCGCCGAGTGTGAGTTACCTTTAGAAAAAGGTTCTACGGACCTCAAGAGAACACGCACTCTACGCCAAGTTCAGTAAGTGCGAATTCTGACTTTACCGAGTAGCGTTCTTAGGACATGTGATATTTGGTGAAAGGATTGTAGTGGATTCGGCAAAGATTGAAGCCGTCACGAATTGGCCGAGGCCGACAACAGTAACCGAGGTTCGGAGTTTCTTGAGTCTAGTAGGTTATTACAGACGTCTCGTGGAAAGGATTTCAACGTTAGTAACACCGTGGACGCGTTTGCTAAAGAAGGGCAAAAGTACACCACAAGTGCCATAACTTGTGTACGGCGATCACTTTGGTGCCATAACTTTTTTTCGGATCACTTTGGTGCCAAAATCGGAGAAAAAAAATCACTTTAGTGCCAATTTGGCCAGAAATCCGACGTGGCATTTTTTATTAATTTTTGACGCCGACGTGGCTCGCCGGAGGCTGAGTCAGCGTGTACAGTCAACATTTTTTATTTTAAATAATTTTTTTCAACGTGTACAGTCAGCATTTTAAATTTTAAATATTTTTTTCTTTTTTTTCCTTTTCCTTTTTCTTTTTTTTCTTTTCTTTTTTTTTTCTGCCCTCACCGGCCGGTTGCCGGTGGCCGGTCGGCCACCGGCGAAGCCCGACAAGGGCTGGGCGAGGGCAGCCTTGCCCATGGCCGGCGAGGGGCGGCCGACCCTCGCCGGCGACGGGCGAGGCCGGCCCTCGCCGGCCCAAGCGAGGGTCGCCCTCGCCGGATCTGGCGAGGGCGACCCTCGCCGGCGTTGGGCGAGGCTCGCCCTCGCTAGATCCGGCTCGGGCGACCCTCGCCGGCGTCGAGCGAGGGTCTCCCGCGCCCGACTCAGGCGAGAGCGACCCTCGCCGACCCAGGCGAGGGCCAGCCTCGCCCGTCGCCGGCGAGGGTCGGTCGCCCCTCGCCGGCCATGGGCAAGGCCGCCCTCGCCCAGCCCTTGTCGGGCTTTGCCGATGGCCGGCCGGCGAGGGGAGAAAAGAAAAAGAAAAGAAAAAGAAAAAAAAATAAAAAAAATATTTAAAATTAAAAATGCTGACTATACACGTTGAAAAAAATTATTTAAAATAAAAAATGCTGACTGTACACGCTGACTCAGCCTCCGACAAGCCACGTCGGCGGAAAAAATTAATAAAAAAATGCCACGTCGGATTTTCGGCCAAATTGGCACTAAAGTGATCTTTTTTCTCCGATTTTGGCACCAAAGTGATCCGAAAAATAGTTATAGCACCAAAGTGATCGCCGTACACAAGTTATGGCACTTGTAGTGTACTTTTGCCGCTAAAGAAGGAAACGAAATTTGAATGGACAGATAAGTACAAAAGGAGTTTCCAGGATTAAAACAGAGTTCGATGATCACGCCAGTGTTGACGGTCTCATCAGGTTTGGGAGGATATGAAACCTACAGCGACACGTCGTTAAGAGGATTAGGAAGCGTGTTAATGCAACACGGAAAAGTAGAGGCATGCGCATCGCGGCAATTGAGGCCACATGAGCAGAATTATCGGATGCATAGCTTGGAGTTAGCCGCGATTATTTTCGCCCTTAAAATTTGGAGGCATTAATTATGTGGAGAAAGGTTCCAGATTTACACGGACTATCAAAGTCTCAAGTACTTATTTTCGCAGAAGGAACTGAATATGAGGCGGAGGCGTTGGATGGAATTGCTGAAGGATTATGATTGTGACATATTGTATCGCCCCAGAAAGGCCAACCGAGTAACGGATGCCTTGAGCAGGAAATCGAGCATCGCGCAATTGTTGGTTAAATAGTGGATTTTATTGGAAGGAGCGCGGGACTCGGAATTTAAGTTCGAGGTAGGACATCTCTCCAGTCTGATGGCGACATTAAGGATTGAGCCGGAAGTGCAAGCCAAGATCAAGACATTGCAGTCTACGGACCTTGAGATTCAGAAAATTGTGAGTATGGATAACACTAAGAGGAAGCCGGACTTTCAGGTGTCCGATGATGGAATTCTTAAGTTTCGAGAACGTTTGTGCGTGCCTGATGATTTGGGACTTAAGGAAGAGATCTTGTCGGAGGCTCATAGGAGCAATTACAGTATCCATCCGGGCAGCACTAAGATGTATCAGAATCTTCGTCAGCACTATTGGTGGAATGGAGTGAAAATGGACGTGGCCAAGCATGTAGCCAAGTGTTTAACGTGTCAACAAGTGAAGGCACAGCATTATAAACCTGGTAGAATGTTGCAGCCATTGGAAATCCCAGAATGGAAATGGGAGTACATCACAATAGACTTTGTAACGGGACTGCCAAGAAGCCAGAGGGGACACGACTCTATTTGGGTAATAGTAGACAGATTGACCAAGTCAACGTACTTTCTGGCCGTGCGAAAGGACTTCGAGCTAGAAAGGCTGGCAGAATTATATGTGCGTCAGATAATTCGTCTTCATGGAGTATCGGTATCGATCACTTCGGACCGTGATCCCCGGTTTACTGCGAACTTTTGGAAAAGTCTGCAATCAGCCATGGGAACTATGTTGCAATTCAGTACGGCCTATCATCCGCAAACGAATGGCCAGTCTGAAAGGACTATTCAGACTTTGGAGGATATGCTGAGAGCGTGTGTGTTAAATTTTCAGGGCAAGTGGGAAAAACAGTTGCATTTGATGGAATTTGCCTACAATAACAGTTTTCAGCAGAGTATCAGAATGGCACCATTTGAAGCATTATATGGCAGGGCCTGCAGAACACCATTGTGTTGGGATGAGGTAGGAGAAAGAAGTATCTCAGGTCCAGAGTTGGTCCAACAGTCAATCGAGACGGTCAAGATTATTCGGGACAGACTTAAAACCGCTCAGAGCCGCCAAAAGAATTATGCGGACCGGAAACGTAGGCCGTTAGAATTCCAAGTGAGGGACCACGTCTTCCTCAAGGTGTTACTAAAAAAAGGATTGTCGCGGCTTGGCAAGAAAGGAAAATTGAGCCCGAGGTACGTAGGTCCATTTGAAGTCTTAAAGAGAATTGATACTCTGGCCTATCGTCTCGCGCTACCGCCAAATTTATCTCACGTCCATAATGTATTCCACATGTCTATGCTAAGGAAGTATGAGCCGGACCCGAAATACGTGCTAAATTATGAAGAAGTAGACGTAGACGATAGAGTGTCGTACTTGGAAAAGCCAGTTAGAATCAAGGACAGAATGGAACGGGTGCTGCGAAATAAGACAATTCCGATGGTAAAGGTGATTTGGGAATATCATGGGACTGAAGGTGCGACATGGGAAAGTGAAGAATCGATGCGACACCAATACCCCCTTTTGTTTGAATGATTCGGTAGGGTTGTAAATTTCGAGAATGAAATTTTTGTAAGGGGAGAAGAATTGTGACATTCCGGATTTTGACCCCATTTGGGATTTATAAAACGCGTGATTTGTCAGTGTGCTTATAGTAAAATCTCGCCCGGGAACTGATTACTCTCGGTTATTATCTTAAATTAGAGATTTCGCTAGAATCGCACTCGATCAAATTTGGCCGTTATTTAGACCCCGAACTTGCCAGTCGATTTTTGGGAGTTTCAGGACGAAATAAATTGGACGGTGTCAATATTATCGTAGCCAACGTTGAGATTATCAGGAATAATGGAAAAAGGAGAGTTTTTTACCAAGTGCGAATTTGGACTACTAGACCTCCCTCGTTATAGTTTGATTTAATTAATTTGGCCTTTGTCCCTTTTATATGCGAGGCTTATTTTGGACCGGTAGGTCGCACTTGATTTTGAATTTGGGCCATCGGATCGCGATTAATATTAGAATGATTGTTTTTTTTCTTTTAATTATCTCTCTCTCTCTCTTCTTTCCCCGCGCACACGTTTCTCCCCTGCACGAGTCCCATCCGCCCATGCTTGCAGACCTACTCTCGTCTGCTCCCTCTCTCTCCTCTTCTTTCTTTTCTTTTTTTTTTCTTCTTCTTCTTCTTCCTCTCCCCTTCCTTGGCCGACTGGTTCTGTTTCATCCCTGCTCTGCTCGCCGCCCATCCAACTCCACCTGATGCCGCCCATGCAGCCGACGACGCCGCCATCCTCCTTACACCGTTGCCACGCCGCCGCGTCGCGTGGCAACTCCACCCGACGCTATAATAGCCCGGACCTACCGCCCCACGTGATATTGTCCGCTTTGGGCCAAGCCCTCACGGTTTTAAAACGCGTCACTGGGGGAAGAGGTATCCACAGCTTATAAAGCCTGCTTCGTTCCCCTCTCCAACCGATGTGGGATCTCACAATCCACCCCTGTAGAGGGACCAGCGTCCTCGCTGGCACACCGACCCGGCACCGGCTCTGATACCATTTGTAATAGCCCGGACCTACCGCCCCACGTGATATTGTCCACTTTGGGCCAAGCCCTCACGGTTTTAAAACGCGTCACTGGGAGAAGAGGTATCCACAGCTTATAAAGCCTGCTTCGTTCCCCTCTCCAACCGATGTGGGATCTCACAATCTACGGCCTTGAGGATGACAGGTGTCCTGATGCATTTTTTGGGAGAAGCCCCCGGCTAGTTGTAGTGCCTGAGCCCGAGCCACTTATCCCCTTTTGTTAGTAGTGGCCTTGTACTGCTTTTGATTTTTGGTATTCGGGCTGTACTAGGATATTGTAAATGAATTCCAGTTTTAGTACAAGTGTTGATTGTGGTGGATACCCTTGGTTATGTATTCATCTTTGTACGGGTGGTTTTAACTGCTTCCGCATGTGCTTTATATCTCTGTATTGGGTGTTGGGTCGGCGACGCGTCCTGGGACGTCGCACACGAATCGACCTCTGCGAGGGATGTGGCGCACCGAGAAGTGCGGGGCGTGACATCCCCGTTCGATTTGGTATCAAAGCAAGGTCAGCTCGATCCAATTAGGTCGAAGCCTGGAGTAATAAGGAGCGATGACCTTGGGTAACTAATAGGTTGACCTCGTGTGCTAAGTGTACCTCCTGACTGTCTGTGTCTTGATTGATTGGTTGCGTTACTGACCCGTAAAATGCAGGTGCGACAGGACCTGAGGTGAGTGCATGTACCTCTTGGATTGGGGTCTTGTGTTGTTTGTGCTAGATCGCATGCTGATTGCTTGACTATTATCGTGATACCTGCCTAGGACGTTAGACCGGTTAGATTGGTTTAAGTCTCTGATTCCTCAGGGGAGTTATAGCAGGTAATTGAATAGTGAGGCAGTATGAATGACAGTATAAGGGGTAAGGAAACCCAAGAGCAATCAAGTGAAATAGGCCATGAGACAGAAACCTAAGATTAGAGGTTGTAACTCAGGCTCTTTTAAAAAAAAAAAAAAAAGGGGAATGTGTGGGCAGACAAGCTTAGGAAGGAAGCATCGTCATTGCCTAGGCTGCTGAGGTTGCAGTGATTACTGCTATGAATGGGAATAATGCCAGTTAGGCCAAATTTAGATAATGGCCATTAGGCGAGTGCATTAATTGGTGGAATGATTTCTCGAGTTGAACTTTCTTAAGTTCAATAGTAAGGGTGACCCCGAGGCTGCACCGAGATTGGCAATGAAAGTTGAGAAAGCCTTTGACATATCGGGGTACACCGAGGCTAAGAAAGTAACATTGGCAGTGTATTAACTGCAGAAGGACGAAAAGAATGGTGGAAGACCACCAGGGATAGGATATTCCCGATGAGTACAGCCCGGACTTGGGCCATATTTATTGAGAATTTTTATGGGAAGTGTTTTCCGGGAGAATGCCTAAGGAAGGAAATTGGCGGAATGTATACTATTTTGCCGAGGGCGGATGACTATGGAACGATATGAAATGGAATCCGCTTGACTTGTTGAGAATCCACAGGACAGGGTACGGAAATTCCAAAATGGACTGGAGTCGAATCTCTGAAACCTACTGATCTCGTTGAACATTAAGAATGATGGGGGAGTGTATGAATGAGTTCAGGTGATAGAGCGAGAGCAGTTGGAAAGTGCAACTACTCCTGGATAGTGATTTGCTTAAAATAAGGATAACCACCGCCTCTGGAAGAAGCAGATGACGGGGAGATAGATGATTTGTTCCACTGACTAGGAAGGATATCAGAAAGCCGAACCGTCAATCAAGTCGTTCTGAGGCTTGCATCGAAAGTGGGAGTCAGGACAACTAGTTGAATTGGATGGAATTGAGCCTGTTATGCCTGAGTCACGATTGGTGTGACAATTCCTCGAATGATAAAGTGATGGTGTCGTTGAGGTGTCCTAACTGCGAGACAGTATTTGATAGTAGAGAAAGGAGTGTCGACTTGGCAGTATTGGTCTTGTACAAATTTATCGTGGAAAATTTATACGAAGTGATTCGTATGGCAGAAGGCTGTAATGAAGTCTGACAATAGAGTAATCCAATTTAGTCCGAATGGACATTTGAGGTTTGGATTTCCGGGAAGTCAAGGAGGAATCTCGATTCCTTGGATGCCCGTGCTTGAGATGATTAGATGTCAAATGAAGTTTGTGAAGGACGCTCAGTGGGCGTGGTTGACCCGATCGTGACGGAACTAAAGCCGGATAACTTTCCGAGGTCTTTCCTTAGAAATTTCGAGGCTGCCACTAGGACTAGAAGTGGAATCGTGACAGATTTGGCCCGGGAGTTGAGCAAAATTTCAAGGGCATTGTATTGAGTATCCTTGCCAAAAATCAAAGGAATTGAAGGTTCAGATGTTAGAACTCGGGGACAAAATTTTATTTTCCCTAGTAGGTTTCTGTGGGGAAAACTCCTGTGTTTGGTATGAGGAAAAAGGACAGGAATTTTAAATGGTACATAAATTATTGACAGCAAAACCAGGTGACAAAAAGGAATGAGTACCCATTATCGAGGATCGATAGTTTGTACGATAAATTGCAAGGAACTTTAGTGTCCTCTAAGGTTGAATTATGGACGGATGCCACCAGCAAAGAATTCAGAAAGAGGATGTCCCTAAGATTGTGTTACGGACTGGAAACTTTCCGTTAATGATATGAAAAAGAGGATGTGATTACAATTGCTTAACAGACGAGGTATGGGCACTGTGCATTCATGATAACGCCCATTGGTCTAAGAGGATGCCTCGCTGCTTCTATGGACCTTATGAACCGAGTGTTTCAAGAATTAGGTGATTAGCTCGTAACGAATTTTCATGGACGATGTACTGCGAGACTCAAGGAGTCTAGAAGCAAGAAGCAAGTCTAACTGATGAGTTGCGAATCTTGGGAGAATACGCACTCTACGCCAAGTATGGCAAGTGCGAATTTTGGCTCAGTAGAATAACGTTCCTTGGACTTATAATCTAGGGGAATGGAATTACAGTGAACTCAACTAAGGTCGAGGTGATGACTAAGTGGTCAAGATTGATGCCAATAACGGAGGTTAGCAGTGTCTTAGATTGGGCGGGTGAATATCGACGTTTTGAGGAAGATTCTTGTTGATAGCCGTGCTACGGGCACAACTGACTGGGAAGGAAATTCGTTGTAATGGAATGATCATTGTGATTAGAGTACCCAAGAGCTGAAGCGTAGGCTGATAATGACCCCGGTATTGAATGTTTAACCTGAACCGGGACGATTCGAGGTCTATAGTGACGCTTCATTAAGAAGACTTGAGTGGGTGTTGATACAACATGGTAGAGTGGTAGCGTATGCGTCACGCCATTTGAGGTCGTATGAGAGGACTTATCCGATGCACAACGAAGAATTGATTGCGATGACTGGTGTCGCCATGATAGGGCTAGACAAGTAATAGATGTGTTAAGCCGTGAACCAGTGATGGCGCATATGATGGTTAGAGAGTGAGCCTTGTCGGATAGGCTCAGGAACTTGGAAGTTGAATTTAAGGTGAACTGGATGTTGAATCTGTTGACCGCCTTGAGGATTAGTTTGGAAATCTAGGCCTAGAATAAGGAATGACAATCTATGGATCACGAGACTCATTGAGATGGATACCGATCAGTGGAAGTCGGATTTTCCGGTATTTGGGGATAGAAATCTTGAGGTCCTAAGAATGATTGTGTTTACCCGAAGAGGCGAAACTCGAGGAGGAAAAATTGGAATAGAAAATTCCGCAGTAAGTATATTATCCACCCGAATAGCACTAAGGTGTGTCAGGACTTGCGGCAACATAGCTGGTAGAATAGAATGAGGATAAATGTGATCAAGTGTGTGGCCAGGTGTTTGACGTGTCAACAAGTGAAGGCACAACACTGTAAGCCTGGTGGGATGTTACAGCCGTTGGAAATTCCAGAATGGAAGTGGGAACACATCACAATGGACTTTGTAACGGGACTGCCAAGAAGCCAGAGGGGACACGATTCTATTTGGGTGATAGTAGACAGACTGACCAAGTCAGCGCACTTCGTGGCAGTGCGAAAGGACTTCGAGCTAGAAAGGCTGGCAGAATTATACGTACGACAGATAGTTCGTCTTCATGGAGTACCGGTATCAATCACATCGAACCGTGATCCCCGGTTTACTGTGAATTTTGGAAAAGTCTGCAATCGGCCATGGGAACTAAGTTACAATTCAGTACAGCCTATCATCCGCAGACGGATGGCCAGTCTGAAAGGACTATTCAGACTTTGGAAGATATGCTGAGAGCGTGTGTATTGAATTTTCAGGGCAAGTGGGAAGAATAGTTGCTATTGGCGGAATTTGCCTACAGTAACAGTTTTCAGCAAAGTATCAGAATAGCACCATTTGAAATATTATATGGCGAGGCTTACAGAACGCCGTTGTGTTGGGACAAGGTAGGTGAAAGAAGTATAACGGGCTCAGAGATTGACTTGAGGACAGTGTATCACCAGTTAAGGATCCAAAATGAGGATATTCCAAAGACAGCATTCAGGACTAGATATGGGCACTATGAGTTCACAGTGATGCCATTTGGACTGACTAATGCCTCTGCTGCTTTCATGGACTTAATGAACCGGGTATTCAAGGAATTCTTAGACCAGTTTGTCATTGTTTTCATCGACGATATTTTGGTGTATTCAAAGAGTTCCGAGGAACACGAGGTGCATTTGGAGAAGGTTCTACGGACGTTAAGGGAACACGCACTGTATGCTAAGTTTAGCAAGTGCGAGTTTTGGCTGAACCGAGTAGCATTTCTTGGGCATATAATATCCGGTGAAGGAATCTCCGTGGACCCGGCAAAGATTGAAGCAGTAATGGACTGGCCGAGACCGACGACAGTTACTGAGGTTCGAAGCTTTCTAGGACTGGCAGGCTATTATCGGAGGTTTGTGGAAAGATTCTCAGCGATAGCCACACCGTTGACGAGGTTGCTGAAGAAGGAAACCAAGTTTGAATGGACTGAAAAGTGCGAAGAGAGTTTTCAGGAACTGAAACAGAGATTAACAACGGCGCCAGTATTGACGATTCCTTCAGGACCGGGCGGGTATGAGATCTATAGTGACGCTTCGCTTAGAGGATTGGGATGCGTGCTAATGCAACATGGAAGAGTGGTTGCGTATGCATCGCGGCAGTTAAGGCCTCACGAAATGAACTACCCGACCCACGATTTGGAATTGGCAGCAATTATTTTCGTACTTAAAATTTGGAGACACTACTTATGTGGAGAAAGGTTCCAGATCTACACGGACCATCAGAGCCTCAAGTACTTGTTTTCGCAGAAGGAACTGAATATGAGGCAGAGGCGCTGGATGGAATTGCTGAAGGACTATGACTGCGACATACTGTATCACCCCGGAAAGGCCAACCGGGTAGCGGATGCCTTAAGTCGGAAATCGAGCATTGCGCAATTACTGGTTAAAGAGTGGACTTTATTAGAGAGAGCACGGGACTCAGAATTTAAGTTTGAGGTAGGACACCTCTCCGGTCTGATGGCGACATTGAGGATCGAGCCGGAAGTGCAAGCCAAGATCAAGGCGTTGCAGTCTACGGACCTTGAGATTCAGAAAATATTGAATATGGATGACACTAAGAGGAAGCCGGACTTTCAGGTGTCCGAGGATGGAATTCTCAGGTTTCGAGGACGTTTGTGCGTGCCCGATGATTTGGGACTCAAAGAAGAGATTTTGTCGGAAGCTCATAGGAGCAATTACAGTATTCACCCGGGCAGCACTAAGATGTACCAAAATCTCCGACAGCACTATTGGTGGAACGGAATGAAAGTGGACGTGGCCAAACATGTGGCCAAGTGCTTGACGTGTCAACAAGTGAAGGCATAGCACTGTAAGCCTGGTGGGATGTTACAGCCGTTGGAAATCCCGGAATGGAAATGGGAGCACATTACAATGGACTTTGTAACGGGACTGCCAAGAAGCCAGAGGGGACACGATTCTATTTGGGTGATAGTGGACAGACTGACCAAGTCAGCGCACTTCCTGGCAGTGCGAAAGGACTTCGAGCTAGAAAAGCTGGCAGAATTATATGTGCGTCAAATAGTTCGTCTTCATGGAGTGCCAGTATCAATTACTTCGGACCGTGATCCCAGATTTACTGCAAATTTTTGGAAAAGCCTGCAATCGGCCATGGGGACTAAGTTACAATTTAGTACGGCGTATCATCCTCAGACGGATGGCCAGTCTGAAAGGACTATTCAGACTTTAGAAGATATGCTGAGAGCGTGTGTGCTAGATTTTCAGGGCAAGTGGGAAGAACAGTTGCACTTAGTCGAATTTGCCTACAACAATAGTTTTCAGCAGAGTATTAGAATGGCGCCATTTGAAGCATTATATGGTAGGGCTTGCAGGACACCGTTGTGTTGGGATGAGGTAGGAGAAAGAAGTATTACGGGTCCGGAGTTGGTTCAACAATCGGTGGAAACAGTGAAAATTATCCGGGAAAGGTTGAGAACAGCCCAGAGTCGTCAGAAAAGCTATGCGGACCAAAGGCGTAGACCGTTGGAGTTTCAAGTTGGCGATCATGTGTTTCTTAAGATCTCGCCAATAAGAGGACTGTCTCGGTTTGGCAAGAAAGGAAAACTGAGTCCGAGGTACATAGGACCGTTTGAGATTTTGGAAAGGATTGGAACATTAGCCTATCGCCTAGCCTTGCCCCCAAATTTGTCACAGGTTTATAACGTCTTCCACGTGTCGATGTTGAGGAAGTACGAACCGGATCCGACCCACGTGCTGAATCATGAGGTAATAGACGTGGACGACAGAGTGTCATACATGGAAAAGCCAGTGCGAATCGAGGACAGGAAGGAGCAAGTGTTGAGGAACAAGACAATACCGTTGGTGAAGGTCATTTGGGAACATCACGGGACGGAAGGTGCCACATGGGAAAGCGAGGAAGTGATGCGACACCAGTACCCCCATTTATTTGAATAGTTGGGTTGGATTGTAAATTTCGAGGACGAAATTTTTGTAAGGGGGAAGAATTGTAACAGTCCGGATTTTGGCCCATTTTTGGGAATTATAAAACGTGTAATTCGTCAGTGCGCTTATAATGAAATTTCGCCCGGGAACTGATCACTCTCGGGTTCTTATTTTTAAAATTAGAAATTTTGCTAAAATCGCACTCGATCGAATTTGGCCGTTATTTATACCCTGAACTTGGCAGTCGATTTCCGGGAGTTTCGGGACGAAATAAATTGGACGGTGTCGAAATTATTGTGGCCAGTATCGACATTATCAAGATTAGTGAGAAAGTGAATTTTTGGATCGGGTGCAAATTTGGACTGGTAGACCTCCCTCGTGGTGTGGTTTGAGTTATTTTATTTTGGCCGTATACCCTAGAATATTGTCGGGATTTTTCGGAAACCGTTAGGCCTTTTTCCCGAATTTAATCGGGACTGTCAGACCGATTTTTAGTTTAGACCGTGTCCTTTGGTTCGCGCTCTAGAAATTTAAATCAGTCCTTTTTCCTCTCTTTTCTCTCTGTTTCTCTCTCCTCTCTCTCTCTGCCGAGGCGTCCCCTCCGCGCGTCTCTCTCTCTCTCTCTCTCTCTCTCTCTCTCTCTCTCTCTCTCTCTCTCTCTCTCCCCTCCCCCTCTGCCGCGCGCGTTCCCCATGCACGCGTCACGTCCCCCTTCCCGTTCTGCACATGCAGACCAACCCACGCCCACTCCCTCTTCTCTCTCCTCTCTCCTCCTTCTTTCTCTTCTCCTTCTCTTCTTCTTCCTCGCTTCTTCTTCTTCCTTCGCTGCGTCCGCTCCTGCTTCTGCTCCTTCGTTTCTGCCAGCCCAGCCGCTCTCCGCCTCCGCCCGGTGCTGCTCCGCTAGTCGCCGTCGCCGACCAGCCCGACCGCCGGCGTGCCGACCACCAGTCGCCGCCCCGACAGCCCCCCCTCTCTTCCTTCTTCCTCCTCTCTTCCCCTGCTTGTCCCCGCTCGACTGCCCATCCAGCTCCACCCACCGCCGCCCGAGCAGCTCCAGCGCCACCTCCCTCCCCGCGTCGTTGCCGCCCCGGCAACGCTGCTGCCTCTGTTCCGTCTAGCCCGTCGCCTCCGGTCCGGCCACAACCCCGGCGACGTCGCTGCTGCTGCTCTCCTCTGTCTTCCTCCCTCGCCGCGCCCGGACGTCGCCGCCGCGCCTGGACGTCGCCGCCGCGTCGTGGCCGCCGCCGGTCGCCGCCCCGGCTGACTGGCCAGCCGTCCGCCTCGCTGAGCCGCCCCCGAGCCGCCTCGTCGCCGCCGTTCCCGCTCCCGAACAGTCCGGCCGTCACTGTTCATTCCGGCCGGTCACTGTTCCGGCGAGGTACTGTTCCGGTGAGGTACTGTTCCGGCGACACTGTTCCGGCGGGTACTGTTCACCCGAGCCCGAATCGGTCCATCCGGCCCGTTTTACGCGTAGGACACCCGGTGAGTACAACCCTAAACCCTAATTAGGATAATTTACATTTCTAGACCGGTTTAGGGGTTAATTTAGGGGTTAAATTGTGGAATTGATTAAGGACTTTGATTGTGGTCGACTTGGTGGATTATTCTGACTAATTAGTGGAGGATTAGTGGCCCGAGAGGCGCGATGAATGGGCTGGTTGGTTTGGACTAAATCGGGCCGAGTTCGGGATTGTTTGGATTTAATATGTGGATTATAGCGCGTCCCGTATTTGATTTTGTGGTGGTCAATTAGAGTAATGTTTGGGGAGTATGATGGAGTAATTTGATGACAATTATTGGCCTAGAATTTGTGGTTTAGTGACTGGTCACGATTGGGCTGGATTGGGTTTAATTTGGGCAAGGCGCGATCAATTGAGGTTTAATTGGGCAATTATCGAGAATGATCGCTTCGTGCAAGTGATTGGCTAATTGAGCCGTAGTTGTGATTTATTTGATGATGCCATGGTTGAATTGAAATTGATTGTCTGAGTGGGCATGCTGATTTGTGGAATTGATTATGCGCGGTGCAAGCTGAGCTTGTTACATTGTGATTTGCGCATGTGAATGCCCAAGTGTGAATGAATGACCATGAATGTGCATCTCACGCATTGGCACGACATCTGCATATACGGGCGTGCCCGAATGATGTGTGCGTAGTGATCACCTAAAATGCCCTGATGCGTTTTACGCGGGGTCTAGATAATAATGAGTTGTGTGATCACCTAAGGACCTACGGGTCGTGACCTTCGGGTCGATACCGTCCTCATGCACTTTGAAGCAGGACGATGCCCGGTACATCCGGAAGGCGACCATCCTCATGCACTTTGAAGCAGGCTCTGGTTCGCAAGGAGATCAGTGTTGCGCCCCATGCACTTTGAAGCAGGCTAGAGACACTGGGCCAGATCGGTTGCTGCGCCTCATGCACTTTGAAGCAGGCTAGACGCACCGGGCCGTGAAAAATTGATGACTCGAGTCGTGTTAATAATAATTTGGGCAGTGTGCTAGTGTGCCAGTGTGCCAGTGTGCTAGTGTGCCAGTGTGGGCCAGTGGGCCGGGAATTGCACGTGTCAAGTCCATGACAGTTGCATACATGAACATGCATTGACTGGCATGCAAGAATGTGAAAATCGGTGCATAAGCATGTGATTGGCATATGTGTGATTATGAGTGCCACTTAAGTACTGTGATTACTATATATGGATATGCCTAACCTGCAGGGTCTAATGGGATTAGATTTAGGCCCGAGGGCCTGAGTCAGTTTTGTGTGTATGTTGTGCCGTTTAGTACTTGTCAGGAGGTGCATGTTAGCCTAGTTTAGGTTTAGGGAATTACTCGCTGAGATTTATTCTCACGGTTGTTGTAAAACCGACTTTTCAGATCCCCGGCCTTGAGGATGACAGGCGTGTTGACACATTTTTGGGAGAAGCCCCCGGCTAGTTGTAGTGCCTGAGCCCCGAGCCACCTATCTCTTTTTGTCAGTAGTGGCTTTGAACCGTTTTTGATTTTTGGTAGTTGGGCTGTATATGAATATTGTAAATGATTCTCAGTGCTAGTGCAAGTGATGATTTCTGTGACTACCCTTGGTTGTGTATTCATATATGTACGGGTGGTTTCAATTGCTTCCGCATGTGCTGTATATCTCTGTATTGGGTGTTGGGTCGGCGACGCGTCCTGGGACGTCGCACGCAAATCGACCCTGCGAGGGATGTGGCGCGCCGGGAAGCGCGGGGCGTGACAAGAGGAATGTAGAAAATACCGGAACAAGTGATTCTCTCTATTGTCTAATTTAACGTAATAGATACAAGCAATAAAATAAAAAAAGCAGGTGCAAATTCACAGTCACAAGAACTGCAATTGTAAAAGTTAAAGTGACTTACCTCTATATTCATGGGATACCATGGTTTTGGTTAAATTTTTTATTGTCTCCAACAATATCAAAATCAGCGAAGTTGCTTCTGCCTAAAAAAAATTTCTTTCCTTATAAAATCAAAATAAATTTGCCAGAGAATTTTCATTTAAGCATGCTAATCCCAAAAATAAAAAATCACTCAACTCGAGTAATGGCCCATATTCATTAGGCCAGCCGAAGTATAAAATCATAGCGTTTTTCACTCAAACCCACCCAAGTTCAGTCTATTTCTATCATGACCGGTAGCCATTTCATCAACATCAAGCCAATGTTGAGGCCAGCCGTATTCATGTCGACCGATTAAACAAGGATTCAGTGAAAGTTCCATGAAATTGATCAAAATAATAGACCACAAGAACAGAAATGCACATTTCCTCCGGCAGAACAACCAAAATATGAAATTTACGCTTCCAAATGCCTACCGATCAAGAACAAATAGCAAAGAATACCTTATTAAGTTTAGTTCGATTCGATTCAATCCGATCAGTAAGTGGACAAAGTGTGAAGTTCGTTGTTTCTCACAAAGAGAACAGAGAAGTTTCAAAAAGAGCCGCTAGAGAGAGAGGGTGGGCTTCAAGGATCTAAAAATCAACATATAGTTTTCAATGTGTTGAGCGAATTTGCATAAATTGGTTGGCCTAACGAATCGCTTTGCAAAATTCTAAGCGTTCTTTATTTTGAGCTGATTGATTGATGAATAGGGCTTCGATTTTGTTTACAGACTTTGCATAAGTTAGTTGATTAATGCTCATGTTTGTTTTTTATTATATTTTGGGATCAAAGTATAGACGAGAGGATGAATCTAGATTTTTTGTGTTACAGCTGTTATTGTGAATCGGAAAAATTAAGAAAACTTTGTTTCTATGTATTTTTTCTTACACACATCGCATTGCTTGTGTGTTTCATGTAGGAAGCATTCTAAAATTCACATGCTACTATCATGGGTCGATACTTGAAATGGCTAATCGTATGGTACTTAGACCTTTGAATCGCGTTGTTTGGTCTAAGGAAGGCTTGCTTGCCTCATCCTTACTTTTAACTCAATGAAATGAATTCCAGAGATAGAAAGTGTTTGGAGAGAGAGAGGAGCTTAAGAAAACTTCCATTGCTCAATTCTTGGACTACTTAAATGAGGGAAGGGTACTCCTATTTATATTCGAGCTCCTCTCTTTACAACCATTGATTCTCTGTTGACATATTATATGGTGTTATCTGACATACTTATAGAATACATGAACCCCAAATTGAACCAGACGCTCCAAAAACTTGACATGTGTAATCACACAAACATCCAGATCTCCCCAATCTATCATGTGCAAAATATACCTGCTCACAGAAACCTTAATTGCAAAAAGTTCATAATCGAGCGGTAGCTACATAACAATATTCCCACATCCCAATCAAATTAGAAATTCATCCTCCGTAAATGGTGTAGATATAAGTGCGGAACCAATCAACACGGGGAATTATGTTGTCTTTTTGGATATGGAGAATTGAGTTAAAACTAAGACGCCAAAAAAATTGAAGTCATGCCATTTATTATCATGGTACGACCAAGTATCGGATAACATACCTCCGCTGCTTATACATGACAAGAAATCATCGAGTGAATGCTCATCGACATGCCTCCTCCTCAACCTCCACATTCTGGAAAATGTAGAACGAGACATGCAAATTTGGGTTGGATCCTCGAGATATAGCATTGATATTAAACACATACCTTCAATATCTCTCGCTCTTTTAGCTCTTTCGTTTTCCTTGCATATAATCTATTCAATATTCGGATACGTGGATCATCAATAATGTTTCTCATGGTTTCCAATTTCTCCTACGAAGGATCCAAAATATCATATCACATGACCCCAAAAACTGAGATAAAACATTTACCAACATGTATTTATCAAAACCGATTGACACCTCCGTGAGATGATCGGACAAATGAAATGTCTCCCGAATCTCCTCAAGAGTTATCCCTCTAATAATCCAAGCAAGTGCACGAATCTCCTCAAGAGTTATCCCTTTGGTGGTTCTAACTTAGAACCACCAAAGGGTTTAATTGCAGACTGTCGATAGCAGATGTCAATTCACAAAGCTTTTTGGGTGTCCCTGAGAAAGCAAAAAAGAAGTGATAAGAAATTATATGTTGTTATTCCGAAAATCAAAGAAACAAAAATCAAGAACATTAAAGAAATAACCAAGACCACTAAGATTTGTATACTAATTTGGCCAAAACTTGAACACAAACTTCAATGAATCCACGTCAAATCAGCAAATTAACAGCGAAGGAAGCAGAGATTCCGAGCAGAAATTCAATTAAACAAAATGAAATCACCATTCACCCAAAAGAAGACAGAGCGCGCACCTAGCAATATAGGAGAAAACAATGATCCTAGGAAAACGAAGATTGATCGCAGTGACGACTTAATCTAAACTGCTTTTGACAGGTTAATGTAAGTTGGGCGTCATGTTTAAAGAGCTCTGAAGGATGATTGAATTAAGTAATTTTATCACCGTAAATTGTTTGATTCTGTAGTTTCTAATCGTGAGAATTGTCAAAAAGATGATTCATATTCGGGTCGGAGCATACTTTATCAGAATTTTTTTTTCTCTAAAATCATCGAGTAAACATCTTCTGAATGAATAGATATTCGGCATAGTAACATAAACCCAAAAGATAAGCAATTTTTTTTTTTTTGCTTCTTTTGTTGGATTTTCGTAAAACCCAAGGTTGATAAGAGTTTTCTTACTACCAGGGTGGGTTCTACTTCTGATACTATGTGTATCCGATACAGTGTCGAAAAAAAGTGTCTTTTTTCTCTATGTTAACGATTTTGGTTTTGCATAGACTTGTCAAATGGTCAGGTCGGGTCAGGTCTGGTTTGGGTTGGGTAAAAAATGTCCGAATCAAATTAACCCATTTAATTCGTTTTGATCTATTTCGATACAATACAAATCTAGTTATCTATACCAAATCCATACCGACCTGACTCATATTGCTAAAACACTTTTATATTTAACCTAATGTAGGAAAACTCATGCCCAAACTAAAGTGAAAGCACAGAGTAAGCGAGCACGAGATCAAGTGAGGGTAAGAGAAAGTGAAGAAAGAGTTATAAAGGTGAGTTGGGTCTTAATAAGTTGTGAACTCATTTATGACATCTAGAGTTGGGTCTAAACACATTTATAACACATTTATTGAGTAAAACTAACCTATATAATAACCTAGCTCATTAAATAAGGGTTAAAAAATAGATTTATGATCTATTTTTTTGGATCTAGTTTTGCAGGACGAGACATGAGTGGGTGATCTCGTGCGTTTTCCAAGACTCGAGAACATGGTGGAGAGACATATAAAAACATAGAAAAAAAATGGCTGCCAATTATTTGGTTCAGGTGACTTATTTTTTTCTTTTATTTCTTTTTTTTTTCAGTTCAGATGACTCAAGGGATGCCAAAATCTTAAATTATTGACAAGAGCGAAACATACAAAGAAAGAGTGTATAATTCCATTCTCAAAGCGATCAGAAGAAGTCTCACTTCAGCTTCATATCTTAGAATTGCTTATCATCGCAAACTCCGATTACATACAAATTGTTAACGTATCAACATCAATTGTTTAAGGGATTTATATACTCTTTAAATATCTCCCTCCATTATAAGTTGAAATTTTTAGATTGGATTTTCTAACATGCTATGTTGGAGTCACGTTATGCCCAAGTTTATTGAGCATGTGCAATTCCTTGTGTGTGTGTGTGTGTTTTTTGGCTGAGACGACCCAAGTCTCGTTCTAGTTTTCGGCCATTATGAACGATTAACATTCGTCGGACCCGCACGGGGGCCCATATCATTTCAGGTCGTCGCTTTCCTTTTCAAATTCATCGTATAATCCTCGACCTTAAACCAACAAAACCAAAAAGTGGTGTGTACACGTGAGGCCCTCCGCACCCTTCCTTCATCCATCAACATCTCCTATGCTCCTCGAAATATCATTCACCACCAACGTTCCGTTTAAATCTTTAATTTTATTTAATTTTTTTTATAAAAAGTTGTTTTACTAATAGCAATTGCCAGCATGGAGCATTACAGGATGATTGTCAATTTTTTTGAGAATTTATGACGTAAATTTTTCAACACATGTCTCGCGGTGTAGGATGGGAGTATAATAGGGTCTCGTGTTGACGTTTTAAAGTCCCATTGTGCTATGGTTAATGAAGCAAATAAAAGGACGGGGAGACCTACATGTAAGACCTCTAATTTTTTTATACATCCTAAAATTCGTGAATATCACATTAATCAAGCTCGAATCATCCTTTCAAAAACAGAACTTTGGTTTAGACATTTCCTCGAACACTTGGTTTGTGTCAAACTGCCCAGACCAGTTTCTACGGGCCATATTCATGGCCGCCGATCTCCAGCCGTGGATGATCTTAAGCATGAATGAAGCACCAGTGCCGTACAACTACACACCAAGAGCACAAAAATCTCAGTAACAGCTCACAAAATTCATCAAATCATGGTTAAAATCCCCTTCAAACTGACAGGTCTGGCTGTTCCTGCAAGTCTAGGCTTGAACCTAGAACAGCCAGACCAGTGAACTGCTCAAATTTACGCCCTTAGATATTAACACATCCAAGACTTCAAGCAAAATCCACTCTACCAGAATGAAAGTACAAAGCATAGAATTTTAAATGCAAGAAACGCCTTGGAGAATGATCAACTACGCATGGAAGAACAATTTTTCATAACCTTTTCCTTCCCACCAAACAATCTGAGCTCAGCATACAAAGAGAGCGCGGGCAAATTGGTACAGGTAGCAACGCTGAAAAAAATAGCAATATTGAGATATTGCACAACCAAGATTCAAAAATTTACAAAGACAAGATGGATTTGGCTAAATAACAAGACTTGGACAATTAGCTGAACAACCTTAAATAAGCATACTGTTTCATCGAACCTTAAGGACCCCATGTGCTTTCAGACAGGGAATAGCCTGCAGTGAGGCACTTCCATTGATGTGTCTTTCACTAACTATACCTAATCTCATCAAAGTGTCCACTGCTTTATCAACTGGCATGTCAACCTGCATGGGGCTGAAATCCCTAAGCCGCAGGGTGCAAACAACAACGCATTAATAAGAAACATACTTACCTTTACTTTAAATGTATCATACATGAACTTCTCACATTTGTCTCCAATGCACTGGCGAGCATTTACCACAACTGTTGGTGATATTAAAGTAAGACAAAACAGACTTTCACATGTGCACTTATTTACTCTAGAAGCTATTCATACAGGCTACCAATTAAAGGAAAGTGTCGAAGATCAATAAATTGCACATATATAACGTGAGAAACTAAGTATAATGGGATAATCCACATTTTGGAGGCTGTCATAGTCGAAGGAATCTCAGGAAATGCAGTTAGCATTCCACCGAGTCTGCGGGCTCTACAAATTCATAAAACAGCCGCAGCAATAGGTAAAAACTCGTTGGATGTTTGTTGAAAGTTGGCTGTGTGTACACATGAGGTATTCCATAAGGCTGATCAGACTTATGTTTTCCAATCAACAGGTTTTAGAACTTTTCTTTCTAATTAAAAATTGCATAGTGTCTCATAAAGATAACCTCTCCAAATCCAAGGCGTGAAGCAGGAAAAGGGGCTGTGCGACAACTTAAACTCTTTCAAAGTTTTTAGGAGCCTCAGATATTGAAAGGACCAGTTATAGAAAGAAGCACTGCTTTTGGCAATGCTTAGAGTAAACCCCCTCATACAATCAACAATTTTACAAACAGGAAGGAGAAAAAGGGAAGTCTTACTTATATACACATTGCACCTGACGAAGGATAACCAGTGAACATGCACCTAGGTTTTTAAGAGATGCTTATCCAGAAGGCAAAGAAAGAGTCCTTTGGATAGCTGATTTGGTAGAGCGATTGTGCTTGCACTCTCATCCTATACATTCGAGATGATAGACCTTGGTCCATAACAGCCACTAAAGCCAACTTTTACCATCAACATGCAGCCCCTGGATCTGACACTAATAAAGTCGTTCCCGTCAATCAACTCAAGTAAGTTATTGTTTTCCTTTTCTCGACGTGTACATAGTAGACAATCACTCTATATCACAGACTGACTGATTCCAAAACTAGCTTTTTACAATAAAACTGATTGAAGAAAAAGGGCTGGCGATTTCTGACACGAATAGACACGATCAAACACAAATATTTAGCAAACACGAAAGCAACATGAATTTATACAAATTTAATATAAATGAGTTTTTTTAAGCATGATTAATGAACAAATAATGACTTTGACACTTTAACACAAAGCAACTTCACAGGTGTTACTAGAACCATGTTACTGTGGCGTTAGACTAGTGGCTTCATGCACACTCAGTAGATGAAGTAACACACCAAACACTAACGGGAGAAAGACAAGACCTGGTCTTGGTTTGCTTTTAGTAGGATCACATAGGCCAATATAGCTTCCTTGTACTTCAAGCAGCAACCGAAGATGGTAAGCTCAGGAATTTGACATAAATATTCCTTTTTCACTCTTAAAATGCTTTGCTTTATTATATTGCTAATAGCAATGGTTTGAAAACCTGACTAAATTTGGAAAGGAATCCAGAAAGGGGACACTTTTAATTTGGCTTTCTCCCTATTCCAGTGCCAGCTACTTATCGGGTTTAATATGATTCATTGTCCAACAAACCTATCCAGTCTGATTCTTAGAACAATTGTATTTACTACTTTTATTGCATTAAGTCCTTCCAAGATAATGTATTCATGTACTTGAAGACCATGTGGCATAATTAATAGCAAACAGTCGAAGATTCGATTGCCTATAAACTGAAACCATTTGTCCATAGTTCCAAACTATGTACCACGGATAATAGGCTAATCTCATGCATTGAAAATGCAATAGATATCTTCTTACCTGTTGCTGTTTGGAAGCATCCAAAAGAAAATGAACAGAGCTAAATCCACTGGCTAGAGTTTTCTCATAATGAGTCCTGTTCACCAATAACTGTAACAACAGATCATCAAACAAATCATTAGTATAATCTCAACTAACAGTAACAATTTAAAAGCATGCTTCTGTGATCAAATAAAAGTAAGTTATATTTGCTTACTTGATACCTATCTCGTGTCTGCTTGTAACCCAGCACTACACAAATCAGAAATATGATAAGGAAGCTGATGGCAATTGCATCAAGAAATATTGCCGACCTACATATAGTTTTAGTGGAAAAATTGAGTATCCGCATAGGAGATGTTAAAGTCAAAAATTGGAAAACTCTGAAATATTCATCATAGAGACAAAAGTTCAATCCAGAAGCAACATTCAAGTTATCTCGCAATAAAGAATGTAGAATGAAAGGGTTTGCTTTGACCGTTAAGAGTAGGTAACCCAATCTTCTTCCGTGAATTGTCTTGTTCCCATGTAGTCCCCTAATCTATATTTTTTTTTCTTGCTCTGCTTTACCACGTAGCCAAGCCAACCCAATCAAGACTTTGAAGAATAGGCTGAAGGTCCTTTGATACTTTGTGGTGGCTTTGGATTTATCCTAATAGTTATTGCTGCTTATTATATATTTTGAACAAGAAAATTTGCATAATATTAGTGAAGTTTCACTGATTGCATTTCACCTCCATCTTAGTCAATGACCCTTAGGCTTTCATTACACCATATAACCAACATTAAACTTTGCATCTAACCTTTGCATTCTAATTTTGCAGCTGATCTTCTGGGGAAACTGGACTTCCTATGTTATCTCTTTACCTGCAGTGTACTGTTACACAGAGGACACCAAACCATCAGTGCTCTTGATGGAAGATTTCGAAATTACATTGAACTGATATCGAGGGAAACACAGTGGAATATATTTCAGCATATTTGTCTCGATAGGAGTCAAAAGACTCTGCAGTCCATCCATCACAGAAACGAAAAGGCACAGCAATTTCCAGAGCATAGCAAGGGACTTCCATCTTTTTCATTTTGGCTGATCATAGATCATGGGATAATGGGCAAAGCCCATTAAAAAAGAGTACCCCTAAAGCTTGAAAATTGTCATCTTGAAGTAGGCATGGAAACTTTTGGCCAAAAAAGATAAGGAATAGGCCCCAATATAACCAATCTTTGTGACAACCTGCACACACTATGATAAGACGACTGAAAGGCTCAAAAGCAATAGAAATGTTTCATTAGGATTTATTATAGTCTATGCTCATAGTTACAAAACAGTCCAACCTTGAGAAATGGTAGCACTTGGGACAATGATCAATTTTTTTGCTTCCCTTATTTCCAAGATGGCTAATGTCCTTATCCACTATTTGCTAAGTTCTGATGCATAAATAACATTCATTATCTGTGCAAACTCTTATACCAGTTGATTCGCGAATTCTATTCCTCCTACAAATATTCATCCATTTCTTGCCAAACCCCAATTAGACTTCAATGCCATCCTATACCATATGTGGACATCTCTCACACTTTGTCTCCCCCAGCAAAGCCTCCTGGACTCTTCCACACAATAAGCTGGTTTCACTTCATGTTGTAATGGCATCTTTGATGCCTAAACTCTCAAGGGGACTTAGCCAGAGAAATCCATGAGGATGATGCAACTAAATTAATAAGTACAACTGCTATTATGCATAGTAGAAAAGCATCAGATGCCCAAATATACAGAGCACAGGTTTTTTCCTATGTGCAACGTCCTATCTTCCCAAAGGAGGATGCTTAAAAACAGTCGAAGACTTGTGCAAAGGCAGGAATTCCATACGGTGAGGATAACACATCTTCAAATTTGTGGTTTATGATGTAGGCCAAAAGTCCCAATACTATGGCAATGTCCAAGCGCACCTACAAGTAAAGTATATATCTGATTAATAACCTAATATCGGACAATGGTATTATACTAACCCATATGATTAATGAAAACATGTAAGTCACAACTACTCAGCACTTCACAAAAATTCTAAAATATGTACTCAGGGTGAGGCCTTTCCTTGTCCGAGGTTCAAAAGTAAGGTGTAGCGTTCAACTAGGATAAGAAAAGGCCATGGGAAGGTAATGGCAGATAGCACCAGTTCTTTTGCGTCATAAGATTTGATTTGAGCTATGCTGCCAGCTTTTGGATAATAAGAAACCAGAAAAAAGGATAGTGTTGTTACCCTATCAAACAACAACAGTCGGTGGAGTATCGGTTCCATGAATCATTGAAGGGAAAATTTGAGATTGAAAATCAGATGTATAAAGAATATTGCTACTTGGACATCTAGACTATGGGTGATCTGTTCCAGGATGTGTCAATTCCGAGGCAAGAACCTAGTATCAACCCTGGAGGTCTTGATTACACTTGATCTACAACTAGCCTGCATGAACAATGGAAAATAACATACAATATCTATGACCTGATTTTTACAAGAGCCCTACCTGGGAATTGGGCGATTCATTTTCGAGGTTCGAATCCAGAACCAAATCAATTACACTTGGCTGGTTTCCAGTACTACTCGAGAACGAGGTTTCTTTTGAGAAAATCAGGTCATAAATATCATTGATTATCTTTTATTGCTGTTGTCAAGTAAACTCTTGTTAGCTTAGTGGTAATATGCACATACCTCATACATGAGGTCGCAGCTTCCAATCCCTCTTGGTTGCAACTTGCTATTATTTTTTTCAAATAAGGTGTAAGACCGAATCTGGATTGGTACGAGCCTAGAACCACCTTGGTTGGTCGGTTCTGAGGTCGAATAGATTGTTCTAGCATAAGAACAGGGAGCCAAACCAGATAAAGGCCAATTCCAAGGTTTCATTCGAGAAGTGGACCGATTTTTTTGGGAACCAACCTGCAACCAGACTTGATCATTACCATTACGGCCTTATTTATTCAAGATGAAGTGGATCATGCCATAGATTTTAGGGGAACTCTCTTTTGTTGAGGGGGAAGAAATGCGCTAAGTAGAAGAACAGAATCTGGCTTGCCGCACAATTTGCCAATAAAACCAAAGGAAGTTAGCAGCTCAACTTGCATTGAAAAGTAGGGTGGACTTAAAGTTACCAAAATGAACTTAGTGGAGTTTGGTTTGGTAAACTGTATTAATGCAGTTTGTTTGGTTCGGTGTCCAACTGAATGAAAAAGGACCGTGCTCACCTCCACTATCAACAGTGCAATGCGCAACGACCTACAACTTAAAAGGATAGATCAATGAAGGTATAAGACGTTGAAAAAGCAGTACATTTTATGAAGCTGAATACCTGAAGGGTAGATTGTGAGTGGAGAATGGCAACTCTGGTCTTCAACACTTCCCAAACATTGTTTGCCCAAGATTTCGCCATGAGAGGCCTCCATATGTCACTAAGTGAGATCCTGGATATGGAGATTGGCCTGGTCTCAATAAAATATTGAAGGATTTAATCAACGAAAGGAAGAAACTGAAATTGAGGTGACAAACCTCAAAAAAGGTTCAGATTTGTCATGATCACCCTAGAACTCAAATGGTGGTTCTGGCATTGGCAGCACAAGTCCAGCCCATGTAAGCAATTTCTTGAAAGCCTTCCACGAGGTCCAGTTGATGATAAAATGCCTTCATAACGTGTCACTGCGTTTTGAGCTGCAAACCAGATGGTCCAGATGGGGAGCTCCTGATTTGACTGAAATCCTACTTCAAATGTACCATCAACGGTCTCCACAAAATCTGAGTTCTGCAAGCCAGAAGCTTCTAAAACCCAATGCTTCAACTTCTTTGTCCAATCCTTGGTTTCTTCAGTTGAATAAGAACCTTTCAATTTCTGTTTAACCCAATAAAATTAAGCCATATTCTCCAAAGGGAGAAAAGATGATGCATTTATGGTAAGAGCGGGCCATATTCAGATATTGCTTTTCTGTTATCAACTGTCGAAAGTCAGGATATTTAAACTTAGGTAGTACAGCTTGACACAAGTAAAAGATACTTTTAGCTTTATCTCTTTCACAACTTGAAGCAAGTTCCTAAAGAAGAATGCCTTATGTAGAATTTACATATTATTAAAAGAATCACATTTCTTACTTTGCAGAACCAGAAGGGCAAGCCTCAGGGAACCTTCGGGTTTCTTTAGTTCACAAAAACAAATTGCAAACCATCATTTTCTCTTTTCATGGAAATAATATGTTACAGAGTGTGCTTGCGACATACTAAGGAAATTGATTTCGTTGAAAGAAAGGAAACTGGAGTCAATTTTGAGCTAAAGCTTGGATAACAGGCGCAATGAGTTTTTTTAAACTTTCAGCACAACAAATTCTAAAAACATGTAAAACAGCTGAAAGACATTAGTTTAGAACTCTTTTGTGAACTGACAGAAATCTTTTACAATGATCATTTTAATGAGGCTGGCTTGAAAAACATCATTATCATTGTTCGAATCAGTTTCCATGGAGAGGTAACAAGCTCATCCATGGAAAGGAAATCACAAAAGTTCTACACTCAAACGGGTCCAAAAGATTCCTATCAATTTAGTCTGGCTCCCAAACTTCCATCTCCACAACTTTCCTTCATTTTCTCTTTCTAAAACAGAGATTCATCTTTTGACATTTCCAACCTATACTCTGTATTCTTGCTATCCAAAAAGTTATTCAATTTTTTTGTTCTGTACAGCTAGAAAAAAGAATTCCAGGATGGAAGCATATTTATATTGAACTAAACTAATACAGCCTACGACTATATCTAGAGGCATTCAGTTATAACAAAATATATATACATATACATATGAGGTACTTGGGCGTAAAAACATGCTGCAGAGAAAGAAATGGCCTCAATCACCCATGTCCCAAGCTTCCCCAATGGTTTTGATATGGTAAAGAGAATTCCTTGCAGAAGTTCGCACTGTATGCAATCCAATTTCTCAACTAACTGTAGGCCCTTCCGCCTCTCAGTTGCATAACCCCGCCTGTAAGATACGAGGTGATAATGATAGACTGGAAAGAAAATGTAAGCCAGTAGCAAGTCATCTACATAGATTAATGGAAGAGATCACAAACGAGAAAGACAACATCTTCATATGGCACACTGCTACTGTTAAGTTACAAATATTTCCAACAACTAAGGCAAAGATCCATTGAATGAAAATAATATCCAACTGATGTCCTTACCTGATACAATGACAGATCCAACAAATACAATTTCACTGTCGGTATATTAGCAAAGAAGCTATCTAAGACATCCAAACACCTTCTTCTTCTTTACAGGATTGTATTAATATAAACGCAATCAGCAGTACTAAATTTAACGATTCTAGACTGGCAGATTAAAAATCTAGATAACTCGAGATATAGTGGCAGAGCTCTATGTTGGAAACACAACTTGATAGAAGTACAGCCAAACTTCTTGGTTGCTTTAGCTGTGAGAGAAACTACACGAGCCTCTTATCCCACTGAGTGGGATCAGCTACACACACTCGTGAATAAAGCTGTGTGTCTAGCGTTATGCATAGACTTTCGGATCAGGTTTCCACAGTCCCATTTTGTACAGGTGTTTGTACGTGAGAACAGAAGCATGCACTCTCCTCTGAGCAGCTTCTTCACATTCTTAATAAGCTGATATGTAGGGAGTACTCTAGTACATGTTGAGTCAAGGGAAAATTACTGCACGATTGGTGCTTGCAATCGAAGGTACATATAAATCGAGAATAAAACGAGATTGATTAAGAGAACGCATTTTAAGCAACAATACAGAAACAATGGCACGCTGCAATGGTATGCCATGTCATCAGCACTGTACATCAGTCGAAACAATGCAACAGTGGATCGCGTTGCAACACGGCTATTTGAAAAGATAATGTCCCATTGTAATAGATCCGTTGATTGGCGTTTAGGAGATCGGGATATAAAGATTGGGGGAAATATCAAACTGTCAACACCATTATCCAGGATGTGTTAACCTGTATATAATAGCATTGGCCATAGGAGCTCTCGTCCAGACGACATCTATGGGCAACGAAAGAAGATAGTCAGTACTCAATGCGGACGTCACCATTATCCGGGATGGATGGCCACTGCATTTCCTCCCATTGTTTTATCATGGAAATTGCTCCCCCAACCTCTCTATCTTATCCTCCTCGCCATTCAATTCATGGTCGTGTCAGACTTCATCTTATCGGCGCCTCCCACCATCAACCGATTCCTCCTTTTGATGGAATAATCAGCCCTGCAACGGCGTCCAAACACCCTGGTCGGCGTCCAATGGAAACGAAATTGAAGGGCTTCGTCCTGACTGTCGAACGCGGTCATCAAAGTGGGCGTCCAAAGGCTGTGCCTTTGTCTCCTCCTCCTCGTCCTCGTCCTCATGCCAATCGGCAATTCGTGGGTGGCATTTGAGAAGGAGGTGAAGAGGGGGACGATCGGTGGAAACATCGGATGGGTAGAGACATCCTCGGCAATGCAGCGAAACAATACGACGGTGGTGGAACGACGCTGGCTAAGGTTTGACATGATAACATGACAGAAGAGCTGCGAGCTGGTCTCTCCTCAACATAAAATTGGTGTCTCTCTCGGATATCTCTCGTTCGGCCACATTAATTTAATTTAATACATCGGATATTAAGGTGTCAATTCCACTTTCCCTCTTCTTCTTCTCTCTTATCTTATTTCAAATTTTATTTATTAACAAAAAAGGTCAACTTAGGCTCCATTCCTTTCACGAATTGGCTTAGGAAATTGAATCGACGAAAAATGCTTAAATTGAGGAAAATGAAAAAGTCGAATGACATTTCCCAAAATATGATTTGGTATTGATGCTTGAATCCGAAACTTTATATTTGAACATAGGAACTCCAACCCTTGTTCCCGAGTCTTCTAAGCCCAAGCCGAGTCCATCAAGGCCGGGACTAGGTCTTTGATGCTCGGGCACGAGTCCATCGAGGCTGACCTCTAAACCCCGGTGCTTAGGCCCGGGCCCCCAGAGCCCCTATGCCTAGATCCATCGAGACCAAGCCCGACCCCCTAGTGCCCATGCCCTATGCCCCGGCACCTGAGCACACGTCCATAAAAGCCAAGCTCAAGTCCTCAACGCTTGAGCTCTAGACCCCTGCACTCACGCCTTGATCCACAAAGACCGTGCGTCATTCCTTAACACTCAAGCTAGCGTACTTGATTAATGAAACGTTCCTTTTTACAAAAAAAAAATTAAAATAATCAAAATTTTAAATATTTTTACTTTAAAAATTCTGAATTTTAATCCGATGAGGTGGAGCTTCGCCTAAGACAGCAAGGTGGAACTGTCGCCGTGGCCAGCGATCGGTAGAGATTGAAGGAAAAAAAATTAAAATTAAAGAATAATAAAATAAATTTCAAAAAATTCAAAAAAATATTTTTTTCTAAAAAAATCAAATCGGATTTTCCATATCAAAAGACGTAAAATATTTTCTAACTCATTTTTAGATTTCAACCAAATACCAAAGCATATTATTATTTTTCTAAAAATATTTTTAAAAAATGTCACATTTTCCTTTAAAGGAATGAAGCCTTAGTTTGATGAGCTTCGTCTTCAGCGTCTACAACATCTGGGCATACCAAACTGGGAATCCAGCCATCATCTTCCTCTGATCACCAACCGGCACTCCAATCTCCGGTCATGGAACCTCAAACGAGTCTGTCGGTGCTGGCGCCACCATTTTTGCCGAAATATTAATGATGTCAGCCCTCCGCATGCCATTAGAATCCCTCAACCTCCTAACTCAGAAAAAATGCACGTAACCCTCCAGTGCACCAAAATCCCATGCGAAGTCCGAAATCGATATCGCCAGCGAGCAATTGCACTTCATTTCCACAGTAATGAAACCTGCATGTAGCGGCAAACCGACGACCACATTGTCGTTCCATTCAGGGTTTGTTCCTTTGTCCAGCACCAGTTTGGTTGAGCATTCGTGACCGGGCTCCACTCGGACCGCCACGATCGCGTTCTTCACGGGCTTTTTGTTGAGCCGTGGGTTCTTTCCGGATGTTAAGGTGATTTCCATGGCTCGCTTCGTCTTCTTCCTTTTTTTTCCCCTTTCTTCGGCTGAAGATCACGGCTTTGAAAGCTTCAACTTTGTTATTGGAAGAAATGGAGGAGATGAACGCAATGAAAGCGTTAAGATGGAGAAGGCTGTGTAGAGGAAAGAGGATATGCGGCTTGACTACGTATAAGGGGTTGTGAAGGAAGGGAGAGAGAAATAAGGAAGGAGATGGGTGGTTATGCTTAGCTGACTGCACCGTTACTCTAGGCAGAGAAACGGGTGCGGTCTGCTCCTCACGATATCCCAAGGAAACCGGATGACTTTTTTGTCCGGTTTCCTTGGGAAATCAAGATCCCGCTTGGTGGGATTTGGTTCCCACAAGTAACAAAAAGTTAGTTTATATTAATGACCAAAATTCAAATAATTACAATATCAAAACCACATTTTTATCATTCTTTTAAAGGGTTTAGCTTTTGGAATTTTGCAGTAAAAAGGCCATTTTTTACAATTAATTTTGAAAATTTTGTACTCCAGTTGCCCAGATGAGTCCAACTAATGGAGTGTAAAATTTGTGGCTATTAAAGCACCGTTACAAATGCAGTGTAACGATATGGTTAGCCTAGCCGGACCTTGCAAAGAATGTGTAAACAACTTATACAATGATTTTTTCTTCCTTTTACATATTAACAAATTTCAAAAACTAGTTTCCTACAAAAATTCTACAATGTGCATCTAATGCAGATATGTCTGTTGTTTACCCATTAATCCAATTCTATGGAATTTTAAGTAGTATTTCAATAATGGCAGATCTGTATTATTTAATGAGATATGACATATGATGAACGGTAAATCTATATTATTTAATGAGATATGACATTAGAATTGAGATACATTATTTGCTAGATAATCAATGTGTTATGCTCCAGTTGATCATTTTAATGTAATTGATTATAATAGACATGCTTTCAAGGGCCTATTTTATCTGAAATTTTCATTTTTTGGGCGGGAGGGTGTACTTTTATAGAAGCAATATTTCAATGACTGTTGCAAAATTATTTGCACATAACCTAAATTAAAACTGCAAGCAAAAAAAAAGGTTATAATAAGACAAAGAGGAGCAAACTTGACCTTTCGGTTGTCCCTTTCTCCGAATTTGGAATATGTGGCTGGGAGTTCACCGTTATTCTCAAGAACAACGGTGACCGTCAGCCTAGCGTCATCCGTTCCGATTCGTCTTTTTCCATATTGAGCTTGACGCGGTCATATTTGTTAACGTAAGACAAGAGACAAAATTATCAAAAAAATCTTAAATTTACGATAATTATGTCAATTCAGTTATAAATTTTTTTTGGACAATTGAGTCATTTTGTATTTTTATCAATTCATTTCATCTGACCAATTTTACCTCGTCAGCGCTTATGTGAATAATTTTTAAAAATATTTTAATAGTTTTTTTAAAAAAATTTCTTTTCTTTTTTTTTCTTCCTTCTTCCTCTGGCAAAGGCAAGCTCGCCCTGGCCTAGTGACGGTGAGGTCGAGCTTCGCTAAGGACGGGTGAGGCTCACCCTTGCCAGCTAGAGGAAGAAGGAAGAAAAAAAGGAAAAACAAAAAATTAATTAAAATTTCATCAAAAATATTATTAAAAATTATTTACGTCAGTACCGGCCACGCCATGTCAGCACCGGATGTGCTACGTCAGCGTCAGTTGGATGGATTTTTTTTTTGTCAGAGCCGAATAGATTGAATTGGCACAAATACAAAAGTTTAAGATTCAATTGGGAAAAAAACAAAAATGTTTATAATTGAATTGACATGATTGTAATAGATTTAGTAATTTTTTGGTTATCCTCCCTAGATGGGCAATAGAGATCAAGAGACGAGTTAAAGTTTCTTTTAGATTTTTAGCGATCAAAAAGTCACAATCACGTGTCAAGAAATGAAGCTCAATTCATTAGCCGAGGAAAGATCGGACCCTTTTCCTCTAATCAGATTTTTAAATCATAGATTATACGTATACACACGTTACCCAAATCTACGTTTTTAACCCTACCATGTCCGACTAGAGAACCAGGAAGGAAGAAAACACAACCAAAAAGAAGGTAAAACTCATTTGAATGAATGACGCGGTGGCAAAATCAGTCAGAGAAAATTATGGATTTAAATAATAAGTGGCTCCACTTCTTGATATGTAATTGATTTGGTATAAATTATACTAAATTCATTTAGAGGTTATATCTTAGAATATGATGTTGGTCTATCAAATTTGAACAAGTATATGTCTTGGTCTCGCGTATATGGATCGAAGTTATTTCTTATTCTAGCACTATAAATCAAATGACACGTGCTTATTTGTGAGTTATATTATATCTAATCAAAAGTCTCACTTGCTTAACAAATTGTTCAACGTAATTCTTTTATGGAAAAAAAAAAACTAATTTGCCTTCTTTAGTAGGGTTAGGGAACGCACGTGAGGGCATGCAAATAAAAGAGATAATGACACAACCAGTCTCTAAACTTTAACTCAACATGCAATTTGATCGATGAACTTTTAATTTGTTCAATGTAGACCCTAAACTTTAACTTAATGCTCAATGTGGTCCCCAAACTTTTAATTTGTTCAATATGATCCCTGAACTTTGAGTGCATGTTCAATTTAGTCCCCAAACTATATGAGAATGTTCAATATAGTCCTTTCATTAATTCAAGTTCAGGGACTACATTGAATATTTTCATATAATTCAGAAACTAAATTGAACATGCACTCAAAGTCCAGTGATCACATTGAACAAATTAAAAGTTCATGGACTAAATTGAACATTATGCTAAAGTTCAAGAACAACATTGAACAAATTAAAAGTTCATAGATCAAATTGCACATTGAGTCAAAATTTAAGGACTATTTGTGTCTCTTTTCCCCAAATAGAAACATCCAACTATGGCGTGTATTTGCAATTGCAGGATTCCAATTTGGCCTGCTTGGATACAACTCAATAATGTTTGTGGCCTTTTGGAGCCTATGGAAGGAAAAATGCACCGACGTCAAGCCTCAATTTCTCGCAGAGATTAGCTTAGGATCAAATTTGCATGCAATAAGGGGAAGCACAAACCTATTTTGCAACTCATATTTAATGGACCCCTACTAAAATGGGTAACTCATTTAGCATAAAATGAGTCAATGAAAAAACAGGTGTGTTAAAATGGGTCATGATGGGTTATTTACATAACCCATATTTAACACCCGATCACCGGCCGGCTGCTAGTTGTAGCTGGTCACCGCCATCCGCTAGTGTCGCCAAATGCCGCCATCCACAATCGATTGTTGGTCGTCGTCAGTCGCCACCAATTACAAGTCGTCGGTCATCGCTAGACACCGCCAGTCGACAGTCATCGCTGGTCACCAATCGTCGATCCTCACCGTCTCTAGTCTCCACCAACCACTGGTCACCGCTGATTTCTAGTCGTCAATCGTCGTCGATCATCGGACGCTGCCAACCATCGCTAGTCACTGGTCATCACTGGTCACCAGACATAGAAAAAAAAAAGGAAAGAAAAGGCAAAACTTCAAAAAATCAAAATTATTTTAAAAAATTATAAAAATTGTTCATAGAGTTTTAGCAATATATATTTTGAAAATTTATACGAAATAATTTTTTCTAAATTGGATCAATATTGAAATTTTTTAGCAATATGGGTCAGGTCGGGTATGGATTTCTAGAATTATATTACAAGTAAATGGGTTAATATGGGTCGAACCATTTTCGACCAGACCTAAACCCAACCCGAATCACCCGTTAAGCAGGTTTCTATGTAATTACTTTCTTGTTAATTAATGAACTCCTAAAAACAAAGATATGAATACTAGATCTGTCAAAATGGGTTATGAATGGATTTAAAATTTACTTAGACCCAACACATCTCTACGATTCTCTCTTCATTCTATCTCGCCTTCGCTTGCTCACTTACTCGTAAACCCGTCAAAATGGATCATAAACCTATTTCTTAATCTATATACAATGGTCTGAGTTGTTAAATGGACCAGTCATATTCAATAAATGAGTCATAAATAGGTTTAGACATAATGTGGGTGTTAAATGGGTCTTAAATGAGTCACAAATGGATTTATAGCTTATTAAGACCCAAGCTACTTCTATGACTTTCTTTTTAATCTCTCTCGATCTCATGTTCACTCACTCCGCATTTTCATCTTAGATCTAATAAATACAACTCACTAGCTAGTATATTTGCATTTTCTTATATATCTAAAATTAAATTACTCTTATAATTCCCTATATAATCACTTCCAAGTGCACATCAAATTTAGGTGAAATTAGAAATCAAGACCTAGTGGGATTTGATACCCATAAATAACAAAATCTTGTTAAAAGTAAGTTTAAAGGTAAAAAAAAACTAAAATTATTAAGGATTAATACTACAAAAAACCCACAAACTAGTGCACATGTGTTAAATTTACCACGAATTAATTTTTTGACAACCAAAAATCCAAACTAGTACATCTATTAAAAATTCACCCCAAACTAATATGGTTGTAATAAATTTACCATATGTTAGTTTCCATTAAATTGAATTAATATCACGAGTAACCTCAAATTGGTGCATCTGTAACAAACTTATCACAAATTAATTTTTTGACCACTAAAAACCCAAAACTAGTACACCTATAAAAAATTTGCCCCAAACTAATTTTTGATCATCAAAAACCCCAAACTAATATAATTATGATAAATTTACTATCCGTTAGTCTCCGTTAAATTGGATTAATATCATGAGTAACCCCAAACTAGTGCACCCATGATAAATTTACCACAAATTAATTTTTTAGACCACCAAAAACCCCAAACTAGTACACTTATAAAAAATTTATCCCAAACTAATTTTTTGACCACAAAAAATCTCAAACTAATACAGTTGTGATAAATTTACCCTATGTTAGTTTTCGTTAAATTGAATTAATATTACAAATAATCCCAAACTAGTAAACCTATGATAAAAAAGGGTAAAATCTCAAATTGGTACACCAGTCAACAACCATGTGCCATCCAACTTAGCAATTTGACGGAAATTAACGAAAGGTAAATTTGCCACAGATATACCAGTTTGAGATTTTTTATGGTATTAATCTAATTATTAATAACCAAACTTCAGATAATCACTAATATGAAATAATGTTTATTTGATTTAATTCTTCTATTACATTTTAAGGTGGATTTTTTTTATTTAGTTTACATCAATCTTCTATCATAGTTTAAGGAATTATACTTTCATCACTACTTTTTCTTTTATGCGAGTTTAAAAATCTAATGTCAAATATAGCTTTCTGTTACAACTAATATGAAATGTATGAACTTATAACAGTTAAACTCTATACTCTTTTAAGATAACATAATTCCTTGTGTCCTTATTGTCATGATATCTTCATAATTAGCATTTTAATTAAATAAGTTTTCTCAACCAATCTTGTAATATTTTTTCACCAATCCAATTACTATAAAAGGAACTCCATATAAAAAACGGACAAGGAAAAAATGGTTTAAGAATATTCAATTCAAGAAAAATGTAATATCTTCAAAAAAAACAACCAAAATACGACATTCAAGTCCCATCTACCAGTGTATGATTAAAGTTAATAAGAGACTAGTAAACTTTCTCTTTGGCAAGGAGAGACTAACTTGTTTTTTCAGTGCGCGGATAAAAGTGTTTAGTCGTTGTGTATGCGATCTGAAAATGTTAAAAGAATTGAAAGCCCACAATTTATATCCTATACCTAGTTGTTACTTTTATCATTTTTCAGTTCTCAAATATTATTGTTTCATTTCTCTAAAATTGTGAGATATGAAATCGAACACATTTGAAAATACCGTTTGACATTTATAGGATTTGGCTAGCACATGATATTTACCTTTGTATCTTAACAATTTGAAACTACTGCTCTAAATTTTGAAACTAATCCTTCGGACGCCCATCCTAAGCAAAAGAGAAATTGTGGCCGTATTGGTATTGTTGTTATTTGTTTGTAACGGTGCCGTAATGCTAGTCCATCTCTATTCATAAAAGATTGCAATTTGGTCAACTATAATATGTAATTCAGTTGAAGACTATTGCAGTAAAGTACCAAAAAAGTCGTATATCTATTATATTGGTACTAATTCAGTCATAAACTTTTCAATTAAACTAATTTAATCCTAAACCTTTATACATTAGTACCAATTCAGTCCCTCTGGCCAATTTGTACTATAAAATGCTAACATAGACAATGGCTGTCCGCGTGGCATGAACCGGCTAAAGTGAATAATTTTTTTTTATTTAGAATATTTTTATTTTTTAAAAAAAATTCTTTTTTTCTTCTCTTTCCTTTGGTTTGTGGTCAATACTCGACCATGGCTAGCAACCAGCCATAGGCAAGGGGCAAGGGTCACCCTCGCCAGAGTCGGTGAGGGTCGATCAGCCACAAGCCAAAGGAAAGAGAAGGAAAAAAACGAAAGGAAAAAAAGAAAAGAAAAGAAATCAATAAAAAATTGAAAACTAATTAAAATTAAAAAAATTGTTCACATTAGTGCCAATCGTGTCATGTAACGTGAGTGATTTTCAGCGTAAATTGATCGAATTGACTGAATTGGTACCAATGTAAAAAGATTTATAATTAAATTGATTTAATTGAAAGGTTTATGATTGAATTTGTAACAATGTAATAGGTATAAGACTTTTTTGAAATAAAACTCATTTTAGGACAGTCGCCAAGTTCAGGTCCTTATTTGAAATAATGTTCATTTTAGGTCCTCTTTTGGATCCTCTTTTAAGACAATAATACCACTTGAAACTCTTATTTGAAATATTTCCAAATTCTTATTTTAGTCTCACGACGCCCATGTGAGCGTTGACTACGACTAAATAACTTCATTGAGTTTGTCATCCAATAAGAAGGTTTGGATCAAGACGCATTTGTCACAAGTCGACAAATCCTTGGCAGTGGAATAGCCCATGCAGTGCCTAAGTCAACTTTCTTTTTATAGTTGTTCCTAAGAATAGTATGGTGAATCGCATCCTCGTATCGGATTGTACCTCACCCAGTTTAGCTTGGGTATCTAGTCGTTCGAGCAAGACACACAGGACACTTCGGCACAAAAACTGGTTTTGGCCTACATTGGAGACCGGCATTAACTCTTGACTAATTTGTGCATGGGAGACTAACCACGCCTTTAGAGCCCTCTAGAGGTATAATTGTTTTATCCTAAAACTCTTAACACAAACGCCTTGATGTCACTCCTACGAACCATTTGTATCGTCACTTTTGCATCACTCTTCACCCCAATATCACAAAATTCCACTTTTCAAGTCACATGGGTATGAGAGTCTCTGGTCTGTAACATTCTCCCCCGCCCAATTCCATAACGCCTTCATTGCTAGCTGCTCTGTCACTTCCCCGCATTCACAACCATCAACGCTCACACAACAATAAAGGCCACTCCACTCGAATGGTAGCTTTCCCCGATTAAAGGTGTTTGTGCATCTCTAGTCACTTAGGCTCTACCTGACAAGCATGGCATTTGGAGCCAACTGCACTTCTCAGCACCAACTTTCGCCTACTAGCTTTTCCTGATCTCAGTAGACCAGTGATAGTTTCTCTCATTGTTGGAAACGTGGTAGCGAACCTCCTCATGAGATTCGCCTATTGAACCTGGAACGTTTTTCCTATTCGGTGACCAATTCGGTTCCTTCTTGTGCCCCTATTGCCATCCTAGAAGCAAGAAGAGAACTACACCTTGTTCGAGCCCCCCTTGGCCCTGGCAATTACTCTTCGCCATCATAAGACCAAGTAGACCACAGGCTTTCCCCAAATCACCCACCTACTGGAGGGATCTTGCTTTGATACCATTTGCTACAAGTCGACAAATCCTTGGCAGCGGAATAGCCCGTGAGGTACTTGGCAAGTCAAGAACACTACGATAGCCTTTCTTCTATAGTTGTTCTTAAAAACAGTATGGCGAATCACATCCTCATATTGAATCATACCACTTACAATCTAATTTGGGCATTCAGTCTCTCGAGCGAGATACACAGAACACTTTAACACAATAACTAGTCTTGGTCTGCCATGGCCTCATTAGGGGAGCGCCATCACCTCCCAACTAATTTGTGCACAGGAGACCAACCCTGCCTTCAAAGCTCTCGGAAGGTATAACCATTTTATCTAAGAACTTCTAATGCAGACGCTTTAATGCCACTCCTATGAATCAATTGTATCATCACTTTTGCATCGCTCACTCTTCATCTTGATACCACAAAACTCCACTCCAGGTCACACAAGTATAGGAGAACCTGGTCTCTGACACATTATTGAGGATGTGAGTGGCCGGTGATGTTTTGCCCACTCCTTTAATTTCAAGTTTCATCCCAACACGCGTAATTTTGATTTAAGAATACTTATGAAGTGATTCATAGGTTGCTTTTCTTTCGCATGTTGGAGGAGCATTATAATGCATGAACGAGTAGCTCAGGGCTTCGTGCCTATTCAAAAACAGTCGGCGTTTTCCAATTATAACCAGCTACAAAGAAGAAACAAGGATAGCCCATCAAAACCAGACCTGGTCTCGTTAGGATAATAGATGCCAGCTAGTATGAGAGCGCGGACTGAAATGAAAAATGCAGTGCCTGTTCTAATACACATCATCATGACAGTATCTTTAATTCAAAAGATGTACGATGTCAGAGATCCAAAACCTACTTAAGTTTTAGGAATCTTGTGAAAATAAAGTACCAATAACAGGATTACCAAAGCCCGTCACAAGAACATTTACACGCAGAAACTTGCTGAGTACTAATAAATCACAAGATCTCCTGCATCTTATAGAACTACTCCTTGTAACGGGGACAAAGTACGCGTAACCAAGCACAAGCGTGCTTTCTATGCCCCATCTCAAGAACAGAAGGTAATTAGCATTCAAGAAATCAATAGGTTTGACAATTTGGCCATTGCATCGAGAACAAAATTAATCTCACAATCAACGAAAGCAACTCAAAAATATCCTTCGATAATAAATCCAGTTGTCTTTACCAAAAAAAAATAAATCCAGTTGTGGTCTCACCATTCTCAAGTCCAAAATTTTCACCAACCAAATTCTACGGACAAGCAGCCAGATTCTAGATATGCAATTGGGAAATGTAATATACAGATGCATAATATTCTTGACTACATATTATCTTTAGGCCAGTCAAAATAATAGGGTAAAAATCACCAAAACCCCCAAACCATCAGGCTGGATGGGTCAAGGAACCAGTGGGCTCTTCTCGGTTCCCAGTTTGTGGAACCGGCACACCCTGAACTTGATCGCTCGTATCAGGCCGTTCATCTTGGATCTCTTCAAGATGTTCATAATCTCTTCTCTTCCCAGCTTGCTCCTTCCAGTAGGCAACCTGTTTTTTTAAACGGACAACCTCTTTTGATGAAACATTCTTGCTTGGATCATTCGTAATTGACCGAACTTTGGATGCATACCTGAACATGCACATTGAAGGAATATTGTCAGATAGTTCAAAAAGGCAAAAAAACAAACCAAGAGCCACTAGAGAAGTTGAAGCCCATCAAGTTTTTGGCCAATAGTCTATACAGGTAATGGAAACAAACTAACAATCCATTGTAAATCATGATGCCAGTAATGGCTCAAGCATCTACGTATCACAGTTGCATACACCCAGCTCTTACTAGAAATGACAATCCGGTAAATAATTATTTCATAAGTACGCAATCATCGAATGAGAGCGAAAAAGCACATAATAAATATAAGGACTTACATTAGTGAATTGTGAGTCTCATCCAAATTCGACAAGGCAGGAGATACATTTACAAACATAAGCGTCTTGGATTTACCCCCAAGGGAGTCGCTCATTAGCATGGTTAATTTATGATTCCTATATGGAATATGCCGATCACAAGAAGATAAAGCACTAATAACATCCACAAGAGCAGAAAGTGATTTATTGATGCTTCGTGCCTCGTTCAGTTGATTGCCTGAAGAGCCCGTTTTCTTGTTTCTTTCTGACCCCGCTAGGTCGACAAAGCTCAACTGCAAAAGACTCGCAGTGTCACTTTATAAAATTACAAGTGAACACCAAACAAAAATGATAATATACCTTTCCACATGAAATGGATTGAGTTTGTAAGTTGGTACTTTCAATGACAATCGAAAGTATTAGATGCGATCTGGAACTCTCGTCATTCATTTGTGTTGCAGAAGTATGTCTTCGTTTCAAGCCCCTCTCAATAAGGCTATTCAGCTCATCACTGGTTGATATTGATATAACTGTGGCATTTTCAACAAATATCATGCCCTGCAATTTAAAAGTACCAAAATTACCTTTTAACTCCATCAAAAGATAATCAAATTAACCAACCAAATCCACATTTTTTACTTGCCTTTGCGTCTGTCCTTATGCCCAAGTTCAAGCACTGGGCATTCTTTTCGAGTAGAAGATCCATGAGCGTATCTTGATATATCTCAATCATATAGGCCTATAAATTGGCATTGAAATCAAATTAAGTACTTGTCACTAGCAAATCATCGCTTGAACACATGATGTCTTCAAGATTTAACAAGTCCGTCATATTTTCGGGCAACAAGTAAAATCAAAAGAAGTTAAGTTCGACTGCAAAAGGAGCATTCCCAAAAGTACCTTCAATGAAAATGAGAATTTCTTGCTATCCCGCTTTAAAATTTTGAAAAGTTCCGTGGTAGCCCGAGGAGTTAGACCAGGATTGGTGTCAGATCCATATATTGTAAAAGTCTTTCCTGATCCAGTTTGACCGTATGCAAATATGCAAACATTGTACCCATCTACAGCAGATTGAACCAAATACTGCATTGTAGGAAATAGGTTAAGTATACCGATCTAACCAAATAGCCTAGCTCTATACATACAAATATTTCAACAACTTCACTAGCATCCAAGACTTACGCTCATCTCCTTGAACACATCTTCTTGAGACACCGTGCCATCAAATGCCCGATCATAAACATGCTGCTTTTCTTTTCCAACTTTCCATGGATGTTCAACAGTAAAATCGTCCACATTTTTTAGCACATTTTTTTCTCCCTCAACCATTTCTCTCTCGGTCAAAGGTCTGACTCGACAAAACACTCGGACCATGCCTTTCATATCTGAGACATTCCACAGCCAATTATGCACACGTGAATAGTAAAGTTGCAAGACTTTCCTTATAATAAACTATTGTAATGACATTCAAACCAAACTGAGAAGGTTTAACAGGCAAACAAACCTTGTATGGTGTTAAATAACTGCTTCCTCAGAGTTTGTTCTTGTTTATAAAGGACCTCCAGCTCAGCTAATCGAGCCCCTTGCATATTCGAGATGGCAGCTGCCTGTTCATTCTTTCTATCAATATTCTGGAAGATGGAGCATCATTGTTAATAACAAACCTCTTTACAACTCAATGACAGGAGAAAAGAAGTTATACTGGAAAGAGACCACATGAAAAGTACCTGGGCAAAAATAGTACTCAATATAAACGATCAGGTGAAAATTAATTACCTCTCTCATCTCTCTCAGTTCCGCAAGTTCCTTTAGATTATTCTGTAAGGCAGCTAGCTCTGCGTTTCTATCTGAAAGAGCTGCCTCAGATGTATATAAATCTCTTGTGGTCACTTCCACTTTCTTTTCAAGGTCAGAGACTCTAAGCTTCAAGGATTCCGTCTGCATTTGCAGGAACCATTCAAAACATCTTCCAAGGAAAATGAATCAGAATAGTTGAGTAAGATTAATTATAGGAGATGTCACCTCATCAGCCATTTCTCTCTCCAGTCTAGATATTCTCTGCTCCAACAATGCCTTTTCATTTACTGCTCTCTTAATGTTTTCTTCTGCTTCATGTGCCTTCTCACCAGAGGCTTTTAGCTCTTCTTGAAGTTTTTGTACGACCTAATTATAATATCACCATTTTCCATAACAATTCATATATAATAACTAGATCTCAGTTCAAAATGAGAGCAATGTATCACCATACCTGATTATTTACCAAGAGTACATCTTCCCTTGCAGTACTCTCTGATGCTTGACTGGTCAACATGGTCAATTTTGCTTCCAAGCTCCTCTTCTCTGAGACTGCAGCCTGAAAGACAAGAACTTATTCAAAAGAAACAAACAAAAAATAAAGCACAACGATTTTTATGCAAACGAATTGTACTTGAAGAGTTGCATCTCTCTCGTGACAAAGAGCTTTTAGTCTATCATGGTCCAGTGTCATTTCAGTTAAGTTTTGCTTCTCCAATCTCAAAGAATCTCTCAGAGCCTCCATTTCTTCCTGGAGGGTCACTTCTTGCTTTTGTTTTTCACATAATGCTTCCAGCAACTAATAACACAGCAAACCATATGAATTTTCATGAGTAAGAAAAAGAAAGATGGGAACGGTACCAAGTTCAGATAGCATAACTAACAATGCATTCCTATCATGCAATACAAAAGTAGTTCCATCATGCAAAACGAGCCACATAGAGAGCCTTCAATGCCCCTTAAAAATATCCCTGAGAATGCTAGCCAATTACATAATCACTTGGGCTGCTAATTAACAAACTAGAATTTCACAAGACACGTACTTTACTGTATTGGTTGAAAGAAACATACCTCAAACGCCAGAGTCCTATTGCTGGTCAGAAAGAAAAAGAAGAAACACAAACAGGGGATACTAGCACACTTCCACCATCCCCGCGGAAAAAAGAGACAGAAGAAGGAAAAGAACCCATAGAAAAAAGCACTTATTAAAGCACTAAATATATCTTTTAGAGCGCCAATGAAAAACTTACTCCAATTATTGTGTTACAGAAAACACAAGTTGGTGATTAATTATTGTATGGAGGATGTATAGTCACTTACCTGATCAGCATTCCTTTGAAAATATTCCAGAGATTTGGATAAATTTTTCACACGTTCTTCGTGAACTTCCACGCTAGGTGCTTTTAAATTTTTGGAAGTATCCAAATTTACAGAATGGCTAGCTATGGACCTAGACTCAGAATATCGTTGCAACATGCCATCTTTCATACATTCCTGAAGAGCAGTATAAATTTCTTTACCCTGCACGAAAACAAAGACTCAGCAGTCTATCTATGAAACAATGGGATTCCATAGGAACTCGAAAATTAGCAATTCACACGGAATAAATAAACAAATAAAATAAGTCACTAGAACCTGTTTTGTTTCAAATTTGAACATGTGAAGATCTCTTGCAACTCTTATTTTGAAAGCAATAATAGCACTGTTCCAGGCAAACTGCCTTATATCTTCCCATACAGCAGAATGTAAGTATTCTCTTGGAACTAGGCGAAAAAAATGAACCTGTGCAAAAGTTGAGGAAAATCGAGAGGACATTAGAACCAAAAAGATGAGTTGATTTTGAGCATCAAAATAAAGGCAAGGTACATCTAACCCCACGCTTATTGATGCCCAGAACGATACGGTCCGCCGCCAAGAGTTTAGTTGTATCAAGAATCTTGCACACACTAAAGAACACTGAATTTCCAAAAGGAAGCATCCGCAAGATCCGCAGAAATTGTTGCCTTGCGCCATCTTTTGTAAAATGCTCCTATGCAAAAGCCAATGGTCATGAAGAATAAGGAAGAAGTTCAAGTGCAGGTAAGACAAGTTTCATGTGTATTATATAAACAAATTAAGTATTATCAAGATAACTAAACAATAGTACAGAAGGCAAAGAAAAGCAAAGGAAAGTGAGCTATTCAATTCGAGTTAGCAATCAAGCTATTGAAGTAACAGATGACAGGGGATGGGAGGGTGAGACACATTTCATTGAAGAGCTTCATCTAGATCACGTATCTCACCATTGACCGATATTGTGAGAGAATATCCAGCTCCCATTCCCTCCTTGCTCTGGTAATGTCAATTTGTTGAGGGACAAAACTTTCCAAAAGGGAAGTCCAATCACTGAGAGTATTGAAGTCCCAAGTGAAGATTCATTAAGTGGGTAAAAAACTTGAGACACAGAAAATCCATTTAAAATTCCACTTAGCTTAGTGATCCAGAAATACGCAGATCAACTAGAAAATGAAATGTCAGCAATACCTACATATATTATGTGCAGTAGGGCTTTAGTGAGAAAGGATATGGAAAAATAATTACTTACGTGCATGATTCAGGGTTACCAACAAATCCAATCTCAGCCAAAATTTGCAATGCAGAAAGCTGCGTAGCATCATTCCTTCCAACGGGATAATTGCCCAAAATATAATCATGCTGTAACTGTTATGAAGTAGCAAAGACTTATAAAAAAAAGAGATGCAACCTTACCATCATCAAACAGAAACTAACAATATCTCCAAAAGCTAAAAGGTAATAAAATGGTTGGATACATACTTGAATATAGGACAACTGCACAAACATGGGATCTGTCATGGATTCATCAGACTCCCGAAAATTCTTCCGTTTGAATGTCAATTTGCAGTGCGAAATATCTCCTCTACTTTGATCCTTCGCTGCTTTAAATTCAGTTAGAAGGTCTCCAATGTATTTGTTGGCATCTAACTCGATGTATTCCTCTAAATAACCAAAAATAAACATCAGATAACTACTTTAACTAATCATGCTTGATAAGCAACAGCTGACCAGAGTATGCACCATTGCCTGGATCTGGAGATTGAGAACCAGTAACTACTTTGTGGCATTCAAAAAGACTAAAGCTAGAGTATGCTGACAGTTTGATAATCCCTGCAAGTTCCTGAAGCAGTTACAAAATTGGATCACTACCGTGCTCACAAGCTCAGAAGAGAAAAAAGAAGAGTAAGTACAGAAAATAAAATTCGCTTCCATTAGCAATACCAAAGATTAACTTAAATTTACAGTGATGAAATGAGAATATGGCTAAAGATGGCAATCAGATCAAGGATAGCGTCCATAACATAACAATAATCTTTTGAGCTATTTGCAGAAAAATAGACCAGTCAGCTGAATTCTAACATTTTGGTGCTTAAAAATAATTTTGGGAGGTTGATTTCTCTGGCATCTATTTTCCGGTTGAGTTCCAAATTAACCATGTGATTATCACCAGAACCATTCAGCGCTCTCAAAATTGATGGCTGCTCACTTTGACGAATGAGCGATGCAATGCTACCTAGTATCTAACTTTTGAAAAATGTTATTTAAGGCTCCCGAAAAGAGGATCTTGTCATGCATAAAAACCGGTATTTATATAGCCATTTTCTTCCATAGTAAAGAGAAAATTACCTATAGACGCCAAGGAAATGCCAATAACAACCATTTTTGAATTTTGTGCATAAGAACACTCACAACAAGTTCCTTACCCAAAATAAAAACACTCACAACAAGTTCAGTTCAATGACGTTTTCTTCTGTCATCAAATTATCTCTTTATATTTCTGTACAACATTCAATTTGTTTACAAATTCATAAGTTTCTGAAAATACCTCTACTACATCAGCCACTGTTGTTGTCATATCATAAGTAATCTCTTTAGAAGTCTCATCCAAGAAGAATACTCTGGTTGTCAGCTTCTGGCCCAATAGAAGGGCTTCAATCTCCTCACGTCCTGGTATCGTATGCCTCGGGCCAGCCTTAACAGAACGCTTGAGAGCCTTCAAAGTACTCAACGCAAGAATCTGGATTTCGGAATCAGCCCCGACGCCATGTGCCACATCATGTACATACTGTGACAGAAAGCCGCACATGTCCTCGCTAGGAGGCATTACAGATGCACATAAGTACATCAGCTCCCAAGCAATAATTAAGTATTGCCTGGAAAAGTTCAAACTTGGCAATTTAGCTGAAGGTGAAATCAATTAAGTAAAACAATAGTTAAACCTCTATAGGATAAAAAGTTTACACCTCTCAGGATTTTTCCATGTCTGTTTCAAAACTTGAGCAAAAAGCTCATCATGGAGCTCTGATCTCTTCAACGTTTTCTTATACAGTTTCCTCGCCAGATCAATCCGCTCATCTAAGCTTGGTGGAGAGAGACTATCGGATGAATCAACGCCCATGTACTCCAGCATTATCTTGAAGAGCTCCGTCGCTGGGCTCACTAGATCACTTTCAATTTTAAGTAAAGAAGTTGGTATAGGGTCCTGCACAATTTAATACTTAGCTTTCAATGGGTTTATATCACCTGAAAGTATATATCTACCATCATCAAAACACACAATCCTCACCTTCTGGAAGCACAACATGTCCTCAAAGGTAAATTTCTTAGGAACTTGTAGGCCCACATACTTCTCTGAGAAAAGCCCACCTTCTCCAGCAGTTTGGATACGTTCCTGCATCAACCTCAGAAATCCCTCCACCTAGAGAAAACGGCAATTATTTGACTGGACTATCAAATGGCACAACTAATAGGGAAAAGAGATAAGAATCAGTTAAGCACCTGAAATCTATCAAACAAGGGTATAGCACCCGCAAGCTCGGGTGGTAGGGCCCTCGATAGAGTAGTCGGTGTGCTGCAAGTGTGCGAGAACATAGAATTACTAATAAGGAGAAGGAGCGCGTTTCATATTTATCTCCTAAAAGGTCACATGTTCAGTATGAGAGACGTTGACATAAATGCACGCAACTCACGGGGATGCAAGATCGGAGCCATCGCTGTCATAGCCATCTCCCTTTGACAAAGCAGTGTGATACGAAGAGGATTCTTCATTTCCGGAACTCAATGCCATCCTTGGCTGCGTCTCGCCTGTCATTTCACATAAGAACACCAGAACAAGGCCTCTCAATCTCTTCTTCACATAATCAAACAGTTGCTTCTCCCTTTATAACACATTCAAGTTACTAACCTGATCATGCAATGTCCTTGAAAGGTTTATTGTGGTCCTAAGCTAGCCACAACCATTTTAGAAAGGAAAAGAACGACCAAGCAATGTATTGAAAATTAAACACCCGAGTACTTAAAAGCTCTAAATAGAAGTGCCAAAATGAAAACCCAAAAATTGCGGACAAAGAATATGCATAGCCATGTTATAGGACAACATGATCCTCCATGAGCTAAATTGGAATCAGGTTCAATTTATTTTCCGAAAGAATAGTCCCCTGAGACTAAACTATAACCCAAGGTGACTCACTAAAACTCCTAAACTATGCGCTAATTAAAAAGAGACTAAGCTTAATCAAATGTTAAAATCGAACAACTTAGTCAAGCCCTTTTTCTAAACTATCTTTCTGTCTTGATTTTTTAATTTTTTAATACGATCATCTGCACTTTTTCAATTAGAATATCTGATTATTTTTTAATTTTTTTATTACGAAAATAGGTATATGGGCTGCTGGTCGCGCAAGGCTAAACCATGGAACAAAAATGGGCTATTGCATATGGGTCTTTTCCTTTCTAACTAGACAAAAATACAATTCACTAAAAGAACAGACCCAGCCCAAAACTCTCTGTTTTGGTTTAGCTTTCTTCTTTCTTTCTATTTCCTTGCTCTCGGCGTCTTTCTTCTACACCAACACCAACACCAACACCAACTGAGAACACCCCAAAAGCCTACCTAAGATTCTACTTACCAGAATACTTCATAAACAACTTGGGCATCCTCAAAGGTAAGGGACTTACAGAAACCCTAAGAGGGCGAGCGTCGCCGTGTCCGCGGGGGCTTCGACGGCGACCCGTGTGCGGGGGACGGGGGACGCGACGCGTCGCCTATGAGGAAGACGAGAAGGCCGGACTTGCGAGGAGGGAGAGAGACAAAAGTGTCCGCCGCAAGATCTTCCCTGTCTGTTTCTCTTCTGTCCTTGTCCTAACCGAAGAAGAGAAGAAGATGGAGAGAAGTGTCCGCCGCAAGATCTTCCCTGTGTGTTTCTCTTCTGTCCTCGTCCGAACCCAAGAAGAGGAGAAGATGGAGAGAAGTGTCCGCCGCAAGATCCTCTCTGTGTGTTTTTGTTCTGTCCTTGTCCGAACCAAGAAGAGAAGAAGATGGAGAGAACTCAGAGAAGTGTCCGCCGGCGCAGAGAAGATGGCAGGCAGCTCTGCAAATAGCCGTTCTTCAGCTTTTGCATGTGTGGGTCCCCCACCCACAAAATCCTTTTTTATTTCTCTATTGTTGCTGATGGGACTTTAAATTTTGTAGGGGTTTGACTTCCCCCATGCCATGCCATGCCATGCCATTCCATGCCATGCACGCACGGTGGATTTACGTGCGTCCTGGTTATTAACTTGGAATCACGTAAAAAATATTACTTAATTGATCCGATCGGGTCGCCCGGGGTCTCAGGACATGCTCTTGCACCCTTGCGGGTTGATGCCGAGTCCCTTTAACTTATCGACTCGCATTCTTTGTGATCTTCGAGCAATTTTTGCACCATTTTCTCGTGACCGATGCTATGGAATTGAGCATCTTGGCCCTAATTTGCACATCCAGTTCTGCCGTTGCCATGCACGATTCCCCATCTTAGCAGATTAAATGGGGAAACTAGTGGGCAAGAGAGTAATTAAATGGTGTCTATTACTACTCCTCCTAGACTAGATCCTTATTGTCAAGGCTCGCCCCCACGCGCGTCGTTGTTCGCTCGGTGCCGTGCGCGGTTTTTGGCTTGACTCCGCTTTTCTGTGTCTTTTGTAATTGGAAGAAGGGGCGGCGCGTGGCGGTGGTTTAATTTTGTTGGTTCTCTGTCTCGTCTATCTTTTTGCCTCTTTTTTTTTCCTCCTCGCTGCTCGAAACGAATGTTCAATTCTTATTCTTTTAATCAACTATAGTACATAGAGTAATAGTGTCTTTTCCATTGACTCCGTTCATTTAAACTAATAGAAAATACTAACGTGGCTTCTTCTCTTTTTATATACTTTCTTTATCCTGCGTGACATTATTCTATCAAAACATGAAATATAAGACTAAAACGGCATCATTTTGAACAAGAATCTCAATTAAATTAGACTAAAAATTTTAAAAAATATATTAGAAAAAAAAGAAAGGCAAGGGAAAGGGGTATTGACCCTCGTAACTGCCCACTGTCATCGGAAAGTATGAACACAAATTTGATAAATTTCAAGAGTTGACTGTGTTCACGTAAATTTCAGGATTTAATTATACTTTCGTAGCGAGTTTTAAAAAATATTATACTTTTGTAGCGAGTTTTAAAACTTGCGATGTGCTTATTTTAGTGATCAAATAAAGGGAGATAATATCGGAGAATTTCGTACGGTTAAAAGTAGAAAAATGCCGGGAATTTGCGCAGGGCATTTTTCATCGGGTAGCTGAAGGTGCACGATACATCCGGTGGGCACGAGAGCAGGCTAACGTCGATTTTGGAGTTCAACCGTTGGATTAAGGGTGGACTTTGGTTGGCCCGACGCGCGACGGATGTGATTTTTATCTTGGAGGAAATGAACAGAATCAACGTGGTATGGGATTGCTTTTACCTTTTGTCTAGGGATGTGGGTCCTGATGGTGAATGGATTTAAGACGACATGGCCTGTTTTATACGTTTGATTGATTGATTTATACGTCTCATATAGGCTTTTTACCTGCTGGCGTTGGATGGGTTAGAAAGTCCTTCTTCAAAGTAATTAATTTTGAAGACGTGGTTGGAAATCCGAATCCTCCTACCGAACAAGATCGACCAACGAAGCGACGTTCAGATAACATCGCCAAGGATGGTCGCTGTTCTATATATATATATAGGCTTAAACCCTGTTCTTTGTAATTGATGCTCGGTGGAATTTATAATTGATCATCACAATGCTCATTCACTGGCAATGGGAACATGAAACGTTACGCCGATTTCTAGGCCAAATAAATTTAGCAAGAGGATTCTAATGACTAGTTTTCAAGATTTTAGCTTTGGGCAGGCTTAAATTCATAACTCGCTAACTACAAAAGCTCATCATACATGTTTACAATGGATCTTGAAACTAGCAAGCTAAGGGTGCGAATAGTAACCATTCTGCTCCAGAAATCAAATTCTTACCAGAAATTGATTTCTGGAATTCTTGTCAAAAATTGATTTCTAGAAAAGAAATCTGTTTTGTAAAACATGACTAATTCTGCTCCAGAAATTGATTTCTGGAATAGAAATCCATTTTTATTTTTTTATTTTTTTGGGCACCTCAAAAAAAATAAATTTCACTCAAAGTGGGTGCCCAAATATATTATAAGCTATTTTGTGAAGTTTTGAAACTTTTGATTTTTTGATTTTTTTTGGCACCTCAAAAAGATTAAATTTCACTCAAAGTAGGTGCCCAAAGGTATTCTAAGCCATTTTGTCAAGTTTTGAAATTTTTTATTTTTTTGGATACCTCAAAAAAATTAAATTTCACTCAAAGTGGGTGCCCAAAGGTATTCTAAGCCATTTTGTGAAGTTTTGAAATTTTTATTTTTTTTAATTTTTTTGGGCACCTTAAAAAAATTGGATTTCACTCAAAGTGGATACCCAAAGATATTCTAAGCCATTTTGTGAAGTTTTGAAATTTTTAATTTTTTTAATTTTTTTTGGCACCTCAAAAAAATTAAATTTCACTCAAAGTGGGTGCCCAAAGGCATTCTAAGCCATTTTGTGAAGTTTTGAAATTTTTATTTTTTTATTTTTTTGAGAACCACAAAAAAATTAAATTTCACTCAAAGGGGGTGTCCAAAGGTATTCTAAATCATTTTGTGAAGTTTTGAAATTTTTAATTTTTTTATTTTTTGAGCACCTAAAAAAAAATTAAATTTCACTCAAAGTGGGTTGCCCAAAGGTATTTTAAATCATTTTGTGAAATTTTGAAATTTTTAATTTTTTTATTTTTTTGGACACCTCAAAAAAATTAAATTTCACTTAAAGTAGGTACCCAAAGGTATTCTAAGCCATTCTGTAAAATTTTGAAATTTTTTATTTTTTTATATTTTTTAAAAAAATTCACCAAATTTCCTATTTTCTCGAAATCTTGACTTTTTTATTTTCTGGAAATTTTTATGAATTTTTCTGGAATATTTCAATTTTTATGCATTTTCTGAAAGAAAAAAATTAATGAGAAAAAAAGAGAAAATAGAGAGAATGCATTCTGGAAGAGAGAAGCTATAAAAAGTAGCTTCTCTTTTTCTTGCCCAAAACTCATTCTGGAATCAAAAATGCATTCTGAAATCAAGAATACATTCTGGAATCAAGTATTTTTAACAAACGCATTTTTATTCCAGAATATGAAAATTGCTCCAGAATGCATTCCGGAAATTTTTTAACAAACGCATTTCTATTCCGGAATCCATTCTGAAACGGAATTTCTATTCCAAAATGGATTCCATGCGCGCCCTAAGTCTCTGGGTCACCTCATCTCTAATATCAACCTTTTGAAGGCTTAAGACAATTTTGAATCAATTGCGTAGTCATGATCTGTAAAAGGGCTTTGGAACATAATTGGCGAACGAGGAATTTGATCCATAGTTGTATCTCCAACGAGAGATTTTCAATTTTGATTATCGGACCCTTTTGGGCTTTTTTGTTTTTTTCTACCTCTAAAGTGCTCCAGCGAGATCATTCATAGCTAACAAGGTTCACAGCAATCGCATATCAAAGGCTGCTGAACGAGGACTTGTTTCTCAGACTCATGGTAGGACGGAGACAGCACATCAATCTCCTCCTGGCAATAGCAGGTCACCCAATAGAAATATCATGTGAACAAATAAAAGAAATGTTTAAGGTGCAAACCGCGAGATAAAGGCAACACAAAAGATGACAACTAGTGCGGTTAAAGTAACAATCCTATTTATCCATGTTATAGGTAATCGACGACAAATGATGTCGTCGTCAGAGTTTGGTACGCGGTAGCTAGCCTAGCTGTGTAGTATTGCTGTGGGTGAGAGAGAGAGAGGGCAGGGGAAAGGAGTGGGAGAGTGGTTCGAAATTTAAGGAGGGTATTTGATATGTAGGGCAAAATTGAGGATGATTTTGACATTTTGGAGTTCAAAATCAGGTATGATATTTCTAAATTAGATGACATTATTAGATTAAGATACACATTTTTGTAGAAGATATAAGAGGAAGAAAAAAAGAAGAAGACAATCGTGCTACGAGGCAAGTCATTGGTTCAAAGATAACCATCATCTTACTGGTCCGGAAATTTTCCGAAAGACATTGCATCGCCCTTATAAGAGCATACAGTAGCATGCTGTAAAAAAAAAAATAGGCACTATTGGTATGGTTAGATCTACAAAACGAAAGGAGTAACCTTAGAGCTCGCCCAATGCAGTCTGTATCTTGTCCGTAAGAAAAATGAAAAGAAGCATATATGTCAGTGAAATTTGACTGGCCAGGGAAGCTCTTGAAAGTTAATAGGTGGAAAAGTTGTCCCTAGTTTTCTTTAATGAAGTGCAAGTCTCTAGTTTTCTTTAGTATAGTGAAAAGTAAAGCGACAAATATTAGGACTCGCCCATGATATCTCTATATCTGGAAACAGCATGTCATAAGGACTCCTAAGACGTCCTTTCAAGGATTTTGGAGAAGAAAGGGTTCATGCCGCTTACATACAAGCAATGAAAGACAAGTATACAAGTGGTGCCTTCCGTAATGGTACATGGGGGGGTAACAAAGAGCTATACTTTTTCAACGTTTTCCAGCGACGACATTTTGCTTTGTCAGAAAAACATTTGATTACAGAGAAACTAAAAGACAAAAAGTCACGTGAGACTATGCACTTTCCAAGTGGAAAGAGAAAATGGTAAATCCCCTCATCTTTTCGGTTCACAGATGAAACCGATTTGGATTCTCGAAACTGCAGTCAGATCGTTTTCAACTTGGTCCATCATTCAATGATATCGAACTCTCTCGTGACGCATGCATCCTAATATATGGATGCTGAGTTGCATGCTGTTACAGACAAATATCGTGATTTGCGTACACACCTGGATCATATCAAAGGTATGGCGGGGAATCCTAATAAAGAACGCCCATAGAATGTCAACCGGCGAGCTTGACATTGTTGACGCACAATTTTTTTCAGGTGCTTAGTAGAAGTATTTTTAGGTTAATATCATGAAAAATTTAAAATTGATACACGTATGTTAAATTTATCTTAAATTAATTTTTTGACCATCAAAAATTTCAAATCGATATATGTATAACAAATTTATCCCAAACTAATTTTTTACCATCAAAAATTACAAACTGATACATTTGTGACAAATTTACCCTCCATTAAATTGAATTAATAAAAAAAACATGAGCTAATCCACCTAGGGCAAACGGAAGGTAAAATTTCAAATTGGTACATTCATAGATTGTCATGTGTCATTTAACTAAGGAATTTAACAATAAACTTTAACAGAAACAAATTAAGGGTAAAATTATTTCAAATGTACTAGTTTAGAATTTTTAATGATCAAAAAATTAATTTAAGATAAATTTATTATAGATGTATTAATTTCAAATTTTTTGTGGTGATAACCCAATAGGGCCAATACCATTTAGACTTCACAAGTTTCTTATGATTTCTACGTAAATGGGGGTCTACGTCTTTGGACGTGACGTTGCCTTTCGACTCTGGGAAGACTTCTTTTGCCTTGCTGCTTTGTATATTTTTGGGTTAATTCCAAAAAAAAAAGATCAATTTTAAGTCGAAAGACAATTCTGATCGGAATTTTTTTTATCCTGTAAAAAGGCATTAATTTTAGGTCGATAGACAATTCCAGCCTAAATTTTTTTTTATCCCGTAAAAAAATACCAACTTTAGGTCAAGTGATAATTATGGCCCTAACTTTTTTTTGTCTCGTAAAAAAGTACAAACTTTCACTTAAATCACAAATCTGGCCTCCATTGACTTAGAACCATTGATTATCTAACTTGACTATTCCACCTTAACAATAAATCCACGTGGCTTGCATATTGGATTTAAAGCAATATTCATTGTCTTATTGTCTGAGCCAAAGCTTGAAAAATAGCGACAAAATTGTTCATTTCATTCACTTCACCAGCAAGGAAAAAATATCTCTAGATTGAATCTCTCTAGCCAAACGTAATTTGAAGTTGATTACAGCCCATCAATAAACATCATGGATGAAATTCGCCAAGCTCACCACCATAACCTTTTTTTTCAAACAATGATGACTTCATACGGAAAGTCAATGGAGGGCCAAATTTGGAATCACGGTGACAATTGGTGATTTTTTACAAGACTAAAAAAATTTGAGATCATAATTATCACTCAACCTACAATTGGTATTTTTATACGGGACAAAAAAAGGTTTGTACTAAAATGGTCCCTTGACTTAAAATTGATACTTTTTTACTGAACAAAAAAAGTTCAGGCCATAATTATCTTTTGACCTAAAGTTGATACTTTTTTCTTTTGGAATTATGCTGTATATTTTATCAAAAGTTTTTTGTCGAGTAAGCTTACCAAGAAAGAAGAATACTGGGGATGCACGACGTGTTTACTGTTAATTAGTGAATGCAATGCAATCTGCTAATGCATGAAGAGATATGCAAAATTCATGAACACAAAAAGATTAGGGAAAGAAGCCAGTTTTACTTGGGATTGCACTCATAGTACTATAAACTAACACAAAGAATCAAGTCATCAATTCAAAACCCAATCAACAGCGAAAAAATTGTTCAAAAAGTACTAAACATATTACATTTTTGTCAATTCATGCATAAACATTTTTAATCCCTGCCAATTCAATCAAATGGGCCAATTTTGATTGGTCAATACTGAGGTGGACACCAGTCGATGCCGGCCTTCCAGACAATGCTCACGTGGCAATTTTTATTGATGTTTTAATATATTTTTATTGATATTTTTTATTTTTTATCCCATTTTTACCTAGAGGTTAGGCCGGTGAGGTAGGCCTTCGGTGAAGCTCACCTTTGCCAGCCACTGGCAAAGGCAAGCCTTGTGTCCCCCGATTTGGACACTCACCCAACTAAGGTGAGGTTGACCCTGTCATTATTGGTTACCCAGCCAAGGCGGCTGGGCGAGGTCGAGCCTCACCCTCTCGCCCAGCGATGGTGAGGTCGATCTTGCTAGTGGCTGGCGGAGGAGAGCTTCGCTAGAGGTCAACCTTGTTGGCTTTTGCTTTTGGCTGGTCATTGGCAAGTGTCGAGACCTAATGGCTGGCTAGAGAAGAAAAAGGGAAGAAAAAACAAGAAAGAAAAGTAAAATAAATAAATTTAAAAAATTGTTAAAAATATTATTTAAATTTGTCCACGTCACGGCTATTAGTAATTTTTTATCAAATTGATTGGATAGACTCAATTAGCAAAACATGAAAAGTTTATTTAAGACTCAATTGATAAAATTAAAAAGTTTAAAATTTAATTGATAAAAATATAAGAGAAACTATCACAAAAAATCATAAACTATGCTACTTGTGACACATTTACTTTGAACTTTTTTTGTGATATGAAAAACTCTAAACTATGCCACTTGTAACACATTTACCCCACAATACTTTGACTCATGGGCATTTTTAGCTTTTTCCTTTTTCTATTTTTTTTCTTTCTTCTCCAGTGATGGCAGTCCTCGCCGGCGATGGGTTGGGCGAGGGCTGCCCTTGCCCACCTAGGTGAGGGCGACCCTCGCTCGACGTCGGCGAGTGCAGCCCTCACCCTCGCCCTCGCCAGATTCGGTAAGGGGAGCCCTCGCCGATGTCGGGTGAGGCTGCCCTCACCAGATTCGGTGAGGGCAGCCCTCGCCCAACCCACCACCAACGAGGACCGCCCTCGCCGAAGAAGAAAGAAAAAAAAAAGAAAAATGATGAAAAATGCCCATAGGTCAAAGATTGTGGGGTAAATATGTCACAGGTGATATAGTTTGGGATTTTTCATGTCACAAAAAAAATTTTAGGGTAAATTTATCACAATTGGTATAATTTGAAATTTTTCGTATCACAAAAAAAAGTTGTAGGGTAAATATGTCATAAATGGTATAGTTTAAAATTTTTGATGGCATTTTTTCAAAATATAATAGGTTTATAATTTTTTGAATAATTTATTCGTAATCATTTTTCTAAAACTGCTTTATTGACATACTTTCGAAACATCTTCTGTCTTTTCCTACTATTATTCTTACCTCGCAGCTTCTCTCTGGTTCACTAAAACCAGAAAGTCTTTTAATTCTCAACATAGTTCTCTGCATGAGACTTGAGTACGACCAATGTATGACGAATTGACTATATGGGACGACGTTCTCCAGCTGGCTGCTCCATGTTTCGCACGGATGGGTAGAAGGATAGTATATAGACTGCTGCAGTCGCAGAACTGAATGAAAGTCCAATCAACTATCAGTAAAAGCCATCCCCAAACATGATTAATTTTGCTTTCAACACACCCTTTTCAAGTGACTTATCCCGATACAGAAAATTTAATGTAAAAAGGATAAATAGAGAGAATCCCAAACAAATCTTTATTCTATTACATTGTATGACGACTTATCGAGTTTCGAGAAACTGTGATATCATAGACTTGTTCAAGTGGTCACAATTAGTCACAAATTAAGAAATGGATGGGCTTGGGAACTTGTGTTCTTCACATGGGAACCATAATGAGTCTTTTAATTTCTATATGTGATTTATCACAACTAACGCGGAAGCATAAACAAACTAAACGATTTCAATAAGAAATAAACCGAATAAATAAAACTTGAATACAATGGAATGATGTTGTTCAGCAGTGTGCGTGTAACTAAAGAAGAGATCTATGAGATGGTTCTACTATAATCCTAGAGATGGAAGTAGAATCGCTCATTTGTACTCACTCATAGATGCTCACAATCCTAAATGAAATTTGAGCCCACAAGAATCAATCACAAAAAGAGTTTTCTCCGATTCTCAATCTCTCAATCGTCCTCTACTTATCTCTCTCGCTAGTTTTGACACATAATAAGCATACTCAATATAGCACAGATGACAGAAAAACAAATATGAGGCATTCTCCAACGTCAGCATCGACTTCATCTTTTATAAAGAAAGAAGTCCTGTGAGAAATTCCCTTTTTCCATCACCCACAATCTCATTGGCAAGAGTCTAATTTTGGACTTTCGTAATGTGGCCCAAGTTTCCTGGCGATTCAATTTTGGGTTTAATTTCAAAAAAATCGAAATTAATTTCGAGCCATAATCAACAGATCTTCACCATGGTGAGAAGTCCAACTTCATCCTCATCAATCATTGTCTATCCAAGCCCCTCTGGGCTCCTCATCCACTATAGACACTGACCAATTCCAAATAGTATTGGAACTTGATCAATGTGATAGGATTCGCTAGCACGTTTGCCGGATTAATTGCCGCGTTGCACTTTTTCAAAGAATGCGATGTCAAGTGACACAATATCATGCATAAAATTGTACTTGACATCAATCTATTATGTCTACTCATGATACATTTGATTTTTGACTAAATGTATTGTACTCTGATTGTTGCGGTAATTAACAATCTTTTACTGTAACAATCTTCAATCGTTGAGCAAACCTCTGAGTCAAATAGATACCTTAATTGCCTCGTTTGATGTTACACACTCTGCTTCAGTTGTCGACAAACCAACTGTCGATTATAGTTGCTGTTGTAGATAAGCGATGTCGGATACTTTAACCTTTCAGGGAAACAAATAGTAAGGTGTAACTTTATGTCATAAATTTAGAGCTTCCAAATTTATTGATTTAAACCCAATTCGTGCATATATGTTTTTTTAACATAAAGAAGAATTGCTTCCTTTTTTGACTACGCACTCTCTCTAAATTGGGATTAATTAAAAAAAATAGTAACTTCAGATTGAGGGACAATTTTAGCCTGAATTTTTTTGTCTTGTAAAAAAGCACAAACTTTATGTCGAGAGACAATTCTGGCCTGAATTTTTTTTGTCTCGTAAAAAAGTACAAACTTTAGGTTGAATGATAATTCTAGCCTGAACTTTTTTTTGTCACGTAAAAAAGTATAAATTTTAAGTCGAGTGATAATTATGATCCAAACTTTTTTTTTGTAGCGTAAAAAAGCACTAACTTTGACTTAAATCTCAAATTTGGCCCCCATTGACTTAAAACCATTGAATATCCAACTGGATTATTCCATCTTAGCAATAAATCCACGTGATTTACTGACTGGATTTGAAGTATTATTTATTGTCATATTCTCTGAACCACAGCTGGAAGAATAACAGTAAAACTGTTCGTCTTCTTCACTTTATTGGCAAGTAAAAAATAACTTTAGATTGAATCTTTCTGGCCAGAGTTCGTAATTTGAAACTGTAGATCACCGCCCGTCGACAGACACCATGGATGATATTCGCCAAGCTTACTACCATAACCTTTTTTTTTCAAACAAGGGTAACTTTAGACAGAAAGTCAACTGGGGGCTAGATTTGGGATTAAGGTGAAAGTTAATGATTTTTTATGAGACAAAAAAAAGTTGAGGTTAGAATTATCACTCGACTTAAAGTTGGTGCTTTTTTATGTGATGAAAAAAAGTTCGAGCAAGAATTATCACTCGATCTAAAATTGGTATTTTTTTATGAAAAAAAAATTTGGATTAGAATTGTTTTTCAATCTAAAATTGATGTTTTTTTTTTAGAATTAATCCCGCTAAACTGGGTGTGGACTCGTGGTTTTCTTTCTTATATTTTTGTTTGGGGTAGGACAAACAGGTTGAGTTCGCTTTCAAACTTGCCGTACGCAAGGCAGAGATAGTTACCTTTAATATATAAATTGAAGGTCCAACTAGTTATTAATTTAGCTTCTGCTGAACACATGGATGACTTCAGCAGGTTCGGATCATTTGCCTTGCGCCAACGTCATCACAAAAAATATGTAAGATTAATATCACGAAAAATCTTAAAGCATATATCTGTAATAAATTTATCACAAACTAAATTTTTAGTTACCAAAAAATCCAAATTAGTACACCTGTGACACGTGACAGTTGACAGATGTATCGGTTTAAGATTTTACCTGTTTGAGATTTTTTGTGATATCAATCCAATCTGACAGAAACTAATGAAGATAATTTGTCACATATGTACTATTTAAAAATTTTTGGTGATAAAGAAATTAATTTGGAATAAATTTATCAAATGTGTATCAGTTTAAAATTTTTTGTAATCAAAAAATTAATTTAGAATAAATTCATTATAGGTATATTAATTTATAATTTTCCGTGATATTAATACAAATATACACGTTCCATAATTGAATTTCAATTGATTGTGCAGAAGTCGTTTGACTCATGTTTGAAAATGATTTGCCTCCACGTTCAATTTTCATCCCTTCCTTCTCTTCTTTTCTGCGTAACATCTTTGCATTCCGGTTTATCGTCCTCAACGATGGAGTTTTGGATGTCGAATAAGAAATTTTTTTTGAACCTTCCATTTTTTTTTTTGGTCGAATTGAACCTTCCATTAGACCTTTAAAGATATTCTTCTATATTCTAATCTTGAGTATTTTTTACATCATAAAAGAGCACTTACATAAAAGAAAGTACAAAAAGAAAAAGAATTTCAAAACTCACTTAACCATTAAATCATGAACAGTTTGGAGAGCATTAGTACTTAAGGTACTCTCTCTCTCCACGAGTCAACACTTTGGTCGACCTTCTAGATTTAACGTACTGTAAACCAGAAAAAGGAAAAAAAAAAAAATCAAAGCTCCAGATTCTGAGTCATTGGGGAAGTATGAAAGTGGTATATATGCAAGAAACCACACGTTTTCATTAACTGGAGTGGTCTCCTTGTGAATTGTCCTTTCAAAGTTTCTGAGTTTCCTTGAATTCGTACGTAGGACCGCGACCGATCGTTTGTTACTTCTCCGAATCTTGAGCATCTGCGGGAATGGAGCGAAACACACGTTATCAAAAGGAAAGGACGAAAATATAATCATGTGTCGTGTGCTGTGTGCCTTTGCATATTGACCACGCCCATTGGGAGACTCTCTGTGAGTACCATGGACATTTCGGTTCCCTCCAAAGAGGAAGCATGTTTGCTTATGATGGTAGTACTTTGGGCGTGCGGTCCTTGCGTGGTGGCGGGCGAAGCCGGACTCCATCATTCCAAATGTTTTTTTTTTTACTTTTTCGTCCAATCTGGATCTATCTCACTTCATAATCTGGATTTTTTATCCGGGTTTATCGGGTTCAGAAGACGTTGCCAAACACTGAATATGGTAACACGGACTCAAATTAACGGATTGAGGTGGGAGGAGAGCCAATTAGGCGGAAGACATTATTTTCTTTGGGCTTTCGCGGCCCAAACTGCTAACCGGACAGAGAGCAGCTCTAAACATTCAGTGATACCGTAATCTTGCATCCCAGTTGAAGTGATCAGCAGAAGGTTAGTGAGGACTCTTTCTCATGGACTCTTTAGTAGGCGAACTTCACCAGTAGTCGCCGCAAGAACATTTCCCATCCCTGAAATGATGGAATCTCCTCACATCCCTTAAAATGATATCCCTGTCCTCTATCTTGGAGATAAATTTGGTAGCTGTGTGACAGTCGTTGCAAACTCTCAGGTTCTTGGCAACTCTGATGGTCATCCCCCGAGGAGTGTTAAGGAGACCCAAAACTATAGCAAGCTTCTCACTGTGTCCACAAAGTAAGGCCTCTTTTTCCTCTTCGTTGACATAGTGCAGAACGCAGGAAGTATCAGGCACGTATCCTTCTTTCTTCATTCTATCTGATAACGTGTCTAAGAATCGGTGAAGCTCCTGACTTTTCGGATGCGATGATTCCCCTGCTATGAACTTGTGAACCTCATCACCAAACTCAATCCAACTACCCCAATGTTCTTTTCTTACTCCCCTTTCCTTCATCTTCCGCCTGACATCCATTGCCTTGTCCCAAAGTCCAGCAGAAGAATAAATGTTCGTCAGTAGCACCTAATGGCTAGCCACATCCGGCTCCAACTCAAGGAGATTCATAGCTGCAATTTCCCCAACCTCAAGATTTTGATGAATTCGACAAGCACCAAGCAAGCTGCTCCAGGCACCCGTTCTGTCATATTCAGAAGGCAAGGTATCAATCAACCGAAAGGCTTCAGCCACTTGACCCGCTCGACCAAGTAAATCGACAACACAAGCATAATGATCTGGCAATGGTTCAACTCCATATTCATCTTTCATACTGTAAAACAATTGCATTCCCTCTTCAACCATTCCAGAGTGACTGCATGCAGCAAATATGGCAATGAAGGTAACTTCATTGGGCATCACCCCTTCACCATTAGCTCCATCCTCCACCATATTGTTGAGTAATTGCAATGCTTCCTTACTCTTGCCATGCATGCCATAGGCCATTATAATGACATTCCAGGTGATTATATTTCTAACCGGCATTTGGTCAAACATTCTTCTCGATAAGTACAAGCAGCCACATTTTGCATACATATCTACTAATGCACTTCCCACTGCAGCATCTAATGCTAATGAATTTCTGATGGCATAATTATGGATCTCCTTTCCCTTCAAAATAGCAGCTAGTGAAGCGCAACCTGGAAGCACTGTCATTAGGGTGACTGAGTTCGGTTTCCAAGAATGTACCTTTTCATCATTGTACATATCCTCCTCCTTGCTAGCATCTTTCCTTCTACTCTGCATCTCCGTTAACAAAGCAAGTGCAGTTTTGCGGCATTCAGAAATAACAGATGCAGTGATCATTGTATTCCAAGAAACTAAATCTCTGACTTCCATGCTGTCGAAGGTAATTCTAGAAATTCCTAACTTCCCCATTCTGGCACAAATATCCAAGAGTGCATTTTGCACATACATATCGCTTTGCAAGCCCTTCTTTATAGCATGCCCGTGAATGCTCTCTTTGACAGAGAAGGCTTCACAGCGTGCACAAGCAGGCAAGATACTTGCGATGGTGGTAGCATTTGAACTAAGCCCCCAAATTGCTTCCATCTCTAGGAAGAGCATCAAAGCCTAGTGATCCTGTTCATTTTGTGCATAACCAGCAATCATTGCATTCCAAAGCCCAATTTGCCGATCAGATAAACTGTCAAAAACTCAACGACCACTTTCAATCCACCCGCAGTGCAGTACATGTCAACTATAGCACTGCCCACAAAAGAATTCCCAATCAAGGCCTCATTCCTCAAGGCATAAGCATGTATTTCCCTACCTGCATTTAACATCTGCAATTGGGCACAAGTAGGAAGAGCACTAGCTATCGTTACTCCATCCAGACTAATTCCATCACGAACCATGCAAACTAAGAGCATCAAAGCTTCCAAGATGCATTCATTTTCGGCGAACGAGCTTACGATGGTGTTCCACGAAATCAGATCACGGTCTTCAAACGATTCAAACAAAGCCCTAGAGTCGCCCACCCTTCCCAACTTTGAATAAATAGCCATCAAAGAGTTGTTGGTAAACGTTTTCTGATCCCCTTTCCTCAAACTATAAGCATGAACCTGCTTCCCGAGCTTTAAGCCATCATCGCCTCACGGCAAGTTTGAGCATGTGAGCGCCAGACTCACCAAAGTGAAGGAGCTGGGCCGCAAATTTTCCAAAACCATTGAACAGAAGCAATCCAACGCAAGAACCCACTCCTCGTCCCGACTCCCGACACAGTGCCGCAAGCATAGAGTTCCAAGAAACTTGGTCACTGTCGGGTATTCTGTTGAACAGCTTGAAGACGTTCCCGATGTCCCCGCACTCGTCATACATGGTCAACAGGAATTGGCAACTGTAACGGAAGATTGCTCATACCCAAGCTTGACAGAATGGGCGTGAATCTGCCTCCCAAGATTGAGGTCCCGGAGGCCAGCGGCGGCCTTGAGGACGGCAGCGAAAGCGAACTGGTCGGGAGGGATACCGGCGAGAGCCATCATATCTGCGTTGGTGGAAATGGCGTCCCGGAAAAGGTTCGACCTGGCTTGGGAGCGGAGGGATTCGATCCATGAAGAGCGAGGTGGGGTGGGAAGCCAACGGTGCGGAGGAGGAGGAAGAGGAAGAGCAGAGGAGGTGGCGATGGGGAAGGTGTTGCCGGGTACCGGCGGAGGAGGAGAGACGTGGGAAGGGTGGTAGCGGGGTGGGACGACGGAAGAGGAGGCAGAGACGGGGTGAGTAGTAGGAAGGGGAGGAGCGGGAACGGAGGACATTGCGGGCGTTTATTTACCGTTTGAGACTCCTCCTCCTCTGCACTCCGAGAAAATATTAGGTGAGTTTAATACTTCACGTCATTCATGTAACACACCATTCAAAAATTGACATCTGGCAATCCGGACCCACCTTCTAACTCCTTTGTCTCTCCGTTACTTTTTTCTGTTTCTCCGTTACTTTTTCCCTCGTCTCCTCCCTCCGTTAGGCACACTGACACTCTCTCTCTCCTCCCACTCTCCCTCATCTTCTTTGCACTGCTCCGTTCATGGCTCCGCTCTCTCTCTCTCCCTTCTTCTTCACGATCGAAACCACCCATGCTTCCGTTCGCCGAAAGGCCCGATTTTTTTCTTGCGGAGGGTCGATGCGAAGATGCCGGTCTACAACTTGTCGTTCGTGAACACCAACCTGTCCAAGCCGACCTCCATCTTCGTCCTCCTCCTGTGGGTCGGTCGGTATATTCCTTGGCTCCCTCATCATGGTCGCGCTCTTCCTCCTCTCTTTTGCCTCACCTCCCACCAGCGCGACGGCGGGAAGGGCGCCGCCAAGCACCGGGCCGACCTCGACGCGTTGGCCACCATGCCCCCATCTCGAAGGAGATCCTCGAGATCGTGCCGTCGGAGGTGCCCCATGCGGCTCTGGCTCTGGCTCCGGCTCCGGCTCCGGCTCCGGCTCTGACTTCGGAGATTCAGGTCGAGCGAGAAGAGCAGGGGGACGGAGAGGAAGCAACGGAGTCTGAACTAAGAGAGAGATAACGTTCGATAAACACAAAAGCAACGGAGCTGGGGAGAGAGACAGAAGAGTCAGAAGGTGGGCCCGGATTGCCAGATGTCAACTTTTGAATGGTGTGTTATATAGGTGACGTGGAGTATTAAACTCACCTAATATTTTCTCACTCCCTCCGCCGTTTGAACCAGGAGACAGGACAAGACAAGCATATCTGTCTCCATTTGAACCATAAAGTTAAAAGCGGCTCAACTTGAGCATCAAAGGGTCCGATTTCTCTCCAAAGATTGTTCCTCGTCCTTTGAACCTCCCACACATATCATGGTATCGTTTATGCTTACAAGCATCTTCTTTATCTCGAACGCCATCGTGGTGGCTCGATCCTAACTACGTCGGAGAGTGAATATGTCAAAGCATAAGCCATGGTGATTTCCGTCGTATCGATCGGATGTATTTGCCACATGGCCAATTCAACTTTAGTCTTAATGATGAGCAACAATTGCGATCCACATGGCCAATTCGACTTCGGTCTTAATAATGGTCGAGAATCGCAATAGCCAACTCATGTCCAATCTAGAAAGCCAGTATTAAGGTCACGAATGATAATCATTCTGTTTTTGTCCAAAACTAGTTTTTCGTTCTCAAAAATAGATTTGGAACAAAAATCCGTTTGGTAACGCAATTCCATTTTTCTATTTCTAGAACAACTTTTTTTTCCAGAACTAATTCTGGACAAAAAATCAGAACAAAAAAAGAATAGGTTTTCTCTTTTTGGATGAGAAATGAAAAACATTTCTAAAAGAACTTGTTTTCTCTCTTCAAAACACATGTCTTCTTAAATTTGGCCCCAGTCTAACCTGGTCAAACCGATTCGAACTGGCTCGGTCCGGTTCATTCCAGTCGGGAAAATAAAAAAAATTCCAAAAAAAAATAGAAAAACCATAAAAAATTAGAAAATTCAGAAAAGCTAGAAAAAATAAAAAAAATTCAGAAAATTCACAAAAATTTAGAAAATCCGGAAAATTTCTAAAAATCTAATTTTTTTTAGAAAATCCATAAAACTTGAAAAATTCCAGAAAAATTCATAAAATTTCTAGAAAATAAAAAAGTCAGATTTCAGGAAAATAGGAAATTTGGTAAATTTTTTCAAAAAAAAATCAAAATATCAAAAAATTCAAAATTTCATAAGATGGCTTAGAACATCTGTGGCTATCCACTTTGAGTGAAATTTAAATTTTTTGTATTTTTGAAGACTCCTTAATTTAGGGATTGAAAAGGGGTTTTAAACCTTAAAAAACCCTAAAAGGGTTCTAAAAAAATGGATTTCTGTTCGGGGAAATAGAAATTTGTGTTGTTATCAAACGAGTTTTTGTTCCAAGAAATAGAAATTTTATACTGTTATCAAACGGGTTTCTATTTCAAAAATAGATATTTTTGGTCGTTATCAAATGGGTTTCTTTTCCCAGAAAATTGTCAATCTATTTCTGTTTTAGGAATTATTTCTGAAACAAAATGATTATCATTCGGGTTCTAAATGTGTGTGTGTATATATATATTTTGGTCAGATTTGATCCATCCAGATATAACTAAGAAGAGTTTTGAGACAATTGCAAACTTGAACCGTACTACCTGTGAAAATCAAATTATTTAACTTTCTCAATCCAACTTAGCTTAAAAATCAAAGAAACCGAAAGCCGAGTGAACCCGAATCCGAAATAAAGCCAAGACGGATGATCCTAGGGGAGACCACTGTTGTCTCACCAACATCATCCACACATGCAGTTTCTCACAACCTCATACAAGCAGCTCTTCCTGTCGACTCCAAAGCCTTGTTCGGCATCGAGAGGTCACAAAATCTGTGATTTTCACATCTTCTCAATCCATTTTGGGCTTCTCCAATACATGGGAACTACGACGCATGAGTGTAAAAAAAGAACAGATTAAAGGGGAGCTGAGCCATAAAATAGACACCCAATTCTCCCTAATAAATTAAATCACTCCATTCCACAAGTGTAACAGCGACATTTCCTCACAGGAGTGAGAAGACAGTCGAAATGAAGGCAAAAATAGTATTACAGCCACGCAAAGGCTTCAATACTCTTAGAAAGCGCAGAAGCTAACTTTTATAAACTTATGTCTGTTTACAGAAAACAAAAGTAAAAAGAAAAACACTACGCAGCCTAAGAAACCGGTTTAAGAATTTGCTCACTATCGTTGAACTAAGAAAAGTAATAGCTATATAAAGTCAGCACCACTTTTGGGGGGAAAAATAGGTCTCGTGGATGATCCTCTGTTCGTATCCTCCAGAGAGATGAGTTATTCCTCAAGACACTCGAAAGTGGTCATCGCAGCCCGAGAGTATAAAAGATCAAAATATTTTTCTAAAAATATTCGCTTGTATCGCTTAAATAATTAGTTAATGAAAAATATTTTCATATCGACAACAATTTATGTCAGAACAAAACGATGAAATTTTTTTTATTTATGAATTTTTGTGAGCGATATAAGTGATTATTTTTATGAAAATATTTTAAAATCATTCATTTTATGCGAAACAAATGAAGCCCTTAATTACACATGTCTTTGGTTAGTTAATCCACCAAACCTACGGCCTTCAAATCTATTATACATATCGACTTATATAAAATAAACACTCTAAATAGGCGTCACAAAGCAAAACAATTATTTCAATAGAAAACCCTCAATCAACCTGCCTTCAAAATCACGGCAAACCCAGGCTATAGCTCCTTTAGTCGATCCTTCCAGGTGTGACCCATCGATGTTCACCTTCGGTCGTTCCTAATTTTGTGGTCTCCACATAGTGGGAAGTTTGCATGTGGAAGTTTTAGTTTGTTATAGCTTCTATATATGCTCCATTCATATGTAGTTGATGAGTCAAGTTTGCTCTAATTTTTGCTTTGGAGAGCAAGCTTGTCTTATGTTACTACTACAGTCCTCTACCAAAGGTCAAGATTGGTTTTGTATATATAAACAAAGTGGGTCAATACCTCAAAAAACCTCCAATTTTAGCTATTCTACCTTTTGTCTCATAAAAACCTCCAATTTTGGGTTATATCCCAATTCTACCATAAACTTTTTTTTGTCCTATAAAAAAACCCACAATTTTAAGTTCAGTTCCAATTCTACCCTAAATTTTTTTGTTTCATAAAAAATTCTCAACTTTAGGTCTTGTACCAATTATACCATAAATTTTTTTTTGTCTCATAAAAAAAATCTCAACTTTAGGTCCAATTTCAATTTCAATTTCACTCTAATTTTTTTGTTGACATATCATGCTTACCCTAGTAGTTATCAGGTTAGCATAATAGCGTATCGTGTTGTGCTATGCCGAATATATAACACGTGGAATCACGAAGCATGGAGATTCCGACCGTAGCTGAAGAGAAGGCGTATTGAAAGGAAGATAATTAAGACACCAACAATCTCACGACTGTAAATTTCATTAGATCTTGTTCGCTGATATCTTGAAAGCCGGCTATGGTCCCTCACCGTCAGTTACACGTGACTAAGCTCGCGAGCGAAACCATTTACTAGTCTGTTCCTCATCACCTGATGAGGAGTCCTCTGTGTTGCAACTACCGCTTGACAACGACGACCGAGACAACACGTCCATGCTTGTGAAATCGCTGCGGCTGCGGCCGCTGCTTGTTTTCTTCACACATCGTCTACCCACGAGTTCTGTAGTGACAGATGAAAGTTGAGCTTGAACAGTTGACATATTATGATTATGAAAGAGATATTCAGTGAGTTTATGTTCTGATGAATAATTTGAAAGCACAACTAACAATGTAGACTTGGACCAAACGGTCTTGCACATAACCTCGTGCATGTATTTATTAACGAATCTCAAAGAACTCAATCACCAGCCGCGAGGCCCGAGCAGCAGAGGCTGCAGGAATGAGGAGGAGATATTCGCGGATGACCCAAGACGACCTAGACCCATTTGGAGGCCGCCCTCTGTAGAAGACCAGAGTCTTCTTCATCCCCATTGTCATGCGGTCGTCAGCGTCGCTTAAAGAAGGGGAGATCTCTTTAGGGACGCCCTTTGCCTTCCAGTAACCATAAGAAGTTGATCGGATGACGGGTCGTTGACTCCAATGAGGTTGCTGAAGAAGTATCTCTCCTGCTTCCCATCACCTGTGTGGAAAATCATTCCCTTAAGCATACACCAGATGCATTGATTCAAATGAAATATAAGACAAACCCTTCACATGCACGCAAAATTGCCGCTATATGGTATTATATGATCAACATGGTGATGAGCTGATACAAAATAATCAGAACCAACGAGACTGATGAATTACCAGGCAAGTCCCATGGATCATAGTTGGAGAGGCTGATGAGTTCGGGGATGATGGAGGCGGGCAGAGGAAGGGCGAAAATCTGGCGTCACAAGTAATATCTCTTCATCGGTTGGTTCGAACGTGAAGCCAGTAGGCAGTTTGCTCGTTGATCCGATGAATCTGATCTGGTCGAGCTTTGCCATGAAAACACAAACTCCTCCTCAGAATCGGGGTCAAACTTGATGAAATGCAAGCGATGAGGAGTGACCGGGAGTGGCTGTGAATGCTGGGAAATTAAATAAAAAGGCATCGTCCTTTATAATGCATGTAATTTTAGTCATTCAAAGTGCTTGCCGGTGTACAAATTATTGAATCACTGGTTATCTCTCCATTAATGATTTCCGAGATCATAACAAGTCGTTACTTTCAAAAAAAAAAAAAAACAAGTCAGTTACTTGATGCATCACAGTTTTTATGTTTTTAATTTTTTTCTGCGAATCTTTGGTGCATGCGACACTCGCAAAATAGTAGCAACAAGTTAAAGAAAACATCTGATAGTTAATTAAAGGTCTTCATGAACGTTGAAGAGATGTGGCAGGTATTTGACGAAGAAGTTGGGAACATCATCACCTAGCCACTACATGTTGATCCACAGATAGTCCATGTAGAGCAGCTTTGATCAGGGCCTTGAGTTTTTCCACTTCAAATTACAACAGAATGATAATTAGAGAGATCTTTGATGCGTAACCTTTTGAAAGCTGACTAAAAAGAAAACTTATACGTAACATCAGCGAACCTATCCGAAAGATTCGATCCCATTTTCTGTCAATTTAATGTTGTGTAGAAATCAAGAGAAACGAAGCATTATATGCATAGCAAATGATCTGACCCCGCTCGCATCTTAGGAGCTTTAAGATAATAATAACTCGTATTTGATCATCTCCTTCAATTTTTGATTGCTGTGGGTAGTGTTTTTTGTCACAAAATGAAACGATGGAAAGCTTGATGGAGGAGGATAGAAGTGGATAATTGTATTGCCTTCTATATATAAAAAAAAATGCATGATGTACAATCCTATTTATAGTACAAAGAGCCTGAATAATCCGGGCAAGAATATACAAAAAAGAGAAAAAAATGATTCTCAAATATACAGTATCAATCAAAGGGAATCATATCAAATACATGATATCAATTAGAGCCAAAGGTATTTTCGTCATATCAATTATGGACAATGGTATCTCCAACACTTTTGATTTATCCTTTTGCGCCAAAAGACAGCTTTTTTGCGCCACTTTTGTGACTTTACACGGTAGCATCACATCAGTCACTTTGTTTGGTGAACATGACACATAAAAAGCTTATAATGCCGCACTTCTCTTTGTATGCACCGAGCAAGCAAGCGAAATTGCGACTGCTCTATAGAGTGCTCTTGTTAATGAGTTCCCGGTTGAAATTCGAAAGAAGGATCGAAGGGGCAATCCATAAAAAAGTCATTATTTTCAAAGGAAAGCAAGAGAGCCTATCGAAAAGGAAGCGTGATTAAGTCAAAGGAAGCTGCCATAATTAATCGGATTAGCACTTTGATTTGTACACGTTGTCACGACCTCCTCAAAGGCCAAAGTCCAAAGGAAGGTAAAGAATTACTAAGCCCAAAAACTTAGCACGGAATCTCCCAAATCCTACCAATCGCAACTTGGTGCTCAATTTATTTAATTTAAACCGCAATTTCATTCAATTATGAATCGCCACTAATCAATTGGAGTCGATTATAAAACCCAAGTAAAATATGGGAGAATATTTTACTTATGCCTGTTTAATCTAACGCCCTTTTGGACTTTTCTCTTTATTTTCAACAATATTGTGCAAGCATTTGTGATTAATTTAAGCCTAAATCACTAACATGCAAGTGTGATCATGCGGTTGCGCAGTCAATAATTTAACACTCAATAATCAAAGCAACAAATAAATAAATTGCTAGAATTAGGACTAACCTCAATGCAAAGCAAAGCATAAATTCATTATGATTACGTCCCAATATCTGCAATATGTTAATTAAAAAGAATGCATGCCTAACCCTGATGTTGTTTCTAAGCAATTATGCGCTATCAAATAATTCTTTTGGAGTTTTTCTTTTTAATTCATATTAAACTATTTGCAATGCATAAGATGCAATTTTAATGTTTAAATCATGTCTACGTGATGCTAATCTAACATGACATGTGGCATGCAATTATACAAATCTAAAGATGCGATCACTAAATGATATGAAATTGATGAAATTGCAACACGATCATTGGCATTCAATTCAACTGATTCTATATGACATGTTCATGCTATTGTTTCTATTTTCTTTTAAAGTTAACATAAAAAAAATTAACTAATTCGGGCTATTCGCTCCCGAAAGGACACGAGTATGCGATGGCTAGCATAGGACAGTGGGCTAGGACCGACGGCAGCAGTAGGTTGACGAGGAGGAACATCGGGACCAAAGCAGCATTGTTGATAAGTTGAAAAGAACACGGTAAATTGGAGACATATTCGCTAGAACTACAGGTGCAACGGCGAAGGTTTGTTGGTGTTGGGTCGTCTAGTGGGAAAGCTGGAGTTGTCCGGACCTTGCTCGGAGGCGACAGTGTGGGTTCAATCATTGCTAGTCTGCTCCGGGCAACCAGCGAAGAGATATCAAAACAACGAGAGGTGGCGTCAAGTGGAGCTGGGATGCCCATGATGGGCTGACCACTTGGCAGCAACTTCAACGAAACTTCAAGACAATAACTTTTTTCTAGTATCATAAAAAATCATTAATTTTTACTTAAATTTCAAATCTAGCTCGAATAATTTGAAAATTATACATTATGAACTCGAATAACAGTTGATACTTTTTATTGAGATAAAAAAAAATTCAGGTCAGAATTGTCATTTAAAATAAAGTTATTATTATTTTTTTTGGAATTAGGCCAGGAATTCTTTTAACCTTGAAGAAATTAAACTCCAAGACAAGAACTTCCGCTTTCCTTCCGTGGGTAATAAAACAAGGAAAATGATACGCTAACGGTACTATTAGTCTTAAAAAACAAACGGTCGCTTTTCCAATACAAATTTTTTCAAGGAATCCTGTTTACTTGTTAGGAAAATGATAAGCTAACAGAACTGTTAGTCTTCAAAAACAAACGGTGACTTTTCCACCACAAATTTTCTCAAGGAAACCTACTGACTTGTTTAACCCGTTTTCAAAAAAAAAATCAAAATTGAAAAGTCTCATTGGATTGTTTTATGAACTTTGCTAAGACGACAATATCGTTATTTACAGTTAATAACAGTCCAATTCTGACCACATTTCATGGCAACCGGTTGGGCTTATGGATGAATTTATATTTAACTTTTGTAAAATACACATACTTTATTTACTTCTACAATGAAAACTAAAGAAAAAGAAAAATGACACCGACACGCTAACCAAAATGTTATGTTTTTGTTCAAAATTAGTCATAAAGTTAAAAAAGTGAAAAATGAAAGTACTAATGTGATAGACTAATCACCATTACATTAGTGATGTGATGAAATTTGGCATCTTACGTTGCTTTCCAAATATTTTATTAACAAATATAAAACAGAAGAAATGTAGAAGAAAACAATCCAGTGAGACTTTTCAATTTTGACTTAAAAAAAAACAGGTTAAACAAGTCAATAGGCTTCCTTAAGAAAATTTGTGGTGGAAAAGCCACCGTTTTTTTTTGAAGACTAACAGTACTGTTAGCGCTTTTAGTTCTGTCCTGCTTCCACCCTTGTGAATATATCTTGCCTTTTGACGGTATACGTCTATCTAGAGGCCAATTCTTCTTCCATTAAATCATATGCTCTTTACCCTTTCTTGTCATATATTTAGCTAACGTGCTTGTTATATCCTTTCCTTATAATGGCCGAAATTTTGAGCAAAATATGCCTTATTGTTCTTTCCAAGTTTTGGTATTCCATGTGCAATACATTTCAGCCACCGTGGGCTCACTCGAATTTCTAGCTTGCTCTCGCAGGTTTTGACCAGAAAATTATAATTAAGCTCAGAACCTCCATGTACCGGTCCAATGACTCTAATGCAAACTATATGGGCTTAATACTGTTAATGCCATGCACGCATGTGTTGATTATTCTTCAATCATCTATCCCCATACCCATACCACGAAAGAAACATGGGGTGGAACTTGCAAGGAGTTATTACTGAAGAGAATATACACTGTCAAGCAACCACATATTATCTCATGAATCTCTCATAACTCAAATATAATGCTGCATTCAAGTCTTTCTCATCTGGACTGCTTTTGAATCCATTTCCTAATGCAACTCAACTTTTCAAACATTTTCTAGTTGCAATTCGTGAATCTATGAGAGATAGTCAAAACTGTAACTGAAACTATGCTTAATTTGGATCAGGATTTAAATTCTTAGGATGGTATAGTGCAATTGTGTACTAGAATTAACTTTAAATTATTGTCGAATATAAAATGTACAGCCTTATGAAATCGATATATCAGTTAAGAGAGAAGAAATGACGTGAGTATATGGATGAGGTACATAACACAAGTTCAATTCTCTACATCACCAACCGCAAATAATTCGAGCCACAAAATTTGGTTTTTGTCTTGCATCTTTTTTGGTTCATAAGACATTAGTACCATATACTTCGTGAAGGTCAAATTAGACTAGACCTTGAAAGATTGGCGGTTGATTGGGCTCTCTCCTAGCCCTAGCCTAACTAAAGGGCAAAATGGGTGTGGGTGTGGGTGTGTGGGCATATAACTCCTCTTCTCGGGTCCACCGGTCAAATAGTGACTGGGATAGGGGTGTTATTCTTCACTCCCTCGGATTATGTTATGCGAGCACAAATTTTTTATTTTTACTTTTTTGTTGTTATGATAACGAATCAGATGATCTCATTGGCTATACAATTTCGCTTCAAAATTTTAAAAAATATCCAAATTTAAAAAATTTTATAATGGAAATTTGCTTGATTAAGTAAAAATGTTAAAAGTAATTTTGAAGTGATCATGGTCATCTAGATTGACAGTGCGCAATGAATAAATATAGCAAGGGTGGAGAATTGAGTTTTCCTTTTGTCCCCACGTGAAGTCATGTGTGATGGCGTGGCAGATGAAATGGCCATGTTCGAGCTGACGAGATAATAGAGATGAGTCCAGCCCAAAGTGAATATTGGGATCGATGTCAAGCCGAAGCCCAAAAGATGGAGGGTGTTACCGTTGATGATGACGAGTTGACTGCTAAGCGATTGCTGAGGCGTGATCCCATTAATCTCTCGTGCCTTCCTTTTTTTTTCCCGATCATATCTCCATTTTGGACAATCCTCGAGCTTTAGTTTTTTGGCCTGCGTTTGGTTTTTGCAACTCCTGCCTACATATGAATTAATCTGTATTCATTACTATTATACATTTTGGCTTTGTCCCGTGCTACTTGTACTTTCTTTCCTGTATCGTTTACGATTTCCAAAACTATAATGTCATCTCTGCAGGTTCCTCAGCCTTGCCTCAGCTTGGCTAAGCTCGTCCGCTACTCTTATTCCATCTCTGTGTTTCCTCTCAATAGCGTGGTGATAAAATAAAAGATGCCATAATTGATTAGGACCTGCGAAATCCTGAAAAGGAATGTTAAGATTCCACATGATCATTTAGCATGATTCGCTAAATTCTTTCGACTTCAAAACAGTTTCAATTTGATTCTTTCTTTTCCTTTTTGGAACTACATTACCAGGTTGCGGATCTCTCTGCATAAACTTTCTTCCCTGTAAGGTGAGTCGTCTCTTCAGTTTCTGGTTTCAGCTTAAACTGACCAATTAGTCTTGTCCAAGGTCCATAAAGGACATGAGAAGTCATAGTGCCTTGGTTCAAACTTCTGCTCAGACGTACAACCGTCAATATTGAATGAGAGTCCCACATGATGGCACCCACAGGGATGTCCAACATGACAGTGTAGGGGCTGGAGGCTTTTTGAGGACATGAAATTGCCTTTACTCTTTCCATGTGGAAACACTTCTCGGCAAGAATGGAGCAGTGTAAAAGAGGATGAATCCGAGCTAAAGGAATTGTAGAAGAGTCTGTGGCAAGTGCGCACTTGAATTATAAATGGGATTGCCCCGACATTCTTCTAGCAATGAAGTGATAGCATTAGCAAGCACATCTATGTGGGCTACATCTTTTGTTGCCGGTGCACACAATTATGACATGATTGCAGTGCCTGGTGGGAAGCTCGGGAACTGGATATGTGTGAATATGGCTCCGGCTTCCTTTTCTTCTGCAGAACTGCAAAGGAAATCTAACTTAAAGATTTCAGGGAATCCAAATGATGTGTGCGAGCATAAACACAATAAGTGGGAGGAGCAAAGTTTGAGAATCAAAGCCACCAATCAGCATCGGTGCTTGAACACTAAAAGTAGGCAGATTGCTCAAGCACATGTTGTTAGGGTTGTGGGTTTTGAATTGGGACCACCGGACTTTCTGTCAAATGTAGTTAGCATTTCTATAAGTGGTAGTTCTCGAAATGGCATCTCCTCAATACAAGAACCTTAAAAAGCTCTTATTGGCAATTCTGGTGATTCTGACTTCACTGTCTGGTCTGCAGACTGTCTTTCAAAGTGGAAGAATCCACTTGGAGATGACTGCAGATATAGTTCCATTTCTCTGACTGATGGCCCTTTGCTTGAGCAAAAGGCAATGCAATCTAAAACTTCTACAGTTCCTCCTGGAACGAATTATATGAGAGGAATAACTAGGGTAAGGTCCTCTTCAGTTGCCATAGACAAACTCAGGGGAAAGGCAGTCTCACCTCCATTATCTCTGTCTCCTCTGGGGCCACCCTTTGATAGGCTGAGATCCACAAGTGGATGCAAAAGCATTCCAAAGAAGTTTGATGATGACTGCATAGCCTCACAGGACATGGAAAGGTTGCTCAATGGAGCTTTAACCAATATTTAATCTTCTGACAAGAAGATGGACTTTCAAAATCCTAAATCTTTGCACAAAGATCATTCAATAACTGAAGAATTTGATTCCGCCACCCTGGAGGAGAGCACCACTGGTGGTGGAAAGCATTGTGGTCTGGATTTACTCTATAACTCTCGATGTTGTAAATTTATTCAGTTTTCAGTTAGAAGATAATTAGTTGGTTCATTTGAGGAGTCCCTCTTGTCAGGTCGGCTCTTACCCTGTAAAGTCAACCAGGTTATCATTATAAGTCCTTTAATTTTGTATACTGTGCGTATGACGTATAGTCGGCTTATGACTTGTGCTTAGCTTAATCACTACCAACCGATAATCTGATTGTTGACTATCACTTTCATATGCGGAGAGTTGAGGGTTTTCTCGCTGTTCTTAATGTCACTAGGGGTGATTTCTCTGCCAAAGTGCAGAAACTTCCATTTGCAGTCACCAGTGTAGACAGAGATAACTACATACTGTACTACTCCTCTATAGATCTCTCAGAGAACTTGGCAGCTGACGTTTGTGAGGGAGCAAAACTAAAGAGGAGCAAGAGTGTCAAAACTTTACGGGAAGAAAAGAGCGCCTGCTACCCATGAAGGCCGAATACAGCTGGTGATTTTCTTAGCATTCACCTTCAACCCTAGAATAGTTGATTGGTAATTAAGTCTGCATTAATTTGGCCAAACAAAAGTCTATATCAGTTGCCAATCAAGTCAGGAACCTTTTCTTGCTTATCTTTCTATCTATAGCCATACAACGGATCTAGCCAAGGTATATTAGGGATTTATGAGAGTGTGAAATGTCCAAGGCCATGATGGAAAAAGATCAATAACGAAAAGCAAAAGAGCCAAGTACTATCTGCCTGAAGCTTCGCTTGCTTGATGCGAGGTCACCTTCCATTAGCACATGATTTTATATTCGCTGGTATTGGAAAACTGTCTGGGGAATGACTGTTGCTTGGAATAAGCTCTGAAGATGAAATCCTACACAGAAGAAACTTCCATACTCGAATCACCTCAATTTAAGTTAACACAGGCTGTTTGAACCGGAAGAGGCACACATTTATAGTGGGTCATGTTGGCCTTTTTATAGTGGACTCATGACAGCAGCTAGATTTGGCTTCTCTAGAGCTTGATTATTTTCTTGAGCTTGTTTCTTCATTTATAGGATATGAGCTCGTTTACTTGGTTATAAGATATAAATTACTAAATTACTATCAAGTTATTGGTTCGTTTCTAAGACCTGATCACTCTTCTGATGTTTGTCAAAACCCTGAACTGATTATATTCTTATCATTGAAGTTCTGAATAAATTTACGAGAAAGGCTGCTAAAAAACCAGAGCGAAACATTTTTTAGGATTAAAAATACAAGCTCGTGCATAGTCTGGAAAGACGTGAGCAAACAAGTAAATTATTCAAGATAAGGCAATTAGTGATGTTGCTTCATATGCTGACAAGAAGTACCTTTCTATGCCAGTGTTTCTGCTGGGCTGAAAAAACTACTGGTAGGAGTCTTTGATGTGTTAGTACAGTAACTTGACATCCTTGGTCAAATTCTGGCTCCTTATGATTCTGCACATCATTGACATTTGCTTGCTCCCAGTTCAGAATTAGACATTTTGAATGATAACTGTATTAGTGAAGCCAAATACATATGTATGTGGATCGGATGAGGGGTGAAGCTGAATTGAAACCAGCCTGCTTATGTTTACATAGGATGAGAGGACTGGACAAGAAGAAGAATATAGCCTATCACGTGTCATGGGAGAATTCCTATGATTTTCAACAAGGAACTCCTGTGTTATAAGTTGGCGTGTGCTTTGAACCCACTTTTTATGTTTGCTTGCCTGAGTTTATTATTAGTTGAGCAGAGATTCAGTTCATGCTCTTTTAATGCCTGAACCTCTAATTTTGCTTGTTTTCCCTGGTTTACCCATTAGACCTTCCTGCATCAAAAAATCATGTTAGCATATTCTGGATCAAATCCTAAGGTGGAAAATGGAAGTCTAAGAGACGCCAGTGCAAAAGTTGAGCTTGAACCGTCTGCCATTATACATCCCAGCAATAATTATTTGCAATTGGATAACACTGAATATGTGAAAATGGCAGCAAAGCCAGATAAAGAGGTCAAGGGAAAAGGCTCTGGCTCTATCGATGATCTTCCAAATCACTCGAGAGAACTCGCCATGAATGATGAGCCTGCAAAGACTGATGACGAGAGCTCCCCATCAAATACAAATGCTGTACCTACTAGGTCATCAAAGGTCAATCAGGTCCCCGGTGTTAGAAGCTCTCTTCATCATGCCCTTCATCTCTGGTTCTCTTGCCCGTTTTCCAAGAAATTGAGGTCTGTACGTAGGTGCAACTCTGATCCATCATCTGCTCCAGCTGGGAAAAACAATTGCAGCAATGGGCCACGGCGATTTTTACTTGTACAATGACTTGAGAGTTGTCTTCCCTGAAGGGCATTCAGACTCAGATGAAGGCAAGTAAATATCACCTCATTAGCTCAAATCGGTGCACTGGCTTAGGCAACAACCGGATTGTATGAGTGTAAGGCTGTGGTATGACTGTTAATAATCTTGTATCTCTGGACATGTGGCGGTGTTGCTATTTCTCCATAAATTCTTCCCAGTCCATTGAGTATGGGAATTTAATAACTTAGGAAAAAAAGCATTTTAGCTTTTGCATAGTCCTTAAGCATTTATCCCCAAAAAAATGGAGAGAATTTGAATTAATTAGGTCTTGTCTCTGTTTTACGAGTCCCCTGCTTCCATGGTCAATGGCTGATTTTGGATTGCAGTTGCACGTGGAGTATTATTTTCCATCGGATCCAAAATACTTCAACCTAAACTGAATGGGAACATGTTTATTACGCAAAGTTGGATACAGCATCAGAGACTTTATATAGATTAATTTCCCAATGAAAAGTTATTGTACATTTGATCTCTTTTTGGCCCTTTTCATGTAGAGGAGGCAGTGACCCACTTTCAATCTGTAAATGTTAAGGCAATATCTGGTGCATTGAGATTGTAACGTGAAATTCATGATGGCTATTCTTTGTACCAATTTTAGTTGCTAGGTTGGTTGAAGGGTGACGCAATCCTCACATGCCATACTTTTTTCCCACTACAACAGTGATACAGCAGTTGTCGCAGCTCTCTCTCTCTCTCTCTCTCTCTCTTTGAGATAGATTATCGAATTGGACAACTGTTGAGATTGGATATTGGTAAGAAAGGTGACTTTAAGAGCATGCGAGATTCTTGAAACTGTACTTCACTATATATCTGCATTTCAAAACAGATCATGTTATGCAGCATTTACCCTTGTCTATTTCCACCAATTGTGTTCTTTATTTTGGGAGGCAATGTAATGTACCTGGCCGTTGATTTAGATGGTGGCAAATCTACTTATCCAGGAAAAGCCCAACCTAGCGATTTCTGTGACAATGATGGTAGCAGAATGATTAATCCCCTTCTCTTTAAGGTGTCTGATCTTTAAGGTATCTTACCAGTAATTAATCCATAAGTGATCGATATTGAGTGATAAGTTATCGGTGTATGGGGGATAAGTTATCGCAAATGTGATGATAAGTTATCGATTATTTTATTATTAATATTTCTTTTATTGAATAAATTAATTTTCGGAATTAAATAATAATATTTTATTCTTAAAAATTATTTATTAATAAAATATTTAAATTCCGAAAATTAAATATTAATATTTTCATATGATTTTTCATACTAAATTGCAATTGTTTTATGTTTGAATTGTGAAGCCCATGTTGGATTTTGTTGTATAAATTAGCACACATGGCCAAACGATTTGAATGTTTATTTTCAAGAAAAGATTTTGAATCTTTAAAAATAAATCATTTTATAATTCTGTTTGAGAAATGAATTTGATGCCTTGAAAAAGGAAAATATATTTCGAAATGATGTTTTTACAAAGTCGAGCGATTGTTTGCATATGTGACCACGAAGAAATGGTTATGTGGCATTAATTCGAGCACAGTTCATGTTTGCATTGGCTAATTAAAAAGATAAAAATTGGCATGAATGCTTATGTGTTTGTGTAGTCATATATTGAAGTCGTCTTGTTGTAGATCGCTTGATGATATCCGATTTATCAAGGTTTGCTGCAGATCGTACTCGATTTTATCGGATGCTTGGAGATTATCTCAATTGCTGATACTCTGGATGTCGAATTGCGGCCCAAAGGCGGATTCGATGATTCTTACAGGATACCATCTTACTGTAGATTGTTTAATGTTGCTGTATTAGAATGCCATCATTTTGTAGATAGTTTGACATTGCCGTGCTCGACTAGGCGGGACGATGCTCGGTCATGCTAGAAGACTACCATCTCGTTGCGTATCGTTTGATGTGTAGTGGCCCAGAGAGGTCATGATAAATGGAATACGCATGTTGCATTGTACTTGATTATGGGGTGAAAAATACTAAGCATGGTATGGGACGTGTCCAATTGGGTTTTACCTTATAATCGAGGACATGCCACTCCTCCTGATATCCTCGCAGAAGAAACTTTTTCAAAAGTCCAAAATAAATATTCTTCTGATGCAATTTATGAATGGAATATAGATGGTGTTTATGAGCAAAACTTTATAAATATTTTAACCCAAATGATTATGCTTGCAAATACTTATGAAACCATTCCTGATACTTTTGACCATTCAATTGCATATCTTTTAATAGCCGGTTTTACAAGCCAGCTCAAAGGATGGTGGGATATCTACCTGAATGATGAGCAAAGGTCCCAGATTTTAAATGCCTATAAACTTGACCCTTTTGGCTAAAGTATAGTTGATGAAAACGACCAACCCATTCAAGATGCTGTTAATACTTTGATATTTTTTATATCCCAACATTTTCTAGGAGATTCTTCTCATATTCTTGATAAAAACCAAGATCTTTTGTCCAATATGAAATGCAAATCTTTAGGAGAATTCTGAGGATATAAAGAAATATTTCTACAAAGAGTTTTCCAAAGAACGGATTGTAACCAACCCTTTTGGAAAGAAAAATTTCGCTAGTTTACTAAAACTCATAGGAGAACAAATTCGCAATAAGATTAGAAAAGAATATGGAAATTAAATTCCATATGATCATCTTTTTTATGGTGAATTAACCTCTTATGTTTATAAGATAGAAACACAATTGTGTACCAACATCCGTATTCAAAAACAGATCAAAAAGGAACAAAAACTTTCCAAAAAAGGATTAGGAGATTTTTGTGCCCAGTATGATCCATCTTTTCAATCCTTTGATAAAGCCAACTGTTCAGGAAAATGTCTTTATAAACAAAAGGATCAAAAGAAATCTTATAAGAAACCTTATAAAAGGAAATTCAATAAAAAGTTTCCTAAAAGGAAAGAAAATGATGGTCTTGACAAAACCAAAAAACCAAAAAGGAATTTTAAAAACATCACTTGTTATAATTGTGATAAGAAAGACCACACTTCTCGATTTTGTAAAATTAGTAAAAAAGTTAATGAGTTAGATATGGATGAAGAGACTATTAATCAACTCAACCAATTAATGAATATATATATTTATATATTCTACAGTTACTAAACTTTAGTCTAATGTGCAATTTGATCCATGAACTTTTAATTTATTTAATATAGTTTCGGAACTTTAGGCTTATGTTTAATATGGTTCTTGAACTTTTAATTTTTTCAATGTCATCCCTGAACTTTTGGTATATGTTCAATTCAGTCTTTGAACTATAGTTCAAAGACTGAATTTAACATTTTCATATAGTTCATAAACTGAATTGAACATGTATCAAAAGTTTAGAGATAATATTAAATAAATTAAAAGTTCAGAGATCATATTGAATATTAGTCTAAAGTTGAATTACATTGAACAAATTAAAAGTTTATGAATCAAATTGTACATTGAGCCTAAATTTAGAAATTATTTATGTTATTATCCCGAAACAAAATCCAATCAAGCTTTCCTTTTATTTTATTTTATTTATTCTTTTCACTGATCCATTGTTGACTAATTCAAAGTCCAGCTCAAAGTCTAATGTGGACTTTCCTATTTCAAGCCAAGACTTCAACGCCCATCAGGAAAGATGATTTATTCTCCAACTTCAATACGGAAACAGTCTTGATTACTTCACAATTCAAACACGGCAAATAATATCCGTAATCTCCAACGTTATATTTTGAACTATCTTGCACCGGGCTTATACAAAATTCAGTTTGGGTCGGGTTTGTTCAATGGATTCAAATTCGTGACATATTTTAACAAAAAATATAAATTTCATCCCCCTGCCAAAGAAGAATTGTAGTTAGTTAAAGAAACCTTACTTGAGTACTGCAACTATGTGAACTATTTTTTGAGTTTCTTGTTCTAATACTTAATGCACTCATCTCATTCCTATTGGAATAATAAAATTTGGAATTGATGTTCAAATATTTCTTGAGGGATTACATAATATTTATAGACCCTTTAGATTACTAGAACAATTAAAAACTATCCTTTAGATCACTAGAACAATTTAAAACTATCTTGAAAACAAGCAACAACAAATAAACATAATTTCCTAGATAATAATTTCCAAGACTCCAGGTCTCTAGATAATAATTGCAAGAATCCAATTAACAAGATGAGCTTGGATTACGAAAAATCTTTTTTATTTCCAATAGCCTCCCTCAAACTGACCTCATCTTGACCATGCCGATCATTCTCTTGAGTTTAAGGAAGGAGTCCGTCTTCACCGGCTTAGTAAGCATGTCTGCCACTTGGTCTTCCGGCTTGCAAAATTGTAACACAATCTCCTCAGACTTCACTAGATCTGGAATGAAATGATACTTTATATCAATGTGCTTGCTTCTTCCATATAAAATTGAATTCTTTGCAAGGGCAATTGCTAACTTATTATCACAATTAATCACCGTTGGATGCTCCTGCTTATGATGTAATTCAGCAAACATCAAACGTAGTTAAACTGCTTGAGTAGCATAATAAGCCGCTGCTATGTATTCTGCTTCTACACTGGATAAAGCAACCACCTGTTGCTTCTTCGAGGACCAAGAAAAAATTCCATTTCCTAAAGAGAAAACATAACTGGAAGTGTTAGTAGTCTACCCTAGGAATCAATTAAGGTTGATACTCTAACATTAGTTGTAGATTAGGTTGTATTGGAAAATTGACCTTTACTATACTTAGGTAGTCATAATGTCTTGCTAGAGACCGCTTATGATTTGTGGGCCAAAAAGAGTTTTGAGTACACTGTTAACGTTTAGTGAATCTATAAGGTCGCACACAAAAGCAAAATGAGTTAGTATTTTCTGTGCGCCGAGATCTACTTAAAATAAGAAGTAGATTTTAATTTATTCTCCTATTCAATTTATCTACGCGGTCGTGCGCGTTATGAGATAACAATTAAATGTACGATTGAAGGTGGACAATTTGGCGAGCCCAAATCTCCTAGCCCACTTGTTTTAATTCCGCTGGATAATGAGATTGTATAAATAGATAGAGAATCGTTATCTGTCTAGGGTTTTTTTTTTCGATAGAGTATCGAAAATCAAAAGGCGTTAAAGAAAAGAAACTTCAAGATCTTTAGCTAGCACTTGGATCGTTGGAGACTTCTGTTCACGTGTGTGGATACCGGTAGAGGCGTAACACTTGGGTTGCTAATCTAGACACAATCAATTGTCAATTTACGTTCGATTTGCAAAAGGTATGTATCGAACTTTTGTCTCTATTTCAATATATGCATGGATACCGTCTAGAGTTCTATATATCCCGCTGCGTTTTTACCATTGATGAACCCTACAGGAAGTACTCTTCCTTTCTCCAATATCACCTCCCCAATCACTGTTTGTATATCCCACAAGCTGAAAATCATTAGAAACAATGTAAAATATACCATTATCCACAGTATCTTTAACGTACCGTAGAATTCTTTTTACCGCCTATAAGTGTGATTGTCTAGGAGTTTCCATAAATCTGCTTACCATCTCAACACTATAAATAATATCTGGCCGAATAGAAGTCAAATATTGTAGACTCCCGACTAGCCTCTTGAAATATGTGGGATTGACTTTGGAGCCACTTCCATCTTTTGTCAACTTCAATCTTTCCTCTATTGGAGTGCTAATTGATTTACAAGTAGCCATCTTGAAACGCTCAAGAATATCCTTGGCATACTTTTGTTGACAAATAAAATACCATCCTCCGATTGTGTAACTTTAAGGTCAAGAAAATAATACATGAGACCCATGGTTGGCATCTCAAACTCACGAGTCATGGCCTCTCTGAAGTCAGAAGTCATCTCTTGACAATTTCTGGTAAATATGAGATCATCAACATATAAGCAAACAATAAGAATCTCACCGTTCAAGCCAATCTTCACATATAAAGCATGCTCATAAGGACATCGGTTAAAACCATGATTCATGAAATAAGAATCAATTCTGGTATACCATGCTCGCGGTGCTTGCTTGAGATGGTAAAGAGCTTTCTTCAATTTGTAGACGAAACCCTCTTGTCCTTTCTTGATATACCTCTCGGGTTGATCCATATACACCTCCTCCTTAAGAGATGCAGACTTGACATCCATTTGGTGTATTTTCCAACGTCTTTGACTAGCCAAAGCAAAGATCATACAATTAGTATCCATTATTGCAACCGGAGCAAATACCTCAAAATAGTCAATCCCGGGATTTTGTTTATAATCCTTGACTACAAGACGAGCCTTCAACCGCTCAACATCACCGTTAGGCTTGTACTTGGTCTTATAGATCCATTTCATGCCGATGGACTTCTTGCCTTCTGGAAGAAAAGTGAGCTCTCACGTATCATTTTTCTCAATCGCATATATCTCATAATCCATAGCACGAACCCAACCATCATCTTGGGAAGCCTCCTTAAAGTTTGTCAAATCACAATCTGCAAAGACAACAAAATTAATAATTTCTTCATCAGAGTGATCATTAGAATTCGACTGAGTCTCTATTATCGGATCAAGTTGCACTGATGCCGCTACTAGTTCAGATTGACTATTTGAATCGGGTTGAACCGACTTCTCTTCGTCCAGGACAAAGTGAAACTGCTTCTTCTCCTCTGTGCTCCAAGTCCATTCATCTTCCTCATCAAAGGTGACATCTCGACTGATAACCACCTTTTTTGTTACCGGATTATCCAACCGATAACCCTTGGTCTCATTACTATAACCAAGGAAGATGCACTTCTCACTCTTCTCATCAAGCTTCTTATGAAGCTCATTTGGCACATGTGCATAAGTAATACACTCAAACACGCGAAGATGCTGAACTAAAGGGGTTTGACCACTCCACACCTCTGCCGGAGTCTTGAACACAAAACCTTTAGTAAGACAGCAATTCAACAAGTAAACATCGCAAGCAATCGCCTCCTCCCAGAAATGCTTAGGCAATTGTTTGGAACAAAGCATGGTACGAACCATATCAACAATAGTGCGATTTTTTCTCTCCGCTACTCCGTTCTCTTAAGGAGTATACCGTGCTGTCAATTGATGCTTGATGTTGCACTGTTTGAGAAAGTCATCACCAACCAAATATTCTGTGCCACGATTAGTTCAGAGAATCCGAATTTGGTGCCCACTTTGTTTTTCTACGTATGCTTTGAACTCCTTGAAAGCATCAATGGCGTCGAACTTGTGCTTCAAAAAATAAACTCATGTTTTCCAGCTAAAGTTGTCGATGAAGGCAACAAAATACTTGTACCCCCGATTTGACGATTCACTGAGCGGTCCGTAGAGGTCGGAGTGTACTAACTCCAACGGCTTTGAAGCTCTCCATGATTGTCCCAAAGGGAAGCTTTCTTTGCACTTTTTTCCAATAACACATGGTTCACATATCTCCTTCGGAGAAGAAATTTTGGGTAGTCCATGCACCATCTTCTTTCGAGACAACAGCTTCAAGCTATCAAAATTCACATACCCAAACCGCTTGTGCCAAAGCCATGAAGAGTCTTGCACCAAGGCACTAAAACCCGAGGTAGCATAATTAATATACAAAGGAAAAAGTCGATTTCAAACCATTTTTACCTTCACAATCAACCCTCCTTTGCCATCATGAATCGTGCAAAGCTCATCCTTAATGGTCATGCGATAGCCTCACTCGGACAATTGTCCCATGCTTAGGAGATTTTCTCAAAGACCGAGAACATAATGAACTTCCGAAATGCTTTGAACTGACCCATCCTTCGCCTTGATTTTAATTGTCCCTTTTCCCATGAAAGGAACTTTGGCATTATTCCCAAACCTCAACTTCGAACGCAAGGTGTCATCAAGTTTTGAGAATAATTCCTTCTCGCTGCACATGTGATTGCTACGTTTGGTGTCTAAGTACCAAATGTTCTTCTGGTTTTCCACCGCATCATCACATGTGAATAAACGAGCATTGTCATGCTCATTGTCACTATCAACAAATCTTGCTACCATGGCATGAAACTTTTGACCACCGATCTTATTGCTTCGATAATCAGATTGGTAATGCCCATACTTTTTACAATTAAAACACTGAATATGGGACTTATCTTTTCGTTGTCCAGAATGCTTCTCTTGCGACTTTTTATCTTTCCTTTGATTAGAAAGTTTCTTCTTTTCATCGGGCAACACCAACTGGCTTTGTAGAGCTTCCTCTATCGTCTTGGATTTCTCCTTGAGTTACTGCTCGTGCATTTGTAGAGAGCCTATCAACTCATCAACGGTCAAAATAGAGAGATCTCGAGACTCTTCAATGGAAGTCACAATATATTCGAACTACAAAGTTAGCGTCCAAAGAATCTTCTCAACGGTCTGTTGGTCACCAATAGTCTCACCATTGGCCTTCATTTGATTGACAATAGCCAATGTCCGTGAGAAATAGTTGGAAATGGACTCCGACTTTTCCGTTTGAAGGAGCTTGAATTGTTGACGAAGAGTTTGAAGCCGAACCTTCTGGACCTTCTAAACGCCTTTGTATATTTTGATGAGAGAGTCCCAAACTTCTTTTGCCGTCTTCAAATTCACCACTTTTTCAAAGATTGACGAATCTATCGCTTGAAAGATGTAAAAGAGAGCCTTACGATCTTTCTTACGATTTTCTTTTATCGTCCTCTGCTCCTCTGTTGTCAAATCTATCAGCGTTTCTGGCTTCACGAATCCTTCTTCCACAATCTTGATTGGCTCCTGAAACCTGAATAGCACCTCCATCTGGATCTTTCAATGCTCAAAATTCTTCCCATCGAACCTTGGGAGTTGAGGTTGGATTGTTCCAACACCATTCATAGAGGCCATATGACACAAGATTTTCTAAGCGGAATTCACAAAACTCAGCCAAAACTGGCTATGATACCAAATGTTGGAATAATAAAATTTGGAATTGATGTTCAAATATTTCTTGAAGAATTACATAATATTTATAGACCCTTCAAATCACTAGAACAATTAAAAACTATCTTGAAAATAAGCAACAATAAGTAAACATAATTTCCTAGATAATAATTTCCAAGACTCCAAGTGTCTAGATAATACTTGCAAGAATCCAATTTACAAAATGAGCTTGGATTACGAAATTTTTTTTTTATTTCCAACAATTCCGAATCAGTCACCTCATTCTGAATCCTCAACATGTATTAAGTTCTTACTATAGGTCAGTGCCAAGTGTCATCTTTATTATAACTGAAACCACAGCATTCAAGTTCCAACTAAAAAAAAGGTAGCAGAATGTTAGTGTTTGCGGAAGCTTGGTGTTTGATGTGTGTATGAAATATGGCAAGGGATTCACGGAGGAACAATGGACAAAGGCTAAATGAAAGTGGCGAGAAGGGGCGCAAGGGAACAAGCAAGAAAGGCTATTATTGTCAGTTGATGTTACAAGGGACGGAGAGATTTTGTTGTCGGTCTACTAGAAAATGGATGCCCACTCGCCTATTTGTAGGCGCACCTCACCGACTTAGACAGACAAAAATCTCTGCTCAAGTCAGAGATTATTTTACATTTGCTCTTATCCTTAGCCAGCTCCATTATAGGGCTTCGGGAACCGACTTAGAGGGCAACTATCTCTCCAATTTGCAGAGATAATTTTGTGGACTTTTCTACACAAATTTAGCGGACTCCAGGCTCCTCCTTGTGGAATTTTTCTAGACTACTCTATAAATTGGATCAGCATTTTGACACGGAACCATCTCCAGTGATCTTCACCAGAGTTCATCCCAAGCATATTAAGAAGTAGAAGATACTTTTGACAACTTGTCATCTTTCAGCCTATAAGGATTGATTCAACCATAGAAACTTTGTAATGTAAGTAGAGTTCCAGCGAGATAGATTCAACACCTGGGCCACCCTCTGTCTTAGCAAGACAAACATCCTCCTATTTGAACTTAGCTCCCATAGTAATCGGATTAGAGCCATGCCAAAGAAAAGCACTGCATTGTTGTTCAATCATGTGCATTACTTTCTTTGGAAGGATGAAAACATTATTTGAATTGCTACACAAACATCCTCCTATTCGAACTTAGCTCCCATAGTAATCGGATTAGAGCCATGCCAAAGAAAAGCACTGCAGTGTTGTTTCAATCATGTGCATTACTTTCTTTGGAAGGAGGATGAAAACATTATTTGAATTCCTAGCAACACCCTGCATGACAGATATAATCAAATTCAATCTCCCAGCATAAGTGAGCCTTTTACAAGTCCAGCCGCGTATTCAGATTGTGATTCTATTACTTAAGAAGCCTGACGATCCTTGAGAGACGGCTTTCCAGGAAGGAGAGCAAAGTAAGATACCTAGCTGAACCGGAAGCTTCCCTTCTAATTCCACTGAGCTGAAACAATGGTTGCAATTTATCTCTTCACCAAGCTTAAGCCAAGTATCTCCACTTTTGTTTATAAAACACCTCCTCTGCTGGTTTTAACTGATTCAATTCCGTTTTAATCTTCTTTTCTGACTCAAATGAGCTGTATTAGATCGCTGCAAAGACAACTGTTGGTCTTCCTAAGTCTGCGCTTTCTAGATGTGCAATGAAATGCTTCTGGTTGAATTCCTTAAGCACCTACTTTAATCTTATATACTTAGAGAACAATTGCAAAGTAGGATGTCCAGTACAAGGTTGAGCAATTGCAACATAGCAAATCCAAGGCAATTACGTTTATCAACGAAATAACTTGGGTTGTCAAGCCCATCTGTCTAGCTCAAATATGTTTTTGTTTTGGTTACATTCTTCTGTTATGTTCCAGGATCTCCTTTTTGCATTAATGGTGGAACTTTCAAATGCTTGTTTAGTGTGTATCTTATACTTGTAAGTTGCTCTTAGTGACCGGTCATATTTGTGGGAGTGTTGGTAAAAAAAAAAAAAAAAACAGAAAGAGCACCAAAACCAACAAAATTTGACAATCTGTCATTCATGGTGCTGAACGTCGTGCTGAAAGATCGAGATACATGCTACTATTAGAAAACCGTTCCATGGGATTTGCAATATTTCATGCCATTTATGACGATTAGTTTTAAAAGGGATGATGACACAAGTTATACCAGTACAATTCCATTTTATAACCACCAAATGATTGCAGATTATTTGCTAATTGCCATCGCAACTTCTAGAAAATCTAGTGATATCGAATTATAGAGCATGGTTGCACAGATTGAGCGAAGCATGCCCTCCAGGTAAGTTTACACTAGGCTGCCTAGACAATCAGACAAAAAGATTTGAAAGAACCAAAGCACGAGCCAGCAGTTCGCTTATGAAAGAGGAACTTCACGATTTGAGATCGAAAGATGGTAAATTAACAGTCTTGAGACAGCAAACACTGTAAGATCTTTTTGAAATCGAAAAGGAAATCCCTTTTATATCCATTCTCCTTGGAGAATGAATGGATATAAAGTCGAGTATTTACTATCTCAATGCAATTAATTTAGGTTTTGGCATTGGACTTATAGAGCAGTGGTGGGGCCACTATTCGAAATCAAAATATATATAAATATGAGTTATAAATCCACCCTTTCTCTAAGTCTAGCAATTAATTTTGTTTCTGGCATTGGATATATAGGATTAGTGATGAGGCTAGTATCCGAAATCCAATATGCAGGTATGAGTTATAAATCCACCCTCCCTCTAATTCACATAGCGTTTGAAATATAATTAACCCCATTGAAGTTAATTATACATTTCATGTCCCCAAGGACAAGCGACGTCCACTCTGCCTACATCTGTCGCATACGAGCGAAAGAGCCAATTTTTTTTTTGGACAAGTGCATTGGGAGGGAATTTAGGTCAATTCTCGGAAGGGTCATGCCCATAAAAAGTGGGTTACAAGCACTGAGCATGCATCTGGAACGCGACCTTTTTGGTAACTGGTTTGGAACTTGCACACACATTTTGACCATGCTTTGGTCAGGTTCATGTTTTTTGGCTGCAGACCTTACATGGCCAGTAGTTAAGAGATAATTATAAAACCGTATCAAAGAAGTCTGACAGAAGCTCAGGGTCAATTGATATGAAAAACCAAATGGAAAACAAGGAGAGTAATGCGAAACAATTGAAGGTGGGAGATAAGGAAACTAGCAAAAGTAATAGAGAAACACCAGCTTGGTAAATGATTATTTATTCCGCTAAACATTCCCCTTTTTTGGAAGTAGTAGTTCTACGAATGCCTAGCAAATGAAGAGGGTTATAATTATTTATGGCTGGGGTGAAACTGTTAGAATACAATGACTCTGTTATGCTATCTGTATGAAGGTTTCATTTCGGTACTTTTTTTTTTGGTTGAAAAAGCATTGCTTCGATATCTCATCAAGTAGTAGTATGAGAGTACAAAATATTAGCTAAGCAACTCCAAACGGCTAAGGGGGGATAAGACACCCAATTAGAAGGCAAGATTTTGTTGCAGTGGGCTTTGACAACCCAATCCGCAACCTTATTACAGTCTCTCTCACAATGGGCTATCTTCAGATTGTGGAAATTTGTCGAGCTGGCTTGGGCGTCAGTGATAAGAGCAACCACCTCCCGACTTGCGCGATCTGCAGCTCCGTGTATCTCCTGCACCAGATCAAACTGATTTGTTTCAAGCTCTATCTTCAGTTCGACTTAAAGTACTTTAGGGTTTCAACAATGGCTACTGCTTCTGCTTGTAACGCCGATGCCATTCTCACCGATCGTGCAAAACCATCAATTAAGAAGCCGCGGCTGTCGCGACATACCCAAGCAATGGCTCCTTCCCCTGTTTCTTGTAGAAAAGATCCATCAACATTTGTCTTGAGCACTTTACCAAAAAAAAAAACATTTATCTTGAGCACATCGCGGGGTGGGGGTTTCCAACAGTGAGGTAAAGCCATTCGCTGCTGTGATTTCACCTGCGTTTTGTTTACCCATCTTTTGAGACTGTGATTGGTCGCCAGAGCAGAGTCAATGAGTTGTTGGGGGTTCGGACTTTGACTTCTGAACACGAGGTTGTTCCGTGCTTTCCAGATCTGCCATAGCAACATAGCAAGGAGCTTGAACGTAACTGAGGTGTGGTTAAAATTCGCAAGCCATGCTTCGATTCTGGTCACCTTGTGGTTATCGACCCTAATATTTATGGACGGGTTGTCCCAAATCTGTTTTGTCCAGGGGCACAGGAGGAAGAGGTGTTGACTTGTTTTTGGTTGTTGATTGCAAATCGCACAAGTAGGCTCTGGTACGATTCTCCTTTTAAACCAATTCTCCTTGGTTGCCAGTCCATTTTGGCATAATTGCCACAAGAAAATCCTGATTTTGGGTTGTGTGTTGGCCTGCCATATTTTGTTCCGTAACACTTTAGGGGCTTCAAACGATGATGATGCTTGATTTTGATTTGAAGTGATAGTCTTCTCTCGAAGACGATTGTAAGCACTTTTCACCGTGAAAATTCCTGCCTTGGTTGGAGTCCACACTAACTTTTTTGCCAGTAGTTGTGGGTTTAAAGGGATTGCTAGAATCTCCCGAGTAGTTTCACAATCGAACAACTCACTCAGTTTTTCTTCATTCCATTTTGCTTCCTCCCTTACTAACAGCTCTGAAACTAGTGTGGGGTCATCTCTATTTGCAGGGCCCCCTATTAAGCCTCTTGGCAATCATTTATCTTCTTGTATATTGATTTTTTTCACCGTTTCCAACCACCCATTTGATTGAGGGATAGATAACATTCCTGCCCAAGATTAGGCTTTGCCAACCCCACGAAGGTCGAGAACCCTTTCCAGCATGCAATAGGTCACTGTGAGGAAAGTATAAGCCTTTAAGTACTTGGCTCCATGAGGATTGGGGATTTTGGGACAACCTCCAAGCTTGCTTCCCCAACATTGCCTCATTAAAAGTGATTAAGTCTCTAAATCCTAGACCTCCCTCGCCCTTTCTAGTTTTAAGGACTTCCCATTTTCTCCAATGTAACCCAGCCTTCTTCTTGCTGTTTTTCCACCAAAACACAGCAATCTTTTGTTCAATGGCTCTACATATGGAGAGAGGAATTTTGAAGATAGACATTGCATATTGCGGTAAAGCTTGCACCACTGCTTTTAATAGAGTTTCCTTCCCTGCCTTTGACAGTAACTTTTCTTTCCAGCCCTCGAGTTTCATATTGACTCTAGCAAGAATCCAATCAAACATTTTCTTTTTTGAAGCACCCCAATCTGACGGTATACCCAAATAATTACCAGTCTTCTCTATCTCAGGGACTCGCATCTCGTATGTCATATTTCTTCTTAATGAATGCGGGCAGCTTTTATTAAAAAAAATCCCGGACTTGTTCAAATTAATGGCTTGTCCAGAGGCAAAACAATATTGGTTCAATATAGCAGCGACATTCTGACGTTCAGTAATTTTCCCCTCAAGAAAGAGTACTAAATCATCCGCAAAAAGTAGATTGGATAGGGTTGGACAGTATTTATTTAGCTTAATCCCATTTATACTTGCTTCCTCCACCGCTCTCTTCAACATAAAGGAAAGAACGTTTGCCACAAGAATAAAAAGGTGAGGGGAAAGGGGTCACCTTGTCGATTTCCTTGGGATGGTTGAAAGTAGGGTAAAGGTTCCCCATTTAATTTGACACTGAATGAGACTGTAGAGACACATTGCATAATCCATGAGACTCATGTAGCTTTAAAGCCCATTTTAAGCATGCTCGTTTCTAGAAAATCCCATTCTACCCGATCGTGTGCTTTTTTCATGTCAAGTTTAAGCACCGCTTGGAATTTTTTCTTTCTTTTTTGAATTCTCAGCTGGTGGAGCACCTCCTGGACAATCATAATATTATCCTGGATTTGTCGCCCACTAACAAAAGCACTCTGCTCTATGGCTATCAACTCAGGTAGCCAAATTTTTAGCCTGTTCGCCACAACCTTTGAGATGATTTTGTATGCAAAATTGCACAAACTTATAGGCCGAAATTGCTCTAACTTCTCTGGATTGGGAGTTTTTGAAACGAGGGTGATAAAAGTTTTGTTTGGCTTTGGATTGAGTTGCACCGAGTTAAAAAAGAGCTTTCCTCCCTGAATACATCTCCTTGGATGTCCTTCCAGTGATGTTGGTAGAATTGTCCGTTTAAACCGTCTGGCCCTGGGGATTTTGAAGCACCCATTTGGAAGGTAGCTTGTGTCACCTCTTCTAGAGTCAGTTCCGCAGTTAAAGCCTGGTTTATGTTCTCCCCAACTATGCAAGGTAACTGATCCAATATCGGTTGAAAATCTCTAAAACCTTCTGAGGTGTATAGGTTTCCGAAGAAGTCGATAGTCATTTGCTTCAGTTGAGTTGGTTCTTGGCACCACTCTTCATTTATAGTTTTCAGCATGGAAACTCTATTCCTGTCTTCTTTGTACTGTAGTGGCATGAAAATACTTTGTTTTTTTGTCTCCCCATTTAAGCTAGTTAATCCTGGACCTCATTCCCCAGTATAACTCCTCCTGTCTCCACAGTTTTTCTACCTCATTATTCAGCCATAGCATTCTCTCTTTTTCAAAGTGCAGGTTTGGCCTGTTCGTTAGTGCCTGTATCTCTCTTTTCAGGGCATTAATTGTCCTCATTTCATTTGAGAATCTTCTCCTACTCCAGACAGTTAATTTTTTGGCCATGTTTCTCAACTTATCAGGAAGGGCTACTATAACCCCTGGAGAAGAGTTCCAAGAATCCATCACTATCTGTTTGTTTTCTTCATCCTCTAGCCAAAATGTTTCAAATTTAAACTCCCTATTACGCTGTACTGGTTCTGGGAATATGATCAACAAGATTGGGCTATGATCTGAATTAATTGCGGGCAAAGCAAAGGCTTCCGCATTAGGGAAAGAAACTCTCCAATCAACAATGCACAAGGCTCTATCCAATCTCTCCTTTACGAAAGCATCCCCTTCCCTATTGTTGGCCCACGTATAAGCACAACCCTTGCAATTCATATCCATAAGAGCACACGCATCCAAGAAATCTTGAAATGATTTAAGTCTATAGTTATCAGCCAACCTCTTCCCAACTTTCTCCTAGTGATACAATATCTCATTAAAGTCACCAACACAAACCCAAGGATCCAGTTTAAACTGCTGATATGCCGAATGCGGTTCCACAACACGATTCTCTCTTGAAATTCATTTGGTGCATGAATGAAAGTTATCTGCATTTTCTGTTTGTTCTCCTCATAGACACATCAAATCAATGAAATACACGGAACTTGACTCAATAGCTATAGATACCTGTTCATTCCAAAACACTGCTAGTCCCCGTGCTATTCCTCTTGGGTTTACCATGAAACTGTTCTGAAATTGCAATCTTCACTGCAACCTCTTTAGTACCTCCTCTTTGTATTTTGTTTCCATTAAGAACAGAATAGTGGGCCTTTCTTGAGCCACAAGGGCTCTAATGGCCTAAATTGTTAAGGGTGTGCCCAACCCCTGACAATTCCAACATATTACCCTCATTTGTAATTGTAACCTCTTAACTGAATAGAGCTTCCATTCTCTCTTTTCTCCAAAACAGGGAACGGCTAGCAGAAAAAAGGATTTTGCCCCTATGCTGCAATCTGTGATGTTCTCTGCTCAGACCAAAGCAGCTGTGATTACCATGGGCAAACTAGTCTCCAAGCCGGAAGCAACGAGAGAGAGCACTCCTCAGAATGAGAGAAAACACGTCGCTAGAGATACAATCTGAAATAAGGTGAAATTGACTGAGATTGGATGAGGGTAGGGTGAAGGGATAATGGGTTAAAATCTGGATTGAAGGGGGCTTAGGTAGAATGAGAGGGCCTAACGAGCTGGGACCTTATAAAAGAAATGGTTTGGTCCCAGCCAATGCTGGAGGTTAGGTCTACAGGGGAAGAAGTTCCAAGAGAGACCGAGACAGGGAACGGTTGAGAAATTGGGGGTGAAGGTATGGAAAGCAGGAAAAGGGGACAAAAAGCTAGGTTTATGGATTTTGGGGTTTGGGACTGGATGGGGATTAGGGTTTAGGGAAAATGTAGGGATTTTGAGAAGCTACACCTGGGTTTAGAGAAGGAGCTCTTCCAATGAAGAGAGGAAAACCTCCAACTTGACGAGGAGGAGAGAGCAACCAGCAGCGTTTTGGAGAAGCTATCCATGGGGATAGAGAAAGAGCTCTTCCAATGAAGAGAGGAAAACCTCCAGTCGGTTTAGCTGGGGTCATTATGCACGCTACAATAATAGCTTCTCCACAATTTTATAGTGAATGTGATGGACAGGAGGAAGGCACTGCCGTGTCAATGTGCCGTTTAAAATGGCTTGTAAATGGTGTGGCCTTGATTACGAACTTGCTTCCTGGTAGCTAGAGAATGCTTCCCTCTTTCTCTCTTCTGAAGCTCAGAGCCTCGCCAAACAGCAGAGAGAGCAACATCAGCTCGCAATATCGAAGCAACTAAGGTAAGCATGGTTTGAAAACGAGCCCATGTTACTTGTTCAACGAGGACATGCTCAAAGGGTTCATGCTTGACACGATACCTCGTGAGGTTTGGATAATAGTAATAACAACATTGACAACATAGAAGGAATTTGTCAAAGGTGTTACCAAGGGACGAAGGATTGCCAATTTTCATTGAATTGGTCATTGTTTCGGCATCCAGTTGCTGGTGTGGCAGCGAGGCGGATGTGAAGAACAGGACGACAGGACGGCGGTGGGAAACGAGGCGTGACTGGAAGTTGCAAAGGAGAGCGCTGTCACTTTTGTCTTTTTCTCTTTTAATCCAAACCAAATTCCTCAATTTTGTCCTCTTCCCCCTTTGGTGCAAGTCCTCTCTGTCTCTCTGTCTCTCTGTCTCGGATAAAAATAGACGTCACCTCTCTTTTCCTGCTGATCTCTTCTCATGTAGATTTCAAGAGCAGAAATCTACATGTAAATTCTGATTGACAAATAAAAATAACATGCTGTGCATTCAAGACAAAAGCTGCAGCTACTTTGACCTTTGAGGTTGGCTACCTTGTTCCTGCAAATGAGTCCAAAAGAGATGAGATGTACATGAGCTCACAGTCACCAACCAACTGGTAGGAAGTGGCCTTTGAATGGGGTCAGCTGTCCATGGATAGCGCCACCACAAGAAGTTCTCTACTTTCTCACAACACCGTTCGGCTTGCACTTGGCCCGGTTGTTTTGCCATTGCCACTTAACGGCTTCCTCCTCGAATTTGGTTTGGAGGTTGGTTTTAGATTCTCCAATGTTTTGACCTCTTTTGATTTTTCTGGTGGCCTCTGGAATTGAGATTTGCCTCGTAAACTTAGGGAAGAGATTAACAAGAACAAGCGTGTCTAAGGTTAAACCATGTACTAAAACGAGTCTTGCGCGAGGATCTGGAGTTGTTACAAAGCACCTGCTCGAGAGGTGTGCTAGATATTTCTTCTTATAATCCAATAGCTATTTGAGCGTATCACGTAGTGTTGCACTACATGCATTGGAAATTCAGGAGGACTCGATGAGTCAGTTGCCTTTGGAATTTTAAACAATGGTACATCTAACTTGTATTTTTTTATATGATACTTTAGCAGTCAGTGTGTGAAAAAAAAAATGTGCATTGAAGCTCACCGTAACCTCTTGCCTTGAAATTGGCTTATCTTTGTGTGAAATACGTAAGTTATGTTAACCTACGAGCACTAATATGTCACCATTTACGGATAGCAACTTAACAAGATGCTACTTTGAGCAATTTACATTAATAAGGATATTTATTCCTAATGTTATACCTTTGTCGGCAAACTGATCCTCATTTCTATTTACATCTTTCCTATTGTTCGCATTTTTCTCTCTTGAGACTGAGATTGCCGTGACCACGAGTAACAACCAATAAATCGGGCTGTCATAGTTAGCAATACAATTTTTTTTTTGAAGTTTGTCTCAATATCCAACATTATTCAAAATAAGATGAAATGAGAATGCACCGACTGCAATAAATTAGATTTCCGTTTACGAGACCTATTCCGCTTTTTCCTCATTCCTAGTGCTTGGTTTATAATCTTTGGACATAAAATGGAGGTATTCCTCTAATCATACTTAAAAAGCCAGGGACGCAACTCAACTTCCTGGACAAATTTATGTTAATCAACTATCTAATAATGTTAGAGAGAGAGAGAGAGAGAGAGAGAGAGAGAGAGAGAGAGAGAGAGAGAGAGAGAGAGAGAGAGAGAGAGAGAGAATCTTATTGGATTTTAGGAATTTGATATTTGAAAAATAATAAAGTGGACAAAGATACTCATAAATTTACTAGAACTACATCATGTGCTCACCGTACATATATCTTCACCGTTTTTATGTGTCTCGGATTGATAATTTCGTTTAAGATAGGCACAACGATATAAAAAAGAAAAAGGGAGAGGAAAAGCCCACTAAGTTTGTTGTAAATAATCGGGACTGGAGCCCGTTATGATTTTACAATAATATTTTCGTGATGGCTTTTAATTAGAATAGTAATTTTTCTCTTCAAAATACATTCACAAAGAACTATCTCATTTTTTTTAGTCTTACCATAACGATCACCTTACTTTTAGATTTTTACCATGCCTTATTATAGAGCGTGGGAATTAAAACCCATATTTGAAACTAAATATCTTCACCTCTAGTCCCACTGAGAATATAGAGAATCGAACTCCCTACCTCCTCCTTTCCCAAGTAGGAAGGGTGGTACCCTAGTGGTTAAAGAATTATCTGATGCATTAGTGATTTCTATTGTAAAAAATAGGGAGCAAAATAAGTCGCGTGAGGATCACTCCGTGCAAATTAGAGAATAAAACATAAATTCTTTGACGGTCCAATGCCTCGTACAGCAGCGGAAAGAAACCCAAATGGTCGTCCCTAAAGGTAGGAGAAACCTAAAGGTGGGGACCGCTTTTCTCGTTACAGAATCCACCGAAGCAATGCCACGTAATTGCCACAAAGCCCCTGTGGACAAAGTTTGTTCACCTTCCCACTTTCACTCCCCCATAATATATTTAACACCATTAAATTTCCGGATTTCATCCGCTTATATCAGTTTTCATCCTCCATCTCTGTATAATCGGCATTAGTTTGAATGAAATTGGGCAAGAAATCTTTTAGTGTAAATCCAATGTCGTGACTAAGTAAATAAACATAAGGAAATTAATAATTCAATATGTCCAACATTTTTGTAAATTATCATCCTCTTGATTGCTGCCAAGTGTGAATTAGCATTGACTCCCGGTCTAGATCTTGTAATTAATGGATCTCTGCGGGGGTAACTTGGGAAGTTAGCTCCAAGGCTTGAAGTCCGAGAATCCGACTCGTGTTTGGTCACTCTGTGCAACCCTCTTATCCCCTCCTCTGATAAAGGCAAAATGACACAAACAATTCCTAAATTTTGACTTAATGTGCAATTTGGTCCATGAACTTTTAATTTATTCAATATAGTCTATAAACTTTAATCCAATGTTCAATGTAGTCCCTAAACTTTCAATTTATTCAATATAGTCCCTGAACTTTTAGTACATGTTTACCATAGTCCCTGAACTTTATAAAAATATTCAATATAGTTCTTCAATTAATTCAAATTCAAGGACTATGTTGTATATTTTGATATAGTTCAGGGACTAAATTGAATATGTACCTAAAGTTCAATGACCATATTGAAAAAATTAATAGTTGAGGGATGACATTGAACATTGAGTTAAAGTTTAGGGACTTCATTGAACAAATTAAAAGTTCGTTGACCAAATTGCACATTGAGCCAAAGTTCAGACACTGTTTGTGTCATTATCCCTCTCATAAATACCAGTCTATCGTCCATCACCTTCGCTCAAACAAGCTTAATTTGCCGCTACGAAAAAGCCCCTTTGAAAAATTAGCTCTAGTGAATTTAGAAAGGACTCAACTATAAAGGTTATTCAAGTAACGGAATGAGCAAACATTAACAAATTCAATGTACCTATTATTCGGTTAATATGCACGATCGATATTTTAAAAATAAAAATTTTTCTCATCAAGCATGTTTAACAACTGCTTTAGCCAGAGGGTTTCTTTAGCATATAATATGCTACAAGGCCTCTTGAGTCCAGAATAGAATACTTTCCGACTAGATGATATAATTTTGAACTATCTAATCATTCCCATAATCAGACAACAATCAAGGAAGGGGCAAAATTAACACATTTCATTTCCTTTCTTGATTAAAAGAATGGAGTAAATTAAATCTAGGGTTGTTGGCTTTCCAAACTACAAAGTTAGATGTGCCATTTTGTAAAAGAACGGAGAAATCTAGGGCTGTTGGTATACAGTCTGTTAGCGGCCTCATCGCTGTTGATTGGGATGCTATATGAAATGTACTTGCATAAATTGAACCGCTAGTGTTGCATAAATATGTGATGTGATTCATAAAGACAAAGCCCAGTAAATTAGTGCTAAATTTACTGTCATGATGAATCGATTAAGTTTTCAATTCTTTTTCACTTGATTAAATTTTCTGTGGTCATTGCCCCTGATTATCAGAGAATATTTACAATGCCAAGAGGAATAACGTGGCTAGCATACACTTACCCTTTTATTTTTCAATTTTCCGCTCTTACTTCAGGAACCACTGCTATCGTATTATTCGCACTTTGGCCTTTTGAATGGCTAAACCGAAAATGCTCTTATTTAAGATGATCTCTATCAATTTTGTGGTCTTTACATAAGTTCTGCATTCGGTTTTTCGAGCTCATTTAAACATTTAGGTGGTGCATTATCCAACCGTTAAAACTTTTTTAAATAAAACAAAAGGTCCATGAATTTTAGGATGTATCAAAATTAGAGGTCTTACATGTAGATCATCTCCTTGTCCTTTTTGAACTATAGTACAATGTGACTTTAAAACTTCAACACGAGACCCTATTCTACTCACATCCTATACCGCGAGGGATATGTTGGAAAATTTACGTCATAAATTCTAAAATAAACTGACAATCATCCTGTAATGCTCCATTCTGGCAATTGTTATTAGTAAAACAACTTTAACAAAAAAACATAGAATTAAAGATTTAAACGAAATGTTGGTGGTGAATGATATTTCGAGAAGCATGCATATGATGAATTGGGGAGATCTAGATTTGAAACTACAGTTTTAAAAAGTGCACTTTATATACTTCATTAAAGCATTTGATAATTTGGATTGTCAAAATGATCTGCAAAGCCTATGTTTTTGTTGGCTTAGGCTATATTTGTGTGATTACACATGTCAAGTTTTGGAGCATCATGGTCCAATTTGGGGTTCATGCATTCAGCAAGTATGTCAGATAACACCACATAAGAGATTGTACCATGTCAAAAGGGAATCAACGGTTGTAATGAGAGAAGCTTAAATATAAATAGGAGTGCCCTTCCCTCATTTCGATAATCCAAAAATTGAGCAATACATGTATTCTCGAGCTCTTCAACTCTCTCCAAACACTTTCTATATCTGGGATTCATTTCCTTGAGCTGAAAGTAAGGGTGATTTAGACAAGCCTTACTTAGACCAAACAACGCCGTTTAAAGGTCTAAGTACCGTACGATTAGCCATCTCAAGTATAAACCTGTGAAAGTAGTATGTGAAGTTTAGAATGCTTCTTGCTTGAAACACACAAGCAATAATATGTGTGTAAGAAAAGATATGCAGGAAACAAAGTTTCCCTAATTGGGTGTGTTCCGGTAAATTAATCTAACACTGACGAAACACGTAATTAAATCACCCACCTCAAAATTCTTTTACATTGACTTCACATTTGTTCTAGCACCCGAAAAAAAGATTAGACTCAGACGAAGTAGCCCAAGCGTCAAAGCACTCTCAAACTCCTCAATTCAAATCTCTCTCAACTCTAAAGGTCAAACTGCCATCACGTAATTAAATCATCCATTCCTTGTTTGTTCAATTTCCTAACAAAAACTCGCAAATTTTCCTCTCTTTGTGATCATTCCTTTGCAATTTTTCCACACTTCTTGCAATCTTCACCTCCAATGGATGCATCATCCGCGGATTTACCCTCTTTTGAAACAAAAAAGGAATGCACTGTTTGGCTGCTAGAAATTTCCGGCATTGATTTTTCAAGGATGCCTTACTATGCAAATACTTTTCATCCTAGTCAATCCCCAAAAATCCAGGTCAAACATCTAGAATCATCCTCTCGTCTATACTCTGATCCCAAAATATAATAAAAAACAAACATGAGCATTAATTAACTGATTTATGCAAAGTCTGAAAACAAAACCAAAGACCTATTCATCAACCAATCAGCTCAAAATGAAGAATGCCAACCGATTTACGCAAAGGCGCCAAACACATCGCAAACTATCTATTGATTTTTAGATCCTTGAAGCCCACCATCCTCTCTAACGGCTCTTCTCGAAACTTCTCTCTATTCTCTTCATGAGAAACAAAGAAGTTCACGGTTTGTCCACATATCGATAGGATCAAATCAAATTGATCTAAACCTATGATAATCAGGTACCGTTTGCTGTTTGTTCTTGATCAATAGGCATTTGGAAGCAGAAATTTCATACTTTGGTATGAAATGGCAAGTGGCATTTTATATATAGCTCTGGCAGAACAACCAAAGTATGAAATTTCTGCTTCCAAATGCGTATCGATCAAGAACAAACAGCGAACAGTACCTAATTATCATAGGTTTAGATCAATTCGATTTGATCCTATCGGTATGTGGACAAATCGTGAAGTTCTTTGTTTCTCATGAAGATAATAGAGAGAAGTTTCGAAAAGAGCTGTTAGAGAGGGATGGTGGACTTCAAGGATCTAAAAATCAATGGATAGTTTGCGATGTGTTTGGCGCCTTTGCGTAAATCGGTTGGCATTCTTCATTTTGAGCTGATTGATTGATGAATAGGTCTTTGGTTTTGTTTTCAGACTTTGCATAAATCAGTTAATTAATGCTCATGTTTGTTTTTTATTATATTTTGGGATCAGAGTATAGACGAGAGGATGATTCTAGATGTTTGACCTGGATTTTTGGGATTGACTAGGATGAAAAGTATTTGCATAGTAGGGCATCCTTGAAAAATCAATGCCGGAAATTTCTAGCAACCAAACAGTGCATTCCTTTTTTGTTTCAAAAGAGGGTAAATCCGCGGATGATGCATCCATTGGAGGTGAAGATTGCAAGAAGTGTGGAAAAATTGCAAAGGAATGATCACAAAGAGAGGAAAATTTGCGAGTTTTTGTTAGGAAATTGAACAAACAGGGAATGGATGATTTAATTACGTGATCGCAGTTTGACCTTTAGAGTTGAGAGAGATTTGAATTGAGGAGTTTGAGAGTGCTTTGACGCTTGGGCTACTTCGTCTGAGTCTAATCTTTTTTTCGGGTGCTAGAACAAATGCGACGTCAATGTAAAAGAATTTTGAGGTGGGTGATTTAATAACGTATTTGGTCAGTGTTAGATTAATTTACCGGAACACACCCAATTAGGGAAACTTTGTTCCCTGCATATCTTTTCTTACACACATTGTATAGCTTGTGTGTTTCATGCAAGAAGCATTCTAAACTTCACATACTATTTTCACGGGTCGATACTTGAGATGGCTAATTGTACGACACTTAGACCTTTGAATGGGTTTGTTTGGTCTAAGTAAGGCTTGTTTGCCTCACTCTTATTTATATTTGAGCTTCTCTCTTTACAACTGTTGATTCCCTTTTGACATATTACAATCTCTTACGTGGTGTTATCTGACATACTTACCGAATGCATGAACCCCAAATTGGACCATGATGCTCCAAAAACTTGACATGTGTAATCACACAAATATAGCCTAAGCCAACAAAAACGTAGGCTTTGTGGATCATTTTGACAATCCAAATCATCAAATGCTTTAATGAAGTCTAGAAAGTGCACATTTTAAAACTGCAGTTTCAAATCCAGATCTCCCCAATTCATCATATGCATGCTTCTCGAAATATCATTCACCACCAACATTTCGTTTAAATCTTTGATTCTATGTTTTTTTTAAAGTTGTTTTACTAATAGCAGTTGCCAGAATGGAGCATTACAAGATGATTGTCAATTTATTTGAGAATTTATGACATAAATTTTCCAACACATCCCTCGCGGTATAGGATGTGAGTAGAATAGGGTCTTGTGTTGAAGTTTTAAAGTCACATTGTACTATAGTTCAAAAAGGACAAGGAGATGATCTACATGTAAGACCTCTAATTTTGATACATCCTAAAATTCATGGACCTTTTGCTTTATTTAAAAAAGTTTAAACGGTTGGATAATGCACCACCTAAATGTTTAAATGAGCTCGGAAAACCGAATGCAGAACTTATGTAAAGACCACAAAATTGATAGAGATCATCTTAAATAAGAGTATTTTCGGTTTAGCCATTCAAAAGGCCAAAGTGCGAATAATACGATAGCAGTGGTTCCTAAAGTAAGAGCGGAAAATTGAAAAATAAAAGGGTAAGTGTATGCTAGCCACGTTAATCCTCTTGGCAATATTCTCTGATAATCAGGGGCAATGACCATAGAAAATTTAATCAAGTGAAAAAGAATTGAAACTTAATCGATTCGTCTTGACAGTAAATTTAGCGCTCATTTACTGGGTAATTGTCTTTATGAATCACATCACATATTTATGCAACACTAGCGTTTCATTTTATGCAAGTACATTTCATATAGCATCCCAATTAACAGTGATGAGGCGGCTAACAGATTGTATACCCAATAAAATTCTTTGATTTAATGATCTCGGGTCGATAATAGCCTAGTTGGACATTGTATGATATTACCATCTGTCTCCACAATTTAAATGAAGAATTAAATAAATAAATCACATCATAATAACTAATGAAACTTTATCGTGTCCATTGATTTTGATCAATTTTCCATGTCTATGTCGGGGATAATTACCAAAAAATCTTCAACTTATTATGCGAATGTCAATTTAGTCTTAAAACTTTTTATTTGGATAAATAATCCTAGATCTTTTGATGATGTGGCAATGTAGTCATTTTGGCCAATTTTGATCAGAAATTAATTAATAATGTGGACATTTTTTCTGTATTTTTTTGAATTTTTTTTCTATTTTTCATTTCTTTTTTTCTTTTTTTCCTTTTTGCCTCCTTCATTCGCTGGGCCTTAGTGATGGCCAATGAGGGGGAGGTAAGCCCTGCTCGCCACTGGCGAGGTCGTGCCTCATCCATCGAGCCTTGTTAGTGGCTGACGAGGCTCGACCCTCACTAGCCCTCACCTCTGGCCAGTGACTAGCCATTGCCGAGGCCCAGCGATCAACTGAGGAAGAAGGAAAAGAAAAGAAAAGAAAAAGAAAAAAGATAAACAAATAAAATAACAAAAATCAAGAAAATGCAGAAAAAAAATTGTGTACGTTAGAACCGGGCTATACCACGTTGGACGGGCTAGCATCCATGTAAGGGATTTTGACCAAAATTGACTGGAATGATTACATTGACAAATTGTTAAAATGTTTAAGGTTGAATTGACATCTATACATAATAGGTTTATGACTTTTTTGGAATTTTCCTATTTGTAATAATACCATCAAAAAGTATTGGTATGTTACTAAAAATTTATCTAGAAAAGTAGTCTTCGGTAATTCTCTTTTACCAGCAGTTTTTTTTTAATATTTATCAATAATTATAAAATTTACCAACATAAGAAGTATAATTCTGAACATGGAATAATAGAATTCGGCTCGATGGGGGACTACAATAAACTCTTCTTGTGAAGGTTGAAGGGGACTGAGCCGTAGAGAGGAAGGGAGAGTGTAAGAGAAAGAAGATAAAGGATAGCTGACGTCGAATAGTGATGGAGTTAGGATTTAGACTTGGCGGGAGAATTTTTCAATGCGAATGCTATAACTACTAAATCAAGGTTTGCTGTACATAAGGTCACCAAACAATGTTACTAAATTAATGGATTAATCTTATATGAACCTTGAACAATGCTAATCTTTACCCAAAAAAAAAAAACCTTGAACAATGCTAATGGTTTTGTCTACCCTTTATTCCAATTACCATCCAAGAGTCATTGAACTTGAAGAAGAAGAAGAAGAAGCCCCAGTAAAAAAGAAAATAGGATTTTTATCTGCATAAAGAAAAAAAATGTGTATTAATCAAACGAAATGTCTAGGTAAAATGAATCTTACCTCTCCACACGATAGTTGAAAGTAGAGCCTGACCTTTCCATGAGGAACCTGAAAAATCTCAATGGGTATCGCAAATTATGTGGAAATACTTGACTGCCTTCTTGTCGATATTTGTTTAGTAAACAGTTCTCCAGCACATCTCACGTTCATCGTCATACTAAGACAGAGAAAGGTTAACAGCTCGGTAACAGCAACTTAGATTAGCGATGTCAAAAAACATATCCTTCCTCTTTTGCCTATTTTAAGACTAGGAAAGTGAAAGCATCATTTTCTAAATAGTGAGCTATTTTAATAGTATTAATGGGCTACAACAAGGTAATTCTCTTTCTCCATACCTCTTCGTCCTGGTTATAAAACTTCTTAGTAGAATTGTTAGTGCGAAAGTTGTTGCTTTTGCTTTCAAGTATCACTAGCGCTGCAAAACGCAACAGATTACCCACTTATGCTTTGCCGACAATATGTTCTTATTTGCCCATGGAGATGTAGACTCTTTACTTTGCCTTGTTGATGCCCTTGACAAATTTGTAGTTCTCGCGGGACTATGGTTTAACTCTGACAAATGCTAAATTTTTTTCTCTAGGCTAAATGAGGATGAGAAGTTTCTTATACTGGATGACACACATTTTTCCACAAGTACCCTCCCTATCAAATACCTGGGTATTCCCCTTGTTTCTAGGACTCACTCACATAGACTGTAAGTGTCTTACTGATAAGATCTTTAAGAAAATTAAAAGTTGGGGCATGAAGCATATGAGTTATGCAAGGCGTCTACAGTTAGCAAAAGTAGTCCTCATCTCCATTCGTACCTATTAGATGCACATGTTCTTACTTCCAAAGCAAACCATATACGAGGTTGAGAAGAGGATCCGTCAATTTTTGTGGGCAGGAAATACAATAAATCATGGATCACACAAGGTGGGATGACAAGTTATTTGCTTATCTAAAAGGGATGGACAATTCGAATTGCTTGATTTGAACTTATGGAACAAAGTATTACTAGGCCGCATGGTTTGGAACCTCATTGATTGGCCATCCTCTTCATTTTGGAGTATATGGGTTCATAATATCAAATGTAGAGGCAATCCAATTATGCATATCAACATTAGGGGCAGTATGGCTTGGAGTTGGCGATGTCTCCTTAAATTACGACCTGTTCTAACTGCGGTTATCCATAGCTCGGGGTACTGTTGCAGAGATTTATGATGAACTCAGACATGTGGGACCAGCTGTGAAGTGGTATAACGTGATTCGAACTAGTGGAATTAACAAACACAATTTTATTAGCTGACTGGTTTGCAGAAACAAATTATCGACAGCAAAGATTATCAGCAAATGGATGACTTCAGTTGATATCCAATGTAACTTCTGTAGAGCTAGTATAGAAGACAGAACACATTTATTCTTCCAATGTGAGTGGACATGCATCATTTAGTGCGGTATCCTTACACAATATGGGATTAAGCGTCCTTTAGAAGGATGGAATGAGGAACTTCAATGGATGATTAGGGCAACAAAAGGCAAAGATTTGGAGGCAAAAACTCCTCAAGGTATCCTTTCTAGCAACCATATATGACATTTGGATGGAGCGCAACAGTAGACGATTTCAAAAGAAGTTATCTGACATCCATATTATTTTCGCTAACGTGCATAAAAATGTGAGAGGAAGAGCGAAGAATTAGACCTTCCCAGAAAAATGTGTCTTTGGCTAATATATAGAGGCTTCCTACCTCCGTCTTTTTTAACTATTAGCTCTATTGTAATGCTGGGAATATGCCCTAAGTTGCTGTTCTTCATCTGCTTCATAATACTTTCATTTTACACTAAAAAAAACAAGCGAAAGCATCATATTTGGGGAAAAAAAGAAGAAGATAGAATTCCCACCCTCGGAAAAGAATGTTGGGTTAACAGGTGCAGTTGCAGTTTTTGAAGGCATCACCCTCAGCATCATTCCAGCCAGATTCAAGGCAGCCTGTTCGCCTTCTGCATGCGTCAATTTAACTCGTATCAAACCATTAAAACATGAGTCCATGAATAGACAAAAAGCATTCACGGTGATGATGCTACCTTCGTCAGTAAACTCCACAAAAGCAAAACGAAGACTGGAATTGGGATCACCGCCCACGCGAGCAGTCAACAACCTTCAAAAACAAAGGAAAGAACGATATGAAGTGTGATCCGCCATGCGTGGACCAAATATGAATAATAAATGGGGAAGTCTTACCTGTCCACAACTATTAAAGAGGGAAGCAAGTTGTTCTTCAGTAACCTAAGTGTAAGAAAACATAAGCACATCATCATATGGTGATTCTCAAAGCAAAGGAAAACTATCCAAATATCAAGCAGCATTCTCCGCAAAAAGGATACGAACCGGAAGACGACCAGAGGGCTCCTTACCTGTTGATCTATGTCGGGGACATACTTGGTCCCCCTAATTACCTCTTCACGTTCCGCTATGCTAGTTCAGTTGTTCATCCTTTGCCTACCACTGCTACAGATATTCCTTCTCTGGAAAAGGAGCATCATAGTGCAATGATAAGTAATAGCTGACAGTGAAGCTATACCGAACGGTCGAGAATAAACCAAAAGTTGTCAATTGGAAGGAACGCCGGCAGGAGTAAAGAGTGACATTCAGCTGCATTCATCCAAGGGCAGGCATAAATTAAAGATACTACCAGTATAAAATGAAGAGACTCTTGAAAATTGAGGTTATCCAACACCCAAATTATAAGAAAAGCATGGCTTCAGGTTTGTTTTGTTCTATTTTTAGTTCCTCGGAATTCACTCAACAACCGAAAGCATTTCTTAAACGAACAATTGTGGACAAAATGTGCTGACATGAACTACGGAATGACCACCAAGCACACGCTTTTGGGCGGATATCCATTAGCATTAGCCACAAACTCTTCAGCCATCGGATTCATCTTTGATGAATCTCAACCAGCTTCTGAACATCACTATCCACAATAGTCGATCCAAACTTAGTCCCCTTTGCATATCCACGACATTTGATAGCCATCTGCCGGTACTTGACTTTACCTTTCGTCCTATTTCTCATCTGACCCACTTGACTCTCGCCATTGAAAGAAACATCCCTCGCAACTGACTCGATCATTTGTCAAAAAGTTAGAAACATGAACACAATCGCCGGTTTCAACGTAACATCATTTCTGGATTTCGGTTTGTCTTACTCCTTACGAGTCCGATGGCTTAGCACTCGTGTCCGAAATTTGGGTTGACGACCCAATGTTCATTCCAGCATTCTCAGGTACCGCCGTGATAAAAAAGGGCTGAGCTTCTCTTTTTTTGTTTTTTCTATCAAGATTCTCCGCAAAAAGTTTGCCTGGAAAATTCCTTCTTTCTCCTCTTTTCCCTATCAAAACTTATGCAGAGAGATATTTTTTTTTGGTAAGGAAATGCAGCGAGATATTTGAGCACACCCAGCTGGAAAATAGCACTAACATTCATTATGATTTACAGAAATAGTATATTGTGATTGGTTCTCAGTAACACCATTTGTTGTCCATCGATTCCGTGAAACTCAAATTGCATGTGAAACGTAGCTCTATATTAGATTATGATAATTACATATCATAAACCTAAATTTCTCCATCCCGAAGAGACAACATCGTAGCATCATCAACTTTTTAAAACGATTCGAACAAAAAAAAACAAACTTTTTTAAAACGAGCATTTCCCAACATAATTCACCACACTAAACACAGTGTGATAAAAATTTTTTGTGTCATGTTAATATGAAACAAGAGAAAACACCATCGAATGACGTCTAGAATTCCTTTCGTGGGATTGTGCCTAAATCCAAGGTTCTCTTGGGGAGTGTTTGCTTTGCTGGGTTTTTCGGTGATACGACACCTGCATTAATTTTGATTAGGAATTAATTTACTCCTCGCAGATTTTCGTTAGCGAGGATTTTAGCGATTATTTTGAGAGGAATTCGCAGGTCATGCTTTCATGGATTTAGATTTCCATCAATAAGAACTGCGACAATGAATTAGATGTAGAAAATCCTGTCTTCGAAGACGCCAAATAATTTTGGAGTCGACAGAATCTTTGTCAATGCTAGTTCTCATTTCGATTAGATTTTTCTCTGTCAACTTTAACGTAAGGAAAGGAATCAAGCGTAACGTGTAAAGAAACAATTAAATAGGAAATTTATTAGTGTCTAGTAAACCAGCCAAAATGGGTCGTAAAGCCATATCTGACCTATTTAAAAAATAAATCGGTTATATATGGGTTACTTCAAGAGTCTACCTTAAATGGATTTTAAAATTTTAAGCCTAAAATAAAAAAGAATAAAAGAATAATAAATAAATAAAAATTCGATTTTTTGAAAAATAAAAAATAAAAAATATTAAAAGGAGTGCATGGAGGAAAATCAAATAAGATTTTCTATGCCAAATGATAGAAAATATTTTTTTAGTTCATTTTCAGGTTTCAGCCAAATACTAGAGAATATTGTCATTTTCTTGGAAAGTGACTTCATGGAAAATATTTTCTAGAAATGTCATATTTTCCGTGAAATAAATAGAGGCTCAATTTTAAAAGAAAATTATAAAAATTTTCCGCTAGATTTGTATTGCATGAAAATATTTTAGCAATATATATTTTTTAAAAAATTATAAGAAACGAGATTTCCTAGATTCAGTAAAATATGGAAGTGTTTAATAATAGGAATCAAGTTGGGTATGGATTAAGTATAGGTCGGGTAGGGTATGGGTCGAGAAATTTACATTACAAATAAGTTGCTCAAAAACATGTTAATGGATGAATTTGGATCGGACCATATATTATCCAACTCGACCCCATCCACCCATTTGACAGATCTAATTGAATTTACCATAATCACATTATCTCGTCGTTGCTCTAGTATTCAAGTAATTGGTACATTAATCAAAAGCTTATCTTGAAATTTGGATACACCAAAAAAAATTTCTCTTTTAAATCTGACCAAGAGACAGGTCATTCATATTAATAATTAGCGAATTCGTAACGAATCGTTTTCATCGCTGAACTTTTAATGGATTAAAAGATGCGTGGTGCATTTTTTAATCTTAGTTAAAAGTAATTACAGGCGTTACTATTCTTACTTTAAGTAATAGGAATTCATTCTTCAAATGTGTAGTAATTTGCAAGATATGCTGTGGTAACTCACGTTCAAGATACGCGGGCCGCCAATTTACACCGCAGCTTTGTAATCCTACCCCACCTGCCGCACCCTACCCGATTACAGTGGCCCCCGGGAATTCCCATGTGAAATTGGGCCCGGCGAAAGGGCAAAGGGCAAGAATCGAAGTCAAAGTCACATCGATCACCCCCTTCTATCGTAATTGATTTTTGGGTTAATATCATCTAAAACTCCAAATTGACGTACATCTAACAAATTTAACTTAAATTATTTTTTTTATCATAAAAAATCTTAAACTGATGCATCTGTGATAAATTTACCCCAAATTAATTTTTTGATCATAAAAAATCATAAACTGATACACATGTGATAAATTTATCTTTCATTAATTTCCGTTAAATTGAATTAATATTACGAAAAATCTTCAAAATCCTGTGACAATTGAAAGGTAAAATCTCAACGCGGTATACCTATCAATTGTCCATATATCATTCAACCAAGTAAATTGATAATATATTTTTTAAAAAAATTAATAAGGGGTAAATTTACCATTAATACCCATATCGGCACCTCTTACTGTTTTATTGTTGTCAATCATTGGGAGTACGCAAGACTATTAAATCTCGTGTAAGGCTACCTCCCACTTGCGAATTTGACCAGTCTTGTCCGCGGTACTTATAGTTAGCTGTCGCGGCATACTGGGTATTAGGTGAGTTGAATATGCCACGTGGGATGGTATAACACTCCATTCAATAAATGCCGCGTGGCAAGGTGGGTCCCATTGTAAACCTTTACTCTCTCCTATCTGTCTCTCTCTCTTCTCCGTTACTTCTCTCCCTGCACATTATCTCCCCGCCGTTAACCTTTCCGTCTCACCCACTTTTCACCATCTTCTTCTTCTTCTGATACACATACCAAAAGCACACCACCCACCGCCATTATGGACCCACAATGCAGAAGCAAAGCTTCATTTTTGTTTCTTCTTTTATTTTTGGGGTCATAATCTCTGCATTGTGGCCGCGAGCGACGAGCGGCCATGGCTCCAGATCTGGCCAAACTTCCAGATCGAGCCGTCCCGTCCGACGTTGCTCGATGCCAACGACGACCACGGACATGGATGAGCGTCGTCCATGGCTGGCCGCGAGCGTCGTCCATGGTGGATGGGAAAGATGGATACCCAAGGGGGTCAATAGCATGCCCGAACGACGCCGACAACAGCCATGGATGAGCGTGGGCGTGCTCGTGAGCGGTCGTCAATGGTTGGCTGGTGAAACTGCAATTCAAGCGCGAGCGTCGTCCATGGTCTCGAAACGCAAAAAGAAATGGAAGAAAACAGTGAAAGAAGAAAGAGAGTAACAAAGGAGAGAGAAGATCTGAAAGTGGAGTAACGGGGGACTGCAAAATCTGACCGGTGGGCCCTATACGCCACGTGTCATCGGCCAAATGGTGTGTTGTATAATCTACGTGGAGTGTTCAACTCACCTAATATTTTCTTGCGGGGGGTGGGTCCTTTGTGGGTTCCATCTGTGACTTGAGTCCCGCTTGAAAGTCTGCGCCTCTCTCTCGAGAGTAACACCAGTTCCTTCTTCCCGTTGACTTTGACTTCCTCTTTCCTTCTTTCTTTCACTCTTTTTATCCTTTTTGTCGAATAAAAGAAATTGCCTTTCATTTACAAAAAGTACGGGCCCACACCACACTTCTAGATGGCGTATGTGATATTTTTCTCTTGATCCATGAATTAATAATTAGGATGTCACAAACCGAATCGAAAATCAAATTGAAATCGAAATCCAACCTAATCAAACCTAAAATTCATGCAGTTTCAGTTCATTTTGTTTCTTCTTCTGATTCTGACAGTTCATTATTACTCTTCTTTCACTCTCTATTCTTTTTCTCACTTTCGCTTTTCTGCTCTCTTCTCTCTCCTCCTCTATCTTCGCAAAACTCCATTTCCATCTCTCCTAGATTCAATCAGTTGGCTCAAAGGCCAATGTCTCATCCTTCTCCTTTCCGTCTTCGATCTCGTTTTGGGGGATCATCACTGAACGAGAAGGCCAACGTCTCCAAGGAGCTCAATGCCTAGCACAGAAAGGCTTCCCTTCTTTAAATAGTTCAATATTTGTATCCCGTCTTGGTACTGTCCATCTTCTTCCCGATGAGCAAAGGTATGAAATTTCAAGAACTGACAGATTTGAGAGGTTCTGGGTCTCGAGGATCGTCGTGCAAAAACCGATTATCTACCTTAAAATACCTAGCAATCATCTCTACATGGTGCGGCGGATCTTGAGCCGTCGAATACTGCGACGGAACTCAAGCCCTCCTGATCTCGGGCCTCGAGCTCCATGCCTTGGCGGAGCTTGAGGCCGTCCAGCATGGCCGAGATCTCAAAGGCCTCCAGAGTCGTCTGGTGAAGAATCGTCTTTGTCCTTGTACTCGGGGAAGCTCGTGACTGCAGTGAGGGACGATGGCGAGCTCGGCATGGCCATGTCGCCGATCTGGGTCAACGAGGGGAGGGTGCAAAGGGAAGAAGTGCAAAAAAGGAAAAAAAGAGGGAAATCGAAAACTGAACTGATATGAACCGATCCAAATTGCATTTTTGGTTCGGATCATGTCCGGTTCGTGTGCCTTTCCGTTCGGATCAAAGCACACCGCCAAACAATCCGGTTCGGTTCAGTTTTCCTAAAAATCCTAATCAAACCAAACCACTGGCACTCCTTAGTAATAGCAATTCCCTTAATTTAATTATGACCCTTAATGTCATCCGCTTTTCACCTTGAACTCCAAAGGGAAGAGTATTTCTGGGGAAGAATAATATCACTTTGGCAGTAGTTATTCCGTAATGAATGCATGAATGAATGAATGGATCTCAATAATTACGAAAGGAAAGAAGGCGCAGAATTTAAAGACATTGAGTTGTAATGTTGTTACGTACCAGTGGGAGAAAAGAAAGAAAAATAATGGATTATGACATAAATTTGTTTTTTTATATTTAAATAGGAAAAATTACACCAACGCGCAATGCCTTCCCTAAAGATTAAATTTGTTAAATGTGATCCCTAAATTATCGGTACATAATTAATTTAGTCCCTGAATTATATGAAAATATTCAATATTATTCCTGAACTTTAATTAATTGAAGGACAATATTGGATATTTTCGTGCTAAATTGAGCATATGTACAAAAAATTCAGGGATCGTGTTAAACAAATTAAAAATTTAGAGACGGCATGTTGAGCTTCTAATTAATTCTTCCCACTATGTAGCATATTGTCCCACGAAATACGTGCTCTTTTAAAAAAAAATTGAGCCTCTAATTAATTCTTCCCACTATGTAGAATCTTTAGGGCTCCTTCCTATCCTACGCAATATTGAAAGAACACCCAATGAGCTCTTTTCAATCACAAAACACAAGCAAGATTAATGTCATAAAAGCGATGAGATCCTAAATATTGCTCTCTGTGATTTCAATGATCCATCTACATTCCATAAAAGGCAAGGGATCGATAAGTTGAACCCTAAAGTCCGTACCACGTTCTACGACAACAGTACCAGACATAAAAGAGACCCATGAACGCACGCCACATACTCGGAACAATATAGTTCTCTATTATTACCCAAAGTCTAATGGAGAAAAATAAAACAATGATGAGGCTAATTCTCATCCAATTGAATTTATACTCATCTGTGAAATGATAAAGGACACAAACTCTTATCATTTCGCACACTTTTTTTCTTCAATTTAAGTCACAAGTGGAAGACTTGCTTGCCTCATTTCATTTGATAAGCATCTACATTGATAGGATTAAAAGTGTCTGTAGTATAGAAGAAGGGAAGGTTATAAGAGTATGTATAAGAGCTCTCTCTCTCTCTCTCCCCTGATCTATCCTCAGCAGTTGGAGATTAAAATCATCATAGTGATGAAATTAAGAAAAAAACAAAAAGAAAGAATAAAAATATATGAAGAGAGCGATGCTTTACTGGGTATGTTCGAAACCAGTGCAATCAAAGTAATTAACATTGATCTTTCGTTGTGTTATACCTTTTCTCATAGGGCGGCGCCACTCTAGTTTCAACCCTAACATTTATCTTTCCATTTTAGGGTTCAAAAGTTATCCATGATATTTCCCTTTTTAATCTTGCTATTTCACGTTTTCAAGTTTATAATAAGCATCCTCAATTATGCAGCATTATCGTTTGATTTTACAATGATTAAGTTTAGGAAAGTTTGAATTACGAACTAATAATTTATTGTGACAAAAGATCAACATGGTAACTACTTCATGTCATTCTAAAGCGCACAAGGCCACCAGCCATCTCATCCAATATAGGACAATATCTTTCTCCACCGTTTAACTTAATTAATACATCTATTTAATTCTTTATACAAGTGCAGTGCATTTAAGCTATCGAGGATGGTGATTATGCATGATCTTTCTCCCTTAACTTTAGTGTAGGATAGAGAAGGCCGATTTCATATAGTGTTGATAGTATTGTTTGATGAGGTTTATCGTAAATTACAATTCCTCCGCTCCAACCCCACACGTGGTAGCTGCAATGTTGCTTATCATTCAATCCTCGCAAAATTTTTTGAACTTTGATATTCTCGATAAATCAGCATCTTAAAATATGATATTGATTTTTAGAGATGCATTTTGCGAGTGTTATATTGCCATTATCAAAAAGAAGAAATTCGTCGAATCTAGTCTTGTGTTTCGATGGCTAACAGTACTTGCTCAAGTTACTTTTGATATTAGGTTCGGAAAATATTTTTAGATTTTTTTTTACTCGAATTGAAGCATGTTGTGACCTTCGAGAATGAATGTGTCAAACCCCAAGTCAAGGACAAAGCCGGTTCTTAAACAAAGACACAGAACAGAGCGCTTGGTTCAGGTGAACCAGACGTCCACTCCATGCAAGTTCGCGCACCAAATTTGTGGCGAATTACATATACCAGATCGTTGTTTACAGGACGATGTTTCAGCTAACGCCTGGGATGTGGTAGATTTTGAAGCTTTGATACCGAAATGGTCATCGTAAAGGTGGAAAATCAGTAGCAGTCTAAAGCTCCACCGTTTTAGGTAATGGCCTAGTTTAGCCTAGAATAGAGCATGTTGAATAATTTGTGCGAAATTATCCATTCTACTCGACTCAACCCAGCTAAAGTGACATGTGAAGAAGCGATGAGAAACTACATTAATTGACATACCATCCCTTCATTCACGGAAGAGAATCCATACAACCTCATAATTTCACAAAGTCTTGTACCGGTTGCTTACATACTAACCACCACCAATCAAGGACACTCCGTGCTTGCCACCTCCAAAACCATTACCCTGCAAATCAGCAAGTCTATCAAAACTATTTTCCTTAACAGGAGTGCACCATCTCACAGATCCCATCATCCACTAGAAAACAGTTTTGGAGAGAGAAGAAGCTGAGAGGTCAATCAAGTGACACTAAGTGACAATGCAGCTAGAAGAGATTACCATCCGGATTGAAGTAGAAGATCTGCTTAACCTTGCCATTCAGGAAAAGTTTCGATCCCTTTTTCTTGCGAAACAATGGATTGCTAAATGAATTTCGTTGGAATGAGTAAGGAAAGAACATACTCAACTCAAACATAAACATCACAAAACATACACTTGGTTGTGTTCCCCAAGTAGTTGTACCAAACTATCCAACAATGAGATTTCTCTACTAATTTGGCATAATCTGACTTACAAGCACTTCATTCATCAAACTTACAAATCAATTAGTAATTCATATCGACATATTGCCTATCTGACTATAACTCCTGATATTCTCATTGTCAGCAAATTGAATTGCTCATCTCCACGAACGGGCCATCAATGCAAAGCCTTTGCAAGATGAAGTACAACATATATTGAAACGACCTTCCCAAACTGATCATGAAAAAGGAAAAATGAAATGACAAGACAAAGGATGTCCCTCAACTATTAAACATCTCTCACAACATGGATACCCCTGTGAAACTGACAATGGAGGCAAGAGCCATTAAGCCCACAATCCATATTACTACAAAAAGCTTGTGCATTTCATATTACCACAAAATAGCAAACTCAATCAATTTCATGGTGCTACAATGACTAGACCTCCTAAATGATGCGACCACCCCAGTTTCATCGAACCAAACCCCTCAAATAACAAATGCAACATCCTCTCAAGTCTCAACCAAACAAAAGAAAGAGTTTACCTTGAGAGTTTGCACGAAAGAATCGGGAGATGGTTAAGCAGACATGGTGGGCCCGGGGAAGGTACTTGGGATGGACAGTTGGGCAAGCTAGTGCTGTACGGGCCCTCGAGAGCCTGGTCCCCAGCAACGGCTCGATGAGGTTGGAGGAAGAAGCTCATTGACGAAGGCAACCTCAGCCATATCGCCTTGAACTCAAACTTGGGGCGGCTCTCCATGCAACCCCTTGAACCCAGAATCTGCAATCAGCAAAAGAGTAATTTAGGACCCCAAAAAAAGTAAGAAACCTGATCGGTGGGGGTTAAGGGAAAGAGAGACTCTTTGTAGAACTCGGCTAAGCGCCGGATGTCGGAGGATTCTCGCAAGACGTGGAAAAGAGAAGCTAAAGTGGCCGTTTGGGACAGACACAGAGATCAGCCAGGTCCAGGAGACAACGACACTTCAAATTCGGAGTTCAAAGGCAAGGGAAATCTTTCTTTAGTGAGAAGTATCCTTCGCTTGGAAAACATGAACTTCATTCTTCACATTAATCCAGCGGCAGCCGGTAACCATTTTCAGGCCTATATGTCTTTTAATTATCTCTATCCTCACAGTGGTGGCTTCTTCCTATCTGCATTATTCGATAAAAGTTGAGCCACTAGCTAAACAAATTCAACCATTTCTTTAGTGAGGAGAAATGGTGATTGAGTGAGAAGGACAAACAAGACAGCTGTTCTGATGAAAGAAAATGCGCCCACGTTGATATTGCATGCAGAGAAATTCAATCTTCCAACCACCATCAAAACCTCAAGCAGAGATATATATGTATATAACACGAAGTAGGAAAATAGCTGACTGGATTCTAAATCTTCACTAGGGATAAACTTCATAGTTTGCCACTTATCCTGAAGCTTCTGCACATGACAAAAGAGAGGAATCTTCACAAGAGACAGCTCATAATTCTATCTGCTTCATACATGAATGCATATGAGCGTTTATAAACATTTATAAAAACACTTACCGATAAATAATAAGAAAAATAGAACAGCTCATCCACCATTTTAAAATGATAAGATTAACTTCCAGTAGCTGCAGATAAATTTGAAAGAAACACGAAATTGCTGGAGTTTTTTGGATCAAGTTGTAATAAGTTTTCAGCTGCAATTCTACCAAGTTCTGGACTCCTTTGGATCCTACAAGCGCCTAAGCGAGCTCCCCATATTGATATCATGGTCAAAATGGCTTTTTCTTTATGAAGTCATATGCCTGCTCTAACATCCCAGTCCGCCCCAGCAGGTTGACAATACATGTGTAATAATCTGGCCTAGGTTCAATCACATATGTTCTTCTCATTGACATGAAGACATCCATACTGAGCTCTATGTTTCGTGCTTGACTACAAGCTGCCAATAGACAACAAAGGTCACATTATTTGGTATTATCTCACTCCAATCTGACAGTATTTTCTTGAACACGGAAACAGCCATACCGGCAAGCCCTTGATGTGCATAACCACCAATCAATGAATTGCAAGTAATTAGATTTCTTTGTGGCATGTTATAGAAAACCCCTTCCGCATCCTCAATACATTCACATTTTCCATACATGTCAACCAGTGCAGTGCCTACAAAAATATTTCCCATCAGGCATGCCATAATAGCAAGTGCATGAACTGACCAACCAAGCTCAAGCTCTGCTAAGCCAGCACAGGCATGGAGCACATAGGAAACCAATAAATCTGTTGGCTGAGTCCCTTCATACCTAGCCATTAAGAAAACTATGCAAGCCTTTTATTGCTCATAATTCTGCACGGATGTAGATATTAGTGAGCACCAAAAAAAAGTCATTTGGCTTGCTAATATCAACAAACACCATCACAGAACAACCAATCTCCCGACATTTCTCCTAGAAATCAACCAATCCACTCACTGCCGAGATGTCCGCCACAAACCCACTCCTAAAAACATACCCCTGGCGCTAGTGACCAAGCTTTGAATTTGCTGTGTCCGAACAGGCATTGAGAAATGCGCACAATTTTATATAGTCAGGAACACTATCCACTTTCCTAAAGTTAATAAATGCGCTAATACCATCCTGGGGTATCCATCCAGCACAGCTTTAGAGATGTACGCATTAAAGGCTACTCTGTTCTTCTGGGGCATTTCATCGAACAACTTCCTTCCATCATCTTTTAGCCCACGTTTAACAGAACATATCAAAGGAACTGCAACCAACGAATACATCAACAATTCACCCACCTTAATGGCAATCTCATGAATCTGCTTCCCAGTAACGGGCATACAAAGACACCAGAGGCCTGAACGCTCAGGAGAAAGTGAAATCATTAGGCCGAATGCACTCCTTCAGCATGGCAATGAACGTAAGCAGAGATAAGCTAAAGTGGCCGTTTTGGACAGACCCAGAGATCAGTGAGGTCCGGGGGGCAACGGAACGAGTAGAGTTGAGCAGGAGGATGAGTTGAGCCGAGCCCGGAAGGTTCAGTTTGGAGTACATGTTGGTGAGGTGGTCGTCGACCAAAAAGTAGGATATGGGTGGCGAAAAGTCTTGATGATGTGAGCATGCGTGGCTCGGCCGAGGGGAGGAGCGAGCTGACGGCCGTGGAGAGCAGGGACTCGAGGGAATTGTCGGCGTGGACGGCCATATTTATCTTCTATGCATCCTCCTAGGATATCTGTGGGACTGAGATCAACCTGGTACCCTGCTCGGTGAAGGGACAGAGGAAAATACCCTTCCACCTTTCTTCGGGCAGGGAATGTTACCAGCTCGGAATCTCCTGCCTATAATTTTCTAGTTTGGATATTAAGGAGGCTTTTCTCCTCACTTTTTGTTTCTCGATTGTCTACCTGGAGAAATTATTACATTTTCCACAGATTATGTGGTTAAATCTATTTGAACCGTTGGTTATGTAAGCCCCATTGTCAGGCCACGATAATCACCGGTCCATATAGATTTGCTTTATATGACTTGTAGATCATATAAAACATTTTTTATTCATCTAAATGGATTGAGCATCAACCACATAGATGGGTCAAAATAGACAAATTTCTTGGCATTGTGAAGGGTCATTAGTTAAGGTTTACTCCCTGACTATCGGCTCTATGGAGGTTCCTAGGTTATTAAAAAAAAAAAAATTAGTTAAGGGAACATCCACATGTTGACTTTTTCATTGTATCATTATCCTTACAAATTAATGCTTGGCCACGTAAAATCTGATTCGGCTAAATTTTTATAGTGACGTAACCTATATGTTTCCTTATCACAAATGACACTTTCAAGACATCCTTATTAGGGGCTGTTGAAGTATAATTACAATTTAAGTAAATTGATCACCAGTAAAATCTACGTAAATAGAAAGGAATGATCAACAAACTAACTGCATTTTCTTGTAGGACATGCATTGTGCACACGAAGGAAAGTGATGAGACAAATAAATTAGATAAAGATAAACAATGTTTGAGAAATTGGTTTATTTTAAAATATAAATTTAACTTGATGTAAGATCTAAAAAATAAGAAATTCAGGAGCTATGTGGTAACTTGAATTTACATGTAGATAGTGATCTCTCTTTCTCTCTCTCTATCTCTCTCTCTATTTGATTTCCTAAATTAGCCTCTCTCTTTTTTTTTTAACCTGAGACCCGTCTATTTTATATACCTACTTTTTTTGGTGCATGCATTGAGGTGACTAGGATCACCTAGAGGAGGTGAATAGGTGATTTTAATAATTTTTTATCAATTTAAAGTGGAATTAATAGATCAAGGACAAAGTTTGAACAATGTATAATGGTTTGGCTTAGATCAAGTTTACGTCTACTCTCTCACGCTAACAGCCTATTAATTGGATTTCACTGTATGATCAATCAAGAGATTACAAATTTTGAATGATAACTCTTGTGAAAGATATGTCACTCTATCTCACTTAATCACTCTTATAATAAGTCTCTCAAGATCACAGATTTTGGCTCAAGAAAGACAAGTAACATTGATTAGAGTATGCTCAGACTTTAGAATTGATGATTCTGGATATTGTCTTTCTTGTTCTGCTCCTCAACAATTTGTCTCATTTTTTACTTTTTCACTTTCAAACTAACCGTTGGACATTCATAAGAGGATCATTTTTCAATTTTCATCTTTTACAGATTTATATAAAAAGGATTGAGTAATCGTTTGAGTGACAAAATCTGAATCTCATTGAATCTAGTTGCCCATACAACCAAAGCTTTGGTTCCATAAATAGAGCCTCTCCATTTAGAAAAAACTTGTCTTGGATTGATTGTTAATCAATTTAAGATATTATGCGATGTAAATATCCCTTGCAAAATAGCCTTTAACATCGAATCAATCAAGATTTTCGTTCTGTGAAATCCAATCCAGATTACTAGCCGTTGTGTTCGTTCTGAGTTTGTAACGAGATCTAGATAAAGTTTGGTTCTTGTCTTGCATTCATTACTTAAGTCAGGATGGGTTGTTATATAAAGTATGGACCTTTCAATTCCAACATAAAATATGAAGTTCTTCATCTGCCGTATATAAAGTCTGAACTTTGTCGGTATAGAATTTGAACTTTTCCTTCTGATGTCTGGACTTCTTGAAGTAAAAGTTTGCTATCTCCAGAATATAACTTCTTGGATTTAAAATACTACGAAGCATTTGTTAGATTTACAAAATTCTCATGGGGAGTTTTGTCAACTTCAAAATCTATTAGGAAGTTTTCTCAACATGCATAATTACCTAATTATATGCATGCACTTTATATATACACACTACTTTTAAATTAGAGATTTCCAATTTGATCTCTCATAAAAAAAGACAATTTGTCCATCATGGTAAGCGTAGGCTGCACTTTGATCTTAACTTAAAGTATGGAAATATGCAATTAAGGAGGAAAAAAATGGCTTGGAAAATGAAAATTTAAATTTAGACTTCCTTATCTGATATCATGTGAGATTTTGGAAAATTACTACCAATTGTTTAAAAGCTTAAATTATTAAATGAAGGCATGTTTATTACTTAAATATCCTACCACACGTCACTTGCGGTTCTCAACAATTCATCTTAATTTTCAAATTTGCAAACTCTACTCCCTTCAAACTCCATCGCTCGCAACCATTGCTTCCTGTTGACACAAAAAAAATACCCAAGTCCTTGAGGTTGGCTAAAACTAGAAGAGGCCGAGCAACACACGGCAGAATTAAAATTCGCTAGGTTTCAACACCTCTTGGTCGGCAACTAGGGGCGGTCGGTGAGATGACGAGTAGTTGCCAACAAGAGATATAAGGGAAACATTGATTATTGGGACTGAAGTGTCAGTAAACCAGCCTTGGTTTGGCCAAGGAAAGAACTAAAGCTGCAGTTACCCAAGCTATGAAGTTGACAATTTTGGTTGTAATCATGAATGTCAGCTCAACTAGAGAGCCAATGCAATCATCATATTGTGAAAGCATAGATCTCGGGAGTGGCTAATGCTCAAAAGCGTGGGCTGTGTAACGGTTAGGGAGTGGAGCAGCGAACTGCAGAGATAACTGTCAATGCTTGACGTGAAAGAGGGGAGAAGCCATGACTGTCAAGTAGTGGCTGTGCTTGGTAGCCATTTGTAAATAGTAGTGGGTGTGCTTGGTAGCCCTTTGTAAATACACATGGCTGAATTTTAGGAGTAACTTAGAATGTGTTTGTTGTCTTTGTAACGGTTGTCAACTGTGTGTAGTAGTACAAATATATGATTCATAATTTGTAGATAGACCGCCAATCATTATTCACTTTTATCTTCCAATTTACCTTTAAATTTCTTGTGCCTTTACATGGTTGATCATGATTGCCTCCAATATCAGTACTTTTAATTTTATAGTGAATTTAGTTAATGTCCAAGAATCAACGAAGGACCTCTCATACCCATCGTTGATTGGGTTTCGAAAAGTGCACACTTTTCGGCAAAATTCCATTATCTGTGAAATCATGTTTGCAAGAACTCAATTATTAATTGGTCTCTGATGGATCACACCTCTTATAATAATCAAAGAAGAAGATTACATAACCTATCATATGGGGAAAATTATTATTGACCGAGCTTCTTTACACTGACATTTCTTCTGGTCTTACAAATAGGATTTGAACCAATCAAGCTACAGTCCTCTTTTGTTTTCAAATTAGTGAATTGCACATGTCAACATTGCTTTCCCATGCCTATTTACAAAGAAACTAAGCGCATCTCTCTCCCAATTTACACTATTCATCTCAATTGAACTATTGCATTCACATTGCTCATGTCTCTCTTTCCTTCTATGGAAGTGTTGTATTTAGAATGTTCATCGTCCCACTCTTGATCGAATTGCCATAAACAGCAAAGTGGAGTCAATGGAGAAGATATATGTGACAATAGGCCACCATCGCCAAACAACGCCAGGACTAAGGACCTAGGGGATCTTCGGCAGCTCCATTTTCATGTCCAGTCTTCCTTACAAATTCAAGTTGTGTATTGTCCGTCTGTTTACTTTATCTTCCCTCAACAAGAATTTTGCTGTCTGAACTTTTCCAAATCAAGACACTATCGCTGATGTGTTCGTGGATTTAATTGTGAGCTCTCTCGACTTTCTTTTCTTTAAATTATGCAGTTGATTCTATGTTGGCTCCATTTCAACCCAGCATATTTTAAAGGGATTCTTTTTGTCAGTTCATGTCGCTCAGGCAATGAAAGAATTGAAGGTCCGTGTTTGCAGCTACACATGGCTTACAGAACTGAAGTCCTAATTGAGCTCTCATTTTGTACTAAATTGTTGGCTTTTAGGAACTGTTTATACTTATGGGCAAACTAACAAGGGAAAGACGCACCATGAGGATAGCGGAGGATTATCCTCTTTCAGTTTATGATTTGCTTGATTCCATACATGGTTTGATTTTGCAAAAAAAAGTGTCGAGATTGGGAATTTTCAAGAATAGGACTTCACCAGCACCATAATATTTTCATTGGCTAAAAACCCGATCACCACGATTGATCATATGTAATTTAGATAATTAAAAAAGTTTTAAACCTCATAAGGTCAACCATTTCAAGTGATCTAATTTAGAAAAAAAAATTAAGATTACATTTTTCTTTGTTTTTATTCAAACTTGACCAAATTTTGACTGGTATAATATTTCCATTCCACATTTCATTGAGTTAAAATTTTCACCTATGGAAAGCATATGACCTTGTTCAAAGAATGCTTTCAAAACAAACTCAGGATCACAATTGAACTGAACAAAATGCCATAATATTTTCTTGCTTAGAAATTTGATCACCATGATCGAGCCTAAGTAATTTAGAAGATGAAAAAGCCCTAAACTCAATCATTTCAAACAATATAACTGAAAAAATTCAAAAATTGATTTTATTTATGTTTTTACCCAAATTTGGTTAAATTTTGATCGTGCGTAAATTTTCCGTCCAACATTTGATTGACTTGATTCTTGCACCTACATAAAGCTCGCTACCCAATAGTTCAAAAAATGCAATTCAATTTTGAAAACAAGTGTTGGGATCGTAAATTTTCAAGAATCATAATAAACAGACATGATCGATATTTTCTTTGTTAGAAAAGCTCTACAACATCCTATTGCCTTTCGGAATCCTCCGAATTAATGGAGGTTGACTTAGAGCAATCGAAAACATGTAATAAAATTAAAATCAAACTAAAACTCCTTTAATCAGCAGATAGGAATATGAACATATTGAGTATTTTTTTATGGTGAGCATGGATCCTAAGAAAGTAAGAAAATACTTTGTATGCCCTACTGTTGGACCAAAAAAATTGGGGTTTAAAAAAGAAATGAGTGGACGGTTTCCATTATTTAAACCTCACACCTCAAGCATTTAAAATCATCTAACTGGGAAAATATTTCTAAAATAATACTTATAGTTGTTTACCCAAATTTGAACAAATTTTGATCAGGCATAACTTTTTCCGTCATCCTATTGACTCGATTTTTGTACATATGGAAAGTACATAACTCGATTGTTTAAAAAATGCGATTAACTTAAAAAAGTGTTGGGATAACGAATTTTTAGGAATTGGATCAAATAGACGACATTGATGTGTTTTTTCAAGAATTAGACCAAATATTGGTGGCATGGTTGTTAAGTTTGTGCTTACCGCCCTAAGTGGTACGATCGGTGCTATCGTAAGGCTTTTTATTTTTTTATTCTATTTTCTTATCTTCCCCTTATTCATTTTTCATCTTCCTAGACTCCTAAAAGCCAGGATCGTTTGGGCCTCGGCAATGGCTGGCCAAAATTGACAAGGTCCCATCTCTGTCGGTACAACTCCCCTAAATTCAACAGCTCCATTTTCAAGATGAAGTCCTCTATTTCTTTCCCACTCGCTCAAGAATGAAGCGCAAGCCTCGCATATCTGCACTAGTCTACGCAAGCTGTTTAGGTACCTATCAAGTCAAGTCTGCTGTTATGTCTCAGCGTACTGCAAATTTACGCCTTTCGAGCCCTATTGTTTATGCTATCCTCATAAGCAGTTTTGCATAAAACTTATGAAGAGTTCTCCGAAAAATTCATCCATGTTCATGACATTCAATATACAAATGCAAATTTACGCCTTTTGAGCCCTATTGTTTATGCTATCCCTCATAAGCAGTTTTACATAAAACTTATGAAGAGTTCTCCAAAAAATTCATCCATGTTCATGACATTCAATATACAAATTTGGTCAAACTTTGATAAAGCATAACTGTTCTATCAGACGTTCCATTGGCTCGACTTTTGCATCTATGGAAAGCCCATGACCTGATTATTTAAAGAATGTGGTCCGCCTTTCAAAACAAAATGTTGGGATCGCAAATTTTTAGGAAGTAGACCGAATAGACCATTATATATTCTTCATTTGAAATTTGATTGTCATGATTGACCCAAAATAAATTAGGGTCTAAAAAAGAAATGGATCCACGCTTTCCAATATCTAAACCTCACACCGTTAAGGATTTAAAATCATCTAAGTGGGAACATATTTTTAAAATAATACTTATACTTGTTTAATGCAAATTTGGCCAAATTTTGACCAAAGTATAACTTTTTTCTCCAATATCCGATTGACTCGATTTTTTCATCTACGGAAAGTACATGGCTCGATTGTTTCACAGATGCGATCGACTTAAAAAATGTGTTAGGATAACAAATTTTTAGGAATTGAACGTAACAGACCACATTGATGTGTTTTTTCAAGAATTACACCAAATATTAGTGACGTAATAGTCAAGTTTGTGCATGCCCCCTATGTGGCATGAGCGGCGTCGTCGTAGAACTAACTTTTATTTTATTTTATTTTTTTCCTTATCTTCCCCTTCTTCACAGCTCATCTTCTCGGACTTCTAAAAGGCGACACTCTCGGGACCTTAGCAATGGCCAACTAGGATGGTCCCATCTCCATCAATACAACTTCCCTAAATTCAACACCTCCACTTTCAAGATGAAGTCCTCTTTGGATCTTTCTTGGTGGAGGCCTCCGGATCATCAAGATGGTCCTAAGTAATGTTAGTTTTAGATGAATTAGATTCCAGCGAAGAATACCGTTTTTTTTTTTTACGATTCTCTTTGACCACTTGCTGTTAGATTACTTATGGAAGAAATTCGCTCTAGTTCTTCCCCACTTGCTAAAGAATGGAGCGAATGCGTCACATATTTGCACTTGTCTACGCAAGCTATTTCGATATCTATCAAGTCAAGTCTGCTGTTATGTCTCAACGTACTGCAAATTTGAGCCTTTCGAACCCTATTGTTTTCTTTATCCCTCATAAGCAGACTAGATGCATAAAACTTATGGAGGGTTCTTTCTCCTAAAATTCATCAATGTTCATGACATTCAACATACAAATTAGGTCAAACTTTGATAAGGCATAACTATTCTATCCAACATTATTTTGTATTTGCGGAAAGCCCATGACCTGACTATTTAAAGAATGTGTTCCACCTTTCAAAACAAAATGTTGGGACCACGAATTTTCAGGAAGTAGATAGAATAGGCCATGATATATTCTTCGTTTTAAATTTGATTGTCATGATCGACTCAAAAAAATTGGGGTCTAACAGAGAAATGGATTCACGCTCTCTATTATCTAAACCTCACACTATTAAGCATTTAAAATCATCTAAGTGGGAAAATATTTTTAAAATAATAGTTATACTTGTTTAATCCAAATTTGGCCAAATTTTGACCAAGCATAACACTTCTCTCCGACATGCCATTAACTTGATTTTTGTACTTATTGAAAGTAATTGTTTCTCAAATGCCACAGACTCACAAAAAAGTGTTAGTATAACGAATTTTTAGGAATTGGACCTAACGGACGGCATTGATGTGCTTTTTCAAGAATTACACCAAACATTGGTTCAGCGGTTGTCAAGTTTGTGCTTGTCGCTCTAAGTGGCTTAGTACCCTGTCGTAGAAGGAACTTTTTTTATTCTTTTTTTATCCTTATCTTCCCCTTCTTCACTATTCATCTTCTCGGATTTCTGAAAGGCTGGATCATCGGGGCCTCAGCAATGGCCAACTAGGATTGACAAGGTCCCATCTCCATCAATACAACATCCCTAAATTCAACACCTCTAAGTCCTCTTTGGATCTTCCTTGGTGGAGGGTTGACCTCCAAATCATCATTATGGTCCTGAATGTTAGTTTTAGATGAATCAGAATCTAGTCAAGAAGACAGTTTTTTTTTTTTTTTATGATTCTCATTGATCGCTTGCTATTAGATTACTTATGGAAGAAATTCCCTCTATTTCCTTCACACTTGCTAAATAATGAAGTGAAGCCTTGCATTTCTACACTAGTTCATGCAAGTGTTTGTCTACCATTACATCGCAATGTACTGCAAAATTGAGCCTTTTTGAGTCCCACTATTTGTGTTCTCCCTCCCGAGCAGACCGGATGCATAAAATTGATGAAGAGTTCTTTCTCCATGAAATTCATCCATTTTAGTATGTGTTCAGTGAGGAAGGAGAAAAGGATCACATTTTTAGTATGTGTTCAATGAGGAAGGAGAAAAGGATCACATTCAACGTACAAATTTGGTCAAACTTTAATCAGGCAAAACCTTTCCATCCAACGCTCAACTTTTGCATTTACGGAAGCTCATAACCTGATTGTTCAAAGAATGTGGTCTGCCTTTCAAAACAAAATGTTGGCACCGAGAATTTTCAGGAAGTAGATAGAATAGAACTCCATGATATATTCTTTGTTCAAAATTCGTTGTGATGATTAATTTAGATGATGAGAAAGCTATAAACTTCATAAGGTCAAGAGTTTCAAATCATGTGACCGGATTTTATGTATGTTTTAAATCAAATTTGGCTACACTTTGACATGATATAACTTTTTCTTCCGATATCTGATTTGGCTCAATTTTTCACACCTACAAAAGCTTGCGACTCAATTATTCCAAAATTCGATTCGATTGGAAAAGAAAGTGTCGAAATCGCAAAATTTCAGCAATCATAACGAATAGACATCCACCATATTTTCTTCCTTAAAAAAACTCTACAGCGTCACAATGCGTATTTGAGTACTCAAAACTAATAAAGGCTAACTCGAAGCACATCAGAAACACGAAATGAAATTGAAATCAAACTAAAAATCCTCTGACCAACATGATAGAACAAATAAGCTGAAAAACACGGTTATAATGATTAGAACTAATATGTGAAAAACTTAAAATGAACACGGTTATACTGATTAGTCCTGCAAATGTCAAAAATAATAACGCACGAAATGCTTGTGAACGAAAAAGTAAAGAAATCTGCCTGCCGAGATTGAAAGCCGTATGATGCATGAGAAATGATTTTTGCCATGCAATGGTTATCGTGCATCGAGTGGAAGCAGTGAAGCTTTATTGAAGAGCAGATATGGAGTGGTACTCTTAAGTAGTTAGTGTCGCTCCGTTTAGTTGCTTCATATAACTGTGTGAGTTGAATTGATTCAATAAGTAAAAGAGCACATGTGTATTCAGATTCAAATTATGAAGAATCAATAAGTTATAAGTCATCTTATTTACTGTGAAATGAGATAAATAATGCCGAATTTTGCATAGTGTAAGAACACCGGATAGAATCTAAATCTACACTATATCTCTTAAACAAGTCAGAATTGGACACGAAGCCATTTTCCTTCTGAATTATTTTGTTTGTGCAATGGGGGCGAATTTCGGTGAAGTCTTGTGTTGGGACGTGAGAAGGTCAAAAGGTTAGATGAACTCAAATTCATTGCTTTTCTTAAAAATCCGAAAATGGTCATCGGTTGAAGCCCATCGGAATGGAACGTGATTTCAGGCCGACAGGTGCTTGGGCCCGCCATGACAGCCTTGTTTTTCTGGACATTCGTAGTAAATCCAAGACCTCATTTGTTTAGATGAGAAAAGATTGGATGGCTCGCGAATGATTTTGAATGTCCCTTTATCAGCGGAAGGAGCTTTGTACATACGACCACGATATTATCTTCAAATTTAATTTTCTAACAACAAACAGGAGAAGTACTAATGGTTGCTGCAGGATGTCGCTAAAGCCACAAATTTCGTGTGCCAGTTTACAACTTTATTTCATGGGCTTGAAAGTTACAGTTCCTCGATCACGTGATCAATCGTGGAACGGAACTGATTGGTATGTCCCCCCAGGGTGGTCATGAAAATTGAATTGGGCTTAGCCCATCTACCGACTAATGAGACTGGGCCTCAGCAGGACCCTTCCAGCATCCATGCACCCTTATTTGAATAAGCGAACTAATTTTACAATTATAAACTTTGTATTTAAAGGTTTTGGTTACAGTTCAAGTGAATGGGCAACTGATTGGAGATAGAGGACCTGCTATTATTATGAACTTAAAGGAAGAATGCACCACAGCTACTGGGTTTTGGAGAGATGATGATTGCGATTTCTAATCAATCAACGGAATAGAGAAGAAGAAGAAGAAGAAGCTGGTACAGAAATTTAACGATTATATTATGCTCCATAATTTTTGTAGTCTGTTGTATTTGCTTGATTAGGCATGACATCAATGCATGTGTTTGCCTGATTTGACATAAAACGTGTGACAAAAACTGTATGTAAGGCAAAAGACTTGAAGTTGAAAGTACTTGATAATGTGAATTGTAGCTTTACTTCTAATCCTCCCCCACCTGAAAGATGTCTTCCAACTTGTAATGATTTCAATTAGCAAGCCTACATTAGAGTTAATTAGATCCTACAAATACTGTTAAAAAAACAGAAAAGTTGAGATTGCTGACCCTAGTGTATAACGAAACATCCTAGTAAATGACGTTACACTTGAATTGATTGATGAATTACCTTTAATTTGTACGATGTTGTAGTGCTAAATAATCATGTCAACATAAAGTCCACGTTTAATTGCGCCGTCTATCACGTTTTCAGAGAAGGGGTCACTTAACTACGTAAGTCGGAGATGCACGCGACGTAGCGCTTGTAGAATGTACCATGCGAGTCCAAGCAAGCTGCTGAAAACAACTCATTTAAGTTGAGGCATTTGATCAGGCAATGCAGGATCGATTTCTGTGAACAAGTGCTCTTTATTATCACAAGGAAGAGATTGTATAGAATTAGGAGGAAGCTTTCAAGAAGATACCGATTGCGATAGCCATGTTCATATAAACATTGAGTGGTAAGTTGATTATACGATGGAATCTTTGAACAAATGTAAGCATTCAAAAGGCCAGGGGAAAATCAAAGATCTGACCTCAACGGTGTGAAGGAACTTTTTTTTTTTTTTTGGTAAGTGGTGTGAAGGAACTTTGCTGCATCAAAGAATGAAGTTTTTTTTTATGGCTTTTTGGTTAATAGCAAAGTGGGGAGAAAGAATGAAAACTATAAACGCACGCTCAAATCGTGGGGTTGGGGAAACCATAATAGAAATGTTTCAAGCATAATTGGAAACGTGGGGTTGCACATGAGTGTAGTTTTAACGGGAAAGATTGGACCAAATTATCTTTTGTGGAGTAGGAAAAGAATCATCAAGTATACACTGATCATTTGTATTGGAACAATAGAAGTTAAAAGACATTGCTCATTTCTTCCTTAAATAACAGTATAGATGGAAATAGCAATTTATCAAGGTTAATATGGAGATCACAAAAATGAAACAAAGCTCACTTCTCCCTTGAATAGCAGCATAGATATGCGATGTTACGGTTTTTTAATGCCCTTGAAAATTTAAAAATAAAAATAAAAGAAATCGCATATCAAGAGTTGATGGTCGTTAAGCATCCAAAGCTGCTCATCTCACTCCGATGTTATGGACTTTTCATATTGGACGGAGAGGAAGCCAGGCGACCTGGCAAGGCGAAACGAGACCCATTTGACTCAGCTCTCTTTGTGACAAAACTTTTTCCACCAATGAAAAATCATGTGTATGTATCATACACTATCAATGGTCCGTCCATTGGACAGTAATGATATGGGGTAGTACATTATTGATTATTGTATCTTAAAAGTTTCCATAAAAGTCCGCTATAGTTTTTGGGGTGTACTTTATTTCTGATTTTGGAATGGTTGTTACACCTATAAGTCTATTAAAATCATCTCAACCATGCATTAGCTACAACTCTCACACTATTTACCTTCTCATATCTTTGACAGAGGACCGCCTCTGCACCGGCCAGATTTTGGAGCAACCTTGTTGTATGGGTTTGATGAAGGCGGCAATACCGAATTTGCATGGTAGATGGAGGAGGAGCGAGTTCATTGGTGGGACTACCATCCACCGATAGAGGCGCAGGAGGAGGACTGCATCTGCCCCTGTCGTGAGGGTTCAGCGGAGGCAATAGACAATGCCATAACGTGGATTCTGTGCTTAGTCTTATTATGTCAACTTCTCACTACAATCCACTGTAGATTGATTCCAGTTGTTGGGTACATCACTCGAAGGTCAACTCTCTCCCTTAACTGTTCTGTTCGAGCGTATCTCGAGGGTGAGAATAGGCTTTCATTGCATAGGATAGTTGTGGCTCATCCCCCTTAAATAATGGAATTTCTCCAACGGTGTGTTTTTATCTTTAAAACAAGTAATGGTGTGTTATCAAGAGCGTGCGTGCGTGCTTATTTTGGCAGCTTGTGTCCTGAAATTGATGAAATTCCTCGTTCTCATTCTTCTTCGTAAGCTTCAAGGGGACTCGTTGAGGGGGGAGGAAATATACTCGAGTGGATTATATGCGAGGGATGAGATTATTTGGTTTTTGGGGGTGAGTACATGCATTTGGTTGGGCATCTGCGATTGTTCTTTCGACTAGAGATGGCCACGGGCCGATTTTGACCCGGAATCGGACCGAAACCGGCCCGGTCAAACCAGGGCCCAACCCGTTGACCGGGCCCACAGTTCGGAACAGGAATCGGCCCGTGCCCTACGGGTCCGATTCCACCCAAAAAAAAAAAGCTACAACTGTGTAGCAAACCGGCGAGGGCTCGACCTCACTGGCAATGAGCGAGGCCGGCGAGGTCAAGCCTCGCCAGATCTGGTGAGGGTTCAACCTTGCCGGCGTTAGGCGAGGCCGGCGTTAGGCGAGGCCCTAGCTGGGGCCGGCAGAGAAAGAAAAACAAAAGAAAAGGAAAAACAAAAAAAGGGAAAATTATGAACCGGTTCATTCTTGGCCACGAACTGGAACCGGTCGGTTCCGAACCGTGGCCATCTCTACTTTCGACCATGTGCCATCGACCCACCCTTTATGGGAGACTTTGAAATGTTTTGTGCTGGCCTCAAAAGGTCGAGCACCTGCTGGAAAAAAGACTTTATGGAAGCATCCAAATCAGTGCCATGAGGATTTACCTATTTACCTGATAGGATGTATGAAGCAGAAGAAGTCTCCATTTGGCCTTCCACGGGAGAATCGTGCATTGTGTGCCACCATTCTTTTTGGACAGAGGGTTATTCTAGTTGAAAGATCAGACACCTTAAAGAGAAGAGTATTACTCATTCTGCTACCTTCAGTGTCACAGGAATCGCTAGGTTGGGCTTTTCCTGGATAAGTAGATTTGAGTAGATTTGGCACCCTCTAAATCAACGGCCAAGTACACTAAATTGCCTCCCAAAACGAAAGAACACAATTCCAAACATATGGTGGAAATAGACGAGGGTAAATGCTGCAAAATATGATCTGTTTTGAAATGCAGATATATAGCGAAGTATAGCTTCAATAATCTCACATGCTCTTAAAGTCACCTTTCCGACCAATAGCCAATCTCAATAGTTGTCCAGGTCGATAAACTATCTCAGAGAGAGAGAGAGAGAGAGAGAGAGAGAGAGAGAGCTGCGACAACTGCTGTATCACTGTTGTAGTGGGAAAAAAGTATGGCATGTGAGGATTGCGTCACCCTTCAACCAACCTAGCAACTAAAATTGGTACAAAGAATAGCCATCATGAATTTCACATTATAATCTCAATGCACCAGATATTGCCTTAAACATTTACAGATTGAAAGGGGGTCACTGCCTCCTCTACATGAAAAAGGCCAAAAAGAGATACAAATGTACAATCACTTTTCATTAGGAAATTAAACTATATAAAGTTTCTGATGCTGTATCCAACTTTGCATAATAAACACGTTCTCATTCAGTTTAGGTTGAAGTATATTGGATCAGATGGAAAATAATGCTCCACGTGCAACTGCAATCCAAAATCAGCCATTGACCATGGAAGCAGGGGACTCAGGAAACAGAGACAAGACCCAATTAATTCAAATTCTCTCCATTTTTTTGTGGATAAATGCTTGAGGACTATGCAAAAGCTAAAATGCTTCTTTCCTAAGTTATTAAATTCCCATACTCAATGGACTGGAAAGAATTTATGGAGGAATAGCAACACCGCCACATGTCCAGAGATACGAGATTATTAACAGTCATACCACAGCCTTACACTCATACAATCCCGTTGTTGCCTAAGCCAGTGCACCGATATGAGCTAATGAGGCAATATTTACTTGCCTTCATCTGAGTCTGAGTGCCCTTGAGGTAAGACAACTCTCAAGTCATTGTGCAAGTAAAAATCGCTGTGGCCCATTGCTGCAATTGATTTTCCCAGCTGGAGCAGTTGATGGATCAGAGTTGCACCTACGTACAGACCTCAATTTCTTGGAAAACGGGCAAGAGAACCAGAGATGAAGGGCATGATGAAGAGAGCTTCTAACACCGGGGACCTGATTGACCTTTGATGACCTAGTAGGTACAGCATTTGTATTTGATGGGGAGCTCTCGTCATCAGTCTTTGCAGGCTCATCGTTCATGGCGAGTTCTCTCAAGTGATTTGGAAGATCATCGATAGAGCCAGAGCCTTTTCCCTTGACCTCTTTATCTGGCTTTGCTGCCATTTTCACATATTCAGTGTTATCCAATTGCAAATAATTATTGCCGGGATGTGTAATAGCAGATGGTTTAATCTCAACTTTTGCACTGGCGTCTCTTAGACTTCCATTTTCCACCTTAGGATTTGATCCAGAATATGCCAACATGATTTTTTGATGCAGGAAGGTCTAATGGGTAAACCAGGGAAAACAAGCAAAATTAGAGGTTCAGGCGTTAAAAGAGCAGGAACTGAATCTCTGCTCAACTAATAATAAACTCAGGCAAGCAAACATTAAAAAAGTGGGTTCAAAGCACACGCCAACTTAATACAGGAGTTCCTTGTTGAAAATCATAGGAATTCTCCTATGACACGTGAGGATCTATATTCTTCTTCTTGTCCAGTCCTCTCATCCTATGTACACATAAGTAGGCTGGTTTCAATTCAACTTCACCCGTCATCCAATCCACATATGTGTGTGTGTGTGTGTGTGTGTGTGTGTGTGTGTGTACTTGGCTTCACTAATACAGTTATCATTCAAAATGTCTAATTCTGAATGGAGCAAGCAAATGTCAATGATATGCAGAATCATAAGGAACCAGAATTTGACCAAGGATGTCAAGTTACTGTACTAACACATCAAAGACCCCTCCCAGTAGTTTTTTCAGCTCAGCAGAAACACTGGCATACAAACTGAAATCCCTCATACTTGTACCTGCTGGCATGTCACTCGAGTCATAGTTACAGAAGAATGTGTGGATCGGTGTCTTCTCTGGGTTGCTAAGAGCCTGCCAAAAAGTACTTCTTGTCAGTATATGAAGCAACATCACTAATCGCCTTATCTTGAATAATTTACTTGTTTGCTCACGTCTTTCCAGACCTCAATGATCGAAACAATCATCTGTATGTACGAGCCTGTATTTTTAATCCTAAAAAAATGTTTCAGTCTGGTTTTTTAGCAGCCTTTCTCATAAATTTATTCAGAACTTCAATGATAAGAATATAATCAGTTCAGGGTTTTGACAAACATCAGAAGAATGATCAGGTCTTAAAAACGAACCAATAACTTGATTAGAGTAATTTGGTAATTTATATCTTACAACCAAGGAAATGAGCTCATATCCTATAAATGAAGAAACAAGCTCAAGAAAATAATCAAGCTCTAGAGAAGCCAAATCTTGCTGCTTTCATGAGTCCACTATAAAAAGACCAACATAACCCACTATAAATGTGTGTCTCTTCCAGCTAAAACCGCCTGCGTTAACTTAAATTGGGGTGATTTGAGTTTATTTGCACGGAAGTTTCTTTTGTGTAGGCTTTAATCTTCAGAGCTTATTCCAAGCAACAGTCATTCCCCAGATAGCTTTCCAATACCAGTGAATAAAAAATCATGTGCTAGTGGAAGGTGACCTTGCATTTAGCAAGAGAAGTTCAAAAGCTTCACTTGCTTGATTTACCAACTTCACTTCAGGCGCATAGTATTTGGCTCTTTTGTTTTTCGTTATTGATCTTTTTCCATCATGCCGTTGGACATTTCACACTCTCATAAATCCCTAATATACCTCGGCTAGATCCGATGTATGGCTATAGATAGAAAGATAAGCAAGAAAATGTTCCTGACTTGATTGGCAACTGATATAGACTTTTGTTTGGCCAAATTAATGTAGACTTGATTACCAATCGACTATTCTAGGGTTGAAGGTGAATGCCAAGAAATCACCAGTTGTATTCGGCCTTTCGTGGGTGGCAGGCAGCTCTTTTCTTCTCGTAAACTTTTGACACTCTTGCTCCTCTTTAGTTTTGCTCCCTCATAAACGTCAGCTGCCAAGTTATCTGAGAGATCTATAGAGAAGTAGTACAGTAAGTAGTTATCTCTGTCTACACTGGTGACTGCAAATGGAAGTTTCTGCACTTTGGGGGAGAAATCACCCCCAGTGACATTAAGAACAGCGAGAAAACCCTCAATTCTCTGCATATGAAAGTGATAGTCAACAATCAGATTATCGGTTGATAGTGATTAAGCTAAGCACAAGTCACAAGCTGACTTTACGTCATACACACAGGATACAAAATCAAAGGACTTAGAACGATAACCTGGTTGACTTTACAGGATAAGAGCTGACCTGACAAGAGGGACTCCTCAAATGAACCCACTAATTATCTTCTAACTGAAAACTGAATAAATTTACAACATTGAGAGTTATAGAGTAAATCCAGACCACAATGCTTTCCACCACCAGTGGTTCTCTCCTCTAGGGTGGCGGAATAAAATTCTTTGGTTATTGAATGATCTTTGTGCAAAGGTTTAGGATTTTGAAAGTCCATCTCCTCGTCAGAAGATAAAATATTGGTTAAAGCTCCATCAAGCAACCTTTCCATGTCCTGTGAGGCTATATAGTCATCATCAAACTTCTTTGGAATGCTTTTGCATACACTTGTAGATCTCATCCTATCAAAGGGTGGCCCCAGAGGAGACAGAGATAATGGAGGTGAGACTGCCTTTCCCCTGAGTATGTCTGTGGCAACTGACGAGGACCTTACCCAAGTTATTCCTCTCATATAATTCATTCCAGGAGGAACTGTAGAAGTTTTACATTGCATTGCCATTTTCTCAAGCAAAGGGCCATCAGTCAGAGGAATGGAACTATATCTGCAGTCATCTCCAAGTGGATTCTTCCACTTTGAAAGACAGTCTGCAGACCAGACAGTGAAGTCAGAATCACCAAAATTGCAAATAAGAGCTTTTTAAGGTTCTTGTATTGAGGAGACGCCATTTCGAGAACTACCACTTACAGAAATGCTAACTACATTTGACAGATAGTCCGGTGGTCCCAATTCAAAACCCACAACCCTAACAACAGGTGCTTGAGTAATTTGCCTACTTTTAGTGTTCAAGCATCGATGTTAATTGGTGGCGTTGATTCTCAAACTTTGCTCCTCCCACTTATTGTGTTTATGCTCGCACACATCATTTGGATTCCCTGAAATCTTTAAGTTAGATTTCCTTTGCAGTTCTGCAGAAGAAAAGGAAGCCGGAGCCATATTCACACATATCCAGTTCCCAAGCTTCCCACCAGGCACTGCAATCATGTCATAATTGTGTGCACCGGCAACAAAAGATGTAGCCCGCATAGATGTGCTTGCTAATGCCATCACTTCATTGCTAGAAGAATGTCGGGGCAATCCCATTTATAATTCATGTGCGCACTTGCCCCAGACTCTTCTACAATTCCTTTAGCTCGGATTCATCCTCTTTTACACTGCTCCATTCTTGCCAAGAAGTGTTTCCACATGGAAAGAGTAATGACAATTTCATGTCCTCAAAAAGCCTACAGCCCCTACACTGTCATGTTGGACATCCCTGTGGTTGCCATCATGTGGGATTCTCATTCAATATTGACGGTTGTACGTCTGAGCAGAAATTTGAACCAAGGCACTATGACTTCTCATGTCCTTTATGGATCTTGGACAAGACTAATTGGTCAGTTTAAGCTGAAACCAGAAACTGAAGAGAGGACTACACTCCATCACCTTACAGGGACGAAAGTTTATGCAGAGAGATGTGCGACCTGGTAATGTAGTTCCAAAAAGGAAAAGAAAGAATCAAATTGAAACTGTTTTGAATTTGAAAGAATTTAGCAAATCATGTTAAATGATCATGCGGAATCTTAACATTCTTTTTCAGGATTTCACAGGTCCTAATCAATTATGGCATGTTTTATTTTATCATGATGCTATTGAGAGGAAACACAGAGATGGAATAAGAGTAGCAGACAAGCTCAGTCAAGCTGGGGCAAGGCTGAGGAACCTGCAGAGATGATATTATAGTTTTGGAAATTGTAAATGATACAAGAAAGAAAGTAAAAGTAGCATGTGACAGAGCCAAAATGTGTAATAGTAATGAATACAGATTAATTCATATGTGGGCAAGAGTTGCAAAAACCAAATGCAGGCAAAAAAACTAAAGCTCAAGAATAGTCTAAAATGGAGATATGATTGGGAAAAAAGGAAGGAAGGCACGAGAGAATGACGGGATCATGCACCAGCAATCGCTCAACAGTCAGCTCGTCATCATCAACAGTAACACCCTCCATCTTTTGGGCTTAGGCTCGACATCGATCCCGATATTCATTTCGGGCTGGACTCATCTCTATTCTCTCGTCAGCTCGAATATGGCCATTTCATCTGCCATGCCATCACATGACTTCATGTGGGGAGAAAAGGAAAACCCAATCCTCCACCCTTGCTATATTTATTCATTGCGCACTGTCATTCTAGATGACCGTGATCACTTTAGAATTACTTTTAACATTTTTACTTAATCAAGCAAATTTGCATTATAAAATTTTTTGAAATTTGGATGATATTTTAAAATTTGAAGCGAAATTGTATAGCCAATGAGATCATCTGATTTGTTATCATAAAATCAAAAATAAAAAATAAAAATTTGTGCTCACATAACATAATCTGAGGGAGTGAAGAATAACACCCCTATCCTAGTCACTATTTGACCGGTGGACCCGAGAAGTGGAGTTATATGCCCACACACCCACCCCCACAACCATTTTGCCCTTTAGAGGCTTTAGTTAGGCTATGGCTAGGCGAGCCCAGCGAGACGCCAATCTTTCAAGGTCTAGTCAGTATTTACCTTCACGAAGTATATGGTATTAAAGTCTCATGAACCAAATAAGATGCAAGACAAAAACCAAGATTGTGGCTCTAATTATTTGCAGTTGATGATGTGGAGAATTGAACTTGTGTTGTGTACCTCATTTATGTACTGTTATTTCTTCTCTCTTAACTGATATATTGATTTCATGTGGCTCTACATTTCTATTCAACAATAATTTAAAGTTAATCCTAGTACGCAATTGCACTATACCATCCTAAGATTTAAAATCCTGATCCAAATTAAGCATAGTTTCAGTTACAGTTTCGACTATCTCTCATAGATTCACAAATTGCGACCAGAAAATGTTTGAAAAGTCGAGTTGCATTAGGAAATGGATTCAAAAGAAGTCTAGATGAGAAAGACTAGAATGCTTGACAGTGTATAGTCTCTTCAGTAATAACTCCTTGCAAGTTCCACCCCATGTTTCTTTCGTGGTGTGGGGATAGATGATTGAGGAATAATCAACACATGCGTGCAGGGCATTAATAGGATTAAGCTCATATAGTTTGCATTGGACTCATTGGACCAGTACATGAAGGTTCTGAGCTTAATTATAGTTTTCTGAACAAAACCTGCAAGAGCAAGAAATTCGAGTGAGCCCATGGTCGCTGAAATTAGCGTGTGTATTGCACATGGAATACCAAAACTTGGAAAGAACAATAATGCATATTTTGCTCAAAATTTCGGCCATTATAAGGAAGGATTTAACAAGCGTGTTAGCTAAATATATGACAGGAAAGGGTAAAGAGCATTTGACTTAATGGAAGAAGAATTGGGCCCTAGATGGACGTATGCCGTCAAAAGGCAAGATGTTGACTTCCGTTTTTTTATCTCCAAATCTCAACCAAATTTACAACTCCAAACTTAGGCACACAGAAACACACGAAACAAGGACGGGAAACTGACCACAGCGGCCTCTAACCGCAGGCATCGCTCCGGTGAGGGGAATGGCGTCTACGGCAAAGGGACGTGTACGTGTGGCCACCTCGGACGATGCGCGAACCGTGGCATGAAAACACAAGAAACACACAAAGGGAGTCATGGAATGTCGATTCAAATGTCCCGGCCTTCATTTGGGCATTTTATCAAACATGTTGTAGGCGATTCAGAAACACTATGAATCGTCACAGCCAGATTCGACGGTCTAAGCCATGTTGTTTCATTGAGACATTTTAGCGAACAGCTAGCATGCGTAGATGAATACAAATTCCAGACCCACTTTGAAAGCGTTTCTCAGTCCAAACATGGTGTCTTAAATCTCTAAACCATGGTAAATCACCATGGACTTGTTTCGGTTTCGCACGATTTGCTCAAAAAGTCACTAATTCGGTTAGGTTCTTTCAAGCCAGACAAGCAGGACAAAACAGAGCATAAAGTGGAGGAGTTACCTGGTTCGGTTGGTGCGTGGGGTCGCCGGACTCGAGATCGACGGAGCTTGGGAACATCGTCAGCATTCCTTACTCCCGACGGCAAACAGCTCTGAATGCTTTCTTTTGTTCAACTGCGAAGAGACGCGATGGCCGTCGATTTAGGAACCGAAGCTCCTTCCGGCCAGTTCAGAAAAGCTCAGGTAAAATCCTCCAAGATTGGTCGATTTTTTGGAGAAAATTTCGTGGGTTTCTTACTCCACTCATGAGGATTTTTCTCTCCACGGTTCCTGTCACTCTTCTTTTCAACTTCCGTTACCAAACAGAGAGACACCATACGCACACACTTTAGCTCTAGTTGATAACTGACGAGAGGAGCCCTCCCTCCACTTTATGACTTTCATTGCTCTCCATCAGTAGGAACACTAGCTTCTTTAACACTCCTCGAAGCGCGCCCTACGCGTCCCCCCCGCCCCCGCGCCCCCCCCCCCCCCCCCCCCCCCCCCACAACAATTTTTTTAACTGTTCAGACCGAAGCTCCACCGGAAACCTGCGAAAACGGAGGGCACTCCCGAAACTTCAGACCGTCGCCACACTGGGATTACCCATCAATGCCCCTCGACGAACCGGAGCCCAAGAATAGCGCCGGGCAAAGGGAACCCAATTTTTGGGGAGTGTTTCTTTAGCGAGGGCGGAAGAGAAAACAGAGATACCACCACCCAAAAAGTCCCCCCTGCTCTCCCCGACCAGCCCAGTTCCTCCTCCCCTTTTTCTCTTTTTCACGGCCACCTCCCTCCTTTGTCCTCGGCTCAAGGACGATTGTCCCCGGATTCCCAGCCGTCATTCTTTTTTGTCTCTTCTCGAGTTTGTCCTTTCTGTCGTTGTCCCCTCTGCTTCTTGTCGCTTCTGCAAGGTCGTGAGCGAACATGCGGGAGAGTGAGATGAAAAGAAGACTGAATTGGGGCTGGGCTGAAGAAGGGAAAAAAGTTAAGTTGGGCTAAGAATATGTGCATGGCCCAGAAAAGATAAGGATAGGGAAGAGGAAGAGGAAAGCTTTGGGCTTAATTTGGTAGAGAAAGAGGAGGGGCTCGGCTCGGTCGGGCCGGGTCGAACCGGCCCGATCCTCAACTTGCCTATTTCACCTTATTATCCCCTTTTTGCGCTATATTGGTCCATTTGCATTTTAAGTACCGATTTATCGGATTGGCAAACAAACTCATGTGTCAACAATATGGATTTTTTTTTTGTTCTGTAATCATATATTGATTTAAGACCATTTTGACAGGTTTGTATAGTTATATGTAAAGAAACAGATCAGTGAGCGACTGTTGAATGGAGGTTGAAGGAAGGAGGATTTTGATAACAAGAAGGTGATGAAATTGATGAATTATTTTAGTTGAGCTTCAAATAAAGACAAATGCCATAATATTTTCCGTTTATTTCGCAAAAATTAAATAATTTAAAAAATATTTCTCTAAGAATGATTCATTGTATAGCTTGACATAATCGGTCAATAAAAAATGTTTTCTTCATTGATAATAATTTATATCTAAATATTTTCGTTGATAATGGTAATGCTTTTCAATCATTCATTTTTTAAAGTGACACAGGCGACTATTTTTTAGAAAATATTTCCTAAATCATTCATTTTTCGCGAAATAAATGCACAATGGAAGCCGGTTTTGTTATTGAGATGAATTACAATCAAGGGACAAATTTCTTGTTCAATGTCTATGACATATATGAATACGTTGCACAGAGATTTCCATATAAAATATATGGAAGCCGGTTTTGTCATTCTTGGGAAATATATATGGTCTATTTTGCTTATTGAAGAAGATAAACAACACTTGCAAGTGCTTGGTGCTTTCTTAGACATTACGTTCATCTGGTAATCTGGAAATTCAATTGTTTTATAGTTTCATTTTATTAGACTTTGAATCTTTTGCCACTAAATGCTCTATATTTACGCATAATTTGTTCTTATTTGAAGTGGATTAGAGAACAAGCATTGCACACTTATTACCATTTTGAAATCTCGTCGAGAAAAATAGTTAAAGCACCTGAAAAGCACATGGTTTTATAAAATTAATTTTAAAGTTAAATTTGGAAGCGTAGCATCGTGGTTGGCCTTTTTATATTTCCTATTTTATATCTATCTCAGAGGAAAAAACAAAAAAGGCCAGGCCACAAGTAACCTTTTCAATCTCCCCTTCCTTTTCTGTTCCACCTTCAAATTTCCCAAATCGTAAAAGTATCACCATTCACTCATTTACTTTCCACATGCCTTTCGATGCTCATGATTCCTCCACTTCAAACACGGCCTTAACGTTCTGTTCATTTGACTCCATATATATCGTGTGAATCGAACAGTAACTCATGGAATTCGTGCAATTTTTTTTGGTAAGGTTTATTTTTTTGGTAAGGTAATTCGTGCAATTTGATATTCCTAATATGTCAAGTTTTTACTTCCCTCAATAAGCAAATATAGATGCCATCATTGCTTTAGCCTCATATTTTATAGAGACAATATGTTGATTGAGATGAGATGTGTATAGTTGGAATATTTTTCTACTAATTTCTGCTATATCCATTATATAATAATTGATCAATGCACCCTATTGTAATACAGTAAATTTAAGACTTTGACTCCATGATTTTCACTCAACGCAAATACTGTTTGATGACCAACCAAAAATATACGTTAGAAAGCAAGTTATAAGATGATAAATAAAACAAAAGAATGAAAAATCGAGAGAGCAAACATATATTGAAGCTGCCGAGACGATCCCCGCCAGCAGGCCCAATCTTTGTAGACATAGGAAAAGCATATAAGGAGGAACTAGTTTCTCTTAAGGGTTTAAGTTCTGGCAAAAATTGTTTAATGGTCCAGTGCACTCACGCAATTGGCCAAACCAAGTAACAGTATCAACTTTGGTGAAACTATATAGTGCGGCCGGTTCCCAATACCGTAGGTGGATTGGCAAATCTCGTTATCGTCTTCCGTATACTTCCAACAACCACAAAATTGTCGGATAGATGAGGTGTTATGACATGATGCACATCTATACAATTGCCGGTGCTAAGGTGTTCTCTACGGAGAGGTCCCTCGAGGACAATCTGCTGAATGCCAGATTAAATTGCCCTACGAGATTAAATCGCACCAAATCAATGATGGTAGAAAAACAAAAGGTTGAAGGTATTCATAATTATTTCGCTCAAAATAAATCGGACAAGGGCAAATTCGATCATGAAAAATTATACAATTCTGATTACTTCGATCAGAGGCGAAGGGATTTAGGACAGACATCGGTCAGGAACAAGCAAGAAGGAAGGAGAAAAAACACAAAAACAACATTCCATTCTCCGTCTTTCCAACTTCAACATCGACCCAAGCTATTTCATAATCCCCTACCGGTGTAATCCATCAACATCATATAATCACACAGGAAAAATAACATGGCGATCGAGTTTTGTGAAGATCGACTAAAACCTGAGCTCACCTTCTTAAAAAGCATATGGCTCATCAATTTCTCATAAAGTTGCACCTAATTGTCACAAAACAAGACTCCGAGGACACATGTTTGCAGCATCACAATGACTTGGAATACATAGCATGTCCTAAAGCTACCTTATAAGCACATAAATCAGACGTGACATCAATTGTGTCTTCGATTTGTAGAGCATAGACTTGAGAGCAGACATTTTTCAAGCAGTGTTGCTTCAAATGCTCTGTTGCCTCGGCTGATCCTCGCACCAAAACCTCCAAAAAGCACGAACCATAAGGTTTTTTTTTTTTTTGGTAAAGAACCATAAGTTTATATTCAACAAATCATATAGTTTATTTTGCAATGCAATTATGCTTAGCTGCAACAGTACATCAACAGGATAACTAGCGTTTGACCCACAAAATAAGTACTATAATCTTGTGAGTAACGAATGAGTGGCGAATGAGTTAAGCATCACCAGGTGAAACCTCACTTTGGACGGAAAACAATAACAAAACTACTCCTTGTTTCAGCAGGCATGATATGAACCTACACGAACTCTAAGATGCTATCGGATGCTGAACCATGCCTGCCTTTGAAGCATAATAACATAGTTTGACACTGATGCAAAGACCCAACAGTCACTGGTCATGCTTCAAAATATTTAAAGCAAAAATAACCTTATAAGCTTTAAGGGGGGCCACATGGGCGAGTATTGATTTAATTGGTCCGCTATCCGCACGACCCTCGAAGTCCATGTATATCATTGAGCATTTGACTTGCACCAGATATTAGAAATCACAACGCATGTAGAAGGCTGGTTCATCGAACAATTAAACAACTAAATCAGGATTAAACTCACAAATGGAACCTAATCACAGCACAAAGTACAAATAAGCATAATTTGTTCCCATATCTTCACAAGGTTCATGTTTTTGCAAACAAATTCAGAAATAAATTAAGACAAGAAGAAACTTGCACGAGCGCTGGGAAAGGGGGTGATTAGAAAGGGCTCGAAATTCCATAAATTCGTATTAAAATAAGGAAAAACAAAAATAATTACTCAATGGGAGAGAAGCATTAAAGGCTTCCAAAAAAAGAAGAAAATAATAAATGAAACAATAAAACAAAGTGGTGCTTCCCTACAATTCAAGCTTAGATAGGAGTTTATTTCCCGTCCATATTATGAATCTCCATGATGAAAGTACTCTTTTCAGGAGGCAATGTGAGATATGTCTGTGCTACAGTTGTGAAATAAAACTATGCATGCCACACATCATAGTTGGGAAAAATATCTTGTAGCCACATCTACTAGTATCAGAGTCCAAGTTACCAATAAGTCTAGACCTGGCCCCCCTAAACCCTTGTACGCTCACTGGAGAGCAAGACCTCTATGTTATCTAGTTTTTGGGGAGTATGAATCACACCCTAACAATATCTTAATTCAAATAATCACGTCGCATAAGTCTCTTTTGATTAGCACTTCCCGCAATGACGGAAAATTTTACGCAAGTTAATAAGATGTCACTACATAAGTTACAACGAATACTCGGCAACTCAATTAATAGTTCTACGTGTATCCCTAATATCGTTGTTGACAAGTACATCAGATTCTACGCTATAAATGATATATATTGTTACTCTCCAACCTGAAGTGGTATTATTGCCGGCTATCCTAAAGAGGTCTTAACAAGAGAGGCAAGCCTCGGAAGGTCTGGGAGAGAGCAAAATCCATGGAGAGTGGCAATAGCTTGGTGAAAATAATAGGAGAACTCGGAGATAATTAGGGTTAAGACAATCTTGTACTCCACTATGGTCAAGTTTCGATTGATGCAAGTTCTCCCTCCACGGCCAAATGGCAAAAACCCGATGATGTATTTGCACTTGCCTAGAGTGTGTCCTCCTTGAACCGGTTCGGCTTGAATTGGCTCACGTTGTTCCCCCACAAAGTGGGATAATAATTCACCAGCGCCATGCCAATCCACATAATCGTTCTCTCAGGGATCACTACGTCGCATACTTTATTGTCCTCTAGCGCTTGTCTTTGCACCTTCATTCCCGAACTATACAGTCACAAAACTTTGTTTATCACCCATCCCATCCGCAATTAACCACAAGTCAAAATAACATTAATAATCAAAAAGATGTAATTAGGTAGAGATGCTAAATAATCCAATTAGATCAACAATGTTTTTTTTTTTTATAACCCAGGGAACCCCCGCACGGCGGACAGCTGGAGAGTAAACCCTGGGGGCGACACGTGCTAGCCACCACACACGTGCCACCGGTTAAGTCACCCTACGGCGCTCGGGATTCGAACACTCAACCTTTTGTGAGAGGAAGAGTGTGCGTTCCAGCAGCGCCACCCAGGCGAGTGGTATTAGATCGACAATGTTGTTACTTATATTATAGAAAAAAAAGATATTTATTTGTAAGGAAAAAATTAAACGCACTTGCCGACGACTCGGTCTTGGTTGCTTGCTGGCAAATGGAGCACGACTTCATACTCCACTTTAGATAGCCATTGGGGTAAACATCTTTGCCAAAGCAGTTTAATAAAAATCAAGCACTCTTGGTTTATTAGAAATGGACTCAAGCATTGAAGACCTTAGACTACCAGTGATTGTTGAATCGCAGGAAAGCCGGCAATAGGGAGCTCCAGAGATCACTATTTGGTTGAGGCGATGAACTTGATTTCTTCCATTCATTTGATTATAAGCAGTGGAAGGCAACATAATGATATAAACTAACGGGATTGTCAGCATCCTCGACTTTATTCGACAAAACCATTTCAGTCAATCACGCCAATGCTTTGAATCTCTCTCAAATTAGCTTCTTTCAGTTGCATATGCAGAAAGAAAGATAATAGGCCATAGCATCAAGCCACACGGAATCAAATTTTGGACTTGTCCAGAAGGTGAAGAAATATAAAACCCTTCAGTCAAATTTTGGACTCTTGACCTTGAATTAAATATATTTCGCACCTAATTTTTTTTAAGGACGCCGGGAATGGTCATGTCGGCAAAAAATTGATGGAATACTCGACGTCCACATTTCATCATACATAAATCGCCATAGTTTATAAACACTTGAGGCAGAGGAAGGGCGAATATGTTTTAATCAATTTTAAATAGCATTTTCTCGTCTTAATGGGCCGCAGATTTCATTTATTTGGCACATTACAATTATAAATAAGAAAATCGAAAATCAATTTCATCCTCCTCCTTTGTAAGTTTTCTTATACCTTAAATCTGTTGCGACATGATAATGCGTACAGCCGCAGCTTTAAACGACAAACGAGCTAAACATAAAGCGAGCCCAATTGCCCATTTTGCTTGAGGATTGGGTTCATCAACTATATGTAGCTCATTTTTTCAGGTTTCCTGGCCTTTGGGTGCGTTTGGTTCGACTTTTGAAAAAAGCCTTTGGGGTAATGCATAGGCCTGAGCCTAAAAGAGTTTAGTGAAATGAAGACTGTTTGGTAAATTGTAATTGAAAAATGGCTTGAGAAGCAGCTTCAGGGAAATATTATTTGGTAAACATATATTTAGAAAGTTCTTTAATGTAACCAATTTAAGCTTTTTATTTTAATTTGTTTAAAATTGACATGATAAGAAATAGGTCTCTTATTCATTCAGCAACAAAACAATTAGACGCGTCTTTGCTGCAACATGATAGCACCAAATGACATCTTGTTCATTCTGGAGATTGATTGCAGGGTGAGTACCACATGAACACATTCGTGATGGCTATAAAAATGAGCTGCTGCGCATGTTCAAAGCCTAAGCATGCAAGAAAATTAAAGAGCTCGAACTCTTGAAGAGCTACGGACTCCTTTTGTGAACCTCAGATTGCTGACAAAAGTACAATCACAACCTCTCAATTCACAAGCCGTATTGATATACATGTCACGGATATTCCAAAGAACTTACAAGAGAAGACAACACCTAGTAACCGCTGGGTACAATGGTGTCGCGACCCTTCTTTTTCCGTCATGGGAAAAAGGAACGAGTTTAGGTGATATTGCCCAAAAAGGTGGACCGATGGCCCATCGATCTAGACGCGAACTCTCCCCAAGTTCATACCCCGCGCAACGTTGGATTTCGTTTTGAATTCTCGATAACTTAAGTACTTCTAGGAGTTGCCACTAGCCTATTGGGGTCGGCTAGAAACCAATCAAGACGCGGGAGTGTCGCCTTGATTCCTACGCAACTAGAGGTCCTAGGGCCGAGGACTTGTTTACACTAACATTTCTATTAGCGCTCTTTTGGTATCTAACTTGAGAGTGCATTATCTAAGTGGTCATGCGATCTTGATCACCAATTATAACCCTATGATATCAAAGCCGCTAAGTGTCCTTGCAAATGTTTTTGTGGGATTATTTTCTTCAATGTCTAGATTAATACTAACCTAATTTAGGAAAGAAATTAACACTCAAATTATTAAAAAAAAAGAACAGAGCAGTAAGTAAACATCCAAGAAATTGAAATGACTTGAAAATAAACGCGGAAGGAGAAAACCCAATACAAGTCGGGCAAATAATATTACATGGCCTCGTTATCATGCCCTGGGACAGGACCCCCATGAGCAAAATGAGAATTCAAATATGCATGAAGTTACTCTAGCTACACAAAACTATTCTAAGTAATTTTAGTCTATGCAAAATGGATTTTTTTTGTCTTAAAAATGGTAATAAAATACCAAAATAGCATTAAATTAGGCAAATGACTTTATAAAATTAGGAAAATCTCATAAATGTCATTTTTTGCATAATTTGATGCTATCCAACATTTTTCATTTTTTTTGAAATTTTTTGATTTTTTATTCGTTTTTTTTTAAAAAAAAATATTCCCTAAATTGGCCTATGCTCGATTTACGCGAACATCAAACAACTCAGAATATGAATATTGTGAGAACCGGGCTCAAATCAACCGTTTCAAGATCGAAGCTTGGTTTGGGCATTTGTCGAGCATTTGGGGTGCATTAAATTGCCCCAAATGGCTTCCTCGAGCCATATTCATGGCCTTAAATCTCACTTCGTGTGTAATATCAAATGGAACCAAAGTATCAAGGTTATATTATCACATGCAAAGAACAAGATTAGCTAGAAATCACAACCTAAAATGCACAAGAACCGAGTTGGAATCGGCCTCCAATATGTGGGTTCGGGCTGCTTTTGCAAATCTGGGTTTAAACCCAGGTCAAGCAAACCTGTTGCATGCCCAGGTTTAAGCCCCGACACTCATCGCGTGCAAGATCTACGGGAAATATCACTTCATCCAAAAGAATATACGTAACATCTACTTTTAAATGAAACAAACATCATGGAGAATGATCAAGTAAACACGTCGAAACAACCCCCCCAAGAAGCATACACGCATGGTTCATAGTGACTAGCCATGAATCAATGTGGGTTAGCTTGGCTTTTTACTCAAGTTGCAAGCCATTTCACGGTTCACACGGGGCTTCAAAGACCAAAACAAGTGGATCTCAGCATAATTTGTACACCCATATAACGTTCATCAAGCTCATGAAAGTAGAAAACACATGCAAAGGGGAGTAGCAAGTCAAACATATAGGGCTCATGAAGGGACTCCAACACTAAAAAAAAATTCCAGCCTCGGAAATCAGTTCTCTGGGCTGGTTTTCTCTTAATTTTTCATGACTAAAACATGTTCAAAATTGAAGAAAAATACATGTAGGATACTCACCTTGCTTCCTAGTTTCTCTTTGAAGTATCCCTTGGCCGAGGGAACCAAAAACTTGTCTTCGAAGGGCGCGGGGAACTAGGCTTCTTCAAACTGGAAAATGAGATCTGCAAAGAAAGAACTGACAACGAAGGTTTTTGTTGGTCTCTAAAACCAGAATCAACGACCTCTTTTTCTGACTAATTTGACACCAAACCAAACTAGATGTATTCTAGTTTAATTTCCAAGTCACGAGTATCCTCATATATTCCTCATGTCTCTCAAAAACTCCCATTTTCCCTCACTAGTAACCATCTGACTTCAACACCTAGAAAATTTCTGGGTTTCTCTCTTGACCCGAGAATGGGCTGCTTTTCGAGGGGATTTTGGATGGCTTCCCAACATCCATTTGGAACGTGTAACCTATGGTTGGAAAGCTCTTTGAATGTAGTTCCACTCTCTAGTTGAAGGTTTTGGCTATTTTTGGCTCGAAATTCACGAAAATCTCACTTTTCTCTTCACAAGCCAGTATGAAACTTTTTTGGGTTATTCTTCTATTTGAGCTGCGTCTGAGGGTGGGTTTTTGGAACGACCGTGAACTCCCCTCTTCTCGTCTCATCCCTTTCTTTTTATCCCCCAAAAGAACGTGCTTCAGATATCCTATCCACCAAATCCAACCAGATTTTTAGCCCGTGATTACCCACTTACCAGGCCTGCAAACTGAGTCTCTTCACCAACTCTTTGACCCCAAAATCATCACATTTTGCAGCTGTTGAGTGAGCAGGTTTGACTGAGATTATCACGTGCCTTTAGCAGCTTATCCTTGGCAAACTTTTGTCCATTTGCACTCCTAATGATGGTCTCACACCTCGGCCAGAGTTCACGCTGATCGGCTGGCTGAGTAGGATATGGTAGGGCCACAAAGTTGGCTACTCAGCAGCCTTGAATTGAGACCAAGTCATGGACCGATTTTTGGAAGCTGATTTAAGTGCCTTAATCCATTAATTTGGTCGGAATTTTTGATCAGTTTGAAATTTGAAGTTTATTAGTTTAAGATGATAATCAAAATCTGCAATTTTTCAAACCCAATTTTGCAAGAAAGTCCCTCAAAATTAGCCATTTTTTTGCTCAAGAATGCCCGATTTGAGCCAATTTAGTCCTTTTGGCTTGATCTGATCAATTATACCTTGCCCGTTTTCAATTTCAAGCTTGGTTAGGGGTTAAAATGATGATTTAAGGGCTTGGGGGCAAATTTTACAAATTTTGCGATTTGGTCCCCCAACTTTTGAAAATTGCATTTTGGCCCCAACTTGCTGGTTCATTTGCAATTTGATCCCTCAGGTCTCGGCTAGCTACACTCGAATCCTTGGCCCTTGCTCTTCTGTTTTTTTTTTTGTTTTTTTAGAAGAATAATTCCAAAATATTTTTGTGGAAAAACAAGTTCCAATTTTTCGAAAATGATCTTTGGGCAAAAAAATTTAGGTGTCAACAAATGGAAATGAACATACAAAGCCCACGATTAATCCTGGGAAAAATCATAAAGTGTGGAGCAACAGACTTTGATTTACTGCACATGAAGTAAGAATGACATGATAAGTGAATTCAGCATCTCATGGTATTCTATTAGCACTGGCAACTTCTATTGATTCAAGTTCCTCCACATCTTCAGTCATGGAAGGCCGCTCGTTATGAATCCTTTGGAGGCATTTTAAAGCAAGCTGTGCTATTTGGAATGCAGAATCTATACATGTAAGGTATATGGACAGTATAAATTTGGTTCCCATTTTCCTGCAGGTTGCAACATCATGAGCGACCAGCTTCTTCTAAAATAACTAGTGTTTCTTTTTCGGTTTCTCAAGGATTGGAGCATCTGCAGAAAATGAAAAGTTATGGAGGCAATACAAATGTAGGTTCCATGCCAAAGGATTTAAGTATGCAAAAGGAAAACACACCTCGTGTTTCACAGAGGGGATTATAGTGAATCTTACACCAGAAACTCAACCAAAACTCTGCATCAATTGAAAGTAAGGTTAACAAAAGAAAAAACTTAAAAAAAATATGAAGTTTCAAAAGGCCAGTTGCACATTGGAAAAAAAGCAACAATGGATCAATTGCAAATGTTTACATCTAGGTTCTACATCAATCAAAATATATATTGAACCATACCCAAGTAGCTGTTCTAAGCAAGCAAAAGAACAAATATTTAATTTCTCAAACGAACAACAAGCAAAGCATCACAAAGGCGGGTCTATGCGTATATGTATGCGAGCAACACTCTTTTTTCCAAGACAAACAAGAAGTAAAACATACCCATGCAGACTTCTAACGAACCAAACCCGAGAACTTCACATTCGTCACATTGCACCTACTGATGATTTGACCTAACAAAACAACTATGAAAAAGAAGACAAGTCAAGCAATACCCTAGGCAGAGGCAACTTATAAATCCCATTGCCCAACAATGATCAGGCAGAGGAACTCCATTCGTCTGCTGTTTATCCATCTCCACTTTGCTCGTCTATCTTCTTAGAACGTAAGCCAAGTGGATTATGCAATAATCAGGTATGATCAAAACATTGCGTATGTTCAAGTATGAGTTGTCAAATTTGAAACCAATTGAGAGGCCACCATGAAGAAAAAACAAATATGTTAAGGAACTTGTTTCTATGAAGCGAAGTTGTACACTTTAGTCATTTTCTTTTCTTGACCGTGGATATAAGCATCATCTAGAGGCTTTTGCCCTCCTTCAGGCTCTCAAACATCAACCAAATAAGCATTGAACATCAATATCTTACCGAAACAAATAACTTCATCATTCTTCAAAATCCTACATTCCAACAGCTGCTCGCTGCCATCATACAGCATTACCTGTCATATTTCCGACCATCAATCACAGCATTAACTAATCTACTCAAAACAAGCTCAATCACGGAGAGTATTACAACCAAAAGCACAAAACAGAACAATCCACGATGATAGACAAAATGAAATCCCAAGCAGTATCGAGCGTTTGCCATTTAGTTCGATCGAGCAAGCTAAATTTGGGGAAAAAAGGGTAGCAAATCGATTGCCGCTGTAGTTTTGACATAGATTAGCCAATCAAACCGAATCATGTCGGAGTCCGACCAAAGGCGACTAAACTGCCGATCGGATTCAGATGTACATCAGTGGCAGAAGAGATCAGTAGTGAAAGCGAAGGTACCTTGCCGGTGGAGGTGCGGAGAGAGAGGAAGCCGTCGCGATAGACCTTACGCTTTAGCTTCTGCTTCGGGTGCTTAGTGAAGGTGACATTCCATTACTTCGGAGCTTCCATAATCGTTGCGTTTGGGATGAAGATCTTTAGGGATTTCTTCGGAGCCCAAGTGAGGGCTTCGAGGTCGCTAGACTCCAGGCACGGAGATGCTGGGTCACGCGACGTCAGCGAGCCTCCCGAGAACAGATCTGGAGTGACGGTGCGATTGTCAACCAGGCAATCGGCAACCAAGCGACCAGAGGCGACCAGGTGAGAGAGAGGCAACAGATTCGTCTACGCCGGCGCCGTCCACGGCTACTTCACCAAGCTCCGCGCCCTCTGGGCCAACCTCGAGTCCTCCATCCCGCCCCGCGACTTCCGCACCGCCCTCGTCATCTTCCTAGGAGACTAATACGACCACAGCCCCGACACCCGTTGCCTCATCAACTTCTTCCTCTCCCTCCCCTCCGCCTGCCGCCCCCAGACCCGGGTGCTCCTCGCTGGCAACCAAGACTTTGCATTCGCCGCCTTCGTCGGCACCGTCCCTGGAAGCGTCGGGGCGTTCAGGGATGGGTGGAAGGGGTACGAGCCGTGCGAGGAGAGCGAGGGCAATAGAAGATGCACTTGCAGGGGAGGAGGTGGGCTAGGAAGATGAAGGGTTCTTATGTTAAAAGGGGGCAAATGTGGAATTATGAACAGCAAGTGAGGGTAAGATTAGAAATTCAAAAGATTCATTAATTCCGGTCTTCTACATGCCGAGAAAGCTAGAAAGCCAAGGCAGATGGTAGAGAGCCTTGAGATAAAAGGCCTTTAAAAGGATGCTAGCATTTGGGAAATAGGCTCCCAAAAATAAATACCAAACAAATTAGCATTTATCTAAGAGTCTTTAGAAGTCCAAAGGGCTTTGCAAAGTTATTTCCAAACGCAGCCTTAATATAGTAACTATTTTCTTTTTTCTTTAATTTTTCAATGTTTGACTCGCCACCACTCCCATCTAGTAACACATGCATATCATGCAATTTTAAGCCCAAAAACGAAATTCTTCAAGAATGCATGGAATCCATTCTGGAGTAGAAATTCTGCTCCAGAATGCATTTCGAAACATAAATGCATTTATTAAACATCGTGAAGCAATTTTTGCATTATGAAATAAATATGTGTTTGTTAAAAATACTTGATTTTAGAATGTATTCTTGATTCTAGAATGCATTTTTTTATTCCAGAATGAGTTTTGGGCAAGAAAAAGAGAAGCTACTTTTTGTAGCTTCTCTCTTCCAGAATGCATTCTCCTTATTTTCTCTCTTTTTCTCACTAATTTTTTTTAGAAAATGCATAAAAATTGAAAAATTCCAGAAAAATTCGTAAAAATTTTCAGAAAATAAAAAAAGTCAGATTTCGAGAAAATAGGAAATTTGGTGAATTGTTTTCAAAAAATATAAAAAATAAAAAATTTTAAAACTTCACATAATGGCTTCGAATACCTTTGGGTATTCACTTTGAATGAAATTTAATCTTTTTGAGGTGCTCAAAAAAATTAAAAATTTCAAAACTTCACAAAATGGTTTAGAATATCTTTGGATGCCCACTTTGAGTGAACTTTAATTTTTTTGAGGTGCCCAAAAAAATCAAAAAATAAAAAATTTCAAAACTTCACAAAATGACTTAGAATACCTTTGGGCACCCACTTTGAGTGAAATTTTTTTTAGGTACCCAAATAAATAAAAAAATAAAAATAGATTTTTGTTTCATAAATCAATTTTTGGAGCATAATTAGTCATGTTTTATCAAACAGATATCTCCTTCAAAAATCAATTTCTGGCAAGAATTCCAGAAATTAATTTCTGGCAAGAATTTGATTTCTGGAGCAAAATGATTACCATTCGCGCCCTTACATGCGAGAAAGCTAGAAAGCCAAAGCAGATAAATCCACCAGCACTAAGTGGGAGGACAAGAGTACCCAGAAGTAAATTACTATTAGTGCATGGAAACTTCATCTTCATTGAGAGACTTACACTTGGGTGTGTTTGTGAATTTTAGGACAGGGACCCATATGAGGCACGGGCAGAAGACTTGTCCTACTCATAATTTCTATGAAAGACTTGATGCGTCACAAATTACTTTTGACAGCACAAATTGAGAGTTTCCACTCCTTAGACACCTTTCCAGTTGGCTGCTGCTCAGCATATATACCAACAAACTGGCCAGTCATTGCCGTTGCAGCGTCCCCATATTTTGTCTTGGTGAATGGTCCCGAAAAAGCCAACGGGAAAGGAAGCAGCTATACCATCTATATTCGTTCCAATAATCAGCATATCATCAACATATAAGTAGATTATAACTCCATACTCTTTGGTAAATTTTGAGTAAATGCACTTTTCAGCATTGTTAGGATTAAATTCATATGATAAAACCATCGAATCAAATTCTCCATGTCATTATTTCAGTGCCTGCTTTAAACCATAAAGTGATTTGTTTAACTTACAAACCTTATTCTTATTTTTAGGTAGAACAAAACCTTCAGGTTGTTCCATATACACCTCATCTTCTAGTTTACCATTTAGAAAAGATGTTTTAACATCCATTTGATGCACATGCAATTCATAAATTGATACCAAAGCTAATAGAACTCTAATGGATGTTATTCAAGCAACCGGTGCATATGTATCAAAGTAGTCAATTCCCTTTTTTTTTGCTTATAATCCTTTGCTACTAACCTATCCCCTCATTTTCCCCTTTTACTACTTGAATTTTGCCTCGGAGAAAGCAAATGGAATGCAAGTAGTACAAGGGGGGAAATGAGGGGAAAGTGTCACTTCTTCAAGTGCTTTTTCATGGTCGAAACCTTCAGTGGAAACAAGAATAGAACAATTTCAACATGCAATTTTGTAAGTAAGAATTTATGATTCATGGTATCGCTTTTGCCGATAGTTTTACATAAATGCTGCAAAGGTAATAGCACCAGTTGTGAAAATGTCACCAGAAAGCTAATCAAAGGGGACATCCTAGCTGGAAAAGCAAAACACAGATCCCTGAAACAAAGTAGACTGAAACAAATCATAAAATGAATATTTGCAAATTCAAAAAATGTAACCAAGTTTATGGTTCTCTGTGCTAGATATATCCTCATGGTAAAACTTTTTTTTCTTTTTTGGCTAAATCATGTAAAGCAGTCAAAATAGCTAACCTGTCATGCAATTTTCAGGTTTTGTTTCTCATCGATCCTTGAGATCTAAGCGAGAGAAAAGACAATACAATCTGATACAAGAAAATAATTATAACAGTGGTGTATAATACAGTACAACAAATCGTACATCAATCTGTAGTTCCTTGCATCAAGGGAGCAATCGACCCATGTGAAAGGCAGAGAGATCTTCGGAACGTGGAATTCTGCTTCACTCCAGCGAAGACCCCAGTTTCTTATATCTCTCACCTGGAGCCCAGAGAAAGGAAGAGTGTTGCAAGAGATTTTAAGTTTTAACATTAAAACTACAAGTTTCCACCAGTGTACTCCCTCTCTCCCTCTCTCTCCTCGCCCCTATAAATCCACTAGCATGAAGCGGGAGGACAAGAGTACCCAGAAGTAAATTACTATTAGTGTATGGAAACTTCATTTGCATTGAGAGACTTGGGTGTGTTTATGAATTTTAGGATAGGGACCCATATGAGACACGGGCAGAAGACTTGCCCCTGCTCATAATTTCTAGGAAAGACTTAATGCGTCACAAATTACTTTTGACAGCACAAGCTGAGAGTTTCCACTCCTCAGACACCTTTCTAGTTGGCTGCTTCTCAGCATATATACCAACAAACCGGCCAGTCATTGCTGTTGCGGTGTCCCCATATTTTGTCTCGGTGAATGGTCCCGAAAAAGCCAACAGGAAAGGAAGCAGCTACACCACGCATATTCGTTCCAATAATCAACCGATCATCATCATATAAGCATATTATAACTCCATACTCTTTGGTAAATTTTGAGTAAATGTACTTATTAGCATTGTTATGCTTACATTCATATGATAAAACCATCGAATCACATTCTCTATGTCATTATTTCGGTATCTGCTTTAAACCATAAAGTGATTTGTTCAACTTACAAACCTTATTCTCATTTCCGGGTAGAACAAAACTTTCGGGTTGTTCCATATACACCTCATCTTCTAGTTTACCATTTAGAAAAGATGTTTTAACATCCATTTGATGCACATGCAATTCATAAATTATTACCAAAGCTAACAGAACTCCAATGGATGCTATTCGAGCAATCGGTGCATATGTATCAAAATAGTCAATTCCCTTTTTCTGCTTATAACCCTTTGCTACTAATCTATCCCCCTCATTTCCCCCTTGTACTACTTGAATTTTGCCTAGGAGAAAACAATGGAATTCCCGTAGTACAAGGGGGGAAATGAGGGGATAGTGTCACTTCTCCAAGTGTTCTTTCATGGTTGAAACCTTCAGTAGAAGAACAACACACTGTCAACATACAATTTTTTAAGTAAGAATTTACGATTCATGGTATCGCATTTGCCGATAGTTTTACATAAATGCAGCAGAGGTAATAGCACCAGCTGTAAAAATGTCACCAAAAAGCTAATTAAAGGTACATCCCAACAGGAAAAGCAAATCACAGATCTCGAAGCAAAAGCAAACCGAAACAAATCAAAAAATGAATATTTGCAAATTCAAAAAATATAACCAAAATTTATGGTTCTTTGTGTAAGATATATCCTCATGGTAAAACTTTTTTTCTTTTTTGGCTAAATCACATAAAGCAGTCAAAGCAGCCAACCTATCATGCAATTTGCAGGTTTTGTTTCTCATCGATCTTTGAGATCAAAGCAAGAGAAAGATAATATAATATGACACAAGAAAATAATTATATCGCTGGTGTATAATATAGTACAACAAATCGTACATCAAACGAATATGAGGTACTTGGGTGTAAAAACATGCTGCAGAGAAAGAAATGACCTCAATCACCCACGTCCCAAGCTTTCCCAATGGTTTTGATATGGTAAAGAGAACTCCTTGCAGAAGTTTGGACCGTACGTAATCCAGTTTTTCAACTAACAGTAGGACCTTCTGCCTCTCAGTTGCATAACCCTGCCTGTGACATCCTCAAACTTCGATCCTATTCGGGATATAATGAAGTAATTATTTATCGATGCATTATTAGTTAAATTTCGCTCTGAATTGATCACTTATAAGAGACTAACCAATAGGGAAAGGCTATTAAGGAATTAAGTACGCACGACCTGAGAACTCGACCATGGATTGGCAATTCGACCATAAGAATTGATGAGGAATAATTTTGAGTCATTATAAACTAATTAAGGAATTGTCATAGAATGTTTCGCCAATAGTATACAATCGGATCGCTAGTGATGCTGCCTGACCATCGTATGGATTGCGAATGACCCTAAATCAATTCCTAACGATCGTATACTTTGAAACTAGCGATTGACCCCTCGCAACTACATAACAACCGAGATCATCCATGGTTCGAGAAAGCTTAAATGTGGATTGATATTAAGTTAACCACGGATCGAATAAGCGTAACTCCTAAAAGCTGTCTGTTAGTTTGAGATATATTAAAGTTACAATTGATCGATTTTGACCATGATTTGGAATTCGAAATTAGGTATTGAACTTTTGAGGATCTCTAGAAAAGACTTTTGAACGTCGTATTGTTAATCCTCCGATTTATCGGTTTGCTCGAAATTCTCGGAAAAGGAGTTAATGGATCGAGATTTGGTGCCCACGAGGAAGTGGGTCGGACGAAGGCACATTGGCCCCTAAGCCCAATGTGGTTTGCCCATTTGGGCCCAAGCAAGCCCAAGTGAGCCCACTTAGTCCATTTTAAGCCCTTTAGCAATTCAAGCCCATTTTGAGCCCAATGAACTTTTCTAGCCCATTCTTTATTCTTCTGAGCCCAAGTTTGATTTATACGAGTCCGTACAAAATTATAACCCGTATATGTGTATAGTATTTTATATTTTATGAAATTACCCAAATGTCCTTCTAGCATTTATTGAGAAGTGACAAAAGGGAGAGAAAGTCTTGATCTTTTATGAGAGGGAAAGATGAGCTTGGACTTGAACTTGACTTGAAAGACAAGCCTATCTAGAAGAGAAATATCTCTCATCTCTCTCTCTCTCTCTCTCTCTCTCTCTCTCTCTCTCTCTCTCTCATTTTTGCCCCCACTCTCTCTCCCTCTTCCTTCCTCCTTTGACTGAGAAGCAAGCAGCACTGCCCCTGGCTGCCTTGTGCCACCATGGAGTCACTGCCACAACCACCGCCAGCTAAGCGCTGTGTCCTCTTGCCGCCGTACACCACCCATCCGTGCCATTTTCCCCCACCGAATCGCCTCACCGCAAGCTGAACAGCCCTCATCGAGCTGCTGAGCTACTGTCCAGCCGCTTTCTGGCCATCCGTCATCATCTTATGCCGTTTCCGAACAATGGCAAGCATAGCTCTTGTCGCTGCCATCGAGTCGGTGTTGTCGGAATCATTAACGGGTGAATTATCGCCCTAATCCCTTGATTAGTTTGTTAAACTTGATTAGGATAATTTTATATTAAGTTAATTATGTTTAGTACTAATTAATTAGAGATTAGTTGATAAGTTATCGCGATAAGTGATAATCGGACTTGATAAGTTATCGAGAAAATGCGATAAGCTATCGAGGATTTGATGATATGCTATCGGATTATTTTATAATTAATATTTTCTTATTAAATAAATTAATTTTGGGAATTTAAATATTAATATTTTATTATTTTTTGTGTAGTTTTTAATAATAATTTGTGATTGTTTTAGGCTTGAATTGTGATGCTTATGTTGAAAATTACCGTATAAATTAGCTGGCATAGCTAAATGAATTATATTACTATTTTTAATGATGGAATTGTGGTGTTATGAACAGTAAAACTCGAGGTGTTGGGTTTACATGTCAAATTTTATGAGTGGAATAGGGCGAGGATATTTAAATATGGAAGCATGCCAAATTTGATGGTCTAATTATAAGTACGTTATCACGTGTGATTATTCTAGTGCATTTTAACGTGTGAAAGTTGCAATATTTTGATGTATTTGCACGGATCATGTCTGCATTGGCTAATTGAGAAAGATAACAATGGAACTTGAATAATTGCTATGTGTCCATGATCATCTAAAGGTTCCTTTCGAGCCCGGTTATACTGGATGACTGCCAATATAGGGTTTGGCCATGGCCGTGACAGGTCTTGCCCAGTTTGGTAATTGGATGTCGTCACAGGGAGAAGAGTGAGACGAAGTCATTCGCGAATTGGATTCGGAACGAACCCCTTTTATGGGATGTTATCATTGAGGTTGGTGAAACGACATCGTGCTCAACGGGCCGGGACAATGCCTGGTTATGCTGGAAGACCGCCAACCTGATGTGAATAACAGGGGTTATGCCGTGCTCAAGGTGGCCATAGTAATCGGAATATGCATGAAAGAATGTGGTGGCATTGCGCTTGATTATGGGATGAAATTGTGAGGCACGATATAGGACGGGCTAAAGCAGTTTCACCATACAATTGGAAAACTTGTGGATGCATTGTGCATGGGAAAGCTGCTATGTATTCTGATTGTATTTTATGCTTGTTGCATTATGAATGTATATAGAGGTTTTTAACGTGCATGGTGTGTACCAAGGCAAGGTAAGATTACCTATGATTGCGTCATGGCATTTTTGTGTGCGTCGGGTTGAGTTGTATGTTTTAGGTACATCCGAGATGAGTTAACTCATAATCAAGGCTGTCGCGACCTCCCCGAAACGGCCCCGAGGCCTAAGAGGTTGTTGGTTAATGGGTTACTAGGCTGAACCTAGCTCGAGCCCTCCCAAGCCCATATCGATTAACAACTTAAATTAAAGTGGTTAACATGCAAATCAATTTCATTTAGGAGTCGCCACTAATCGATTTTTGGTAGGTCGATTAGACACCCAAGTGAAGCGTGGGAGAAATACTTCACTTCTACGAACCAGAGATTCAATGTGTTCGGGGACTTGATTACACTAATTGATAAACTAGTGCCCTTTCGGTACCTGATCTTGTTCAATTCATCACCTAACGTGTTTTCCATAATCGGGGGTCTCAAAATTCTGTTCCTAACTAGGCTAAGGGAAGTGACGATTGATATCTAAGCCTAGACACACCTAATTAACTGCATGCAAGGTTAAATTAAATGTGCAACTCAAAGTGTGTGAACCGAGCGACGTGGGATTAAACTTAGCATTAAGCATGCGAAAAAGGCGAGAACACTAATTTCAACATCCGAATATAACTTCTGACTTTTTTTGATTTTTTTTTTTAAAAAACAAATTAATTAATTTTTTTTAATAAAGATTAAAAGATTTTTGAAATTCTTTTTTTGGAAATTTTTGATTTTTTTTTGGAATTTTTTTTAAAAAATTTTTTTAAAAAAAAAATTAAATTTTTTTTGGAATTTCTGAAAATTTTTTCGGAATTTTAAAAAAAAAATTTTGAAATTTTTCAAGAACTTTTTTGAAAATTGTTTTTGAATTTTTTTTTAAAAAAATTTTTTGAAGATTTTTTTAAAGAGAAAAATAGAATAAAATAAAATAAAACAAAATAAAGTCCCGGTCTTCTCTTTTTTCTTTTTCTTTTTTTTTAAAGTAAAATAAAATAAAATAAGATTAATTTTTACATATTGAAATAATATAAAATCGGGTCCGGGTCGGATCTCCATATCCGACCCGGACCAGAACCGACCCGAGCACGCCGGCCCGGGTCCGTAGACGGACCGGGCTCATTTGTTGAGCTCGGTCTCATTTTTTCTAAAAAAAAAAAAGAGGGCCCAGAGCCTAACCGAAAAACCAATGAAAAGAGACAAATTGGCCCACGCGCGAAATGGCCCAAAATCACATAAAAAAACTTGATAAACCTAAAACCCGGCCCAATACCTAATAAAAACCCTACCCGGTCATGACTCGCGAACCCGACCCAGCTCCCCGCGCGACGGACCCGAACGCCGGAAACCCTACCCGGCTCGCCCAACTCGCAGACCCACTCGCGGCCGCTCCGCGCCCAGGGGACTCGCTTGAACGCCGGCCGGCGTTCCGCCGTGGAATGCGTGCCCGGCCACCGCCCTCCGTCTCCTTGCTCGGCCGCCAACCGTGGTCTCCTTCGCCGGCCGGCCGGAGCGCCGGCCCCTCTGTGCCCCCCAGCCTCCATGGCTGAGGGTTCTCGGCACCGCGGCCGAGGCCTTGCTCGACCGCCATTCGGTAGACGCCGACCACCGCGGTCGGGGTTCTCCACTGCGAACTAACCAGATCCCGACAAGGGACTGGCAGTTCGCTCCCTTCGAGGCCGCGCACGGACCGCTTTGATGACCGGCGGTGTGGCGGGACCGATCGATGCCTCAAAAATGCAGTGAAACCGGGACAAATCGGTTGAGGCGTATTATCAAACACATGTCAGGCGTCGACGAAGGCGAGGGATTTTAGTGCGATCGAGACTCAAACACGCCCACAACTCGTACACAACAATACGCAGAGCAGCAAGTCCGACCCCGGGGCATCACGGGCCGGAACTCGCGCGAGCCGGATGGCCGCGAGCTCCGGCCAGCGACTTCTTCCCCAAAACAGAACGCAAATGAAGACAGGGGGGCAACTATAGTCCCTACCTGACTCGGCGATGGCGAATGGAAGGCGACCGCGGTAGATCGGGCTATACCCGCGCACCTCGCACACCCGCGAGTCGGGATCCTCAGGGAAAACGCTCCGAATCCAAGCAAACAAAAACAAACCCGACGAAGCTCGGGACCTACCGTGAAAGGAGGAGGCTTGTCGACTTCGGTGGAGGAGCGGTGGTCACCGACCGGGGACCGCTCGCCCTCGATCTCACTCGCCGGACTCTCTCCCTGCTCTCCCTTTCTCGGATCTCTCCCTGTTTCGCTCGAACTCACCGAACCCTCTCGAACTCTCTCTTTCTCTCTCTCGGTCTCGCTCACTCTCTGGATCTCTTCTCTTCTCCTTCTGATCTCTCTGTTCTCACTCTCGTTCACTTTTTTTTTCGGTCTCTCTCCGACTCTCCGCCCTCTCTCTCTCCTTCCCCGCCCTGCTTCTCGCTCTCCTCCTTTCTCTTTTATGTTCGGCCAAGGAGAAGGCTCTCTCTCACCCTTGGTTCCCTCGCGGCGACGCTTACCTTCTACTTCTAGCTCAGGGGAGCCATGGGACAGAGTGCCTCCCCCGACTTCGTCCATGGTCAGATTCGGTCCCCCTTCTCGGGACCCATCAGACCCGTTTTCAGCAAACGATTGCAGGGCTCTCTTGATGTAAGCCGGAAGCGCTGTGCCATCCTCGATGTGCCCGCTTGCTGCTGCTTTGTCGTTTTCAGACGGCCGCTTCCTCTTCCATGTTCCTGCTGTGTTCTGGCCTCCGATCGGCCTGCGGCTTCCTCCTCTTTTTGCAACGTTGAAGGCATCGGGGGGGGAGAAGAGGCTGCAGGCGTCTCGTTCTGGGGAGAAAGAAAAGGGGGGGTCAGCGTTGAATAACGCTGACCTCATCTTTTCCGCTTCCCCCCCCCCTTTTTCAAATAATTTAATTTTTTTATATAATTTAATTTTTAATTTTTAATTTTTTTATTATTATATTTTTTTTAGAGTGAAAAATGGAAAATATATTCTAATAAGCCCTATTAATGCAAATGCGCCTAATAACTATATGCCATGAAGTTAATGAAAATATTTTTTGGTTTAGGGGTTAAAAATTGAACCCTAGTTTTTACGCGGTAAAACCCTGAATGATTTGAGCAAAATTTAGGTGTCAACAGCTGCCCCTCTTTGAAGGGGAGTTCGAAGAAGTTCCATTCAAAGATAAAAGACACTTAAATTTTGTTCATAGAGAGCATGGAGAGATGTATGAGAGATGATGATCTTCGATTTTTTTTTTTTTACTCTAAGCTACGAAAGCTCGCCAGGTCAACGAAACGCTCCGGGCTACGAAAGCTCACCGGGCAAAGAAAAAGGAAGACTCTGGGCTATGAAAGCACACCAGGTTGATGAAGCGCTCCAGGCTACAAAAGCTCATCGGGCAAGGAAAGAGGAGGACTCTGGGCTGCGAAAGCTCGCCAGGTCGATAAGGTGCTCCGGGCTACAAAAGCCCACCGGGCAAGGAAAGAGGAAGACTCCAGGCTGCGAAAGCTCGCCAGGTCGATAAGGTGCTCCGGGCTACAAAAGCCCACCGGGCAAGGAAAGAGGAAGACTCCAGGCTGCGAAAGCTCGCCAGGTCGATAAGGTGCTCTGGGCTACGAAAGCCCACCGGGCAAGGAAAGAGGAAGACTCTGGGCTGCGAAAGCTCGCCAGGTCGATAAGGTGCTCCGGGCTACGGAAGCCCACCGGGCAAGGAAAGAGGAGGACTGGGTTGCGAAAGCTCGCCAGGTTGATGAAACGCTCCGGGCTACGAAAGCCCACCGGGCAAATCCAAGATTGTAAGTTTATCATATCAAGAAGGCTTCGAAATGGTCATTGCACATCTAAGGGAACATGTCATGACAAATGCCTTGGTAGAGAAAGCATACCAGGTGAGATTGATAACATTCAGACGTCATGGAGGATACTATCAAAAGCATTGCATCACCGATAAAGCGTCGATTGCATGGACAAACCAAACCAGATTCAGTTGTTTAGAAAGCATTTAGTACAATTCAATATCACAAAATTGCCATCGGGCTTGGGAAATGCCACTGGTCATCAAATTCCCTTAGGAGATAAACCTCGGCCAGAAAGACCCTGGCTCGTGCAAAGGGGTTCGTTCGATATGCCAAGCAAGAGTTGCTTAGTCAAAAAGGGCTTCTCACGAGCTCTCAAGGAAGGCTGTTTGCTCCCATCCATTGATAGGGGAGATATGCATGCTCTCTCTGCATGCCTTACACTATCAGTGTCAGAGGCTTCGAGGATCATTCGCAATGAGTACACATGGACCAACCGAAGAGGTCTTTTTAAAGGATTGTAATGTAGGTTTGGGTTCTGGTTTTAACAGCAGATTAGAACTATCGGCCAAACAATGAAATAATTATGGAACGGCATCCTTTCTAGGTTTATAAGTCAAGAAACCTTAAGATGAGATAAGACAGCCTTGCCCTTTCTTCTTCAAGCGATAGCTTCTCTATAAAGCCCCTATTTTCACTTGACTCATCCCAATCAGAAAAGACTTTAGGAAATGGTTGTAACATTGGTCTGGATAAAGGCTCAAAAGGCTCAGAAATTTTCAAAGGGGTTTAAAAGTTGGTGATCACCATGGCATCCTCACCATACCGGTCAATCTGTTTGAAGGCACTTGACTTTTGCAGTCCAACTCGTCTCGAAAGCCCGTTAACTAATCATTTTATTGTAAGAGCTTTGCTCTTTTCTCCAATGACTTTTGCATTTGCCATAATTTTTTCTTTGCAAGCATTTTGCTTTCGACATTTCTTTTTTTTTTTAAGGGCATTGGCCTTGCTTTTACCAGGCACACTGCTTTTTCATGCCCCCTAGTTTTCACTTGACTTTTTCTCTTTTAACTATTTTGGGCTCTCAGGGCTTTCAAGATTTTTTCGCACGTTGTCCCACAAGCACCAGTTGCTTGGTAAATCATGTGCCTTGCCCCAGTGTAGGGAGACAATCACCATTCGGGTTTTAGAAATGAATGTTCAGGCTCAACTTGGCTAAGCAAGTGGTATGAGTGTTTAGGTAGAGAAATGAATGCTCTTCTTCATTTTGGGATATTTCAAATTTCCATAGGGACTCACTTGAAGTCACCACAAAAAGATTAATACAAGTAAGGGTAAAGAAATCTTTCTCATCTTTTCCTCCAAAGAGTGTCAACCAAAACCTTCAAATTTGCCCCGTTGTGGGGCGGTTCTTGACAAGGATATTTTGTAGAAATTCTCTGCATGTAAACGCTCAAAGGGGCTTGACTATGGTCACCTGTAGTGCGTAGGATATATGAAAGAAATGCCTCTTTTCATTTTGGTCAATGTACTATTGCAAATGACTCTCTCGTCCTAAAACACGATTTCCTCTCTCTCGTTCCTCTCAAAGTGTTTACAGGACGTGTTTGGGAATGGTTTGCCTAAGTGCCTCTTGCTTGGCATGATTAACGTGCTTCCTCTTGCTTCGCCAGGATTACCTGAGTTGATTGATCTCCACAGGGAATTTTGATTCAAAATGGATGTCTCACCAAGCATCAAGATAACCATCAAAAGTTTATTCTCACAGTCTTGACTACTGTGCTTTTTGAAAAAAGGCAAATTTCCCATTTTACTCTTTTTGGTACGAGAAAAAGGTACTTACCTGTGAACTGATGATTTGGTAGCCCCTTATCTAGCTCGCCAGATGCTTGCCTAGACGGTTCAGTCGTTTGATGATCAACTTATGGATTGTTTGGGACCTACAAAGTAAACATGTATGCATGTATGCATGATATGCATGATGTGAATACCCTACAGTGATTTGGATTGCATCGAGAATGGCTCTCAGACCTTGGATTTCATTCAAGGAAAATACTTTTTCACCGAATCGGCGTTTACAGGCTTTGGCAACTCTCGGCCATCCATTTCTACAAGAATTAGAGCTCCCCCAAGTAGAACCTTCCTAACGACATATGGACCCTCGTAATTTGGGGTGAACTTTCCACCTAAATCGGACGTGATGGACAGCACTTTCTTTAGTACGAGATCTCCGGCTTCAAAGCGTCGAAGCCGAACCTTGCGATTGAAGGACTTTGCAACCCGCTTTTGGTAGTATTGACCATGACATAAAGCCTTTAGCCTCTTCTCGTCGATCATGTTCGGCTGATCCCATCTCTGTTGACCCCACTCCTCCTCAGAGAGCTCAGCTTGTGAAAGAATCCTCAATGAAGGGATTTCGACTTCCACGGGTAAGACCGCTTCCATACCATAAACGAGCGAGAAAGGAGTCGCTCCTGTCGAAGTACGAATCGAAGTTCGGTATGCCAATAATGCGTAGGGCAACTGTTCATGCCAATCTCGATAGTTATCGACAGTTTTTGACAAGATCTTCTTTATGTTCTTGTTGGCCGCCTCCACGGCTCAATTCATTTGTGGACGGTAAGGTGAAGAGTTCAAGTGACGAATATGAAACTCGCCGAGTAAGCCATCTACAATCTTGTTGTTCAGATTTGAGCCGTTGTCAGTAATGATCGCCTCCGGTACTCCATAGCGAGCAATGATGTCACGGCGAATAAACTTGACCACATTCTTGGCGGTGACGTTGGCATATGAGCTTGCCTCGATCCACTTGGTAAAGTAATCAATGGCTACCAAGATGAAACGATGTCCATTGGAGGCCTTAGGATTAACTGGCCCAATCATATCGATCCCTCACATTGAGAAAGGCCATGGCTGGGACATTTGTCGCAATTCATTTGGTGGCACGTTGATTTTATCTGCATAGATTTGACATCGATGGCAATGACGAACATGCCGGATGCAGTCGGTCTTCATGGCCATCCAGAAATAACCCAGTCTCATGATCTTTCTGGCCAAGAGATAACCGTTCATGTGCGGACCACACTCTCCTTCGTGAATTTCCCTCATCAACTGATTTGCCTCTCTGGCATCGACGCATTTCAACAAAACCGAGTCAAAGGACCTTTTGTAAAGAGCATTACCACTGATGAAGAATTTCGACGCTAGCTTCCTTATGTATTTTTGATCCGCTAATTCACTTCCCGGAGGATACTCACCCTTATGAAGATAGTTCATAATGTCGTGATACCACGGCTTCTCATCAGGTTCATCTGCGATAGCCGAACAGTAAGCCGGACGTGTCAGTATTTCGATTTTCAGTGGCTCGATGTCTAACCCCTTCATGACCTGCAGCATTGATGATAACATGGCCAAGGCGTCGACAAATTGATTTTGCGATCGGGGTAAGTATTCAAAAGAAATATCTTCAAACTCCTTTATTAACTCCTCAAGGAATTCATGGTAAGGAATCAACTTGGAGTCGCGGGTTCGCCATTGGCCTTTTGTCTGGAGAATGATGAGGGCGGAATCACCGTAAACCTGTAGCTTCCTAACCTTCATGTCGACGGCCAACTGCAGGCCCAGTATGCAAGCTTCGTATTATGAGATATTGTTGGTGCATGGGAATACCAACTTGGCAGCCACAGGGTGATGTTGACCGGTCGGGGAGATAAGAACTGCCCCTGTCCCAGAACCAGCCAGGTTAACGGCGCCGTCGAAGTACATAGTCCACTTATCACTCACTATCTCTGAAACACGTTCCTCTATGGGATCTGGCTGATGATGGCCTTCTGACCTTCCGACGTTTTCTGCCAACATGTCAGCTATAGCTCTTCCCTTGACAGATTTTTGCGTCATGCTGTGGATGTCGAATTCGGACACCAGTAGTTGCCACTTTGCTAACTTTCCAGCTAACGCAGGTTTTTCCAGCAAATATTTGACGGGATCATTCTCAGTTACGAGCAGGATCTGATGATGAAGTGTGTACTGGCGTAAGCGGTGCAATACCCAAACCAAAGCCATGCACGTCTTTTCAACTCCAGGGTAATTTATTTCGAATGAAGTAAATTTTTTACTGAGGTAGTATATTGCACACTCCTTGTCATCGCTTGGTCTCTTCTGAGCTAGCAGGGCTCCTAATGACTTCTCATGAATAGTCAAATAGAGTATTAATGATACTCTGGGGACAGGTGGTACCAGGATTGGCGGATAAGAGAGGTATTCTTTTATTTTCTCAAATGCCTCTTGACAATCAGTATCCCACTTAACTTTGGCGTTCTTCTTTAGGAGCTTGAAAAAAGGTTTAGCTGTCTCGGATAGTTGCGAAATGAATCTCGCCACATAGTTCAGTCTCCCCAGCAAACTCCGAACCTCTCTGACCGTAGAAGGGGGTTTTAAGTCACAGATGGCCTTAACCTTCGATGGGTCAATTTCAATACCTCGACTACTGACCATGAACCCCAGTAATTTCCCAGACTTGGCCCTAAACACACATTTGGCGGGGTTAAGTCTTAACTTGAACTTTCGGAGTCGGTCAAACAACTTTCGCAACACCTCGATGTGGTCTTCTCCGTGTTTGGATTTAGCAATCATATCGTCTACGTAGACCTCCACCTTTTTATGCATCATATCGTGAAACAGGGTGACCATTGCTCTTTGGTATGTTGCCCCGGCGTTCTTCAAGTCGAAGGGCATTACCTTATAACAAAAGGTCCCCCAAGGAGTAATGAAGGAGGTTTTACTTTTATCCTCTTCTTTCATTCGAATTTGATTATAGCCAGAAAATCCATCCATAAAAGAAAATAGCTCAAACCCCACGGTGCTGTCGATCAATACATCAATGTGAGGCAGTGGAAAGTCATCTTTCGGACTTGCTCGATTCAGATCGCGGTAATCAATACAAACCCTGACTCGACCATCCTTCTTCATGACAGGGACTACATTGGTGATCCAGTCAGAATAGCGCGACACTTCTATAAAGCCCACCTTCAACAACTTCATGACTTCTTCCTCGATCTTCTTGGATAATTCGGGCTTTGTTCTTCTGAGCCTTTGCTTCTTTGGCGGGATATTTGGATCAGTTGGTAGAGCATGTTCTACAATTTCTTTATCCAACCCTGGCATATCCGCATATGACCATGCGAACACATCTTGGTACTCCCTTAAAAGGTCGACCATCCTTTTGATGTTGATCTCAGAAAGACCAGCTCCGATCTTGATTTCTCTAACATTCTCCGAATTGCCTAGATTTATGGTGATGGTAGGCTCTGTGGTTAACGGTTTGGACTCTTCATGCCGAATCCAATCTTGCTCGATGCTTTTTCGGTCACAGTCATCCTTGTCATCCTCGGTCCCGGAGGAATTTTCATCGAGCGAATCCGACTCACATATGCACCTATCATGCTCATGTGACATGTTATGCCTGAGATGCCACAAAGAAGGTTAGTGATTAAATTGGCAAATATAACTATAGCTACTGATATGCATGTGTTTTGATGGTGCTTCGAAAGAGTTTTTGAGGATGTATGGTCCGTCCTCATATCCTTAGACGCCCCTATTTGCAAACGATTTTGAAAACCAGGAAGCGTGAGGAAGTCCAGGCCTCAAAGTATCATCATCAGTCTGGTTTGGGTACTTCCGCACGTCCTTAATAAAACATGATCATGATTTCATTGATAGGATAGAGCCGTTTACATGACTCGAGGTCCTAGACCGACGGCTCGCAGTCCGAGACTTGATTACAGAGAGAGATAACCCTAGGCCTAAACAGACCTTTCGTGGAAGGGACAAACAGTACTTAGACAAGACAAAATAGAAAAGAAAAGCGGCATCCCTACTCAAAAGGGTCAGCGGTGGCAACAGAAGGCCTGGCCTCTTCATTTTCTATGACGGCACACGGAAACTCCCCCTCGAATAAATCAACGAGACCAAAAACGGCTTCTTCCTCCTCCTGCAGCAGCTTGGGTGGGCCCGGGAATATTTCTTTCAGTTGCAGAAGAAGCAAACCCTTCCGACCTTTTCCTAATCCGAATAAACTCCCCCGACTTCCGTAACTCCCATAATTAGCTAGGCCTTCATGGTCACCGTAGTTTTCATCGCTTCCTCTGCCTCTTTGACCATGACGACCCTCGTGCTGACCTCGACCTCCGACGACACCTCGTCCTCCACGGCTACCTCGATCACCAGAATTGCTTCCACAATAACCCAAACCTGTCCTTTGGCGCCATTTGGAGACCTGAAGAGGCTCTTTAATACCCTGGCCGTGCAGTCCCAGGCCGATTCCGGGGACATGACCATTTTCAAGCAACACTCTACTCGACATTATCGCAGGCTTAGCCACTTCCGGGTCGCGCATCATAGCCCCCACAGGCACGTGGATTACCGACACTAACTCAAAAGCCTGGTAGCTTGATTCAGCCTTGCTCTCAGGCTCTATGTACGGAATTGCAGTGTCATGGAAAACTTTGAAATCGGTCTCTCCATGGACAGTTATCAACTTCCCATCCGTAATGAACTTGACCTTCTGATGCAAGCTCGAGGGCACAGCTCCGGCGGTGTGTATCCAAGGTCGTCCTAGTAGAAAGTTGAATGCACTAGGAATGTCTAGGACCTGGAAGTTGACTAGAAAGAGAACCGGACCAATCAGTAGCTCAAGCTCGACCTCGCCAATGACCTCCTTCTTCATACCGTCAAAAGCTCGAACGGTAGACTTAGATGACAAAATTTTTTCTTCGCTCACTCCCAAACGACGGAGGGTGGCGAGCGGGCAAATATTTAGTGCAGACCCGTTATCAATTAGCGCTCTTGCTACTATTCTATCACGACACTTAACTGAAATAAGTAGCGCCTTGGTGTGATTGCGACCTTCCGGAGGGAAGTCTTCATCGGAAAAAGAAATCTGATCTTTCAGCAAGATAGACCCCACAAACTCCTCCAACTGAGTGTCATCGATGGTCTCAGGGACGTGCACTTCATTCAAAACCTTGAGCAGTGCATTCTTGTGCTTTTCGGATGATTTGAAGAGATCCAAAAGGGAGATTTGGGCTGGCATCTTTCTCAGCTGATTCACGATGTTGAATTCGCTCGTCTTCACAATCGCCAAGAATTGTTTCGCCTCCTCATCCGAGACGGCTTTCTTTTCAACGACCCCTGTAGGTGCATAGCAGCGGCCTGACCGTGTGATGGTATCGATTTCGTTTGTCTTATAACTCCAAGGAACTGCCCTGGGGTCATAACTCGGGTTTCGGTCTACTATTATACCTTCTTCGTCCTCAGGCGGGAGTTCAATCACCACTGGCTCCCTGACGCTATCATCGATCTCTAGGGTAGCGAACTCTTCAGCTGCCAGGTCCACGACTAACTGCTCGACATCTCCCCCGTCCGGCATCCATGAATCCTCTTCGACGGATAAGTCAATCACCACAGGGGTAATCATGCCAATCATCTCTTCAGGTTCGAGTGGGTCGTCCATACCTCCCCACCCATCGGGAATAACATCCTTAGGATCGATGAAGAAACTGGGCGGCGGTGAATACTTCACAAGATAGTCAAATTTGCCGCTGGGCTGACCCAATGTGTCGATTACTTCCCCATTCTCACGAGCGAGCCTTACGAACTCATAATTTCAATCCACATTGCTAGCTTGAGGCCCGAGACCTTCATACAAATTTTCTCCTTCTGACGCATCCTCATTAGGCGGCTCATCAGTTGCTGTAGGCTCAGCAAGTGTCTCTTTCGATTCTTCCTCGTGAAATGAATTAAGGACAGCCATTATGGTCGCCATACTATCTTCCTTTATACTGTAGATTACTCCCATGTCCACCATCTGGGTGATGCATTCCAACTTTCCTTTCAACGGAATATCCTCCCCGTCTTCAAAGTGTCCAGCTAATACTAGTAATTCGTAAAGTCTATGAGCGTCTACATTAAAGGTCTGCTTACTCTCGCCACCCTCTTCAATAACCACATTGACATTCTCAGCATGATCAGGCAACAGGTTTTGTTGAACATTAGGGACTGGTTCTTTAAAGGATAAAATGCCCTTGTCAAGTAGATTCTGAACTTTGAGTTTAAGAATGAAGCAGTCATCCACATCATGACCCTTCTCGCCCCTATGGAACTCACAGGACTTTGACGAGTCAAATCCGGGGAATCTTTGAGGGTTGTCCCGAGGCACTTCTTTAGCTACCAGCCCCTTCTCAACAGCATGGGCAACAACTTGGACAGTGGCCTAGGTAGGGGAGTGAACTGCCTTGATGCTCTCCTTTTAAATTCCTGATTTCGATACGCCCTATCTCGAAATACAGACGAGCCTTGGGAAGATGAAGCGGAGGGCCTTGTCATGACTGGCGCTTGCACATACGCGATCTCTACATCCTTCTCCTTTCTGTTCGGGACTTTTCGACTAATCCCTTCGCTCAATCTACCATCATGCATGGCCCCCTCTATTCTCTCCCCGACATCTACCAGTTGGGAGAAGGTTAAGCACCCAGACCCCACCAACTTTAAATAGAACTCGCTAGGTAGGGCCTTGAGGAAAAGATCGAGCAGCTCCTTTTCACTGAGGGGAGGTCGAACTTGAGCGGCGAGAGTACGCCACCTTTGAGCGAAGGCTTTGAAAGACTCACTCCTCCTCTTTTCAGTTCGGGTCAGCACTTCGCGTGTAGGTGCTATCTCGGTATTGTACTTGTACTGCAAGACGAACGCCTCTGCTAGCTCTTCCCATTTCTCGAACCTTTCCGGCTCTGACAACACATACCATTGCAGCGCAGGCCCTGTCAGACTTTCTTGGAAGGTTTGAACCATTAGTGGGACATTTTAGGCATACCTCGCCATCCTGTTCAGATAATACTTCAAGTGAATCTTCGGGTCTCCAGTTCCATCATACTTAGTGAAGTCAGGAATCTTGAACTTCTCAGGAAAGCTCATTTGTGCATATCGAGACAAGTCCTCGATCATATGTTCTTCGTATCCTCGCAACGCACGGAGCTTCTCTTCTATCTTTGCGAACCTTTTGTTGTGTTCCTCCTCCAAACGAGCGGTGACGGCTTCTGAGATGGGGTCTAGTTCGACCACTACGGGCGTGGAACCTAATGCCTCTTCAGTAACATTCCTTCTTGCAGGCCCCTCCACCGGCTCGGGAATAACTTGAGGCACGGTCTGACCAGCATTTGGTGCTGCTAATGCGGCCCTCATATCATCGGCGAATCGAGTAAGCTGAGCCGCAAGGTCGTTGATCTTGTCGTCGAGCGCGGCAAAACGGGCATTCTGCTCTTCGATATTCATCTGCGTGGATCTTGATCTTGTCCGGATCGGCGACTGCCTGGAAGCCGTAGCTTTGCCTCGGTGGGGGAAGGGATCACCGAAGGGCTGTCGAACTCGGCGTAGGTATCGCAATCACCAGAAGACCTCTTTCTCTGACTCCTCGACTCTCGATTCCTCCCTTCGTACGCTGAGTGGACTCGGACAATTTGTGAACACCTGAAAAATGAGCGTATGTGAGCGCACAATTCAAATGGGAGGTTGGCCCATGGCAATGGTCTAGGTGTTTTGTGTCCCTCGAGAGAAGAAGACATCGAGATTTTGAAATTTTTAGACATCATTAAACGATAATTGAAAGCTTCTCAACATTGAATTTAGAAAATAAGATTCTTCTGGTCATTGAAACAAAGAAGGTACATAACGATTCCTAAGCTTCGAAATTAAAAGAGAGAAATCACCTAAACATTGAGACTAAGGAAATACATAAAATTGCTGAAACACGAGGAGAACGAAATTCCTTAAACATTGATACTAGAAAAGCGATAGAACCTCCGGAACAAGAAACTAGAGGGACAAATTTGGTGAAAGCGCCATCTCAAGCTTCTTGAGGCGACTCATTTTATATGCGATGGGGAACCTGCAACTTTGCGGAGCCGTTTGTTCTCTCGAGTTAACCTTGAGATGCGAGCCTTGTCCATTTCCACCCTCCTTTCAAGATGCTCAATTTGCGCCTTCTGGGATGGCTTGTCAGTCACTTCTGGTACCAGTGGTCGTAGAGTGATCGGAATTCGGTGGTTGTGGATGTAGAACGTGGAGGCATGGTGGATCTCTTCCTCTCCATTAAGCATCTTAGGTACGACGATCCTTTCAGGATGACACTCGCTCCAGGCAATCTCGATGGCACGGATTTCGTCAAAATAATCGTAGTCCGTGCGGGTGAAGCGGGCCTGGAACATCTCCGTCTTGAGAGGCGGGGGAATCTCTTGTAAGGCTCGGTATTGGCGGGCTACCCTATACGGGTAATAGGAAGTGGCGCCAGAGAGGCCAAGCAGCGGGATCGGGTTAGCAAACTTGTGAGCGAAGCGGGCCTCCTCGACCTGGAACCATTTAGCATGCCATAGAAATGCCTTGGGTTGAGGGTCTTTTAGGAAATTTATCCAACAGGAATACTCTTTGTCGGGGGAATGCTTTTCTAAGACTTGGAACCTCTGTATTGGGTGCCTAAACTCATCTATTTGAAACAACTGCATAAGGTGCCCAAATCCCCTTATGTGAGAAAGAAACCATATTTGCAAAATTTCTGGGGAAGCTCGCATGATTTTGTCTCCGTTTTATTTAAAACGATTAAGGGACAAGAATGTTTCGGCTAAAATCGTGTTGACATAGTTCAACCTAGCACACATGTGTTTGACCACCCAAGCAATTGAAGGATTTATGGCATTCTTACGATGAGGGAAGATGATCAGTCCAATAAATGCTAAAATAAAAATCCTACTCCTTTGGGCTATTGGTTGACTTGCAAAACACTCGGCCAAAAATGAGAATGGGCACGCATAACAATTAGCCTTAACGACCTTCCTCACCACCTCGGCCCTAACTCTCAAAAATTGTGACAACTCGGAAATGGGGTCTATACCTATGGGTGGCTTGACAAGCTCGGTTCCAAGAGGCATTCCGATGGCGATGCTGTATTCTTCCAAGGTCGGAGTTAGCTCGAATTCACCGAATATGAAGGTCGATGTTTGAGGGCACCAGAAGTGCGGTATCACTTGCATAACCCCGGAATGTATGTTGATCTTAAGTACCGGGAGGAGACGACCAATCCTTGCCTCGACTTGCTTTTGGCCATTTTGATCCAACTGATCCCACCACGCCATGAGCTCTTTCTTGGGAGTGGAAATGAATTAGACATCGGCTCTCCCCATCGCATATAACTTGAGACTAACGATCGGCCTAATTTGCCATGGACCAACAAAAGGAAATAAATGAATTGCATAACAGGAAAGATAAATGCTTACATTATTGAGAACAATGGCGGACTCAAAGACACATGCATGCAAGGTGAGGCTTGCTTTCTATCTAAACGGTTGAACAAGGTGAAGTTAAGAGGGTGATCTGACTGTCGCAGTCTCGCGTTAGGATCAGGTCCTCTTAACTCTGGCTTAGTCGAAAGTGATATCCTATAATCACGCGGTCTCGCGGATAAGGATAAGCACTTACGACACCAGGAAAGAACTTTCGGGGAGAAGAAAGGCAATCTCTACATCGCGGTCTCGCGTTCAAGGTTGTATCTTTCTTAACACCATCCTAAAGCGTCCTATCACGGCCCGGGTTCGGCAGTATGGTTGTGTGTGCAATAGTGTAGTGCTAAAACATCTAAAGCATGCACAACAATGTATAGGCAAACAATGCTTCAAACATTCGAAAAAATAAACATTCGTTCCCTAAATCTCAAACCTGCAAAACAAAGGGGTTAATGGTGAGAACATTCACGTTAGGGATGTATATAAACAAGAAAAATGGCCTAAGTCCACAGAATTCCCCAGCGGAGTCGCCAAGCTGTCGCAACCTCCCCGAAACGGCCCCGAGGCCTAAGAGGTTGTTGGTTAATGGGTTACTAGGCTGAACCTAGCTCGAGCCCTCCCAAGCCCATACCGATTCACGACTTAAATTAAAGTGGTTAACGTGCAAATCAATTTCATTTAGGAGTCGCCACTAATCGATTTTTGGTGGGTTGATTAGACACCCAAGTGAAGCGCGGGAGAAATACTTCACTTCTACGAACCAGAGATTCAATGTGTTCGAGGACTTGATTACACTAATTGATAAACTAGTGCCCTTTCGGTACCTGATCTTGTTCAATTCATCACCTAACGTGTTTTCGATAATCGGGGGTCTCAAAATTCTGTTCCTAACTAGGCTAAGGGAAGTGACGATTGATATCTAAGCCTGGACACACCTAATTAACTGCATGCGAGGTTAAATTAAATGTGCAACTCAAAGTGTGTGAACCGAGCGACGTGGGATTAAACTTAGCATTAAGCATGCGAAAAAGGCGAGAACACTAATTTCAACATCCGAATAAAACTTCTGACTTTTTTTGATTTTTTTTTATAAAAAAACAAATTAATTAATTTTTTTTAAAATTTTTTAAATAAAAATTAAAAGATTTTTGAAATTCTTTTTTTGGAAATTTTTGATTTTTTTTGGAATTTTTTTTTAAAAAAATTAAATTTTTTTTTGGAATTTCTGAAATTTTTTTCCGAATTTTTTTTAAAAAATTTTTTTGAAATTTTTCAAGATCTTTTTTGAAAATTTTTTTGAATTTTTTTTAAAAAAAAATTTTTGAAGATTTTTTTAAAGAGAAAAATAGAATAAAATAAAATAAAACAAAATAAAGTCCGGGTCTTCTCTTTTTTCTTTTTCTTTTTTTTTAAAGTAAAATAAAATAAAATAAGATTAATTTTTACATATTGAAATAATATAAAATCGGGTCCGGGTCGGATCTCCATATCCGACTCGGACCAGAACCGACCCGGGCACACCGGCCCGGGTCCGTAGACAGACCGGGCTCATTTGTTGAGCCCGGTCTCATTTTTTCTAAAAAAAAAAAAGAGGGCCCAGAGCCCAATCGAAAAACCAATGAAAAAAGACAAATTGGCCCACGCGCGAAATGGCCCAAAATCACATAAAAAAACTTGATAAACCTAAAACCCGGCCCAATACCTAATAAAAACCCTACCCGGTCATGACCCGCAAACCCGACCCGGCTCCCCGCGCGACGGACCCGAACGCCGGAAACCCTACCCGGCTCGCCCAACTCGCAGACCCGACTCGCGGCCGCTCCGCGCCCAGGGGACTCGCCTGAACGCCGGCCGGCGTTCCGCCGTGGAATGCGTGCCCGGCCACCGCCCTCTGTCTCCTTGCTCAGCCGCCAACCGTGGTCTCCTTCGCCGGTCGGCCGGCCGGCCAGAGCGCCGGCCCCTCCGTGCCCCCCAGCCTCCATGGCCGAGGGTTCCTGGCACCGCGGCCGAGCCCTTGCTCGACCGCCGTTCGGTAGACCTAGACCACCGCGGTCGGGGTTCTCCGCTGCGAACTAACCAGATCCCAACAAGGGACTGGCAGTTCGCTCCCTTCGAGGCCGCGCACGGACCGCCTTGACGACCGGCGGTGTGGCGGGACCGATCGATGCCTCAAAAATGCAGTGAAACCGGGACAAATCGGTTGAGGCGTATTATCAAACACATGTCAGGCGTCGACGAAGGCGAGGGATTTTAGTGCGATCGAGACTCAAACACGCCCACAACTCGTACACAACAATACGCAGAGCAGCAAGTCCGACCTCGGGGCGTCACGGGCCAGAACTCACGCGAGCCGGATGGCCGCGAGCTCCGGCCAGCGACTTCTTCCCCAAAACAGAACGCAAATGAAGACAGGGGGGCAACTATAGTCCCTACCTGACTCGGCGATGGCGAATGGAAGGCGACCGCGGTAGATCGGGCTATACCCGCGCGCCTCGCACACCCGCGAGTCGGGATCCTCGGGAAAACGCCCCGAATCCAAGCAAACAAAAACAAACCCGACGAAGCTCGGGACCTACCGTGAAAGGAGGAGGCTTGTCGACTTCGGTGGAGGAGCGGTGGTCACCGACCGGGGACCGCTCGCCCTCGATCTCACTCGCCGGACTCTCTCCCTGCTCTCCCTTTCTCGGATCTCTCTCGGATCTCTCCCTGTTTCGCTCGAATTCGCCGAACCCTCTCGAACTCTCTCTTTCTCCCTCTCGGTCTCGCTCACTCTCTGGATCTCTTCTCTTCTCCTTCTGATCTCTCTGTTCTCACTCTCGTTCACTTTTTTTTTCGGTCTCTCTCCGACTCTCCGCCCTCTCTCTCTCCTTCCCCGCCCTGCTTCTCGCTCTCCTCCTTTCTCTTTTATGTTCGGCCAAGGAGAAGGCTCTCTCTCACCCTTGGTTCCCTCGCGGCGACGCTTACCTTCTACTTCTAGCTCAGGGGAGCCATGGGACAGAGTGCCTCCCCCGACTTCGTCTATGGTCAGCATTCGGTCCCCCTTCTCGGGACCCATCAGACCCGTTTTCAGCAAACGGTTGCAGGGCTCTCTTGATGTAAGCCAGAAGTGCTGTGCCGTCCTCGATGTGCCCGCTTGCTGCTGCTTTGTCGTTTTCAGACGGCCGCTTCCTCTTCCATGTTCCTGCTGCGTTCTGGCCTCCGATCGGCCTGCGGCTTCCTCCTCTTTTTGCAACGTTGAAGGCATCGGGGGGGGGGAGAAGAGGCTGCAGGCGTCTCGTTCTGGGGAGAAAGAAAAGGGGGGGTCAGCGTTGAATAACGCTGACCTCATCTTTTCCGCTTTCCCCCCCTTTTTTTAATAATTTAATTTTTTTATATAATTTAATTTTTAATTTTAAAATTTTTTTAAATTTTTTTTATTATTATATTTTTTTTTAGAGTGAAAAATGGAAAATATGTTCTAATAAGCCCTATTAATGCAAATGCGCCTAATAACTATATGCCATGAAGTTAATGAAAATATTTTTTGGTTTAGGGGTTAAAAATTGAACCCTAGTTTTTACACGGTAAAACCCTGAATGATTTGAGCAAAATTTAGGTGTCAACAAAGGCTTAGGTCGTTAACTTGCTGAGTTTGTCTCATTATTGTTTGTTAATTGTTTTTTAGACCCTCGACCATGAACAGACCACCCATGCGTTTTGACATGCCCATGGATATAAGCACGATAGTAGTAGAGTTCCTGGTGGGACTGAATAAAGTTTATGAGAAGCATATGTCAACTGTTTGGGTTGACGAGGGGTAGCGTTGTGGCAACCTCATGAATTTGTGGCATGGTTTATTAGGGAAGGGGGTAGGCGGTTTGGCCCGATAAGGGGCTTTGGTGGACCCCCTGATGGTGGTGCTGGAGATGAGGCTTGGGATCTCATGGATTTCGAACCTCCGGAGGGAGCTGTTACTAATCCGGATACCGATCCTCATGACATGGAGTCCGAAACGGACAAAGTGGACTCCGACTCGGATTACTTGGTATCCGATCCGGATGACAAGGAGTCGGATTTGGAACCACCTTCGGGGTATCATCAAGTTTGATGATGGGTTTGGATATCCCATCTTTTTGACCGCCCCTTTTTGTTAGTGAAGCTAAGTTAACTTGATCACCCAATCTCTTTTTGCTTGTGCATGGTCTTGTTAGGGAGCCGCCTCGGATTGGCTTGTGTATTGTATCTTCCTTGGGTTAACATTACGTTTATAAAATAGCTTCTTTGTTTTGTGTATCAAATGTTTTCCTTACTATTCCGTTTATTGATTGTTGTTGGGTGATTTAAGTTTGCTTCCGCATGCGTTTAATCGTAAGTTAGATCGATTGGGTCAGCGACACATCTTGGAACGTCGCATTTAAATAACCATTGTGGGATGTTAGTGTGCTCATGGGTTCGGGGCTTGACACCGCGTGTATGATACAAGGTGATAATGATAGACTGCAAAGAAAATGTAAACCAATAGCAAGTCATCTACATAGGTTAATGAAAGAGACCACAAACGAGAATGACAACATCGTCATATAGCACACTGCTGTTGATAAGTTACAAATATTTCTAATTCTAATAACTATGGTAAAGATTCATTAAATGAAAATAATATCCAACTGATGTCCTTGCTTGATACAATTACAGATCCAACGAATACAATTTCACTGTCAGTATATTAGTAAAGAAGCTATCTAAGACATCCGAACACCTTCTTCTTCTTTACTGGATTGTGTTAATATAAATACAATTAGCAGCACTAAATTTAAGATTCTAGACTGGCAGATTAAAAATCTAGATAACTCGAGATATAGTGGCAGAGCTCTATGTTGGAAACCCAACTTAATAGAAGTACAGCCAAACTTCTTGGTTGCTTTAGCTGTGAGACAAACTAAACAAGCCTCTTATCCCACTGAGTGGGATCAGCTACACACACTAGTGAATATAGTCGCGTGTCTAGCGTTATGAATAGACTTTTGGATCAGGTTTCCACAGTCCCGTTTGTCCAAGTGTTTGTATGTAAGAACAGAAGCGTGCACTCTCGTCTGAGCAGCTTCTTCACATTCTTAATAAGCTGATATGTAGGGGCTACTCCAGTACATGTTGAGTCAAATGAAAATAACTGCACAATTGGTTGCTTGCAATCGAAATACATATATATCGAGAATAAAACGAGATTGATTAATAGAACACATTTTAAGCAACAGAAACAGTGGCATGCTGCAATCGTATGCCATGTCATCAGCACTGTACATCAGTAGAAACTATGCAACAGTGGATTGCGTCGCAACACTTAATTGAAAAAACAATGTCCCACCGTAATACATCTGTTAGGTGGCGTTTAGGAAGATCGGTATGAAGACTGGGGGAAATATCAAACTTTCAACACCATTATCTAGGATGTGCTTACCTGTATATTATAGCATTTTCCTTAGAAGCTCTCTTCCAGTCAACATAAATGGGCAACGTAAGAAGATAGCCAGTATTCAATGCGAACGTCAATATTAAAACACTAGCCGATAGTTCTTCAAACGGTGCATTAGAAAGAAGTCGCATGAAAGCCCGCTGGAAGCGAGTGGCCACAGCCACTCTAACGAAAATGGGCGTTGTGAGTCAGATTTGCCGGAGCACGGAGTGGAAAAACAAATATAGGGCGACACAATGGAGCAACTTAATTCACTTACGTTTGCCGCTTCATGGCATCATAAGTTCACAACTAACCTCGATGAATCACCACTGCATTTCCAACCTCTATCTCATCCTCCTAGCCATTCATGGTCGTGTCAGACTTTCATCTTATCGGCGACAAGCTCACCGTGCCTCCCACCAATCACCATCAACCGATTCCTCATTTCCCGTGAAGGTCGAAGTGGGCTCAATGGGAGAGCCCGATCGGGTGTATGGCCCAGTTCGAGGAGGCCCATGTTCTGTCCCCAGCCCAGCTCGACTCCCTATTTTCGAAAATTAAAAAATAAATTATTATTATTATTATTATTCCGAAAATTTTAAAAAAAGTAATGAGAAAATTGGTCTTAATTGTCCTTTCTTGTGAATGTATTGATTGATTACATTTAATTTCGTTTAGCAATGCATGCCCTTCGGCAATTAGTTCGGATGGGGGACTATAATTTAATTAAGAGTTGATGATGTTAGCCAACTGCTTTGCGAACGTAAGTGGGGGTTAATGATCATTAATTTAATTAATGAACCCTCAGTTTGATTAGGAGGTGGTTGGGCTAATTGAATTGCATGGACGAAATCAAATCCTTGAGCCAAATTGCCTGATTGTTTGTTGATTGGTGAACTTGCTAATTGATTGCTTTGATTGAGTGCATGGTGTGAATGTTGGACGAAATGGATATTCGAGGGCAATGAGGATGGCGGCAGTCATGAGCTCCTTGAAGATCAAAGGCCGAGAGTGGTGGTCCGAGGCCGCACTTAGTTTAGCTTAGTTTAACCCAGTTCAGTTCTAATTGGGCTAGTTTAGTTGATGGACTTAGGTTCTAATAAACTAGTTAGCTCAGTTTCAATTCATTAAAACCAAATTAGACTTAGAATCGCTTTCTAAATAGATAATTAGAATGGCTTAAATTAGCTTCTCTATCAAAAAATATGGATAGATTTAGGATCAACCTAGGTAGGTTTAGTCTCTAACCTCAAGCTTACAGAGTTCATGTCCCAAGGCTTATAATGAGGCCGTGTGTATTTGTTTTTGCTTGAATCGTATCGGGTTTTTATTTTTCGTATAAAGGAACATTGCTAAGAGTACCCTGTTTTGGAAGAAGTGTGGATGTGAATCAAGAACCCTCAGCAAACCAAATGGTGTCGCAACCGACCTCCCGCTTTTTCATCGAACATGCAAAAAAAGGGGGGTCTTGCTTGGTACGTGCTAAGTCTAGGTTCGGGACTTAACTCGGGCTCTCCATGCCCATACCATGTCGCGACTTAGGGTTTAAGTGTTTAACATGCATGTGATTTATACCAAAAAGTTGCCACTAATCGATTTGGGGTGGGTAAATTAGAAATCCAAATAAGGTGATGGGAAAATCACCATATTCCCACGAACCAGAGATTAACTGAGTTCGGGGACTTGATTACACTAGTTAATAACTAATGCCCTTTTGATACCTTTTTACCCTGTTCATTTCTGAAAACATTTGTCAGGTAATTTAGATTGATTTTAGGACATTTTTCTTAACATGTAAGGTGATCAAACGAGTGCATAATTATAAATGATTAGCAGTCAAAATAGATATGCAGCCTAAGGTTCTAATTCAAATTAAGTCAGATGACATTCAAAATACAACAGTTCATGTAATTACATTTTAATTAAAAACATGTATAATAATAACACAACACTAACAAAAATAACATGCAAAATACTGCCACAACCCCATAGGCTTGTCTAATTTAAACATTACAATTTACGCAATTATAACAACATGCATAATAATATAACAATAAATTAAAGCATTCAGATAGATCACACACATAAAAAAAATTAAATTTTTTTTCGAACTGAAATTTTTTTAAAAATTTTTTATATTTTTTTAAAAAATATAAAATAAATAAATACGAAAGAAGAAAAGAAAATGAAATTTTTTTATTTTTTAAAATAAAATATAAATATAATATTAAAACGGGTAGGGTCGAACCCGTGTGTACAGACACGCGGTGGACGCCGGTGAAGCCAAAATTGGCCTTCCGCCGGCCGACCCAGATTGGCGCTGCCCCCAAATCAACCGTAGAGTTCACCACCGAGCTCCGCCACCCACCAAGCTCGTCGTCCGGCCACCTACTCGCCGGCTGACGAGCAAAACTTACTTGGCCTCATTGAGGCATTTTGTCGAACAGTAGGTGTGCGCAACCAAAACCGAGGGATTTTGACCTCCTCCGGCAATCCGGTTGGCTCTCGCGGTTACAGCTCGCCTTCGACAGAGAGTAGGGACCAGGACTGAAGGCAGTATTGTCACACCCCGCACTTCTCGGTGCGCCACATCCCTCGCAGAGGTCGATTTATGTGCGACGTCCCAGGACACATCGCCGACCACATACCCAACACAGAGATTTAAAAAAAAACACATGTGGAAGCAACTCACCACCCGTACATTAAATAAACACACAACCAAGGATAACCACCGAAATTAACACTTGCACTATTATTAGAAATCGTATATATAATATTCAGATACAGCCCAAACTTCAAAAATCAAGAGCAATTCAAGGCCACTACAACTAGTCGGGGGCTCCTCCCAAAACACTTCGGTACGCCTGTCATCCTCCAAGCTGGGGGTCTAAAAAGTCGGTTTTTCAACAACCGTGAGAATAAATCTCAGCGAGTAATTCCCTAAACCTAAACTAGGCTAACGTGCACCTCCTGACAAGTACTAAACAAATGGCACACAGTCTAAACTGTAAATGACTCAGGCCCTCGGCCCGAATCTAGAACTTACTTGACCCTGCAGGTTAGGCATTAAATCAACAATAGTAGCCACGCGACAGAATTTAATCACAGCATATACACGCGCATTTATATGTCACATCGCATGTTATGCATATGCTAGTGCTCGCACTCATGCTTATGCCTCATCAATGCATCATCGCACACTTGCACACTAGCACTCAGCCATTTCTCAATTTCTCCTCCGACCCGCGTTAAACGCATCAGGTCCGACCCGCGTAACACGCATCAGGTCTATCACTTCGAGATCGATCTCTAGCCCGCATAACACGCATCAGGCTCATGACACATTACCCACGTGAAACGCATTAGGTTGGTCATCTTCCGGTAAACCGGGCATTGTCCCGCATAACACGCCTCAGGACGGGTTCACTACCCCGCGTAACATGCATCAGGGTTTATTGTGATCACACATTCACAAGCCTCAATTCTTATCTGAACCCCGCGTAACACGCATCAGGGCATTTTAAGTGATCATAATGTAAATGTCATCCGGGCACGCTCATATATGCACATGTCGTGCCAATGCGTGAGATGCACATTCATGGTCATTTATTCACATTTGGGCATTCACATGCGCAAATCACGATATGACAAGCTCAACTTGCACCGCGCATACTCAGTTCCATAAATCAACATGCCCACTCAGACAATCAATTTCAATTCAACCATGGCATCAACTTAACACGCAATACATGTACAAAATTTACACAACCGGGTCAACAAGAACTCGCACATTCAAGGTCTGCCAGGCCGATCCTTTCCCAGTCTCGCTAGATATGCGACTTGGCACCATCAAATTAATCGCCAATAAGGCTCAATTAGCCCGTCAATTGCACAGTGCAATCCTTCCTAGAAATTTCACGGCTAAACCTCAAATTGATCGCGCCTTGCCCAAATCAAATCCAGTCGTGGGTAGCCTCTATAACGCAATTTCTAGGCCACTAATTATCTTCAAAATGTTCCATTAAACTCCCAAAGGCATCGTTCAAATCAGCCATCACAAGACTAAATAAGGCACACACTATAATTCACATTTCGAACCCAAACTTTCCCGAACTCGGGCCGATTTAAATCAAACTGTCCAGCCCATTTATCGCGTCTCTCGGGCCACTAATCCTCCATTAATTTATCGCACTAAGTCCGTTGAATAGTCACAAAAATAGCCACCTCCCGGTCTATTAATTTCATCCACCAACTTCATCATTTTGTCTAAATCCCGACACCCATGCTTCGCCACATCACAACACTATACGAACCACTAAACCTCGACCAAATAATCATCCTTGGTCGCCAAAAGCACCACAAAATCAGTCCTTAATTATCTCTACAATTTAATCCCTAATTAACCCTAATTAACCCCTAAACCCATCTAGAAATGTAAATTAGCCTAATTAGGATTTATGGTCGAACTCACTGGGTGTCCTACGCTTCAAATCGAGCTGAACACGCGGCGACGGTGGCTGGGCAGCGGTGGTCCTTCGCCGGAACAGTAACGCCGGCGGCGGTTTCCGGCGAACGGCGCGAGCGGCGGCGACGATCCAAGCTAATCCACGGCGGGGCGGAGAGGAGAGAGAGAGGAGTGGGGCGGCTGTGCAAGGCCGGGCGAGGCTGTGGTGGCGGCAGGACAGCTCCGGTGACAACGCCGGCGGCGGCGGCGGCGGCTCCTCCGGCGAGGTGTTTCCCCACGGCCAAACAAGAGAAAGAGAGAAGAGGGGGGGTGATGGCTGTGGCTGAGGGTGGAGGGCTGGCGACCGGCGCGGCGGAGGCTGGCGACCGGCACGGCGGAGGCTAGCGACGGCGGCGGCGTACGGCGTCGGGCGGAGGCGGTGTCGGCTGGGCGAGCAGGAAGAAGATGCAGCAGCAGGCCAGTCGGGGGGGGGCGCCTGAGAGAGAAGAAGGAAGAGAAGAGGAGGAAAAAGAAAAAAAGAAAAAGAAAAGAAGGGAGAAGAGAGAGAGGGAGCAGGTGGGAGAGAGAGGGCAGACGGGACAGGGGGGCGCACGGTCCTGAGGGAGAGAGAGAGAGAGAAATTTTTAAGAAAATTTATACTAATTCAAATATTAAACGCAAACCGAGGGTCCAAATTCAAAACCGAAAATGGTCTACCAGTCCATAATAGACCTCGCACTTAAAAAGGGACAAAGGCCAAACTGATTAGACCAAAATTTAACGAGGGGGTCTACTAGTCTAAATTCGCACCTGGTCTGAAAACCCTAACTTTTCCAGTAATCCTGACAATCTCGATACTGGCTACATTAATATCGACACCGTCCAATTTATTTCGTCCTGAAACACTCGAAAATCGACTACTAAGTTCAGGGTCTAAATAACGACGAAAATTCGATCGAGTGCGATTTTAGCGAAATCTCTAGTTTAAAATAATAACCGAGAGTGATCAATTCTCGGGCGAGATTTTACTATAAGCACACTGACAAATCACGCGTTTTATAAACCCAAAAAACGGATCAAAATCCGGAATGTTACAAGTATGGGTCGGGATTCGCGCGACACGACTAGCGTGAGTCCCAGCCAGACCGCACAAAAAAAAAAAGAGCAAAATAGGGGGTTTCTCGGCCGGGGGAGCTTATTGGTTGACGGCATATTGGGGCGGCTTTCCGGCTGCTCCGTGGGCGACGACGACATTGTTGGTTGTCTTTCTTGCTTCGGCGTGGCCTCAGTTTGTCCTCTCTCCCTCTCTATTCTCTCTTCTCTCTCTTAGTTCTCTCTCTCTATTTTTCTCAAAATCGCTGACCTCCTCTCAACCTCTCTCTCCGGTTTATATAGCCGGTGACGACACGTCTCACCTGCCCCATGCGTGAGCTAATGACAGCCTGCATTGGCCTATTCTAGCCCGTGAATTTCGTGGCCATTTAGGCCGGTGCAGGGGGCTCTGACATCCGGGAAACGGGGGAAGAAAGGAGAGAGAGAGAGAAGGCCGAGAAATGGAGAAGGAGGGGACTGGCCATCAATGCCAGTCCCGGTGGCGTGCTCCCTTGGCCATCCTCTGGCCTGATGGGAACAGCACGGCCGCGCTCGGCCGCTCGTCGCTCTGCCGCTGGGAGTAAGGGAGAATAGGGGCGAGAAAATGACAGGCCGACCTGGGGGGGGAAGAGAAGGAGAAGGGGAGCTGGGCCGGGCTAGGCCTAGCTGCATGGGGGGAAGAAAAAGGAAAAAGAAGAAAGTGGGCTGGGTTGCACGGGGAAGAAAAGAAAAGGGCCGGGCTGCGCGTGGGGCAAGAAAAAGGAAAAAGAAAAAGGGCCGGGTCGGTTCGTCCCCGACCCAGCCTGACTCGAATTTTTTTTTTGAATTATTTTTTAAAACATGCTAATAGGCCCTATTAAATATAAATGTGCCTAATTTCTATATGCAATACATTTAAATAGAAATTTATTTTTTTTGTTTTAGGAATTAAAGAAAATTAATTCTTAAATTTTGTGCAATTAATTTTGGACAAATTAAAATAGATGTAAACAAATGGTCTCTCTCACACCAACAAAAAATCACACATTCCTCTGTGTTCAAGGCAACAAGGCATAGTAATGAAGTTATAACGAAGTGGTGAAGTCCAGCTAAGTTAAGTGAGCTATATAAGTAGAGCCTAAAAGTGGAGAGGACTGAAAATGAAAGGAAGCCCAAAATAGCTTCCCTTCATTTTCTCTTCCTCTGCTAGTTATTTTGAAGGTGTCTGTCTTTTTCTCTTTCATATTGATAGAAAACTCAGCATTCTTAAATCGGCGTTCTGTGTCCAGTGAGAGACAGCTCTTGCAGTCACTCTCTTCCGGAATTTCTCCCCATTTTTTATTTTTTATTTTTTTGAGCTGTACTTTTCTTTTATCTCCAACTATTCAAAACAGGTAGCGCCCAGTATTTTTCCTTTTTTCTCCTATTATTTGATTATTTATTTAAGTTTGAAGTAGATCTAAATCGCTTTTATAATCGAGTGATAACGGGTCGATATAAGAAAAGAAATACGTAATTAAAATTATTTTTTGGGGGCGCTGAAATTGGGATTTTATATTTGGATTTGGGACATCTTTTGCCATAAAAAAAAGCCGGCGTCTTTAGGATCAGCAAGCTCTTCTTGAAGGGGACGCGTGAAGGTCGCGCGTGGGCGTTGACCTGGGCTGGACAACTCACGCCACGGTGGATCATCGGGTGTGGACACGGACATGGACGAGGACACGGGCATGGACGTGGATGAGGCTTAACAAAACATTACCTTTGCTAATAATTCCTTTAGATCGGGTCCGCGTTTATCTACTTTCACATCCTTCTTTCCGAGAACTTGTCCCTCCCATCCAAGCTTAACCGAGGATTACTTCTTAATCGCCGTATTGATTGGCATGGCCCCACATTAATACATTACGCCATAACATAAGGACGAAAAGGAGGTCTCAATCAACCCGGTCTAGGATTTTTTACTTGGCCTTTTTATTGCTCTTGGATCCAGGGAATATGATCATTCATCATCCCCTTTATTATGATTAATTATGTGTGGGCCATTGAAACTCTCCAGTACCGGTCATGCCCCGCCTTAAATGATCATCTCATTCGTCATAGGAGGGTATTTTGGTAATCGCACGATGATGATAATGTTTTTCTTGCACTTTCATCCAGGTGCCAAATTTTCCCATCGGATGTGTAATTTTGAGGAAGATCAGCCCGTTATCTCTAAATGGACTATTCATTAATCATCCCCTTGCTGGCATCCAGCCCCCAGTTTGGATATTGGACATATGTGCTCATTTAATTTCGTGCAATATATAAAAATTCACCATGATGATATCTAATGATTGCCATGGTCCAATTACCATATAAAAAACTCAATGCCAATTATTCGTTTTTATGCAATATATAGATATTCGCTGCTAGCTTTCCGTTTATAGAGAAACGCCAAAAAAGTGGTCTGTCACATTATAAAGAAAAAGCCAAAAATGTTGTCTGTCACATTATAGAGAAAAGCCAAAACCCTTTGTCTAATTTCAAACTTGGCGAGGAATTGGTGGTGGGGTTGCCTTTCTCACCAAATTTTGAGAACATCGAGAAAACTATATTTCAAAGGATGTGTGAATAAGGAGGAGGATGGATTTCCAACTCATATCTATATATTTGGATTTCAAATATTGGCCCCACCATTATTCCTGTATGTCTAGTGCCATAAATTAAATTAATTGCTAGAATTAGAGAAATGGTGAATTTAGAACTCATCTATATTTGATTTCGAATATTGGGCCCACCACTGTTCCTGCATGTCCCATGCCAAAACCTAAATTAATTGCGCCGAGATAGTAAATATTCGACTTTATATCCATTTATTCTTCAAAAGAATTCACAGTATTGCACTAGTGATATGTTTCATTTCCTAAAAGAATAACTAAACATTTGGATGGGACGTTATCGGAGTTAGTTCCGCATGCTTCATACCTCGAGTTTATTTTGTACTTGTGACTCTTTGTTCACCAATTTAACGCACATGAACGTTTGAGTTTTATCTCACCGCTTGAATACATTACTTTAATGAGTCCTCTATACATGTAGTTTGGCCACACTTGAAGTGTTTAAGCTTTCAGTTAGACTTTTTAACAAAAATTGATCGAGTTGGTGCAACATTAATTTAACGGACAAGCAAAGAAAAGAAAAGGGTGCCAAAAATCATTTATAGAGAAAACAGTCCAATCGGCTCAAATCTCGAAATTGAAGTCCAAAAAATTCGAGTGGATTCACCACGCTTATTCAATTTCCTATGAAATGGAGACAATTATTAAATCTTAAAAAGAAAATTGTGCATATTATTGTCTTTAAAACCCAAAAAGATCGTATGTGCAATTCTGCTTTTTTTTTTTGCCGGGACTATATAGGTAACCGGTAAGCGTTGACAATAGCAGATTCGACTGTTTCCATCACTATGAAAGTTTCAAAATCCTCGTTTGAGGGATTCTTTGCAAAGGAGCGTGAAATAATTAATGTCATTTTTTAAAAAAAAGGAATGAGGAAAACCAAATCGTCAAGGACTTCTCATGGCCCAAGATAAAGCCGAACTCCTTCTTTCGAGCAAGAAGAAGAAGTCCCTATCATTGCCCTCGGGATCAGGACCGCAGTTCCTAAGTACAGAAACAAAGTAGTAACATTACCATTCTTTTCCTCCTTTCTCTTCTATATTTTTGAAGGCTGATGATACGGAAGATCTGTGGAGGGAGAGAGAGAGAGAGAAAGAGAGAGAGAGAGTGCATGGTGATGGAGGTGATTCTTTCTTCGTTTATCGGAACCTGCAAAATGCATGGGAAACTTACCCAAGACCGAGAAAATATTGCGTGCCTCTAGGGATTCCACCGTGGAAAAATACCCACTCTGGCGCGGCGACACGTGTCCGAGAGGGCCCATATGTCAGGAAGACTCTCCCGCTCCCACGCCACTGAGCCGAGCTGAGCTGAACTGAAGCTGGGCGAAAATTTTTTAAAAACAGCCCTCTCTCTCCACACTCCCTCTCTCTCTCTTTCGCGCTCCCCATCTGCTCTGCACACTCTCTCTCTCTCTCGCGCTTCCCATCTGCTCTCTACTCTGCGCTTCGTCTCCCTCACCCGCTTAGGCACCCCATCCACGAACGAGGTCCGCTACCTCCGACGAGCGGGGTCCGTCTCCTCGCGCCGACGCCGACGCCGCCTCCGACGAGTGACGGCCTAGCCTCCGCCTCCGCCCTAGCCTCTGACACCTCCGACGAGCGAGGTTCGCCGTTGCCGGCGAGCGACGCCCGTCGCCTCCCACGAGCGAGGTCCACTATCTCCGACAAGCGAGGTCTGTCTCCTCGCGCCGATGCCGACGCCGCCTCCGACGAGCGACGCCCTAGCCTCCGCCTCCGCCCTAGCCCCCGACGCCCATGCCGAAGACGCCTCCGACGAAGCCCGACGCCGACGGCATGCTTGTGTGAAGTGGGTTCTCCGCCTGCGGCATGCTTATTGGGTTTTTGAATTGAGGAGTGTCGATTGATAATTGGAAAATGGGCATGCTCTCTCCTTCTCGTGTAGGGGAAGACCCAATCCGGACCGTGTGCTGGGACGTCATTCCGGGCCTCCCACGAGATCCACCGCTGCCATCAATATGCATTGACTTGAATAGGGACGGTTCTTTAAGCAGCAAGTCGATTGTTTTGCAAATTGAGAACAAATCTCAACAAGTTTCTGCAAGTAAGGTCCTTACTGGGAAGTGCTATTCAATTACCCTAGCATAGACGCTTATTAGTAATGGCATTAATGCATAAAACTGTAGTTTCTTGTATATGTGACTGCATGTCATATTTGAATTTTCTCACGTTCATTGTGTTTGGGACATCATAAGTGATCTTCGCCACTCCCTACAAGATAGACTAAGCAAGGGTGCATCAGGAATAGGCCGGGATGAAATATACTTGAAACTCCGCACTAGCACAAGCAATTTCTGGCTTGAAGTTGTTTCTGTGTGATGGTTAAATTGACCTCATGTTATTTAATCGATGAAGAAAATCATAAGCAGATTGGCACATATTTTCCTACTTTTGGATGAGTTTATTCTGTTTTAAAACACTTGTTGAATTTTAATAGCTAGGTTTTGCACATCCTATACCCCCACTCATTGATTTGTAATCACATGGAATGTGTATCTGGGAGTTGACATGTGCATCAACTTCAGATACCACCAAGGTGGCTGACTTGCCAAGTTTAAACTCAATGGTTCAGCTTCACGGTGAAATGTCGGCATTAAGGTCAATTTTATTTTCTTCGATATATGGTTTTAGGTACAGGGGCCGATCTGAAAACCTATCTTTTTCTTTTTAATATCTGGTAGTTTTATTGGAGGCTTATCTCAAAATTGTAAGAATAAACAATCGAATCTTGTGACTGGCCTGGCAATTATCACTAGATTGGATTTCTCATGATGCCATGATGATTTGTATCCCTAACTATTCTTTCCCTTCTTTTCTTGTTACTTTCAGCTCCACCGTTAAAGCTCATTGATTTACCTGGATTGGATCAAAGAGTCATGGATGATTCAGTGGTGAGGAATGAAAATTTTTCTCCAACATGGCTTAATTTAAAAATTGCTTGTGTGCTGCTCAATGCTTTTAACCATTGTTGCATCATGTGCTTCTCAGTTGATTGTGTAGGTGCATATGTCTTTTTTGAAGGAAAGCTTACTCTTTGGCTGTTTGTCTTGACTCCTAGCTTTCTAATTCCACTTTTCTTGCTTTTCCAGATCAGCGAGTATGTTCAACATAACGATGCTATTTTACTGGTTGTAGTACCTGCTACTCAGGCACTGGAAATTTCATCATCGCGAGCCCTCAAAGCTGCAAAAGAATATGATGCAGAAAGTGGGTTATTCCAAAGTTTTACCTATTAGGATTACTTTTTGCAGTGGATAGTTAGCAGTAACTTCTTGTAAATTGTTATCTTTCCGTGAATGAATTTATGTGATTCTATTTTATCTGTGCTGCAATTACCCCATGATACTTATGGTTTTACCAAGTTGTGCTTCTCCTGCAGGTACTAGGACCATAGGTGTCATTAGCAAAATTGATCAAGCAGCTTCTGATTCAAGAGCTCTTGCAGCTGTTCAGGCTCTCCTCTTGAATAAGGGACCCCCGAGGACAGCCGACATTCCATGGGTTGCTTTAATAGGTCAATCAGTTTCCATTGCTTCTGCTCAATCTGGAGGGGTGGGTTATGAGAATTCACTGGAAACTGCTTGGAGAGCTGAGAGCAAAAGTCTTAAATCCATTCTAACTAGGGCCCCCCAGAGCAAACTTGGTAGAGTAGCTTTGGTTGAGGCTCTTGCTGGTCAGATTCGTAATCGTATGAAACTTAGGGTTTCAAATCTACTCTCTGGGTAACTCTATTTCCTTTTTTAGGATCTTCCTGTGCATCATTTCTTTCATCACATCGTTTCTTCTGCAAAGCTTTTTATTTGTCAATAGTGCAAAATGTATGGTTGGATATTTGACTTCCAGTTGAAAATTGTTATACCGTGGCAATAAAGATTGAGGTTTGCATAATCTGTTTGGTGATACTATGCTCGTTGAGGGATCATGTAGACTCCGAAATACATACATTTTGTTCTACTAGTTGCTGAAAGCCAATAACTTACTTTTTTCAGTCTTTTTTGGGTAGACTTTGAATTTCTGTTACAAGGAAATTTTTGTGCACCCAGAAAGAAGGATAACCATATCGAATGTTTATGTCTTGTAGGAAATTCATCACTTTTTTTTTTGCCTAGGGTAGACTCTTGACTTTATTTCTGAAACTTCGTACATCTTATTACAATTTAGTGGTGAATATGGGCATTGTCTCACATACTTCGCTTGGTGCCAGCTCAATGTATGTGCTTGACATAATTTCTGATTAGTTTAGAAGACAATATATTAGATAATAAAATGTTCTCTTTGTTTGCAATTCTGGCTCACAAGTTCCTTTGTCTTTGCCTCCAGTTGTCTTTACAACTTTATGTCTAAAGTTGTGTGTTTTGATAGGAACTATGATTATCCACATAACCATTGTTTGATTCGCAATCCATTCAGCATCAATTTGATCATTTATGAAATTGTAACATTACCAACATGTCGCAGGCTTCAAGGTAAGTCTCAGATTGTCCAGGACGAGTTGGTGAGGCTTGGAGAGCAGATGGTCAATAGTCCTGAAGGAACAAGAGCCTTAGCTTTGGAGCTGTGCCGTGAATTTGAGGACAAGTTTCTCCAGCACATTACGAGTGGTGAAGTAAGCAACTGAATTTTGGTAATTATAGAGGATATTTATGCTGTCTATCTTAGCACTCGGAAACATAAGCATTATATGAACTTTCCAACATATGGGTTTGAAGAACTAAAATGAGGTGAAATGTTGTGGAGGGAAGAAGGAGTGAAATAAAATGGGTGTTCAAATGCCACTTTTGCTTGTGATAGATGAATATGATATGGAAATTCAAAAGAATGACGAATGTCTAATACGTTTGGTAAAAATAGTAGGAAAGCGAGAAAGGTAAGGCTATACTAGGAAATAACAATACCTATACAAGTGGAGGAATTGGCATTCTTTCTTTTTGCTCTCGTGAACTTCTACCAGCCACTAGTATAAGAATGAGAGTTGAAATTGCTACTTTATTTCGCCCCCATTGCGATGCATGAGCTCTGGAACAATATCCTACATTGCTTACCTATTGTTTTCAATAAGCCTTATGCTCGAGCAATCTCCTTGCACTTATTAGTTTAAAATCTTGAATGGGATATTCTAACATAGTATTAGAGCTAGGTTTTGCCCCAATTTTTTTCTCATGTGTGGCGCTCCATTAGTCAATTCCACATGACATGCTCTGTCCTGTTTACTTGTGAGAGGGGATGTTAAAATATAACACAACACTTGCCTATGGGTTTCCAATGGGCCTTACATTCATTTGGTCTCCTTTTACCTATTAGTTCAAGCTTTTGGTTTAATATTTTAACAGGCTAGAACCAATCACATAGGGTAGAATGGGAGCCAAAATTGTGATTCCCTTCTAGCTGTGCGTTAGCTTGCTTCTCATGATACTTGCGTATCTTGGTTTTACTCTGAGAATCTGTCTGTGAGCTGATTATGAAAATTGGAGTGAGTGCTAACTAAGATGCCATTGTTTATTTCACCCTTTCCAAATGGTGGGACAAACTTTTTCCGACTTACAAGCACTTAATAATTTTCTATATGCTGTTAAAAATTTTGTTGATAAACAAATTATAGTTCATTTCTAATGTGGCTGTTTTCAATGTAATTTGACACTCATTGTCAACCAAACTTTAATTGATGAATGAGATTTTAAATTTTGTTTAATCATCAATAAAGAGTGCGTGGACTTTTTAGAGGGATTCTAGCATGTGGATTTGGCTGCCAGCCGGCCCAAATAGAGAAAAAAATAAATTGGGCAGCAATACATTACATACAATCTACATTGGAAAATATAATTCTTTAACTAGTTTGGGAGTGATTATATACAGCACGCTGCTAAGTTCCATCGTATTGTTTTTTTGATAGGTAAGAAAGAATTTTATATAAGAAATATGCCAGGAAAGAAAGAAAGAAAAGCAAACAAGGCAAAAATCACAAGACTATGCAAAGTCAGAACAAGATGTCCAAAGCTGAATAAAAGAGCACAGCACAGATGCAGCCAAAGATTCAAAACCCTAAAACAATCTTTTATTGAGTTCCTTGCAATTGCACCACATGAGACAAAGCGATATTCCAAAACTTCTTAGATATAGAGCCTCCTCCATAAGCATTCCAACAGCTAAAGAGCTGGATGGCATGACTTGGCATAACCCATGCCACCTTAGACGAGCTAAGGATATGACTCCCAAGCTTAAGAGCAAAGTCACAATATTATGTCCACTCATTTCTGAAATTTTTTTTGCATTTAAGAACTGGATACAATTCATTTGTCATCCAATTTCCAAGGCTGATATATTAAACCACACTATTTACATTATTTGTTATGAAATGCATTAGAATGTCAAATATAATCGGCTAATGTTTTTGTGAATGCCCAAAATCATTTACGAATATTAATATGATGGAGCAGTATATGTTTATCAATAGAGTTGTCTTAAATGTTTTAGTGCTGTAAAACATATTAGCTTCTTCAAATTCAGTTTTCTGCAAATGTGGCGCTCTGCCCATTGATGGTCAGATATGGTCTATTCTAGTATGATTGGGCCTAGGGACTTGTGATATCTGATGAAAATTAATCAATGTGGGTGCTTGAGTGACTAACTCTGTTTTGCCTGCAATGTAGTCTCCTCATAGCCTGGTTTTCGGGTTGAGATAGAAGAAGAAAAATTTTGAAATAAGATTCCTTTTGCTCTTTTAAGTTCTAGAGATAACAGTAGCATATGGAGTGCAAGGCACGAGAATAACTCGAGCATTATTTCTTCGACTTGATGACATAAATTTTTACAAACCTTCTTTTAACTAAAACGAGAATTAACTTTGCAGGGTAGTGGTTGGAAGATTGTTGCCAGCTTTGAGGGTAATTTTCCTAACCGCATCAAGCAGCTTCCCTTGGATCGACATTTTGATATTAATAATGTCAAAAGGATTTTGAAAGACCCTTAAAGTTCCAATCATCGCCAGTAGACGGTGAGCAGAGTGCCTCACAGAATCAATCATCAAATTCTTCCGAATCAGAGCACTCATCTTCAAGTTCTTCTATCAGCCAATCATCCGCTGAGGAAATTCAAAAGCAGTAGAAGGCTCCTTTTTAGAGCCTGCTTTCCTTTTTTACTGAGAAGGAGCTGAGAGTTGGTAAAAGAAGAGAAACATAATCTGGTTGGTTGTAAATTGAATGATTTTGTATCAAACGTAAATATCCTTTCATCGATGCGAATTATTGCATTTATCTGGAATGCCCTAATGTATGTCTGTCTCTCTCTCTCTCTGTCTCTCTCTCTCTCTCTCTCTCTCTCTCTCTCTCCTGCAGCACTTTTTCTTTCTCGTGAAATAAAATGTGCATGAAATTGGTTCAAGCTAAAATGGTATCTCAGCTTTCAGATCATCTTCGCTCGCTTCGAATCATGAATTGTTGGGTACGTACACCATGATAACATTACACTTCCTTTTACTCAGAGGTTTAGCATGGTCATATGGCTTTATGAAAGAACAAGACACCTATTTGCTGGTACTCAGGGCACATACGAGCATTGTTGGTATAGCCCCTGAAAGTAAAGGACATGCCAAAAAATCTTGCTTTATGTATCACAATACAAAACAAGAAGTTCATAACAAATATGACGGTAGCCTTGAAGCCATCACATACTCTACTCTCAAAATAGTTATGACCCCCTAATTCCTCTGAGGAGGGCTCCTTCAGAACCGAAAAGAGCAGTACATACAGACGAGAGGCTGATTACTTCGAATCACTAATTTTTTGCAGTAGCTATTTGCCTCATTCCGACGGAGAAGAACTCGGTGATGACTTCAAGAGGCATGCCTTTGGTTTCCGGAACTTTCAAAAAGACGAACACCCATGATATGACGCACACGACAGCATAAATGCCAAAGATGCCGGCTAAGCCGATCGAATCGAGCAACACAGGCAGCGTATCGGTCACGATGATGTCTCCTATCCAGAAGACTAATGCACATATTGTGATGCAGAGACCACACACCCTTGTGGGGAATATCTCAGAGCACAGGATATTTGGAATAGGACCATAAGCCGTCATGAAGTAGCAGAAGTAGACCACCACACAAATGGTCGCAATCAAGGAGCTGACCACCGAGCTCGAACCCACTAGTTTGACGATTACTAATACTACAAGTGTCACGATGAGCACCAGAATCGTAGTCAAAAGGAGCGTCCTGCATCAATGCAAATTGATTGATTGCAACACCACCAAAAATAAAGAGGTGAAAAGTTGGAACATCTCCATATTTCATGAAATTATAGAGGAACGTAGATATGCCATCAAGTCCAGTATCCTGTTCCTCCAAAATCGGGGAGAGAGAGACAGAGAGAGATGTTTACCTTCTTCCAGAGGTATCCATAAGCCTCATGCCCACAGCTATACATGGTAGCATTAAGAAAGTCGTGAATGCGCTTATAAGAAATGACGCGGATTCTGAGCTGATCCCTAGGTTTGCAAGAAGATCTTCAACTCCAGCCTCTTCAAGAATTTGAGGAGCGTAGTAGCGAACTCCATTTATTCCAGAAAACTGTATTATAAGCGTGTCAACAATGCTTCAATGTCAAATTCATGATCCCATTTATACATGACTTGCTAAAACAATAAAAGCTTTGGCTTGTCGCAATTTGCCATTGAGGAAGGACCAAATACGAAGATCCAGACAAACCATAGGGTCATTTACTTGATCCCAGAACTGGACCAAACAATGGAAGATGGATGCCTACAGACCTATTGCAAACATAGAGAATGCATATTGCCATCAGGTTAATGACTCCATCAGGTTAATGTATAGCAAAAAGCAATAAAACAGAGAGAGAGAGAGAGAGAGAGAGAGAGAGAGAGAGAGAGAGAGTGCCTGCATGTTGTCAAGCCATAAAGAGAGAGAGAGAGAGAGTGCCTGCATGTTGTCAAGCCATAAAGTAAGACCGACAGGAGCTGAACCAGCAGATAGCTTTCTAAAATCAGCCCCCCAATCCTTTTCAACTACTCTGCATCAGATAGACAATACGGCAAACTAATATCAGCAGAAAGAAATTTAACCAAGTCTAGACCTGTTGTTCACATGATATCTACTTATACAACATTGAGGAATATATTCAATAAATCAATCGATTCAGCCACAAGTTTTAACCCCAGTATCCAGTCACATGTTAAAAGTTAAAACTACATTAACCAAAATACTGGCAACACCTAGTAACCCAATTTTATTCTCATGGATGAAACCTAATTATTCTAAGGACCTGAAAAACAATTCTGCTTGACCTATATGCTTGATGTTCATGGAAAAGGAGATTCTAGAAAAATTGATGACCGTACAATGCACCTGAACGTATCCTGGCGGTAGATACTTTTCTTTATTGCCAACTGAAAGACCCAAGAAGCAGTGGCACGAAGCTCAAATGCCCACAAAAGATCCTCTAAAGCGTTGACAAAATTAAGAGCAGCATTGTCTTCCAAAGGATGCAACTTCTCCAGAAAAAGATCTACCTCTGAAACTAGGGACTTGCCCTTTCCAGTGAGAAGCCTATGAAACAAAAGCAGCCAAAGCATAACATTTTTAAGTTCATAAAAGGGACAGACCGAAAAAAGAAGTTCATAAAAGGGGAGAGTGAAACCTAAAATTGTCATATCTCATATCTGAAGATCGATTAAGTAATGATTACCTGATGGGAAGATCGAATCCAGCACATTTCAATGCATTCAAGAGATTAATGGCTTCACATGCATGCTGGGACAAACTCGCAGCCCTCACAAAGCATGTCCATATCCTGTGATCGAGTTCCACACCCTCACTCTTCATTTTATCAAGCTTTTGAATAGCAATGCTGTAGTCACCATTTTTCAGGTAAGCATCGATAACTGAACCGTATGGTAATGTACTCAGACTTATTCCATTTACCTTCAAGTTGTCAAGAACTCTTTCAGATTCCTGAGGACGTCCAGAGCTTCCATAAGAAACCATAAGCAAGTGCATTGTGGCGATTGTCGGTTCTATCCCAGCCTTTTTCATCACTAACAGCAAATTTTCAGCTTTAGAATGATCTCCCAAGTCTCTATAGAGTTTCTCATAATGTCATAAAACGAAAGATCTAATTTGTGCCCTTTCGAATGCAGCTCCATGAAAAGTTCTTCAGCATGTTTCAAGTGATGCTGCTTGGCAAAGGAAGATATCAAGCTCTTGTACGTGGATAGCTTAGGTTCCAAGCGGAGCCTTCTCATTTCATGCATCAACACTAAAACCTTCTTCAGCCCGATGGTCTCTGCAGTACATTATGATCAAAGTATTATATGTCTCTTCATCTGGCTTAAGGCCAGCTTCTTGAATTTTCTGATACACTTGAACTGTCTTTTTGAAGTCCTCAATCCCTGTGTACAATTTAAGCATAGAATTCCATATCGAAAGATCAGGTTTAAATCCTGCATCTACCATCTCAGACACCATGGCTTCAACATCCCTTACTCTTCTCCCTTTGCATAACAATCCGATCATAATCCTATAAAGATGCATGGTAGGAACATAATTCGCTGCCTTCATTCCAGCATATATCTTCTTCACTTCAAACACATTTCCAGATTGAGCAAAAGCATCAAGCATCAAAATAATAGAACTGTTGCTTATCTTGAAACCCATATCTTGCAACTCCTCGATCACTACGTAAAGTTCATCCAACCGCCCATCAGTGATCAAAGCTTGCAAGAGACCATTGATGGACTCCAGTGTAGGAGCAGGGCAATCTCTCATCAACGTATTGAAAGTAGCCCTCGCGCGCTCGTAACAGCCACTGGCAGCGTAAGCATGTATCAATGCATTCCAAACCTTACGATCTACTGAACGTCTCATTCTAAGACCTCCCACCAAACTTTCTGCTTTCTGCCACAGCTTCACAACACCATATGCTTCGATGATACTAACATGTATTGAGTTATCATCAAACAAAATACCTTTTCTTTCTGCCTCATCAACAAAACAATGGGCTGTCTCGGGGAAGCCCATTCTACAATATACAAGCGCCATGATCTCATATATATCAACACAATTTACTAAATTTTCATCCAATTTTCAAGCATGTATTTAAGGAATAAAGAACTAAGAGCAAGATTGATCAGAATTTCTAGGTGGAAGCATCTTCCCAAAATAAAAGAAATTGCCAAATATAATAGCATTTGGAGAAACTAACCTTCTTGCGCTCCTGACGTATATTTTTCCTTTTATTCTGCTTCATGTCCATCAAAAAGTCATCAAAGCTGTGGCACAGACAGTGAAACTTGAAGCATGGACCTTTTGCATGCAAGATAAACACAAGAAACGTAAAATGATCAAAAGTTGGCATTCCAAGTAAATTTAAGACACAACTCATTTAGAGAAGCAATGCTGCAATCATATGCTAATTGGTAGGACAAATTGCAAAGGAAATTGGTTTGCGCACAATAACAAATGGAGAGAATTGATAGCAGCATCACATCCAAGTATGCTTTCAAATGAAAGTTGCATTTCACCTAGATGACTTTGGTGAAGCATATATGGGCAATGACTCCCCTTGACATGCTATCTAGATCAAACGGAGATAACTCCATTCAACTCCCAAACACTTTTGACCCTCACTGACAGTCAAGGAAAGGGGTCAAAGATGTATGAAAGCTACGAAATACTTCAGTAAACTAATACAGGCTTATGATGAGATTTGATCGTGCTACTTTCTAAACAGATGGTTTTGCAAATTCTGAAGAAGTATTTTAAGCTACATGCCACTTTTATATTAATGATACTCTTAAAAAGTTAATTTGACTGAGAAACTTGAAATATTACAGACAAGCCTATTTTCATTAGCATTGAGTCTAATGTTTCAGCACTTGTATGTTTAGTGGTTTACTTGTATAAATATAGACAAAAGATGTGTCTTTGTTCCCCAATCCTATTGCGAAAGAATATATAATTGAATACTTATCTTGACCATTAAGAAAGTAAGCATATTGCCTGAAGTTTTCACCATGTTATATGAATTTTACTTCAGATGGCTTTGGCTGGAGCCCTCCAGGAGCTCAGTCGTAATAGTCTACAAAAATATTCATTGCATCACACAGGATATATAGTGCTCCCAAGGTTTTGTTAAAATCTTAAACTAGCCCTTCAGAACCCTTTCTGCATGTACTAATACACTTCAGATGAAGATGAGTCTCCTGGATTGTTTTACTACCGAAGGGAAAAGTGACGAAGGAAAAACCAAAAGTCGACGTCAATGTAATTAGCAGGAGTAACATCAGGCCTAACTGTAATTTCAGTGCTCATTTTGCCACTCACCATGTATATTTTTGATTTCTCCAATGGTACTGCATTCCTATCCTCTGTAGAAAACCCTTTTCCTTGAGGTAGTGCCATTCATTCTCAGAAGAAAATGTAATGTGAATCGACGAAACCTGGGACTGTCGCCAAGGATATACATCAAATTCATAACTACAGCATATTGAAATATCAGATTTATAGTTCAGGAATTTCCACCTTTAAGTAAGCCACAGCTAGCCACAACTTCCCCACTTGTTTGGCAAATAACTAAGTTATTTCTTGTTTTCCATAGGACCATACATATAGAGATGAGCCCCAAAAACTTTTTAACTCAGGTGCAATTCCAGCCAAGGGAAAAGGTCCAAATATTTGATGGAGTACAAAGAAAGCCAAATGACGAAGGGAAAGTGCAATAAAAGTTTGGCCATTACATGGATGCGACATCATATTCACTAAGGACAATCACACATCCGTTATCACGTACCTTAGCAACCAGATTCTTTAAGGCGTCCACTACAATGTCAAAAACTTGATCCTTATATGAGGAATCGCGAAGTAGAATCCGAGGACCAGTTACGGGGGTAAAAGGTACACAACACTAGTACTTTGGATAGTATCTTGAACCATAACTGTAGTAAGCGTCCGCCCAAGAATGGTCGAAAACAAATTCACCATAGGAGTGACTACACATCAACATGTAAAATGAGAGTGTAACCACAGCCAAAAAGCTCCTTGAAGATTTTGAAAATTGCCCAATTTTTACCTATTTAAGAGGAGCATACAAGAGCCTATTTATTTGATGTTTGTAGCGAAAATGAATGTAATTCTGAGAACAGAGAAGTAGGAAAAACCTTTTAAGATAAAGTGGAACAACGCCTATAACAGTCCTAGATTCATCCTTCGCAACAATATGCCGCGGCATCCATCTTGTTTCCTGTAAGCATTTAAATAAATCAACGGAGTATTCAGGAGAAGCTATTCAGCTTAGTAGCATACTAATACACAAAGAACTCTGTCTAGGAACAATAGGAAGAGAAACCAAATTCCAAAGGCACTCAGAGGGTGCCAATCCTTTAAAAAGAAAACTTCACTAGGAAGACATCAATAACTACAAAACTTAACAGTCCCTCTTTGTTCAAAAAGATATTTTGCAGCATATACCAGAAGTAAAAAGAACTTCTTTTTTGCTGTCTGTCAGAGCATCCAGAGGAGAGTCATCTCTCTCAAGACAGAAACATGTTGGGCCGATAAACTGTTAGACGTAAAAGCATCAGGGACACCCCAGAAGTAGTGTGCAACCAATTTATCAGTGAAAGTTTATGCATGAAGGAACCAAGGAGGACTGCATTATCAATGAAGCCTTAAGTCCCATTCTTTGCCATAGAAGGAAATACCGATCATCCAATCCTTTTCTCAAGAGAAAAAAAAAGCAGTAGAAATTATGAACTAAACAATTATGTTGATGAACAACAATTTCGACCCCTTAGAACAGAAGGCAAAGTCTCACCTTCATAGCAGAGTGAGACTCCTCCAAACTCGAAAGAAACCCTTGCGAAAGAAACGGGTTATGTTTCTCAGGGCCAGTAGCATCAAGAGCATACGCATCCCAATCATTTAACGAAACCTCAGAGATGGAAGACAACCGAGAGCGATACCTGCATAGGTCTCAGCTTTGTTGTCGACACATCCTGCACGACAGAATCAGCAGAAGGGAATTAGACAAACCTATTCATTTACTATATCTCGGAAACAGAACTATCGCGAATGTGTCGATATGACGATTGCCGCCACATCTGATGACTATAGTAGATACCTCGGCTCCTGGTGCTGTCTAAGTATAGTCACCGAGTGAAAGATCAACAGTTTCTCGAGGCTCCAAAGACTTCTTGGACCTCCAGAACAGTGCACGAATCCCGGAGGCCCGGAATGACGTCCCAGCACACGGTCCGGATTGGGTCTTCCCCTACAAGAGAAGGAGAGAGCATGCCCATTTTCCAATTATCAACCGACACTCCTCAATTCAAAAACCCAATAAGCATGCCGCAAGCAGAGAACCCACTTCACACAAGCATGCCGTCGGCGTCGGGCTTCGTCGGAGGCGTCTTCGGCATGGGCGTCGGGGGCTAGGGTGGAGGCGGAGGCTAGGGCGTCGCTCGTCGGAGGCGGCGTCGGCATCGGCGCGAGGAGACAGACCTCGCTTGTCGGAGATAGTGGACCTCGCTCGTGGGAGGCGACGGGCGTCGCTCGCCGGCAACGGCGAACCTCGCTCGTCGGAGGTGTCAGAGGCTAGGGCGGAGGCGGAGGCTAGGCCGTCACTCGCCGGAGGCGGCGTCGGCGTCGGCGCGAGGAGACGGACCCCGCTCGTCGGAGGTAGCGGACCTCGTTCGTGGATGGGGTGCCTAAGCGGGTGAGGGAGACGGAGCGCAGAGTAGAGAGCAGATGGGAAGCGCGAGAGAGAGAGAGAGTGTGCAGAGCAGATGGGGAGCGCGAAAGAGAGAGAGAGGGAGTGTGGAGAGAGAGGGCTGTTTTTAAAAAATTTTCGCCCAGCTTCAGTTCGGCTCAGCTCGGCTCAGTGGCGTGGGAGCGGGAGAGTCTTCCTGACATGTGGGCCCTCTCGGACACGTGTCGCCGCGCCAGAGTGGGTATTTTTCCACGGTGGAATCCCTAGAGGCACGCAATATTTTCTCCCCAAGACCAGCTCATTTCCACCCATAAAGGGTCATTGGACAAATCATTCACTTTAAAAAGTGCATCATTTTACCAGTCTTTATGTTATTAATTTTTCTTTTCGATTCTCAATTTATGCAAAACTCGTTCTCTCTCACTTTTTATGAGAATGTCACCATAGTAATAGACACTGGGGCATTCTTTAAGATGAATGATATTGCAAATGAGATGGTAGAATGATTGAAATTGCAATTAAACCCTAGAAGAAAAAAAAACTGAGAAAAACCCTCAAAAAATCTATAAGGAGAGAGATAGAGAATCGCAAGTAAGAATGATAATTTCTAAAATATAGGAGAGCACAAGATTTAAATATAACATGAATTCATTGAGAAAAACTTTGAATTCGACATATTGTGGCACGATATAGTTAAATTCAAAATTATCGAGATTTGACACAATTTCAATTATTCTTAATAAAATTACGTTACAATCATGTTAAATACTCTAACAATGATACAAAATAACATGGATCGATGAGTGCCACTGCGGTTTCGTCATAGGATATTCTATCCCTAGTCACAAGCCTAAAAAAGACGAGGAAGAATCCTAGCTCACCATCCATTTATTTTATGTTTTTCTTTTTTTAGTTTATTTTGCCTTTTCTCTTACTAGAGTCTTTTCTAAGTAAGCTGAGATTCTTTAATCGTCAAGAAGGTGGTGATCGGTGTTGCCAGACCCAAGCCTTGTTGAGAGACACGTTGGCAGGAGTGTGCGACCCGCATTATCTTCCAGTTACTTAATATAGGAACTCGACCAGCTAGTTCAATTATATCTCCTTTCTTTTCTTTTTTGACCACAAGCTGAACTGCATTTAAGAACATCCAACGTTTGTGTTATGTTCATAAAGAAACTTATCTGCCATTTTAGCCCCTGAAAATGGAATACTAAAAGAGAGGTTTCAGCATGAGGCCATGGAGTCATTATCTGTAGCAGACGAAAAGTTATCGCAATGCGTGCAACAGTATCAAAGGTCACACTTTTACGAGAATATATTGTTGCACGATTGTGGAATTGCCATTAGCGAATAACTTATTTCTGTTGATTTAATTCATGACTTTGGGTGGTCCCGGAACAGCATGTTGATGACCACGAATGGGACCGAGTCTCTTCCATTAAGTGGAGAAAAAGAGGAAAAGAGAACAAGCGCATAGCCTCCCTCTCTCTTTTGACAACAAAGAACATCGCATGTTGACTAACACATTTCACGTGCATGCATGCCCAACATGCTCTCCACAGGTTTTGTGAAAGGACCTGATATACACACCGGGAAATTTGTAACGTGAGCAAACATGCGTTAAGCATATATTGTTCGGAGTAATTCAATACCGGCATTGATGGTGCATTATTACACGATGGCAAGTTGAGAACTATAAATTTTCTTTAATCAGTCGTTAAGTGTCTTGGGACACTCTTTAACAAAATCCTCGTATAGACAAACATCACTAAGTGTTCCCTGTTTCGGAGGAAGTGTGGATGTGAATCAAGAACCCAAAACTAAGCAAACGGTCACTCTCACACCGACAAAGGCACGCTTTCTTCTGTGTTCGAGGCATAGTAATAAAGTTATAACGAAGTGGTGAAGTCCAGCTAAGTTAAGCGAGCTATATAAGTAGAGAAATAAGTAGAGCCTAAAAGTGGAGAGGACTGAAAATGAAAGGAAGCCCAAAATAGCTTCCCTTCATTTTCTCTACCTCTGCTAGTTATTTTGAAGGCGTCTGTCTTTTTCTCTTTCATATTGATAGAAAACTCAGCATTCTTAAATCGGTGTTCTGTGTCCATGTTATTGCATAGAGGTTGGGTAGTCCAGGGGCAAAAATATTGAGAAACATTATGAGCACGATTGAACAACGGGTACTACGATTGATCGGATGTTTTCTACCGTGGAGTGCCAAGCTGTAGATCTTGCAGTTTGATTGTTTCTTCATCTTGGCATCGGTCTGTATAACAATGGACCAAGTATCAGATCATCCTGTGCTCAAAATGTCGGAGCCAGAATAGGGATCCTCGCATTGGTCATCCTCTATGCGGAAACACGACAACAAACTCACCACAACCAACGAGCCCAAATCACACAAGAAACCCGAACTGCCCTCAGAAAAAGTACCGGAACCGGAATCAAGAAAAATCCACAAATCACTCTTATCTCCCCATCAAAGGCCACGAAACATTGACCTCTGAATCTTGTTCCGTCTCCAAGAGCGAGGACCGGAGAAATAGAGACTTGCCAACAACGACAAAGAACGACCACTTCCAAAACAGGGCGGAGACGACAGTGTCTAGAGCGAAACCGAGAGCCCTCCTTCCTTTTTCGCGAGTTTCTCTAGTTCGAACCTTGCTCTGCTTTGCGTTTTCTCCTCCATAAGTATGTTCTCAAATCGGGTTATAAACCCGATCGAAGTTTTTGGTTCATGTCGGTGTTTCAGTTATTTTGTTTTATTGTATTTTTCCCGATCGAATGATCTGATCAAACAAAAGGAGATGGCGATCGGAGGCTTTCAAAAGTGGACTTGCCTTGCAACCTTTCTTGTCATCAATATTCTACTAAAAAGTGATTTCCCTCTTACCTTATCGCAAGTTTGGCTTTAAGTAGTACAATGATTGTCAAGGAAAATGTGTTTTGCACATGGTTTCCGTGAGCATGGAACTAATATTCATGAAGACATCCTCTTTCTCTATAGGTAATTGTATGCTTGTAAGTAGATGCCATGAATACTATGATGCAAAGACTAGCATGAGCATGACATAAGTAATCACTTGCACGAATATGTCCTAAAAAATATGAGAGGTATAAAACTCCACGATCCACAGTTTGAATATTTCCCAATTAATCACATGGAGCAAGAAGTCACAGCCATGAGACCACGAATTTTGCATGAACGACCCCGAACTTGACTTTACAGAGGTAACGTAAAGAAATCAGCAAATTGCGTATGATTCCCCCAGCCAACGAAAAGGCAATACGAGCACCACATATCAAGTCATTCCCATTCAGTCAGTCATACTTAAACACAAGCTTTCTAACTATCTCAAGCATAGGGAGCAACAAACTAAAAAGGTCTACGGGCCTTAAGCACGGATGGAGATTCTGATCTTTAAACGAGACAGCGATGTGATCTATACGAAAACCTCAATTATGCATCACTCATGAGGGTGCTTGATACTAATATGATCAACAGGGCGCTTGACTTATACTTTTGAAAGAAGATTCATATGTCAACCAAAATTTTTTGCATAGTCTTGATAATTAAGTTGTTAGATGAAAACGATTTGGTAATTAACATCGTGATCCTAAGTATTAAGTGGGCATCTATCTAATCAAGGATGCATGTCGAATCGATATCGGCGGAGAGATTACAAAATTTCTGGGAAAAATACCAAACAGTCTTAAAACTATTATAATTGTGCAAATTTAGTCTTAAACCTTTTTTTTGTCAATTTAGTTATAAAATTTTTGTATTTATATCAATTTAGTCCATCCGATCAATTTTAGTTGACTGGCACTGGCCGTATGGCCAATGCTGACGTGACAATTTTTTTTTTTGATAATCCAGGGAACCCCCGCACGACCGATAGCCGATGAGACAATTGTTAATATGTTTTTCAAATTTTTATTTTAACTTTACCGCCTAACTTTGATGTGACAAAGTTATAAACTTTGAGTGTGTCTAGTGAATTAATTTAACAAGTCTTTAGTTAGACGGTGAAGCTAGATTATACCGACCAAACACACAATTAACTCCACCCACTCAAAACTCTTGTTCATCCTAATGTAGCTAGCAAGGATCACTTAGAGGGAGGGTGAATAAGTGATTTTAAATAAGTTTGATCAATTTATAGTGGAAATGATTGATCATAGTAGAGTCTAAATAAAATTCAAATTCAAAACAGTTTATATAGACAGTGCTCTTAGTATGCAGTATGTGAAGTAAGAAATAAGCGATAGAAAAATTGTACACAAGTTTATAGTGGTTCGGCTTATAGCAAGTCTTTGTCCATTCTCCCACGCTGACAGTCTACTGACTGGATTTTACTATGTAATCAAGAGGAATTACATATTCTGAGTAACATCACTCTTGTATATGATAGGACTCTCTATCTCACACAATCACTCTTACAAAGTATCCCTCAAGATCTTAGTGTTTTGCTCAAGAAAGATAAGAGAAAGGATTGGAGTATGCTCAGACTTTGGACTTGTTGATTTTCGATTTCATTCTACGCCTTTTGCTCCTTGTAGATCTCCTTTTATACTTCTCCACTTCCAAACTAGCCGTTGGACAGTCTTCAGAGGACCATCTTCCAATCATTATCATGAACAGATTTGTATAAAATGGATTAAGTAACCGCTGATTGACAAAATCTAACTCCCATTGATTCTGGTCGCTCATACAATCAGAATCTTGGTTTTCATAAGTAGAGTTCTATCCGTTGTAATACGTACTTGTCATAATGTTGGGTTGTCAATCAATTAAAACTTTAGATTGAGACAATCAAAACTTTCTTTCTATGAAATCCATGCCAGATCACTAGCTGTAATGTTTCATTATGAAAGAGATTTGTTTCTGTGTTTGAAAAACTTATGCGTTTGCATCTACATAACTTCTGCATCTGTGTTTGCATAACTTTTGCATCTGCGTTTCTTTCATAACTTGGATTAGTGTGGTTCTTTTAATAAGATATGAACCTATTTCTCATAGGGTCTGAAGTTCTTTGAAAACTTAAAATAGAGTCTGAATGACTTTTATGGTAAAGTCTGAACTTCTCATTCTAAGTCTGAACTTTTAGTTCTGAGAACTTGTAAAGTTTGATATTTTCTTTTGAACTTCCAGAATATATTAACCTGGAATGGAATACATGTCAGATTTACAAAATAAATATAGAAAGTTTTGTCAGCTTCAAAATTCATTATGAGTTTTCCTCAACAATCTTCTCCTTTTTTATGGTGACAAAATTTCCATGCAGATTCAATCAATGTCAAATAAATTTGAAGAAAATAATCATATTAAGTGCATGAAACACAGATAAAAAATAAATGTGCAAACTCTTAAGATCTGTGTATTTCTCTTCCCTTGAGTATAACCTGCATATTGGAATGTTAGTATGGCAATATCTGCATAATCTCTCCCCCTTTTTGTCATTAGCAAAAAGAATAAAATAATAAGAAGCCGAATAAAGCACTGATACAAACCATCCAAACAGTCCAACAAAGGCAAATGTTAAAAAATTACAGAACAAGTTTAGAAATAAGAATGGTTCAAAAAGAGGGTTTGAAACAGGCTATTTCTTGGATAGGGTTCGAACAAGCTAATAGTTCTCTAAGATATAAACAGCTTCCTCAATCTTTGTAGGACAATAACCCATAGCTTTCTCCATATTTGTTGAACATAGAGCAATAGCTTCCCGAATTTCTACTTTGTCTTTTTCTGGTTGAAGACGTTAAGTCTAATTGTTTTCCTCAACAATTTTCTAAAGATTCTTCACGTTCTCTTCAAATGCAACTTGTTTCTCTTTTATTTCTATCAGAAGGGTCAGAATAGTCATATTGTCGGAGATCTGTCCCTGAACATTATCTAGTGCATTCTGTTCGAACTCATCCCCTGTCTCTATTGGAATCTTCCCCTAAAAATCTATCCATCCTGCGATAGTATTTTCATTCAAAGTCTCTTCAGGATTAAGTGGAGATTCACTTACATCTATCCTCTGTGGAACATCATCCTGTTGCTGCAGATGTGAGTCCCTAGATGCTAGTTTTGAAACCTTCTCAGCAGGTGTTGAAACATGTTATGGACCAACATTCTATACTGTTTCAAGGTGTTTTGATTCATTATCTTCATTTCTGAGAAGGATTTTTCTCTTCTTGCTGTATACCTTTAATGAACTTGAAGACACAGTTTGCTTTCTTGCTTTTTTTTTTCCTGCTCTTTTTCCTTCTTCTTTGTCTTGGTCAGTTTTCTTGCCAATAGATTTTGCTTTTGACTGCTGAACGCTCTTTCCTTTGTCTATACTTGCTCTTTCCTTTCTATCATCGAATTGCTTAAGATTCATCTTGGTAAGCATTTTTCTCCAACAAATATCAAAGGAACAAAGGTTTTGCACAAATCATCAGGAATAGTAATGTTTAAAAAGGTAAATATTCTAGTGATGAGTGCACCATAAGGAAGTTGTCCCTTGTCCTTATGGAGAGTTCTGTACATGTGAAAAATGATGATGTGAGGAAGAGAGAAAAGTTTTCCATTCAGAATAGCCTAGATAAGCTTGATTTCAAACTTAGACAAATCAATCTTGGAAGCAGCTTTAGGTCTTAAGCAATTGATTATGATCTTATGCAAGATCACAGTCCTTTTGGTCAGATCAAAATATGAGATATGACGTTTAGAGCCTCTGGCAAAATTTTGATTTTCTAAAGTTGCTTTGGAAGCATCTTCTAAGCTTACTTCAAATGGAATGAACTTGTAATTTTTTACTCCAATAATCAGAGCCAGATCTTCCACTTTCATATCATATTTTTTATCACCAGCAATAAATTGAAGCCAATTTGTGGACAGAATGGATAGATTTGAGTAAAAGTAAGCGGTCAGTTTTGCATATACATGTGCAGATTGCAGACAAAATTCATAAATGCCCAATCTTTCAAAAAGATGTTTCACAGAAGTGCCAACCTTATCGAGATAGTCAAAATCCACACTACGATGATTCATAATCCCTCTAGCAAGTAGCAACTGATAATATATATTGTGCTCTGTATTTTTTAATAAACTGCCATTACCTTGTACACCAGACACAATTCCAACCTTCATCTCAAAGTTATGAAATAGTCTAGCATCATCATCAAGAATCGTAAATTTAGGCCCACTTGTAGATTTAGGGCTTATACGAACAGGTTTCATTTCAGAGGGAGTTGACTGTTTCCCTTCTTTCTCTTTTCCCTTCTTAGAAATAACTCCTTTTGAGTAGTACTAGCCTAATCATGACCAGTTCTTGAGGAAAAATTAGAATAACTTCGCACAAGACTTTCTTCAGTGTGAAAGTTGTTGTCTTTCAGACACTGACGAAGAATAGATGCATAAGCGTTGCTGTGTTTCAACCTTTCGTATGCTTTCCATGCAAGTTGGATATTACTGAAATGAAAATCAGTTTTACCTGTAGTTTTTGGTGGAGACAATGGTTGTGGCTCTTGTGGTGTTGCTTTTGAAGGATCTTGGTGGTGGTCCGATTCTGTGTCTGATGAATCAGAAATCTCCATGAACTCTGATTTTTTTGATATCTTTGTGTCTCTGTTAAGGATTCTTGTAGATCTTATCTTGTAAGGCATTGTGATTCACAGAGGCAAAAAGATTTGTTCTTGGAGAAGGAGGAGAAGCAGACTCTGAAGGTTGTGATGATTGGGAGTAAATGGGTTGGTACTGTTAGGGTTTTATAAAAAGAAGAAGACAATTTTTATAAACAAAACCTCTTTTAGAAGTTATAAAATGTGATCCTATTATTTAGGAATTTTGGAAATAGAGAAAAATATTTCAAGCACACTCAATCAATCAGATAAATTAGAATACATACCTGATTTGCTTAAAAAAACGTACCAAAATATCCTGTCAGAAATGCCAAAATATACCTGCCAAAATTTGAATTAAGAACGTATCTTTCATTTGAGTCTGAAATGGACATTTAGACGAAGATTATTTGAGTCTGAGAAATTCCTATCTAACAAATACTTCAAGAAAATGGTTAAGTAATGCATAGTTTATTTTTAATATATTCAAATGAAGACTTATCAAGAGGTTTTGTGAATATATCAGTTAATTGATTTTTAGAATCAATAAATTGAATATTCACATCACCATTATAAACATGGTCTCTAATAAAGTGATGCTTGATTTCAATGTGCTTGGCTTGTGAATGAAGAATTAGGTTCTTGGTCAAATTGATAGCACTTGTGTTGGAGTATCCAAGGAAAAATCCTTTATTTGCTTTCTCATCAAACTTACCGGAGTGGTCATTTGGATTTTTGAATATAAAGTATTTACAACCAAATACATGAAAATATGAAATACTGGGTTTTCTACCTTTGTAAAGCTCATAGGGGGTTTTGTTAAGAACGGGCCTAAGAAAAACTCTGTTAATCATATAAGAAGCTATAAAAACTACTTTTGCCAAAAAATGAAAAGGAATCTTGCTTTCAATCAAAAGAGTTCTTGCCATTTCTTGCAAAGAACAATTTTTCCTTTCCACAACACCATTTTGTTCTGATGTATAAGGAGTAAAAAATATTGTATTGAAAGCCATTTTTCTTATAGAAATCTAAAAAACTTTGATTTTCAAATTCTCCCTCATGATCAGTTTTAATGCTGGAATAGTATAATCCTTTTCATTCTGAATTCTTTTTGCAAATCTTGAAAAATATGGAAATGTTTCATTTTTATGAATAAGAAAGAACACCCATGTAAATCTTGTGAAGTTATCAATAATTACTAAACAATATTTCTTACTACTAATACTTTGTGTTCTGGTTGGTCCAAATAGATCCATATGTAGAAGCTGCAAAGCACGATTAGTGGAAACATGATGTATAGACTTAAAAGAGCTTCTTACTTGTTTTATAACTCTGTTTTCTTACACTTCAAATTTGGCAGACTTCGAATCAATTTCTTGTTTGAGATTTTTTAGATTTGTTTCATAGTAATATGCCCTAATCTTTTGTGCCATAGATCTTTATCCTCTTTGATTGAGATTAAGTAATGTGTGGAGTTAGGATTGACATCTAGAAGATAAGTATTGCCATGTCTTCTTCCTGTGAATGTTTAAGAAGAATCTTTGCTTGTTCCTAAGCATGTATTTTCTTGAAAGTTGATTCTGAAACCTGTGTAGCACAGTTGGCTAATGATTATTAAGTTGTAGTTGAGTCTTTTTACCAATAACATATCATTGATTGTGAGTCTTCCAATTTTAACCGTTTTTTTACCAACTATCTTTCCTTTGTTATTTCCTCCAAAGGAAACTTTTCCACCATTCAGGTTTTGTAGTTTAATGAACATGCTTGGATCTCCTAGCATGTGTCTAGAACATTCATTATCCAGGTACCCTTTTTCTCCTTGTGATAACCTCAATTTCGACTCCAGCATTAGAATCTGAATCAGAGTTTAAGTCTAACTTGGCCATCAGACAGAAGTTTGAGATATCTTCATCATTGTCTTCACACTCTGTATCATTCTAAGTTTCTGCTTTTAAGGCTTTCTTTACTTTTTCAAATTTGCTCTTTTTCTTTTTCAGAAGTGGACAATTTGGCTTAATATGTCTACGTTTCCTACACTGGAAGCAGATTACTTCCTTTGACTTTTCTATTTCATCGAGAGTCTTCCTTTTCTCAAAAAGCTTCTTCCCTTTGAAGTTTCTTCCTTTCGTTTTCATCTTCTTGTACTTCTTTATGAAGAGAGCCAGTTCTTCATCGTCAACATCTTCATCTTCAGAATCTGCATCATCATAATCAATATTAGATTTTAACACAATTGACTTTTTACCTTTGGATTCATTCTCCCCATTCAATTGTTCAATCTCATATGATTGAAGAGTTCCAATTAGCTCATTCACCGATAGAGGCATGATCCTTTGAGTCTCTCGAAGTGATGTTTTGATATTGTCCTACTGCTTCGACAATCCTTGTCACGCTCCGGACCCCACCGAGCCCGCGATATCCCAACCACGGTCGATCATTCGAACGCGACGTCTCAGGACGCGTCACCGACCCAAACGAAATACGCAAGCGGAAGCATGTGAAATAACCCAGACAATAAAAACATGACTAAAGAATAGACATTGAAATTTGATAACACCAAACATTTTGAAGCCTTCAATATTACAAAAAGGTAACCCAGCTTCCAAAATCAAACCACAGTTTTTCAAAAGAGGGCGGTGGTTGACAAGCCTATCTCCTTTACAAAAAGGCACTCAAAATAGAGGGTAAGTTGGTCTATCCTTCGATCCTCGTGATCCTCTAGCAGCCTCTCTGAATCGATCACGGTCGCGGATCTGAAAGTGGTTATGTAATAACCGTAAGAACAAGTCTCAATAAGTAACAACCTAAACCTCACCTAGGCTAATGCGTACCCAGATCAATCTAACATACGAACTACCAGTCAATCCATTCAATCTCACATGAAAGGCTTACCTTGCCTCGAACCACGTGCCAATCCTGCATATTAGTTCAAGCATGATAATGCAAGAATAAATCACCACCCCATCACATTTACCAGCACACACTCCCACTCGAAATCAAACAACCCAACCAATTCAATTAGTCAATTCAATCACGCGCTCAGCCAACCAATTCAGTCATGCGCTCAACCAGCCAATCCAGTCACACGCTCATCCAGCCAAATCAGTCACACTCAACCAGCCAATCCAGTCACACGCTCAACCAGCCAAATCAGTCACACCCAACCAGCCATTTCAATCACACTCAAATCACATGCGTGACCAAACATCTAACCCCCGACTCGCGCCACTGCGCCTCAAGTTCATTCTCACTAGCACACAAGCCACACAATTCGATCAATTCCCATGGCCGCCGTCAACACGTCCCAAGCCATATCATTCAGTCCAATCCAGTGGCCGCCGTCAACACGTCCCAAGCCACACTATTCACACGATTTCCAGTGACCGCCGTCAACACGTCCCAAGCCACGATATTCAAACAATTCCAATGACCAACGTAAACACGTCCCGGTCCAATCACACCTTTACGGGCCACCGTCAACACGTCTCAAGCCCGCATTCCAACTGGCCCATCGGCCGATCATGCCTTTACACGGACCGTCGTCAACACGTCCCAAGTCCGCAGGCCTCCGATCGATACAGGCTTAATTTCTCACAAGTAAGCACACGCCACTCGATTTAATTAAATTCAAGCCAAACAACTCACATTCACAAATTGGTTTAATTCACACTTCGCCACTCCAATTCACAAACCCGACGTTCAAGTCGGTCATGCACAATTTCCCACTCAAGCACTCCACTTTAATCAGTCTAATCTAAATCAATTAGAACACCACATAATCTAATTTAATCATAAAATAATTAAATTAAATACACGCCATAGCCGTTCTAACCCGAAATTGGTCAATGAAATACCCAAAAGACTAAGTAGGGTCTAGGAAGTCGCTTACCAAAATTTGGCCCGGGAAAAGTCGGCTTGGGCCCAAAATTGCCCGGGCGAGAAGTTCTGACTGGGCGCGGGCGTGGGCCACACGGGCGCGCTGACCAGCCAAAGTAGGCACAATGGCCGATCGGCGTGCCTAGTGCGCGGGCGCGGCGAACGCGCGGCGTGCCCGGGGCGCTCGGGCGCACGGATGGGCCACGCGCTTGGGCGACGGGCGCGGGCACGGGCGTGGGAGCGGGCACAGCACGGGCACAACCACGGGCGATGGGCGCGTGGCTTGTGTGCGCGGGCCACGGGCTTGGCCGGCCGGTTGGCTAGCCGGCTGGGCTGGTCTGGTCGGCGGCTGGCCGGCAGCGACGGCGACCGGCTGCGGAACAGGACACGGGGAGGGGCTGGCCGAGGGGGTGAGGGGGAGAGGGGAAGGAGAGGGCGGGGCTGAGGGCGGCCGGACGGGTGGACGGGCCGGCGGCGGCAAGTTGACCGGCGGGGCGGCACGGCGCTGCGGGAAGCGGCAGCGCGCGGCCGGACAAGCCGACCGGCGGGCGACGAGCTCACCGGCTCGGGCTCGGACAGCACGGACAGGGAGGAGGCCGGGGAAGGGGAGAGGCAAGGGGGATGGCGGCTGGTCGGGCGAGGCAGCGCGGCGGTCTAGCCGGCAGCGGTGGTGCGCGACAGCCAGGCGCGACTGGGTGGCGACGGGCGCGGCGAGCAGCGGTGGTGAGCTCGCTGTTGCGCCTGCTTCGCCGGCAGGCCGGCGACGGGGCGGTCGGGTCGGCTGGCGGAGCTCGCCGGCGTCGGCGGCTGAGCGGTACGACGCGGCGGCGACTTGGGCAGCGGTCGGCGAGCAGGACGGGGCGGAGGTGGCAGTCGGGGCGAAGAGAAAAACCAGAGAAGAGAAAAGAACGAAGGAGAAGGAGAAGAAGGAGAAGAGGGAGAGAGAGGAGAGAGGGGACAGGTCAGCAGGGGCAGCATGCAGGGGGAGGGGACGTGCGCGTAGGGGGTAGTGTGCACGGGGAACCGGGGGGGAAGAGAGAGAGAGAGAGAGAGAGAGGAAGAGAGAGAGAGAACGTGTGCATGGGGGGGAGTGTCGGCAAAGAGAGAGAGGAGAGAGAAAGAGAGAGAGAGAAAAAGAACTAATTCAAATTCCTCGAGCGCGATCAAATGGACACGGTCCAAATTAAAAACTGACCTAATAGTCCCGATTTAAATTCGGAAAAAGGCCTAATAATCCACGATAAATCCCGACAATATTCTATGGCACACAGCCAAAATAAAACAATCCAAACCACACTACGAGGGAGATCTACCAGTCCAAATTTGTACCCGATCAAAAATTCACTTTTTCACTTTTCCCGATAACCTCGACACTGGCCATCATAATATCGACACCGTCCAATTTATTTCATCCCGAATCTTCCGGAAATCGACTACTAAGCTCGGGGTCTAAATAACGGTCAAATTCGATCGAGTGTGATTTTAGCAAAATTTCTATTTTTAAAAACAAGAACCCGAGAGTGATCAGTTCCCGGGCGAAATTCCATTATAAGCGCACTGACGAATTACACGTTTTATAAATCCCAAAAATGGGCCAAAATCCGGAATGTCACAATCCTTTCAAAAGTTTGTTGACTTTCATCGCATCTGAGATTGGTTGTCCTTGATATGCAAGACCATTTACTATGTCAGCAAATCTGTTATACATATCAAGAACTGATTCTCCAAACTTCATTATGAAGGATTCATATTGACCAAGCAATAGATTGATTTAAGTTTCCTTGGCTTGATCTGTTCCTTCATATGTAGTGTAAAGAGTATCTCAGATATCCTTAATTGATTCACAAGAAGCAATTTTCTTATATTCAATAGGTGCTAAAGCACAATTGAACGAATAAATTGCTTTTGAATCTAAAGCTTCTCTTTTTAATATTTCAGTTTGAGATAATGGAGGATCTGCTGGTGTGCTTCCTTCTATCTTTTCTTTTGAATCAGATTTTGGTTTGACTTCTCTGATGATAACATTCCATTACATGTGATCAATTGAGTTGATGAATGCTTTCATTTTATTCTTCCAAACGCTATATTCCTTGCCATGGTGGTATGTTGTTGCTTTGTCCTTCAATGTGACCTAGAGCACTCAAGCTAGCCATATAGATCGTCATCTCAAAAGCAATACACTTTAATAAATGAGCAATCAGGCTTTGATACCAATTGATGTAGCTAGCAAGGATAACTTAGAGGGGGGTGAATATGTGATTTTAAATAATTTTGATCAATTTATAGTGGAAATGATTGATCACAGTAGAGTCTGAATAAAATTTAGATTCAAAATAGTTTATATAGACAGTGCTCTTGGTGTGTAGTATGTAAAGTAAGAAATAAGCGATAGAAAAATTGCACACAAGTTTATAGTGGTTCAGCTTATAGCAAGCCTATGTCCACTCTTCCATGCTAACAGCCTATTGATTGGATTTCACTATGTAATCAAGAGAAATTACAGATTCTAAGTGATAGCATTCTTGTGCATGATAGGACTCTCTATCTCATACAGTCACTCTTACAAAATATCCCTCAAGATCTTAGTGTTTTACGCAAGAAAGACAAGAGAAAGGATCAGAGTATGCTTAGATTTTGGAATTGTTGATTCTCGATTTCGTTTTACACCTTCTGCTCCTCGTAGATCTCCTTTTATACTTCTCCACTTCCAAACTGGCCGTTGGACAGTCTTTAGAGGATCATTTTCCAATCATCATCTTGGATAGATTTGTATAAAATGAATTAAGTAGCCATTGGTTGATAAAATCTGAATCCCGCTGATTCTGGTTGCTCATACAATCAAAATCTTAATTTTCATGAGTAGAGTTTTATCCATTGTAATGCATATTTGTCATAATGTTGGGTTGTCAATCAGTTATAACCTTATATTGAGACAATCAAACTTTCCTTTTATGAAATTCATGCCAGATCAATAGCTGTAATGTTTCGTTCTGAAAGAGTTTTGCTTTTGCATCCGAAAAACTTCTGCGTCTGCATCAGCATAACTTTTGCATATGCGTCAGCATTTCTTTCAGAACTTAGATTAGTGGGGTTTTTTTAATAAGATATGAACCTATTTCTGATAGGGTCTGAAATTCTTTGAAGACTTAAAATAGAGTCTGAATGACTTTTATGGTAGAGTCTGAACTTATCATTCTAGGTCTGAACTTTTAGTTCTGAAAACTTGTAAAGTTTGATATTTCCTTCTAAACTTCCATAATATATTAATCTAGAATGGAATGCATGTCAGATTCACAAGATAAATATAGAAAGTTTTGTCAGCTTCAAAATTCATTAGGAGTTTTCCTCAACACGTCTAAGTAGCATCCCTTCAAGCGCCGCAATTCAAGCCAGAAAAAGGATAGACCTAGAGAAAATAGCCCAAGCCTCGAAGAAATCCAACCACTCCTGAACTCCTCAATCCATTTTTTTTCAATTTATTTCTTTTATCCATTAACAATCACAACATCGTGACAAATTAAATTTTACTATCCCTTTAAATCTCACTTGTATTGGATATTGTTGGTTTATTCCACGCACTTAATAACAACTTAACCAAAAAACTTATCAACAGAGAAATCAAATCTCATAAATTTAGAGACGCTCTAAGAATATCGAGACAATCCTCATGTTCCTCCTCGTGATCCGTATTATACTTAGAATATCAAAATATTAATTATTTTTCATATAACTTGAGTAACTATTTCCCTTCAATAGAAACTCGCTGTGGGAGTCCCGGGGCGGTGATTAAATAGTGTCCATGGAAATGGACGGTGAGAAGCTTCCCAAAGCGTCCAAGTCGCGGAACACACGATCGGATTCTCGAGGTGCATGGTTCCTTGTGCTTCATTTGCTCATGAAGAGATGACCCGAATTAACATCTGGATGTGGGACGGATTGTCGGGACACAACGTGGAAGCAAATTTGACATATGATATGGCAACAACTGTGGCTGATGTAGTAGAGGTACTTTCAGAAACTTATGAATTTTGTAAATAAATTGAATGTCGTACATATATTTTTAGAGATAATTTGATGACAAGAGAAAATACCATTGAACTGAACTTGTTGTCAGTGTTCTTATGTATGAAATTCAAACATGGTTGTTATTGGCATTTCGTTGGCGTCTATAGGTAATTCTTCTCTTTACTATGAAAGAAAATGGTTATACAATCACCAGTTATTATGCAGGACAAGATCCTCTTTTCGGGAGCCTTAAATAACATATTTCAAAAGTTTGATACTAGGTAGCACTACATCGCTCATTCGTCAAAGTAAACAATCATCAATTTTGAGAGCGTTGAATGGTTCCGGTGATAACCACATGGTTAATTTGGAAATCAACACGAAAATAGATGCCACAAAATCAACCTCCCAATATTATTTTAAGCACCAAAATGTCAAAATTCAGCTGATTAGTCTATTTTTCCGCAAATAGCTCAGAAGATTATTGTTATGGTGTGGATGCAACCCTTGATCTGATTGCCATCTTTAGCCATATTCTCATTTACTCACTATAAATTTAAGTTAATCTTGGGTGTTGCTGATGGAAGTGAATTTTATTTTCTATACTTACTCATCTTTTTCCTCTTCTGAGCTTGTGAGCGCGGTAATGATCCAATTTTGTAAATGCTTGCAGCACTTGGAGGGATTATCAAATTGTCACTTGAACTTCTTACTTATTCTTCATGACTATTGGCTTTTGCATAGGAGCATTTTACAAAACATGGCGCAAGGCAACAATTCCTGCGGATCTTGCGAACAATTCCTTATGGAAATTTAGTGTTCTTTAGTGTGTGCAAGATTCTTGACAATTAAACTCATGGCGGCAGACCGTATCGTTCTGTGCATCAATAAGCATTGGGTTAGATCTACCTTGCCTTTATTTTAATGCTCAAAATAAACTCATCTTTTTGGTTCTAATGTCCTCTTAATTTTCCTCAACTTTTGCACAAGTTCATTTTTTTCGCCTAGTTCCAAGAGAATACTACATTATGCTGAATTGCAAGATATAAGGTAGTTTGCCTGGAACGATGCTATTATTACTTTCAAAATAAGAGTTGCAGGAGTTCCTCACGTGTTCAAATTTGAAATGAATCAGGTTCTATTGACTTATTTTATTTATTTATTTTTTCCACGTGAATTGCTTACTTTCGAGTTCCTATGGAATCCATTGTTTCATAGATAGACTGCTGAGTCTTTGTACTTTGTTTTCATGCAAGGTCAAGAAATTTATGCTGCTCTTCAGGAACGTACGGAAGACGCCATGGTGCAATGATATTCTGAGTCTAGGTCCATAGCTAGCCGTTCCGTAAATTTGGATGCTTCTAACAATTTCAAACCACCTAGTTTGGAAGTTCACGAAGAACGTGTGAAAAATTTATCCAAAGCTCTGGAATATTATCTGAAGAATGCCGATCAGGTAAGCAACTATACATCCTACATATAATAATTAATCACCAACTTGTGTTTTCTATAACACAATAATTAGATTAAGTTTTTCATTGTCGCTATGAAATGTTTAGTGCTTTAATAAGATGTTCAATCAGTCGCTAAATTTTGATATTGAAATTTTCAAAAAAACTGAAGTCTACAACTCTGTTATTCATTATTTCTCTTGTTAGAAGAGAGTTGTAATCGACTTAATGAGTTTTGTTTCTAAACAGGCTATCACTTTTCTTATCACCAGTAGGAATTCTAGAAGTAGGCAAAAACTTAACAAACAGTTTTTCATCATTATCCTTCTTCCTACTATTAATGTTTCTGCTTTTCTCCAAATTCTGCCATTCCTTTTCACCAGCGAATTCTTCTCTTTGAACATTCGAAAGTTCTCCTACTTTCTCTTTTCCTTTTCAAGAAACCCCTTTCTTAATAGTCACAAGAGTTTCCTGTACATTAGAGGATTCTTTCAGAACTATCCCTTTCTTAGCAATAAGCGTTCTTCCAAGCCTTATACCCTTCTCATATTCCTCCATAACTTCATGGTCAGACAGAAAACCTAAGATTTTACATACTGCATCTACCGTACTTTGATCACTCCAATTTTCTCGAAATACTCTAAGGGTTTTTACCAGTTGTCTTGCCATAACAAAACAATCATGTTCTTGAACAGGTATACGTGGAGATTTGTTACTTGCAGAAGACTCTTGCTCTGAGCCCGAATTAGAGGTATCGATTTTCTCTGCTTCTCCTTCTTTGTCTGCTCTAGTGAACATTCCTACGATTCTATCTGATCGTCTAGAACCTTTGACTCCTTTTTTTGATTCGGTGGTCGATTTCAGTGCCATCAAGGATATTGTTGAGTTTCCGAAGTGAAAGATAAGATCTTGTAGTGTGGTTTTGGAGATCGTCAGGGTTTCAAAGAATGCAATGAGTGTTCAGAGAAAGAGTGTGAGATTGAGAGAGAAGATAAAAAGGTTTTAAACTGAGTAGTACTCTATATATATATATATATATATATATATATATATATATATATCGATTTTTATAAACCCTTTTTGGAAACTGTCAATTGACAGTTATGGAAATTTTGGAAATTATATTTCGAAAATTTTGGAATTATAATCCTCAAACGATATCAATCAAGACAGCTAATATATGAGATATTCAAACAATTACTATATTTAAAATATATGAGATATGCATACCTTTTATAAGATGAGTTGCGCACCAAAATCAGACACTTTAAATATATGCTCAATTAGTCATCAGATGCAATAAGGGTTTGTTCTGCATATCTCAATAAAATGGGTTAATGATATTTAATTTATCTCTAATAAGCTCAAAACCTTTCTTCTCTAAAGGTTTTGTAAAGATATCAGTTAATTGCTGTTTAGTGTCTATAAATTAAACAATTATATCTCCTTTTAAATCATGATCACGGATAAAATGGTGCTTAATATCAATATGCTTAGCTCTGGAATGCAGAATAGGATTCTTGGTCAGATTTATGGCACTCGTATTGTCACACTTGATCTCCATAGTTGAGTCTTCGACATTGAAGTCTTTCAATTGTTGTTTCATCCAAAGAATTTGAGCACAGCAGTTGCCAAGTCAGATATTTTGCTTCTGCTGTTGAAAGAGCTACAGTTTGTTGCTTCTTTGAATACCATGAAACAAACATATGTCCTAATAATTGACACGTTCCAGAGGTGCTTTTCCTGTCTATTTTGCATCCAGCATAGTCAGCATCATAATATCTAATAAGAGTAAAGTTTGATTCTTTAGGATACCGCAATCCAAGTGTAGGATTTGTGCTAACATATTTGATAATTCTTTTGACTGCAATAAGATGAGATTCTTTTGGTTCTAATTGAAATATTGCACACAAACAAACACTGAACAAAATATCTGGTTGCGAGGCAGCTAAATATAAGAGAGAACCAATCATGCTTCTATATAATTTTTTGTCTACTAATTTTCTTTTTTCATCCTTATCTAATTTAATGGAATATGACATTGGAGTATCAGTGTTTTTACAATTTAATAAACCAAACTTTTTCGAAATTTCTTTGGCATACTTTTCTTGATAAAGAAAGGTGCCATTTTTTGTTTTCTTAATTTGTAATCCAAGGAAGAGAGTTAATTCTCCCATCATACTCATTTCAAATTCACTTTGCATAATTTTAGAGAAATTCTTACATAATTTTTTTTTATCTATAGAACCAAAAATGATATCATCTACATAGATTTGAACAATTAGAATATCTTTACCTTTTCTTTTGATGAATAGGGTAGTGTCTACATTACCTTTTGTGAAACCATTTTGTTTTAGAAAGCTATTTAGTCTTTCATATCAAGCACGTGGTGCTTGTTTGAGACCATATAATGCTTTCTTGAGAGTATATACCTGATCAGACTTTCGAGGATCTTCAAAACCTGGAGGTTGTTCTACATATACCTCTTTGATATAACCACTCAAGATTGCGCTTTTTACGTCCATCTGAAACAGTTTAAAATCACAGAAACAAGCATAAGCTAGTAACATTCTTATTGCTTCTAACCTAATAACGGGAGCATAAGTTTCATTGTAATCTATTCCTTCTTCTTGTGAATAACCTTTGGCCACAAGCCTTGCTTTATTTTTGATGACTTTTTCTTGATCATTCAGTTTATTTTGAAATACTCATTTTGTTCTAATAACTAAATGATTTTTGGGTCTAGGAACAAGTTCCCATACTTGATTAATCTGGAATTATAAAAGTTCCTCTTGCATAGCTTCAATCCGGCCTTCATTTTTCAACGCATCTACAACATTCTTTGGTTCAACTTATGAAACAAGAGCCATTGTATTTATGACTTCTCTTGCTTTTGCTCTGGTTTTGATTTCATCATCTAAATTTCCGATGATAAGATCCTTGGGATGACTGGAGTTTTGTTTCCAGTTTTTGTTGAGTTTTTCTTCATTTTCATCATGGAGATTTGTTTATTCTTCATTGTCTTGTAGGTTTGATGATTCCTAAACTTTTCAGATCTTTGATTCTGATGATTTTCACTCGACATCAATTCATCATATGCTATGTCCTCTTCGTCAAATGCTAGATTTTCACTGTCAGAATCATTTTGTTGAGTCTAAATTATGTCTTCAAACTTGACATTTGAAGATTCTTCCACTGTTTGAGTATTTTTATTATATACTCTAGAGGCCTTGCTTGTAGTTGAGTATTCCAAGAAATATTCCATCATTTGACTTTTCATCAAACTTACCAACACGATCATTAGGATTTTTAAGAATAAAACATTTACATCCAAAAATTCGAAAGTATGAAACATTGGGAATTTTACCTTTGAACAATTTTTTTTTTATAAGATAAGAAGTATATTGACTTTTCACAAAGGAGGATACATAACAAGAATCGTACACAAAAACCTTGTACCCAATGAGATACCTAAGAGTATCCAAGGGGTACGAAGGTGTAACGACCAAGCAAAGAAAGGGGGCTCCAAAGGGAAGCAAGGATAAACCGGCACTACATCAACCAAAGAGGGATGAAAACAAGAAAGAACAGGGGAGCTAGGAAGGCCTAGAGGTGTCCTAAAAAATGGAGGGTGAGATGTCTCATGTTGTTTGCAATCTCCTATTACGAGATGATCTTCGACACGGTGGAAAGTGAGGCCCTTATCTTTGACAACCTTGATGAGGTGTTTGATTAGAGCTGGCACAAAGAGAGATTTACTACGAAAGAGGATGTGGTTCCGTTCCATCCAAATGATATGACAAAGTGCCCTAAAAGAGAATCGAGCAATACAGTGCTGAAAGTTCTGACCTCCAAAGTTCTGTTTGGCTCATAGGATGGTTTCTTGCCACGAACCATTCTGCCATGATAGGTTGCACTTGGTTGCCCATACGAGCGCGATCGACCCCATAATGGAGCATCCAAAGAAGAGATGATCAATGGAGTCTGGCCTACATCGACAAAAGGGACACGCCCCTTCCGAGATTCTGTGATAAGATAGAAGAAAAACTTGAGTTTGGAAGCGGTTGAGCGTTATAAGCCAAAGAAGGAAGCTGTGCCTCAGCGCTAGGGACCGGTCCCACACGAAAGAATGCCAATGGACCACTTGTCCTGCGGTTCTAATGTTCTCCCAGCCAGAGGAAAAAGAGAATTCCCCGGTGAGGTGCCCTTGCCACACGAACCGGTCCTTCCTATCCTCAACAAAGGTGGGGATAGCTTCCATGCAAGCTGTGATGGAGTTTAGGACTGTTGATGGTTGCCAAGCTTAAGAGAAGAAGTCCCGAACTGTTACATTTCTCGAAACACCGGATCGGTAAATGTCTCTATCCGTGAAAAGCCTGTATAACGAACCTCTATCATGCCATGGGTCAAACCAGAAGGAAATTGATCTCCCATTTCCAATCCGCCATTTGAAAAGCAAAAAGTAGTCATCTTGGGTGTCTATGATTTTCTTCCAAACCCAAGAGCAGAAGGTGGGTTTTAAGGCTACCCAAAAATTCTTGTTCTTCAGGAAGGTAGAGTGGATCCATTTGCACCACAGAGATTCGCTATCCTTAAATAAGATCCAAATATGTTTAAGCATGGCTGTCCAATTACAATCTAATAACCTACGGATCCCTAATCCACCCTCATTTTTATGAAGACAAACCTTCCCCCATGGAGCTTTAGCGCCACCCACACCCAAATCCTGTCCTTTCCACAAAAATTGTCTTAGGATCAACTCAATTTGGGACAAAACAAACTTCGGCAAGGAGAAAACAGAAGCCCAGTATGTGACATTCTGAATTTCGGCCCATTTTTGGGATTTATAAAACGCGTAATTTGTCGGTGTGCTTATAGTAAAATCTTGCCTGAGAACTGATCACTCTCGGTTATTATTTTTAAATTAGAGATTTCACTAGAATCGCACTCGATCGAATTTTGCCGTTAATTAGAGCCCAAACTTTAGTGTCGAATTTCTCAGAGTTTCGGGACGAAATAAATTGGACGGTGTCGAGATTATCCTGGCCAACATCGAGATTGTTAGGAATAGTAGAAAAGTAAATTTTCGACCGGGTACGAATTTGGACTAGTAGACCTCCCTCGTTATAGTTTGATTTAATTAATTTGGCATTTGTCCCTTATTATATTCGAGGTTTAATTTGGAACGGTAGATCGTTTTCGATTTTGAATTTGGGCCGTCGAATCGCAATAATTATTTGATTGAATAATTATTTCGTCTCTTTTTCTTTCTCTCTCTCTCTCTTTCCCCCTTTTGACCGCGCACGTTTGCCATGCAGACGTCCCCTTAGCCCCTGCCCTACAAACCAACTCCCGCCTGCTCTCTCTCTTCCTTTCTTCTTTCTTTTCTTTCTTTCTTTTCTCTCTCTCTCTTCTCTCTTCTCTTTCTTCTTCCTCCCCCAGCCCGACTGGTTTTGCTTTGTTTCTGCCCTGCCCATCATCTACCGTTCGACCGCCCTCATGCCTCCACCTATTGCCGCCCTACCAACTGCCGACGCCGCCTCCCTCCTCGCGCCGTCGCCGCGCCGCCACGTTGTGCGACAACTCCGCCCGACGCCGCCTGCCTCCCCTCCAGAGCGGACGAGCTCGGCTCGTCGCCGCTTGCCGCTGCGTTTGGTGAGTCCCGGCCACCATCCAGCCAGCTCCCTAGCACCGCCTCAACACTGGACATCGCCGCCATCATCCCAGCCGTCACCGTGCTGCTTCGTCGTCGCCAGTTTGCCCCTTTCTTCCTCAGCTCCGTGCACCTTCGCCGAAGCGTCATTGCCACCTCCAGTGCCGCTGCTGTGAGCTGCCGTCCCTCTCACCTCAGCCAGCAACCCCTCCTCCCACGCATCACTCTCTCCCTCTCATCTTCTTCTTGTTTGGCCGCGGAAGGCCAATCTCTCCGGAGCCGATTCGCTGCCACCACCGCCTCGCCCAGCCACCCAGCCATCCCACTTTTCTCCCTCTCTCTCTCTCTCTCTCCCGTCTGCCGCAACCAGTAGCCCCTCCGCCTAGGCTCGCCGCCGGGAGGTCGTCGTCGCTGCCCCGCTGCTGCCAGCCTCCCTCCTTGCATGTTCGGCTTCATTTCAAGCTTAGGACACCCGGTGAGTTTGACTCTAAACCCTAATTAGGATAAATTGCATTTTTAGACGGGTTTTAGGGGTTAATTAGGGTAAATTGGGGGTTAAATTGTGAAAGTGATTAGGGGCTGTTATTGTGGTTGATTCGGCAAATTAGTGTGATGAATTAATGGAGGTTTAGTGGCCCGAGAGACGCTGTACATTGGCTGGACAGATTTGGATCGGAATGGCCTAAGTTTGGAAAAGTTCGGGTTTGAATGCGAGCTTAAGTGCGCGCCTTATTTAGCTTTGTGGTGGCTGATTAGAATGGCTTTTTGGCGAGTCTAATGGAATATTTTGAGGATAATTAATGGCCTAGAATTAGTAGACTAGTGACTGTCCCTGGCCCGATTCGTGTTGGGCGAGGCGCGATTGATTTGAGGTTTAGTGGTGTAATTGGCGGAATTGTTGGAAAGATCAAGTTAATGATTAAATTGTCCTCGATCGGAAGCGATTTGGTAATGTTGTGGCATGTTTAGTGTGGCTAAGAACGAAGGAGCTTGGCGGGCCTCAATTGCGCGGATTTATGTTGAGCTATTTGTGTGACTTATATAAGTGAATTGTATACCGTCCATGAGTGCTTGAATTGATTCCATGGTTGTGCTAATATGTGGTTGGGTATATTAGAAATTTGGATGGTACATATTGCGTGACGAATTGAACAAGTGGTGTAGTGATATTAAATGCTCTTCGTGAAATGCGTGATCACCCATGTGTGAATCTATAATCATGAATATGCATCGCGAGCATTGGCACGGCATGTGCATTTAACGCGGGGTTCAGATAAAAATTGATGCTTGTGAATGTGTAATCACAATAAATCCTGATGCGTATTACGCGGGGTAGTGAACCCGTCCTGAGGCGTGTTACGCGGGACGATACCTAGTTTACCAGAAGATGACCAACCTGAGGCATTTTACGTGGGTAATGTGTCATGAGCCTAATGCGTATTACGCAGGCTAGAGATCGATCTCGAATTATTGGACCTAATGCGTTTAACACGGGTCGAAGGAGAAATTGATAAATGGCTGAATGCTAGTATGCAAATGTGCGTTAATGCATTGATGAGGCATGAACATGAGTGCGAACATGAGCATGTGCATTACATACGTCGGGACTGAGTAAATGTGTATATGTGCCGCGATCTAATTTTCTATGGTACAGTTATGATTATATATTTATAGAATGCCTAACCTGCAGGGCCAAGTAAAAATTTAGATTCGGGCTTGAAGGCCTGAGTCAGCTTATGTCTTGAATTATGCGTTATTTAGTACTCGTCAGGAGGTGAACGTTAACCTAGTCTAGGTTTAGGAAATTACTCGCTGAGATTATTCTCATCGTTGTTTAAAACCACCTTTTCAGACCCCCAGCCTTGAGATGCCTACAGTACCAGTGCGTTTTAGGATTCCACATCACGTAGAGCGGACCCGGACGATACACCCCGTAAGAAATGGGGAGTGCTATATTAGATATTTTACTCAAGTTTGGGTAGATGTGGGGAAGTCACATTATCAGACCCACGAGTACGTAGCATGGTATTTCAAGGATGATCTCGGAGAGTATGATCCTCTCCAGACTTTTGATGTCCCGTTTACCGAGTTGGGCACCTGGTACCCTCGATGCCCTAATGGCGAAGTGACTGACCCTGGCTCTTCAGCCGAGGAGAGTGCGAGCTCCGACGGGATACTGGTAGAGTACGAGATAGATGAGATCGACCCGGTGGATATGGAGCTGGACGATGATGAGCTGGAACCGATCTAGGAGGACCCCATATCGAAGGCCGAGCTTGAGGATATAGTCCCGGAAGAGGAGGCCGCGAAGGCCGAGCTTGAGACGGACTCATCAGGGTCCGAGAAGGAGATGTCTGACAGCTTTTCATCCTCAGAGTCTCCTGATTTCGACTCAGACTGGGTACCGTAGGAGTTAGCATTTGTATTGATTTGGTAGGGCCAGTACCTTTTTGACCAGTGCTCCACCATTAGCAGTAGACTGACCCCCGAGCCACTTACCCCTTTTTGTCAGTAGTGGCCTTGACCCGTTTTTTATTTTTGATGATCGGGTTGTATATGGATATTGTATATGATTTCCAATATTAATGCAAGTGTTTATTCTGCAATCGTTGTTGGTTTATGTGGCTAACCTTGGTTATGTGTTTATCTTTGTACGAGTGATTTTATCTACTTCTGCATGTGCTTTAAACCTCTGTGTTGGGCGTTGGGTCGGCGACGCGTTCTGGGAAGTCGCACATGAATCGACCTTTTGCAAGGAATGTGGCGCGCCAAAGAGTGCGGGGCGTGACACAGTAGACATGAATAGCATGCAAAACTGATTTAATAAGTTAAAGTCGGCCAGCAAATGATAAGAACCGATGGGATCAAGAGCGGGCTCTAGCCGTAATGGCGTTAACCAGTGCATTACAATCAGCCTTGCCAAGTCTAGATGCAATGACGGGAACGCCTAAGTATCGGAAAGGTAACGTACCTTCTTGGAATCCAATAATCTGCCGAATGTGTTGATGTAAATCATCATATCCTCCCGAGAAAAAAATCTCGCTTTTGTTTTCATTTGGCATTAATCCGGACCAACTTGAGAATAGGTCAAGTCCCTCTTTCAAGATATTAATAGAAGCTATGTTTGTCTCAACGAACACAGGGACATCATCGGCAAAGAAGAGGTGAGTCAGTTGCGTGGCTTTGCATCGCCAGAAGTACTTGAACCCTGGGAGCTTTGTTCTAGCGTTGATGATTCCGATAAGTACCTCCATATCAATAATGAAGAGGTAGGGCGATATTGGGTCTCCTTGGCGAATACCCATACTACTAGCAAAGTAGCCATGGAGTTCACCATTAATAGCTACCGAGAACATAAGAGAACTAACACAGGCCATGATTAGCTTAACAAATAAAGGAGGAAAACCTACAGCTAATAGAGCCAGCTCAAGGAATCCCCAGTCAATAGTATCATAGGCTTTTTGAAAATCAATCTTGATTGCACATTTCAGTAGGTAAGGATCATGATGGAATCCCGCAAAGAGCTCCTGGGCGAGCAAGATATTATCACTAATCCTCTGTCCTTTGACAAAGGCATTCTGGTTGGGACTGATAATAGATGGAAGCATACATACCATTCTATTGGCAAGGATCTTGGTGATACATTTATAAATTTTGTTGCAACACGCTATAGGACAAAAATCATTCATGGCCGAGGCATTGGGAATCTTCGGCACTAGGGTGAGAATGGTTGAATTTATCTCTTTGAGCGTAGATCCTTATGCAAAGAAATCTTTTACAGCTATAGAGACAGACGGACCAACAATATCCCATGAAGCTTTAAAGAACTTCACATTGAAACCATCAGGTCCAGGGGCCTTACCTTTAGTAAGGGAAAACATGCTATTTCGGATTTCAAGGTCCATTATAGGGCGAGATAAAAACAGGACTTGGTTCTCATCCAAAGTATCTTGGAACAGCTCCCGCAAAGCAGGGATTTCAGGCCTAACCACGTGGGTATTTCCATTAAGCAAGGCCTGGAAGTGCTAAACAATATGCTGCTGGAACACTTGCGGTTCAGAGAGGATATATCCATTATTATCCACCACCGACATAATACGATTGCAAAGATGCTTCCTGTTTACATAATGGTGAAAGTACTTGGTATTAAGATCCCCTTCCTTTAACCATTTGATTCGCGATTTCTACCTGAAGAATGATTCTTCTTGAAGTCTCAGCTCAGAGAAGGATCGAAGCTGCTCCTTTTCAAGCTCAACCAAGATATGATTCCGGTGGTCAGCCTCTAAAGCTTCTTGGGTGCGAGCTAAGGCTACCCTGGCATGGGCAATACGGGAGTAGATATCGGAAAAAGAATCTCTATTCATCTGTTTGAGTCGCTCTTTTAAGAGCTTAAGTTTTTGGCAGATCATGAACATCGGCATCCCCACAATCCACACCTCCCAAGCCTGGGCAATGATGGTTAAGAACTCCGGGTGTGTCATCCAAAAGTTAAAGAACTTGAAGGGCTTCTTGGAGTTCGGAGGGGTCATAAGCCTGATGAGAATAGACGTATGGTCCGAGACTTCGGGTGCAAGGAAAGATGCCTTAGAGAAGGAGAAAATACTGCTCCAATGTTCATTAACAAGGGCATGATCAATCTTCCTCTGTTTACGGCGCTCCCCAGAAGACGCAAACCAAGTAAACTTTTGTCCAACATATCGAAGGTCATCCAAACTCGCCTGATCAAGGCAATCACCAAACTCGTTAAAAGCCGTGATCCAAGCATTTGAGCTGCCAACTCTGTCCGAGTGAGTACGAATGGCATTGAAGTCCCCCACCACCAGCCAAGGAACATTACTAAAAGAGGCACTGGACTTAATAAGGTCAGCCCAAAGAGCTCGCCGGGAACCAAAAGAGTGTTCACCATAGACCATCGAAAAGATGCAAGACTTATTAATGGATAGGAGACGCAGATTGCCATGAATGACTTGATCAGAGGAGGCTATAATTATAAGTTTAATGAACCGTGTGTCCCAACCAACCTAAATCCTACCACGGGGTGATGAATCATAGTTGGAAGTCCACTTCCAACCAGGTAAGAGTCCTACCACGGGGTGATGAATCATAGTTGGAAGTCCACTTCCAACCAGGTAAGAGCCCAATCAAAATATCATAAAAAAGGGCTACATTAACTTTCGTCTCAATAATACCAAGGCAAGAGATGTTATTAATCTAACAAAGGATCAAATTTCCACTTGTTTAAGGGGGTGAACTAGACCCCTAATATTCCAAACTCCAAAAAACATATGTATAAAGATAGTATGTAAGGTTACCTATTTTTCTTGCCAACCCGTCTCGTTAAGGATCTCGGGATGGCCTTCTTTTCTATGGAAGGACTACTCTCAGAGACCATGGCAGATTGGGTAGCCCCTTGTTGTTGAGCTGAGGGACTAGGCACTCGAGTAATAGGGCTGCGATCCATCTCTGGAGTTGGAATCACTCTCCCTCTCGTAAGAGGAATGGGAGGGAGGGGCATATCCTCATCACTACCTATCTCACTAGCAGCTTCATTATCATTTTTCAAATCAGATGACGCCACAGGGGTGGCCTAGTGTGATCGATCCGGGTCCTTTCGGTTTTGTATGGCCGTCTCCTCCAAATTTGATATCAAGAGCGATGCCTCCTTGTCCGTCTAAATGGGGATCGATGGAGGAGGGTCCTTGTGATACAAGTTACCCTTCTTTGTTTGCACCTTCACCCATCCCTCTTTCGATTGTTGTGGAGCCACTTCAGCACTAACAATGGAAGGAGCCTTATGGATCTCAGCAAAAACACTTCTGGTAGGCTCACATTTGTGGCCAAAAATGCCACAGATTTCACATGCCTTTGGTTTCCATTCATATTCAACTTTGACAGGGCGCAAGGTACCATTAAGCATGACATCAACTGAATCAGTTAGTGGCTGAGAAGCCTTAATCTCAATACATACCCTGGCGAAAGAGATTCGTTTCATTTGTTCTGTCTGCAAATCAACATATAATGGATTCCCAATAGCACTAGCCACTACAATGATTCTGGAAGCAGACTAAAGGGCGTACGGAATCAACCTTAACCTGACCCATATAGGAAGAGCTTTGTGCTGCCCTTGTTTAAGTCCTAGGCCCGGATGTCATTGTTGTAGTATCATTGGTACCCTAAGAAGAGTAATAGGACCCACCAATAATTCTCCGACGAAAGGAATCATCTGGAATGTGAAAGAAGAAAAATCCTTCATCATTGGCCATAACATCTACTACATATGGTCCCCAACTTTTCTTAACCAACTCCTCGGTTAGTTTGAAGGGCAATTTCTTTCCCACATAGTATCCAACTAGGTACTCCCTCCATTTAGGGTTGGCATCCTCAAGAATAGCATCAGAAATTTCTACCAAAGGTCTACCATTTATATTGGAAGGAGGGACATAAGAGAGGTTATAACCTTTCTCATCTGTCCTTGTAATGGCAGTCCAAGATCGCATTGCAGGTTTTGGCTCCGGTCGTGGTCCCTTAGAGGGGGTCCTGGTTCTGCTCTGGTTACCTCCTTGCTGTCCTTCGCCATTCAAATTGGGAGGCTGGGACGTTGAGGGTCTAATAGAAGCAATAGAAGACCCACCATCTTTTGGGTTTGCAACATTACGGGGTTGCTTTGAATGAGCTCGCCCTTTGCTTTGGCTTCGTCTATTAGTACAGGTGTTAACCTGTTCAATAGTTATCGGCATGCCCATACCCATATTTTAAGCAGCCAATTTGCTACTGGTAGGCTCAACCTGAGCACTTGGGCAAACATCATTGCTAGTGCCTTCTATTCGGGACTCAGGGAGACGTTGTGAAAGCATCTCACTCTAGTTCACTATTCTCTTAGCCACAACAGACTTGGAAATGGGAAATTCATTCATAGACATAGCAGAGGATTTCATGGCATCTCACACCAGATTCATAAAAGAGGAGATTCAGGTAACTAACCAAGGAATCCAAGTGAAGCAGGGTCAAATTCCACACAGAAACCCATATACCATCGAAAAACAGAAGTAGGGAACCTTTCCAGAACCTAGAATCCCAAATCTATTCCACGGGTCGCATCACTAAACAAGTAGAGAAATTGTTCGGTGGGATGATAAAGGCAACCGAGAGGATCCTTGGTTCCAAAAATCAGACCTAACAACCACCAGAATTGGATGGATCCAACAAATTCCCAGCGGGTGAACAGTGATCGCAAAGCTCAGAAGACGCAACAGATTTGCGAACCCAAAAACTGATCCTTAGGCCTCAGGACTCCACCAAAGGAGAAACCGCTTGGAGGGATGAAAAAGGAGGTAGGGAGGATCCTTGTTTCCAAAAATCAGCCCCAACATATGCCGGAAGTGGTCGGAATCAGTGGATTTTCGCCAGGTGAATAGTGCCCGCGAATTGCACAGGCGGGAGCATGAAAAGTCTGGTTTACCTTTGAACAATTCATAAGGAGTCTTTTCAAGAATTTATCTTGAAAAAATTCTATTTGAAATATAACAAACTGTTGAAACAGCTTCAGCCCAAAAATATGCTGGGGTTTTGTTTTCAAATAGAAGAGTTCTAGCTATTTCTTGCAAAGTTCTATTCTTGCTTTCAACTACTCCATTTTGTTCAGGAGTATAAGGTAAGGAAAATGTATGTTGAATGCCATTTTCATCACAGAAGTAAGTGAAATTTTGATTTTCAAATCTCTTCCATGATCTAATTTAATGCTCAATATAGTATAACCTTTTCATTCTATAACTTTTTGGCAAATTTTGAGAAATATTTAAATGTTTCACTTTTATGAGCCAAAAAGAATGCCAAAGTATCCTTACCAAAAAAAAAAGAATGCCAAAGTATATCTTGAATAATCGTCTACAATAACTAAACAGTATTTCTTACCTCCAAGACTTAGAGTTTGAGTAGGTCCGAAAATGTCCATATGAAGCAACTGCAAGGCTCGGTTAGTGCTTACATAATTTATTGATTTGAATGAACTTCTTACTTGCTTACGTTTGGAGCAAGCTGAACATAATTCTATACTTTTAAAATTTCGTTCGGGCAATCCTTTGACAAGTTTCTTGGAAGCTATTTTGGAAGTTAATTTGACACTTACGTGTCCGAGCTTCCTGTGCCACTAATTAGATTCTTCTTTTATGAAAACGAGACATTGCAAGTCATCAGACTTTGTGTCTAGTAGGTAAATGTTTCCATGTCTTCGACCCGTAAATGCTTGCTTGTTATCCTTGCTTATCCTTGAGCATTTGTTTTCTTAAAAAGTAATTCTATAACCAATATCACATAATTGACTAATGCCGATTAAATTGAAATTCAAATCTTTAACAAGTGAGACATCATTGATGATGAGATTGTCGATTCTGACAATTCCTTTGCCAATTATTTTTCCTTTGTTGTTGCTTCCAAAGGATACACTTCCTCCTTTAATTTTTTTCTAACTTAATGAATTTTAGAGGATCTCCGGTCACATGTCTTGAATAGCCACTATCAAGGTACCACTTGTTCTTTCTTTTCCTTGCTTCCTGCAAAAAATAAGTAACTCACTTTTTCTTTGGTACCCATATTTTCTTGGGTCCATTTTGGTTAGGATAAGTCATTCTCAGGATATCTCTTTGAATAAGTCTCCAAACCTTTGAATAGTCACTCTTAAAATGATCTGAATCACCGCAATTTATACATCTTCGTGAAGTTTAACCATTAAATTTCACAAACTGTTTTTGAAAATGATTTCTGTAATCAAATTTAGAGGGTCTTTTCTTTAGTCTTTCTTTGACATTCGGAAAAGTATTTTTTAATTCAGTATTTTTATCAAAACCCAAACCTGATTTATTATAATAAGGAATTTGAATCGACAAAATATGATGAAGATTTTTAGAACCCATCGAGAATTTCTTAGTTATGTTAGACATGTCATTTTTCAAAAGTTCTTTTTCATTAGAAATGCGATCAAAACTTTCCTTAAAAAAAAATTTCAGATCAAAAATTTCCTTTTTCAATGAATCATTTTCCTTTCTAAGAAAGTCTTTATTTTTCTTGATAAGATTAGATTCTTTTTGCAAGAAATCAATCTTATCTTTTTGCGAAATATCTTGCTGTTTTAAAAGATTGTTTTCCTTTTTTAAACATTGGATTGATTCATCAATTTCCTTGTTTTGAATCGTATTTTTTAAAAGACAAAATTTCTTTCTTCAATGTAGAAATCTTTTTTAAAGCAGTTTTGTTAACAGTACCTCATCTTCTTCATTAGAACTTGATTCTAAATCTGATTTTGCCATCAGACAGATATTGGCAAACTCTTGCTCGCTTTCTTCATCCTCTGAATTACTCCATGTTTCAGCTTTGAAAGCCTTCTTATATTTTTCATATTTTCCTCTGTTATTCTTGAGAAGGGGACATTTGGGCTTTATGTGTCCGTTCTTTTTGCAGTGGAAACATATCACATCTTTGTTTTCTTTGATTTCGACACTGGATCTCTTCTGAAAATTTAGCTTCTTGATTTTTAATGGTTCGGAATTCTTGAATTGCTTCTTTGACTTATTCATCTTCACTCTTTTTGCCATCTTTTTAAGTTTCTTGACCATTAAAGCCAACTCTTCATCTTCATCTTCATCCGAATCTATATATGTGTCATCAGAATCAATGTTAGTTTTTAAAGCAATGGACTGTTTACTTTTGGGTTCTTCAATTTCCAAGAACTTTTCAGTTTCACAGGATTGAAGAGTTCCGATAAGTTCGTCTACCGTGAGTGGTCTGATCCCCTGAGTTTCTTGAATAGAGAGTTTAATGTTGTTCCATTCTTTTGAAAGAGCTCTCAATAGCTTGTTCACCTTCATAGGTTCTGGAATGGCATTGTTTTGGAATTCAAGCCCATTTACTATCTCAGCGAATCTGCTCTGCATCTCAGAGATTGTTTCATTTGATTTCTGAGTGAAGGATTTGTACTGTCCAAGGAGAATATTGAGATTTGTCTCATTGACTCTTTCTGTTCCTTCATGGACAAGCTTGAGACGATCCCAAATTTCTTTGGCAGTTTTGAGATTTGCAATTCGTTTATATTCAATACTTGCTAGACCATTGTATATGGCCATTCTGATCTTTGCATCCAAATGGATTCTTCTGGAAATTTCCTTGGCCGAGAGAGGTAAAGCTTGAGGTCTAATTTGCTCACTAACTCCTTCAGAAGAAGGTGTCTCAATTTGCCCTTTTGAAGTTTCTAGGGATTTTGTTTTATTTAGAATGATTCAATCTTCAACAATATCCCATATGACTTGGTCTATTCCCAAGATGAATGTCTTCATCTTGTTTTCCCAGACACTATATTAAGTTCCATTGAAGTAAGGCGGCCTGTTGTTGTGACCTGACTCAGTATTACTAGCCATCAAGATCATTAGCTCAAAAGTAAAATAACACTTCGAGGAAGAATAAGCACTAGACTCTGATACCAATTGTTACGACTAGTGCTATCTCCTAAAGGGGGTGAATAGGTGATTTTATCAAAATTGTATGATTTAAATGTGCGGAATGAATATAGTCTAAGTCAACAACTCATATGATCAATATCAGATGGATTCATATAACAAACTTGTATAAAAATTGTCGTCAGATTATTACGTCTGATGACTAAGACGATGTTCTGATAAACTTATTTGACAAATAATGTACAGTATAATTTCAGCAATAACAAATAAAAGTTTAGGGATAAAGAATACTGCACACGGATTTTTATAGTGATTCGGCTTTATTAAGCTTACATCCACTCTCCACGCTGGCAGCCCGTTAGCTGTATTTCACTATTAAATCACCAGAAGATTACAAGAGTTGTGCTTCTCAAATGATAGATAATACTATCAAGTACATTCTTCATTCAAGTAATTTTCTTTCTAAAAACACAACGTGGAAAACAGTAATCACAAGTGTGTAAGATTGAAGCTCTATTCAAACTTTGAAATTCTCGATTCTTGTTCTTCTTTCTTGTACGACGTTTGCACTCCTTTTATACTACTCTACTTCCAATCTATCCGTTGGATAGTCTTCAGAGTATTGATCTCCAAATCAACCTGTTGGAGATTCTTCCCAAAATAAGATGCATAGCCGTTAGAAGAAAAACCATTATCTCCGAGTGATTTGATTATCCATATAATCAAATCAAGGTTTTTATAAGTGTAGTTCTTCGTATTTGAGAAACGATCTTGTGATTACCAATCTTAAAATATCAATTTGATTATCCTGCGTAAATATGCCAAAAATAACACTCATTGAATCTAACGAATAATTTTGAGTCTGATGACAAAGTCCTTTCATCAATTAAGTCTGATGACTCAGCATTTACCTACATCAAATAACTTACGTGTAATTCTGGTCAGTATTAGATAGTTTTGTCATTCGTCAAAATTCATTAGAGATTTTGCTAAACACTCATCATAGAGACAAAGTTCAAACCAAAAGCAACATTCAAGTTATTTAGAAATAAAAAATTTAGAATGAAAGGGTTTACTTTGACCATTAAGAGTAGGTTACTCAATCTTCTTCCGTGAATCGTCTTGTTCCTGTGTAGTCCCCTAATCTATTTTTTTTTCTTGCTCCGCCATACCCCATAGCCAAGCCAACCCGTTCAAGACTTTGAAGAATAGGCTGAAGCTCCTTTGATACTTTGTGGCAGTTTTCGATTTATCCTAATATTTCTTGCCGCTTATTATGCGTTTCGAACAAGAAAATTTGCATAATATTGCTAGAATCTTCACTAATTGCATTTCACCTCCATCTTGGTCAATGACCCTAAGGCTTTCATTACACAATCAAACCAACATCAAACTTTGCATCTAACCTTCGTCCTAATTTTGCAGCTGATCTTCTAGGGAATTGGACTTCCTATGGTATCTCTTTACCTACAATGTACTGTTACACAGAGAATACCGAACCATGGTGCTCTTGATGGAAGAATTCGAAAATACAATTGAACCGATATTGAGGGAAACACAGTGCAATATATTTCATCATATTTGCATCGATAGGAGTCAAAAGACTCTGCAGTCCATCCACCACAGAAACGAAAAAGCACAGTAGTTTCCAGAGCATAGCAAGAGACTTCCATGTTTTTCAGTTTGTCTGATCATAGATCATGGGATAACGGACAAAGCGTGAAAAAAATACCCTAAAGCTTGAAAATTGTCATCTTGAAGTGGGCATGAAAACTTTTGGCCAAAATAGAAAAAGAATAGGCAAAGAAATAGCAATATCACCAATCTTTATTACAACCTGCACACACTATAATAAGATGACTGAAAGGCTCAGAAGCAGTAGAAATGTCTCATTAGGATTTATTAATTAAGGTCTATGCTCATAGTTACAAAACAGTCCAACCTTGAGATATGTAGCACTTAGGAATATGATCAGTTTTTTCCCTTCCCTTATTTCCAAGGTGGCTAACGTACTTATCCACTATTTGCTAAGTTCTGATGCATAAACAGTAACACCATTCATTATCCGTACAAACTTATACCAGTTGATTTGTGAACTCCTATACCTCCTACAAATATTCATCCATTCCTTGCCAGACCCCTACTAGACTTCAGTGCCATTCTATACCATATGTGCACATCTCTCACACTTTATATCTCCCCCAGCAAGGCCTCCTGGACTCTTCTACACAAAAAGTTGGTTTCACTTCATGTTACACTGGCATTGAAGATGCCTAAAGTCTCAAGGTGACTGAACCAGAGAAATTCATGAGGACGATGCAACTAAATTAAGAAGTACAACTGCTATTATGCATAGTAGAACAGCATCAGCTTGAGACTTTAGTTGGAGAACAGAACATATAAAGCATGTCCTACCATTCCATCAGAAAACTACCAGATGCCCAAAAATATAGAGTAGGTTCTTTCCAATGTGCAACGTCCTATCTTCCCAAAGGAGGATGCTTAAAAATAGTCGAAGAATTATGCAAAGGCCGGAATTCCATACTGTGAGGATAATATATCTTCAAATCTGTAGTTTATGATGTAGGCCAGAAGTCTGTGGCAATGTCCAAGCACACCTACAAGTGAAGTGTGTATCTGATCAGTAACCTAATATTGGACAATGTTGTTATGTCACAGCTAACCCATATGATTAATGAAAACATGTAAGTTGCAACTAATCACTACTTCACAAAAATTTATAAAGTATGTACTCAGGGTAAGGCCTTTCCATCTCCAAGGTTCAAAAGTACTACGAGCAGTGTTCAACTAGGATGTAAAAAGCCATGTGAAGGTAATGGCAGATGGCACCAGTTCTTTTGCGTCATAAGATTTGATTTGAGATATGCTGCCAGCTTCTTGATAATAAGTAACCAGAAAAAAAAGGATAGTGTTGTTACCCTTTCAAACAACAACGGTAGTGGAGTATCAGTTCCTTGAATCATTGAAGGGAAAATTTGCTATTGAAAATCAGAATAAAGAATATTGCTACTTGGACATCTAGACTATGGGTGATCTGTTCCAGGATGGTATCAATTCCAAGGCAAAAACCTAGTACCACCCCGGTGGTCTTGGTTACACTTCATCAGCAACTGGCCTGGATACGAGCAATGAAAATAACATAAAATATTTATTAACAGATTTTCACAAAAGCTTTATGCGGGAATTGGGCGATTCATTCTGAGGCTGGAATCGGAACCGCATCAATTACACTCAGCCGGTTTCAGGCCATTTTCCAGTACTACTTGAGAACCAGGTTTCTTTTGTGACAATCAGGTCATAAATATCATTGATCATCTTTTATAGCTGCTGTCAAGTAAACTCTTGTTAGCTTAGTGGTATTATGCACGTACCTCATACTTGAGGTCACGGCTTCCAATCCCTCTTGGTTGCAACTTTCTATTATTATTATTTTCAAATAAGGTGTAAGACTGGTTCTGGATTGGTTCAAGCCTAGAACCACCATGGTTGGTCGGTTCTGAGGTCGAATAGATGGTTCTAGCATAAGAACTTGGAGCCCAACGAGATAAAGGCTGATTCCACGGTTTCATTATCGAGAAGTGGACCGATTTTTTTGGGAACTGACCTGGAACCGGACTCGATCCGGATGGTTCTAGGTGGTTCTTGGCTTGAACTGGACTTGGTGTGCACTGCTAATCCAAACTCTCCAACTAACTTCAAGAATATAGGATGACAACCCATAAAATGTAATCAAGCAAGCCAGAATTGAAGTCCTAGAGCAATATGTAACTCTTTTATGTGTCCACAAACCACCTACAAGTAAGCAATTATCAGGAGCATCAAAAAATAGATTTGGGGCTTGTATTCTCTCATCTTAACATCTTTCCCTAAAATTAAAAGATTATTACGAGCGTCAAATATTTAGTAACTTACAATTTTTAATGAGTATTGGGATTTAAGGGCTTCTTATCCAGTGGATATACGTCCTTTGTACCTTGCTTTATTTTAAATGTAACTAACCATGAAAGTTCTTTTTCTTATCATTACAATTAACCATCGAAGTTACTAAAAAAATGATAAAACAGGAAGGGAATTTTGGTTCTGGCAATCAAACATGAAGCCGTAGATGATGTGAACGGAAGTAATTTAGATAGATCACTTTCTTTATTGAACTCTAACCTACTTCACTGGAGGAAGAAATAAATCTGGAGAAGTATACAAGAAGTTCATCTGGGACGTGATGAGAGTAGATCTTCTACATACCATGTCTATGATACAGAATGAAAGCCTTTTGTGAGGAAAGATAACCTAATCAATTGCAAAAAATGAAGCAAATTCAATTCTAGAAGTTTAGAGCTTATTGAATCATGTGGAAATATTAAATAAATGACAAACATGGTACTGTCAGATATCGTAAGGAATTTACTGGCAAATTTGGAATAGGGATTCTCTCATAAATCTATACTTCCAATGATTGAACTCAGATTCACCTTGAACATCAGTTTCGTTCACTTCTTCAGCATAGAGCAATACCATCTCCTGGAAGGCTGCTTCCAAATAAAGACAATAAAATGACAAAATAGTGAAAAGCTTGCTTCAGTGCTGGTATAAACCACGAAACGGTGCACATAGTCGTCCAATAACACAGCCATACTACAAGTTCATCAGACCAAAATGGAAAAAAAAAACATTCAAATGGAATTTTTCATGATATGAGAATGTTTTCTCTCTCTAATCTTGAACGTAGACCATTGCAGCCTTATTTATTCAAGATGAAGTGGGTCATGCCATAGATTTTAGAGGAACTCTATTTTGTTGAGGAGGAAGAAATGTGCTAAGTACAAGAACAGAATCTGGCTTGCCGCACAATTTGCCAATAAAACCAAACGAATTTTGCAGTTCAACTTGCATTGAAATATATGATGGACTAAAAGTTACCAAATTGAACTTAGTGTGGTTTGGTTTGGTAATCCGTAATGATGCAGTTTGTTTGGTTTGGTGTCCAACTGAATGAAAAAGGATCGTGCTCACCTCCACTATCAACAGTGCAATGTGCAACGACCTACAACTTAAAAGGATAGATCAATGAAGGTGTAAGATGTCGAAAAAGCGGTACATTTTATGAAGCTGAATACCTGAAGGGCAGATTGCGAGAAGAGAATGGAAACTCCGGTCTTCAACATTTCCCAAACATTGTTTGCCCCAAGATTTCTCCGTAACAGGCCTCCATATGTCACTAAGTGAGATCCTGGATATGTAGATTGGCCTGGGTGAACATAAACACTAAATCTATTATGTTAAATAAAATACATTCTATTATCGGTATTTGATCGATACAATATTGAAGGATTTGATCAATTAAAGGAAGAAACTGAAATTGAGTTCACAAACCTTAAATAATGTTCAGATTTGTCACGATCACCCTCGAACTCAATTAGTGTTTCTAGCATTGGTGACACAAGTCCAGTCGATGTAAGCAATTTCCTTAAATGCCTTCCACGAGGTCCAGTTGATGATAAAATGCATACGTAACGCGTGTCACTGCCTTTTGAGCTGCAAGCCAGATATGGAGCTCCTGATTTGACAGCAATCCCACTTCGAATGTACCATCAACAATCTCCACAAAATCTGAGTTCTGCAAGCCAGAAGCTTCTATAACCCAATGCTTCAACTTCTTTGTTCTTCGACCAAAAAAGAAAATTCTCTGTCCAATCCTTGGTTTCTTCAGTTGAATAATAACCTTTCAATTTCTGTTTAACCTGATAAAACTAAGCCATATTGTCTAAAGGGAGAAAAGATGATGAATTTATGGTAAGGGCGGGCCATACTCAGATATTGTCCTTTTTTCTGCTATCAATTATTGAAAGTCAGGATATTTAAACTTAAACTTAGGTAGTACAGCTTTTTTTTTTTTGCTAGAACTTAGGTAGTACAGCTTGACATAAGTGAAAAAAGATTTTAGCTTTATCTCTTTCACGAAGCAAGTTCCTACAGAAGAATTGCGTTGTGTAAAATTTACATATTATTAAAAGAATCACATTTCTTAAATTGCAGAACCAGAAGGGAAAGCCTCAGGGAACCTTCAGGTCTCTTTGGTTCACAAAAAAAATTGCAAACCATCATTTTCTCTTTTCATGCAAATAATATGTTACAGAGGGTACTTGTGACATACTAAGGAAATTGATTTTGTCGAAATTGAGGAAACTGTAGTCCATTTTCAGCTAAAGCTCAGATAATAGGCACAATCAATTTTTTAAGATTTTCAGCACAAAAAATTCTCAAAATATATAAAACAGCTGAAAGACATAAGTTTTGAACTCTTTTGTGAACTGACAGAAATCTTTTACAATAATCATTTTAATGATAATGGCTTGAAAAACATCATTATCATCGTTCGAATCAATTTCCATGGAGACGTAACAAGCTCATCCATGGTAAAGGAAATCACAAAGGTTCTACACTCAAACGGGTCCAAAAGATTCCTATCAAATTAGTCTTGCTCCTAAACTTCCATTTCCACAATTCTCCTTCATTTTCTCTTTCTAAAACAAGATTCATCTTTTGACATTTCCAACCTTCACTCTGTATTCTTGCTATCCAAAATGTTCTTCATTTTTTTTGTTCTGTACAACTAGAAAAAAGAATTCCAGAATGAAAGCATATTTATGGTGAACTAAACTAATACAGCCTATGCTTACAACTAGAGGCATTCAGTAATAACAAAACACACACACTCACACACGAGGAACTTGGGTGTAAAAACATGCTGCAGAGAAAGAAATGACCTCAATCACCCACGTCCCAAGCTTTCCCAATAGTTTTGATATGGCAAAGAGAATTCCTTGCAGAAGTTTTAGACCGTATGTAATCCAATTTTTCAACTAACGGCAGGCCCTTCTGCCTCTCAGTTGCAAAACCCCGCCTCTATTAGAAGAGGTGATAATGATAGACTGGAAAGAAAATGAAAACCAATAGCAAGTCATCTACATAGATTAATAAAAGAGATCACAAACGAGAAAGACAACATCTTCATATAGCACACTGCTGTTGATAAGTTACAAATATTTCTAATTCTAACAACTAAGGTAAAGATTCATTAAATGAAAATAATATCCAATTTTTGTCCTTACTTGATACAATTACAGATCCAACGAATACAATTTCACTGTCAGTATATTAGTAAAGAAGCTATCTAAGACATCCAAACACCTTCTTCTTCTTTACTGGATTGTATTAATATAAATGCAATTAGCAGTACTAAATCTAAGATTCTAGAATGGCAGACTAAAAAGCTAGATAACTCGAGATATAGTGGCAGAGCTCTATGTTGGAAACCCAACTTAACAGAAGTACAGCCAAACTCCTTGGTTGCTTTAGCTGTGAGAGAAACTACACAAGCCTCTTATCCCACTAAGTGGGATGAGCTACACACACTAGTGAATATTAACTGCCTTGCCGTACCAGGTGCTTTTGACTTCGCTGCTAGCTTTCCGTTGATAGAGAAAATCCGAAAAAGTCTGTCCGTCACATTATAGAGAAAAAGCCATAAAAGTTGTCTGTCCCATTATACAGAAAAGGCCAAAACCGTTTGTCTAATTTTAAACTTGGCGAGGTATTGGTGATGGGGTTGCCTTTCTCACCAAATTTCGAGAAATTTTATGTGAAGACATCATCTTCATAAATTTCGATTCTCAATTTATGCAAAACTCGTTCTCTCTCACTTTTTCTTGAAATGTCACTATAGTAATAGACACTGGGGCATTCTCTGAAGTGAATGATATTGCAAATGAAATGGTAGAATGATTGAAATTGCAATTAAACATTAGAAGAAAAAAACTGAGCAAAACCGTCAAAAAAGCTATAAGGAGAGAGATAGATAATCGCAAGTAAGAATGATAATTTATAAAATATAGGAGAGCACAAGATTCAAATATAACATAAATTCATTGAGAAAAGCTTTAAATCGACACATTGTGGCACGATAAAGTTAAAGTCAAAATTATCGGGATTTGACACAATTTCAATTATTCTTAATAAAATTATGTTACGATCACGTTAAATACTCTAACAATGATACAAAACAACATGGAACGATGAGTGCCGCTACAGTTTCGTCATAGGATATCCTATCCCTAGTCACAAGCCTAAAAAAGACCGGGAAGAATCCTAGCTCACCACCTCTTTATTTTATGTTTTTCTTTTTTTTTCTTTTTTTAGTTTATTTTGCCCTTTTTCTTAGTAGAGTTTTTTCTAAAAATCTTGTTTTAAGTAATCAATATATAGTCTGACGTTGGCACTCTCCCGTCTCTGCCTCTGTTCCTATTACAAAATGCCCAAATGCTAAAGATGACATAGAAGGGCATTGATTTGAATGGAATGAGTTATCAAAAGGAAGGGTTGCTTTATGAGAGCATCCGAGACATCATACACTGGAGAATGAGCAAGATTATAAAGCTTAAGAGGAAGAAAGCAAAGGCATTATCTAAATTTTCTTATTCATAATTTATTAAAGTACACCGTGTGTGAGTGATGATTGATACAATATAGTTTTAATTGGACGACGCTTGAAGATTAGTTCAAAAAATCTATCACAGTAGTTAGAACAAAGAAATTTTATATTACCTTTGAATTAATTCATGGAATTTAAAAAAAAGAAAGAAAAATAGTTACTTTTTGTGGAAAGTGGACTCTGCTAGAAAACTCCTATCTTTTGTCTATACAATATTTCTAGAATTTTCATGGATATCGTGAATGAGCTTTAAGGGTTAATAAATTTGACAAAAACATGCAATTTGAAAACGGTGTGGAACAAAACTTTTGGGTTGAGGAAATATCACTTCTCCCTTTCAAAAGCCAGATAGGAATACAACTCCAAGGCGTGTAAAAGCCAGATTAATCTCCTTCGCAAACAGCCTAACGAGCTTTAATTTTTTTTTTTGTTGGTTTGTCAGTGGTGAAGCATGATTACGCTTTGCAAATGTACGATAATCAATTGGTAAATACATGATCACGGGACAAGAAAAGATAATAACATTGCATGAATTACTCAATTTTTTAATTGATATTTTTTTGGCCATCCTTTTTCAATAGAAAGATTTTAAAATGTATCTCACACAAAGCATGGGTTTGAAAACTAATTATAATGAAAAGTTGAGATTCAAGTCAATACAAAATAATTTAATTGTCGCGACTTTCTTCGGTTGTGTGATATTGAAGTTTAAACCGAGAAGGTAATTTTATCCCCGTATTCGAAAGATCCTAACTTTTAATCCTTACGATTTCCGTAGTTTCGTAGGTATTACAACCTATAATCTTTTATCTCATTCACTAACTTTAAACTCTCCATTCATCAATCAATAAGCTGAGATTCTTTAATCGTCAAGGGGGTGGTGGGTGGTGTTGCCAGACCCAAGTCTGATCGAAAGGCACGCTGGCCATCATCGCTCTCGAGGTCCTGCGATAACCGGCGCGCGACCCGCATTATCTTTCGGCTATTTCATAATATAGGAAATCGGCTAGACAGCTCAACTACATCTCTTTCTTTCTTTTTTGACCACGAGCTGAACTGCATTTAAGGATATCCAGCGTTTGTGTTCTGTTCAAAAAGATGGAAATCCAAAAGAGAGGTTTGACCAAGAGGAGAGCCCTAAATCGATGTAAAGGTCGCCTAGTCATTATCTGTAGCAGACGAAAAATTATCGCAGTGCATTTGGCAATACCAAAGGTCGCTCTTTTACGAGAAGATGACAGTCGCACGATTTGTGGAATTGTCATTAGCCAAGATCTTTTGTCATCCAAACCATAAAAATGAACCATATTCCAAAGAAATTTGTTGCTTGGACTGAGAATCCGTTTGGGGATTCGTTTGCTCACAAAATCAAACGAGGCCATACGAAAGATTGAGTGAGTTCGTTACTTCAAACTTTATATTAGCTGGTGGTAAAAGTTGTATCTCTGGACACTACTTATCATCATATATAAGTGGTCATTTAGGTAGGACATAGCTTTTTGTTTTATGTAAAATTACATAACCATTTTGCTTACCCAAGGCACCTAATTTCTTTTTAGTCAGCAAGTTTGGGAAGTATAATATGTATAGTTTTGTAACAAAACCATTGTTTATATGACGAATCAAACGAAGGAATGTCTAACAATTGCAACTGATTCAAGCCAAATATACATTTGATTATATAGCATAGGAATTCCTTTCTTGCTTAATTTCATTTCCAGGTACTAAACATATCGAAAGTGACCGGCCACTTCATATTGCACTTCTTTCGTCTGACGGTGTTTAAGATAGTCACGAACCAATAACACCAAACTTCAAGAGGCAATACCAAATCAAAATTACAATATATTGATTAATTAGTTTGGTTGATATTTGAGAAACAGTGAAATTGATAAGATAAATTTTTAAAATTGATTTGGTTTCAAAACACTATGTCCATAATTTCTTCAATAAATAGTTACGATTCTTCTAGAGTTGGACACATTAGAGTATATCCGATCTGAACTGATCCCTCTATGGTTTGGGTTTAGTGCCTCTAATTTGACCTGACTTGAATATCTCCTTGAACCGGAATGTGAACTCGAACTTTTTGGACCATAATCTTTGGGCCGATGACATATCCAGTAAATTGGAGGCCCAGCTGGGCTGAAAAGACAGACGAATACTCTCTGTTCTTTCGGGCAAGTCTCGTCTGCTCCAAATATAATAAAAAGCCATCGAAGCGGTATAAACCATGCACGTGGAGCCTGTTTTAAACCACACGAAGACTTTTCAGAGATGACGCACTTGATTTGGGAAATTAGGATGAGAGAAACCAAGAGGTCGGCAAATGTAAATTTCCTCGTGGAGGATGCTGTGCAAGAAGACATTCTTAACATCAAGTCTAACTATGGCCCATCCTGAAGAAATTACGAGAATAGCCCAAATTCTGATGGGTTTAAGACCAGGCTAAATGTCTTTTTTCGGGTAGACATTGCAAAAATATTAAAAATAAATATGAAAACTAAAAACGAAGTGGCAATCTGAGGATTTTATTTTTCTTTTTTAGTTTTTATATATATTTTTAAAAAAAATTTATGTGGCTCTAGCGTGGCACCACACATCAGATTTTTAACAGCAATTTTTAACAAAATCCTAACGGAAGGTAGATGTGTCACTCGAATGTGAGTTTGTGATTTTTGGTGTAAAAAAAAAATTTCGAATAAATGTGCCAGGGGGAAAGATATGAGGCTTTTTCTCTAGCTGCAAGACTTCATCATCCTAAGATCTTAATTCCCCTATTGACTTTAGTCAATAGCTGTATTTCTATTGAAGCTATTTGTACATTTGAATCTCATAAAAAGATATCTGAATTGAACATTTTTAGATCATGCAGCTAATTTGTAAAGATGCGTTTTGTTTTGGGGAAGATTCAATTGTACTTTGATTTTTCTTTTTTGGATGCTTTTAACATGTTCTTAATCTCTGGCCAAAAAAAAAGGAAAAAAAGAAATGTTGTCCCTCTACCAATGTCATTTACGCTGAAGATGTGCGTTGTTTCATTGAAGAGTGGTCTGTGCTTTATGTTTTTATTTTTGGATTTTGTTAACAAGTTCTGCCGCGACATTTTTTAAATAATTCATTGACGAAAATTTCATATTCTATGCACCATTTGTCCTGGGTTATGTTTAATCGCATTGAAAATGGAAACATTTCATTAATGGGTATGGTTGACAAGTATCCGGAGGCATTCGTTAACAATACCCCTTTTTTCTCCCAAATACTTTCCATTCTAAAACATGTTTGGTCTTCTCTACTGAAGTTGTTTGCTGCTCAGCAGGCTAGTAACAAGAACCCTTGAGTGAACGAACATTCTGCAGTTCTAAAAGTGGCTGTTGTAGATACTACTTTGTAAAAGTAAAAGCTTCCACATATGGTGTATCATGGTATAGTATATGGATTTGTAAGTCTTGCAATTTTAATGAGTAAATTGCAGACAAATTAAAAGCAAAAATCCCCAAACATGCTCCTAATTTTGTTAATTACTGTATCGCTCATGACTCAAGCATTGGACTAGAATTGGCAATCCAATTAACGGTTGTACTTTGATTTTACTTACAGCCTTGGGGTGTCTACTAATGCTCTTAAAACGATCCATTTACCAGTATAGAGCCTGTCAGCTTTGTGAACGTATCAATATATCATTGATATTTTTATCCCTTACTTACATTACCACTTTTAAAGAAAGGATGCATCTCATGTAGATAAAATGTTTGTCGGATTATATGATGTGTGCACTTTCTTCAATGAATACGGTTCCTTGTGACACAATATCAATTACAAGACTGTACATGACATCATTGTGTTCCATCTACTTGTGATACACGTGGTTTTTGGTCAAATGTAGTGCACTTTGGTTTCTGCGATAAATAACGATCTTCTCTTATAACAATCCCATATTGAAAACGGTGTGGAACAAAATAGTTACTTTTCTTGGAAAGTAGCAAACTCGTATATTTTGTCTTTACAGTATTTCAAGAATTTTCATGAATATCGTGATTGAGTTTTAAGAATAAATTTATGTAATTAAAACATGCAATTTGAAAACGGTGTGGAGCAAAACTTTTAGGTTGAGGAAATATCACTTCTCACTAATGTTTTTGAATGCAGTAACTTCTTCTAGTGCTCCTCTATCTTTTGCATCGTTTCCATGTACTAGGATTTTGTTATTTTCTACTAATTAAACTAATCACTACTTACCAAACAAAGGCACTTCACCTAAATTGTAAAATAACCCTGCACACATTATACTTCCTTTCTTCTCAAGACGAGAATTTTCTAAGCTAAGTTTCTATGCAGATGTTCAATTGTTGTTTTTGGAGGTAGGAATTTAATGACAAAAAATGCTTGATAAAAGTTACAAACAGCCAAAAATTATCTTCAAGACCTGGAAGTAAACATTTCCTCTACATCGGGTCTAAGATTATCTATTTTCGTATATGTCGCGACTGACCTCCAGGTTGCAAAGGGGGTCTCGCCTGGTACGTGCTAAGTCTAGGTCTAGGACTTAACTCGAGCTCTCTCAAGCCCATATTATATCGTGACTTAGGGTTTAGGTTTTTAACCTGCAAGTGATTTTTATCTAGGAGTCGCCACTAATCAATTTGGATTGGATCGATTAGAAAGCCAAGGAATATGACAAGAGAATCCCCTTACTCCTATGAACCAGAGATTAGATGAGTTCAAGGACTTAGTTACACTAATTGGGTGACTAGTGCCTTTTCGGTACCTTTTACCTGTTCATTTGTGAAAATATTTATCAAGCAATTTGGACTTAACTCGAGCTATCTCAAGCCCATATTATATCGTGACTTAGAGTTTAGGTTTTTAACCTGCAAAGTGATTTTTATCTAGAAGTCGCCACTAATCAATTTAGGTTGGGTCGATTAGAAAGCCAAGAAATATGACAAGAGAATCACCTTACTCCTATGAACTAGAGATTAGATGAGTTCGAGGACTTAATTACACTAGTTGGATGACTAGTGCACTTTCGGTACCTTTTATCCTGTTCATTTGAGAAAATATTTATCAAGTAATTTGGATTGATTTTAGGACTTTTCTCCTAACATGTGAGGTGAACAAATGAGTACTCAATCATTAACGATTAACAGTCAAAATAAATATGCAGCCTAGGGCTTTAACCTTAACTAAGGTGACAACATTCAAATTATGACAATTTATGCAATTATATTCTAATTAAAAATAACATGCTTAATAATAACGCAACAGTAGTAAACATAACATGCAAAATATTACCATATAGCCCTATATGATCATTAATCAAATAATTTACATAATTTAGAGAAATATCCAAAAATACAATTTTCTAAACTATCCTAATTTTAAAAGAAATAAAAAATGATTTTTTATTATATATTTTTTATTAATAATAATAACAATCTATTTTTAAGGAAAAAATTAATTTTTTATTTTTAAATTTTTTTAAAATATTTTTTATTTAAAATAATAAAATATTAATATAATATTAACCCAGGTCGGGTCGGGTCAAGTCAGCGGACAAGGGTCGGGTCAAATCCAACACAAGTCAATGGATCCAACCCAAGGCGTCGACCTAAGTTGGGTCGGTTCCTGCGTGCAAAAGCAAGTGGAAACGCCGGCCGAGTGAGATTTAGCCTCTCGTTGGCCAACCCAGACCGGTTCTGGCCTGGATACCGTCTATAGGGACCTCCACTGAGCCCTCTCAACCACCGAACAGGCCATCCGATGACCCACTCATTGGCTGGCAACTGAACTAAAATTAGCCTCATTGAGGCATTTTAACAAACACCTGATATGCACAGACGAAACCGGGGGATTTTGACCTACTTTGGGGCTCTGGCATCCTTTGGTGATCTGTACCTACCTTGGATGATGACGTACGAGATACAGAGAACGACGGTATGGGCTGGGATTCGTACAAAACAGCTAGTGCGACTCCTAGCCAAACTGTGTTCACAAATAAGGGAAGACAGAGGGGTTGCGAACCGAGGGGGCTCACCGTCGGTGTTGCTTCCGGGGAGGGTCGCCAGTCACTCCACCAGCAACGGTGGGACTGCTAGGACTTGCAAGACTCTCCAAGGCTCCTCTCCCTTCTCTATTCTAAACCGCTCCTCTCTCTCTCTTCTCCGAGTTTTATAGGCCACCCCAGTCACTTGCTCTGCCCCAGAAGTCGTGGCCTTAATGGTCCTGTACCAGCCATAGTCAGTGCAACGCTTTGCTAGCCGTCCTAGGCCAGTGCAAGGAGGAAATCCTACACCTCTGCTCCTTGACTTCCGCGGCCATCAAGAGGGGAAGAAGAGAGGGGGGAGAGACTGAGAAAGGGGAAGGGATGGGATTGGCCATCAATGCCCTCTCCAAGCCGCTCCCTTGCTTACTCGGATAGGGACGTCGATGCCGCTCAACCTTCTGTTGAGTTGACGGTCTAAAACAGGGGAAAATAGAGGGGAGCGACTAGCAGCGGGGAAGGAAGGAAAAGAAAGAGCTGGGCCGGGCTAGGCCTGGCTCGTGCGAGGGAGAAAAAAAAAAAGAAAAGTGGGCCAGTCCTGCGCAGGGCAAAAAGAAAAAGGCTAGGTCGACCCAGTCCAACCAGATTTTTTTATTTAATTTTTTTATTTTTTAAAATTTTAATTAAAAATATGTTCTAATATGCCTCAATAATGCAAAAAAATACTTAATATCTATATGCAATGCGGATAAATATTAAAAAAATTTTGTTTTAGGATTTAAAATATAATTCCTAAATTTTGCATAATTAATTTTGGATAAATTTATAAAAATAGGTGTCAATAGCTGCCCCTCTTTGAAGGTGAGCTCGCAGAAGTTGCATTTAAAGATAAAATGACACCTAAATATGGCCCGTGCATACTTGATGAATGCTATTTTTGGCAAGACAAAGGATCCTATTTTTTTATGACTTGATATAAGATGATGCATGCTAAAGCGAATAAAACATACCTGAAGTTACTTATCTTACCAGGATGATAGAGTAATTCCAGATAGTTGATGTTTTGTGTTGAGGACTCGAACCTATCTTCGGTCACCTCAACTGAATTTCATTTGTCTAGGACTTGAACCTATATTCGGTCGCATGGACAAGAGAAATCGTTTGTCTAGGACCCAAACCTCTCTTCGGTCACCTCGACGGGATTTTATTTATCTAAAACCTAAACCTATCTTCAATCGCCTTGACATAGTTTGCTTAGTCAAAGTACTTGCATGTTATCAGAGGTACCTAAAAAAGGCTTGATGTGAATATATGGAGTCAATCTTGTGTTTGGGGGATACCATAACAATCGCAGATACCTGGTGAACAGAGGGTCGGTCTAATATTCGGGAGAAACCATAATAATCGTAAGTACCCGGATTTTTAGAACCGGGTATGGGTAGAAAATATTTACCTGAGCATGTTCCTATCTCTTAAGGGCATGCCTCCTGTCAAACAAGTTTTTGTGCAAAGAGCATATGTATTTATCCAAGAAATAGATAATTAAGGCTATTCTAGAACACATATCTTTTGAGACATCTGGGTTGCATCTCGTGTAATGAGAAATGCTTTTCTTTTTTTAAAAAACACCTGGTTTACCTTCAGAGTAGTTTAAAAAGAATTCTAATGAAATACCTGGGGTTTCTTACCCGAAGGTTTGAGTATCAAAGTTGCACATTGCGCCTTTAAAGTAGCCAATTGAGTTTCCTTAGTCAATAATTCTGAAACAATTGCTTGAAGTTGAGGTAAGGAATCCCGATGCAGAAGTGATGCTCAACCATATTCAAACTCATCATTAAGAGCCATAAAAAATTGCATAACATGCATACAATCACAATATTCAGCAAACTTATGAGCATCAGCAATCGACTCCCAATATGACTCAGATAAGGCTAGTTGATCCCATATAGTGTGCATGTAAGATAGAAAGTAGTTAATAGACTGACCTGTCTCTTAATGCATGCAATGTAAATACCCTAACAGTTGATACTGATGACCTATCTCTTAATCTCCCGTTCCTCCATACGTTCAGCAAATTTATCATCATTCTCACCAGTAGCCTGAACAAGCTCATGAATTTTTCCAATGAAATAACGCCAAAATTTACATCCCCTTAGAAAACTTGAGATTTCTTGAGCTCATAAAATATAGTTTAATTCATTCAAGATGGTCTGAATAGGTATCGACACTTCTAATTTTTCCATGATATGCAATATACTAGTATAAATTAGCAAATTCTATAATGAATTCGAGGAAAACCAATACTTGGAAGCCTGATATGGAGAAATTAAGCCCGAAAATATATTCAGAACGTTGAAATACCTCACGAACCGGTCTGAAAACACCATAAACCGGTTGGAAACGAGTCGAACCGTCAAAAAAGTGGACAAACCAATCTGGCCAATGTCGGTTAATGGACAGTCCATGGCAAGTCAACGGTCGGTCAACGGTCACAATGCTATACTAACATGGCAGGTTACGAGGCGCGAATGTCTCACGTGGCAGATGATGTGGCGGTGACGTGGAGAATGACGTCAGTTGTTCGAATTGGCGGATCAAGTGTGTCTCACGTAGCGCGTGGATCTCATGCGCAAAGGACCCTGACGGCACATGAGGCTTTTTCCAACGACGTTCGTTACTGTTTTTAGACTTGTTGGAGGATGGGGAACTTGTCTATGGTGTTTGTTTTGGATTATATCCAACTATTGATGTCGGAAGAAGCACTTACAGTCGATGACATCAAAGGGATCGTGACGTGGTGGCGCATGTGGATGCTTCCCGAGTCTTTTGGTGACGAAATTGAAGGGTCCGACTCATTTGGGGCAGCGAATTTGACAACGGTGTTCAATTTTCAAAATAAGCAATGAGACTTTCTTAGCAGCAATCAAGGATGACGGTTCGACGTTCATCCAGCGGAGAATGGATATCTCGTGCGGTTGTGGCTACTAGCTACGTTGCTAAAACATTGTGGCCCCTTCCTAAAAAAAATTGGTTTTGATACCAAGTGAAGAATAAATCAAAAATAAAATTTATTTATATTTCTATGTGTCTAATACTGATGATGCACGAGCCTATTTATAGGCTATTTTAGATAACTATCTAAAGTAACAAAATATTACAATATCATATAAGATTAAGTATAATCAATTAGGAAGGATTGATATCTCTAACATTATCAATCAAGGAAAATTAATATCTCTAATAACTCGCATCCTTTGTGGGCAATCTCATACACTTTCTTGAGCTCTGCGGAACTTCCATTAAAATCCATGAGCCAAATTCAGTCCTTTACCCTTGATTAAGTTACAAGGAAAAGAATATGAATTAACAAGGACTGTCAGAAGAGTAGACAGCACTTAAAGTACCAAAGGCGCTAGTAAATCATGCAAACAATTCAATTAACCCCAGTCGCGGTGCCATGAAGAAGATATAAGAAACAAATTTATCCATTAATTTAGTCAGGGGCATGACAAAGAAATAAAAAAAATTATTAGTTAATTTTAGGCTCAGTTGACAGCATAGTCAGCGTGTTTGGACAAAATTTTTGCTGTGCAAGAACAGCATATCATCGTTCTAGACGGTTCCCCAACCGCATTAGTGCAATGCCAACAATTTCCACCAATAAACCCACTTCAAAAAATTATGGTATTTGATTGAATAAGCAAAACGTTTAGGTACTTCATTGAAAGACGGATAAAAGTCCACATATTTGTTGTGTCATTATAATAAAATAAAATAAAAAGAGACCATTCTCCAATACTGCCCTTTTGGTACTAGGCTACTAGCCCCAGTGCCCTCAACAAAGATACCGTCACTTGATTTTCCTTGTCCCAGCTTGACCCGACATTGATTGCATATACAAGGGCATTGGAATAGGGTCCCTATCATTTAACCCATTGTTTCAAAATGGATTAATACCACAAAAAGTTTTAAATTGATACATCTGTGATAATTTTATCCCAAACTACTTTTTTAACCACAAAAAATCTCAAACTGATACACCCGTGACAAATTTATTTCCGAACTATTTTTTTGACCACCAAAAATCTCAAACTGGTATACATTTTATCCCGAACTATTTCTTTGACCACCAAAAACCCTACACCAATACACCTATGACAATTTTACTCCCGAACTAATTTTTTGACCACTAAAAACCCCAATCTTGCACATTTGTAACAAATTTACTCTTTGTTAGTGTTCATTAAATTATATTAATATCACAAAAAATCATAACTTAATAAACTTATGACAAACAAAAGGATAAAACCCAAAATCGGTATACATGTCAATTACCAAATGTCATTAAAATTCACAATTTGACAGTAAAATTTAACGGAAACTAACAGAGGGTAAATTTGTCATAGGTGTACCAGTTTGAGGTTTTTGGTGACCAAAAAATCAATTTAGGGATAAAATTGTCACAGGTATATCAATATGAGGTTTTTAATGGTCAAAAAAATAATTCGGGATAAAATTGTCACAAGTGCACCAATTTAGGATTTTTATTATCAAAAAAATAGTTTTGAGTAAATTTATCACAAGTATACCGGTTTAGGATTTTTCATGATATTAACCCGTTTCAAAATTGGTATGACGGATAGCACTTGATGCTTTGAGCATACATGCCAAAAGAAAAATTTATGGAGACTCGAGGTTCCAATTGGAAACAAATTCCTTAAATTCTTTCACATTTGGCTCAGCAATTGTACCAGAAGGTCTCTATGCCAATTATACATCATCTTTAGGTTTACAGAGGCACTCACTAACTTGTGAGAGGAAATATATGAGGTTGATGATATATAATTCATGATGTAGCAATAAAGTGAAGAGAGACTTCGATTCAAAACATGTGCACAGATGAAATTATAAGTAATTCATTCATGTTGGAGAAAAAAATTAAGATCTAGTGGCAAAATGGCATTTTTTTTCTGGAGATTTGTTCACATGTGATAAGGTATAAGCTCTGACGTGACAACACAATCAACTTCGCGCTAGCAACAGCCAAAGAAGTCATATAATTCGAGAACCTAAGGTGTTGGAAAGTTGACCACTGTGTCACGGCCGAAAACTTCCTCGTTAAGAACGAGTTCGTGCAGTACTTGATGAGTCTGAATATCTAGTGCAAAGTATAATCTGACACCAACAATCAACAAGATGCGATAGAGCTTGATTCGTGAAGGAATCAATGCCTCCTGGACTCAAATCAAAATGTCAAAAATTAAAGTCCCGTCAAATCGCGAAGTCTAATCGAAGTAGCGGAGACGGTACAAGCTAATGCATTTTGGAGTCTTAGTTAACCCTAATTTGCTCTCTGTGTGAGAGGCAGCAATACGGATGCCGAGATCTCCGCGTGGCTGTACGAAAAACCCAGACTTTATTGTGATGAGAAACAAGGAATCCCAAAGATCTAAAGAACAAAATACCTTCTCTAGGATGAGTTCCCAGAAGGAGGGAGTTAGCTTTTTATTGTTGGACCATTTCGTCAAGGTCATATGTTATATGCTTTGCAGTCCCATAAATCTCTTTGTTTTTTAGCCCACTTGTACTGTTGACACTGACATGATCGTGATGTCCACTTGATTGAGGTATTTTCTTTTGGGTCACAATCAGAAAACCACAAGTAGGGAAATACTGGTGATGAAGCCAAGACAGCACATAAAATCACCCCCACGAAAGTCAATTTGTCCAAACAATTGTACGTGATTTAGGAGAAAAATAATCATTTCCATGGTGATAATAAGTGTTTGAACATTTACTATGGTTTTTTAATACTACAACCATTCAATTCCGGCATATGAACTCTCCTTTCTCCCTTTTTCCTTTTCCACCCACGCTTATTCAACCATGGGTGACAAATCCTCCACGTTTCTTGAATATTTGTTTCCTTCCCCCTAGAGATGGCCACGGTTTGGAATTGACCGATTCCGGTTCGTGACCAAGAATGAACTGGAACCGATTCATAATTTTCTTTTTTTTTATTTTTCCTTTTCTTTCTTTTTGTTTTCTTCCTCCGCCAGCCCCGGCTAGGGCGAGGGCCAGCCTCGCCTAGGTGAGCGAGGGCAAGCCTCGCCCGACGCCGGCGAGGTCGAACCCTCGCCAGATCTGGCGAGACTTGACCTCGCCGATGTCGGGCGAGGCCAGCCTCGCCAGTTGCCGGCGAGGTCGAGCCCTCGCCGGTCTGCTGCACTCAACCTCGTCGGTCTGCTGCACAGCTGCAGCTTCTTCTTCTTCTTTTTTTTGGGTGGAGCCGGGCCCGGAACCGGCTGTTCCGAGCCGGTTTCGAACCGTGGGCCAGCTCAACAGGCTGGGCCCGGGTTTGACCGGGCCGGTTCCGGGTCAAAACCGGCCCGTGGCCATCTCTACTTCCCCCTTTTTCGCACGTGCAGCAGATTCCCTTTCACTTGCACTGGCTGAGTTATTCTGCCTCATTTTTCTCTTAAGTTCATAAAAGGGAGCTATGCCCGCGCAAGCATGCACTCGAAAGTTCAAATGAATTTATGACTCACCTCGCTTGCTGGTCGACTTGAGTTCAATTCACAAATGGGAAGGTCAAATGAATTTATGGCAAGGATCACCCTCAATGGGATTTGGCGAGGCTCGCCTTAGACAAAAGCCAAGAAGGGTCAAACTTTCTAGCTTTGGGTGAGGCTCGACTTAGGCAGATCCGATGAGGGGCGACCTCACCGGCTTTGGGCAAGGCCAACCGTCGCTATCGTCGCCTATGGCTAGTTGCTGGCCATCATCAGGGCCCAACAATTGGTGGAGGAAGAAGGAAAAAAAAAAGAAAAAATATAATAAAAATTCAAAAAAATTACAAAAATTATCCAACTCAGCACTGATCGTGCCACATAGGATGGCTAGTGTCCACGTCAATGACTTTTAGCTAAAACTAGCCGGATTTACTACATTGGCAAATTGTCAAAAGTTTATGACTTAATTTGTTAAATTAAGAGATTTAAAAATGAATTAGTACTCTTACCAAAAAAAAAAATGAATTAGTACAAATGTCATAGATTTAACACTATTTTGATAATTTTCCGAGTACGTAAGGTTAATGTTATGGGTAGTCATGGCCAAGGGCCAGTTTTGGCTAGGAACCAGCCCGGTCAAACTTGGGCCCGACCCGTTGACCGGGCCCGCTGTTTGGAAACAGAATCGGCCCGTGGCCTATGGGCCCGGTTTCGGTTTCAACAATTTTGAAACCTGCCCGAAACCGCCGGTTCTGGTTCTGATTCCAAATCGTTTTTTTGAAAAAATAATAATGAAATTTTATAAAAAATCATTATTTAAATTTTTTTATAAAACAATTTGAACTCTAATTGCCATGCATTATAAGTACATTGATCTCTAATTATAATGCTTGGCTTAGGTGTATTGAACTCTAATTACAAGGTTTGGTTTGGATTTTATACACAATGATTATGATGCCTCTTCGTGCTCATTCGATATGGGACTCTCGGCTTGTCTTGAACACCTTCAATGTGAGACTCTTTGCTTATCTTCATGCATATGCCAAGAGTCCCACATTAAATGGGAATGAAGAGACCATCAAAGGAGTTGTGTATAAAACCCAAGCCAATCTATGAGCATGTGAAGTTGTATGCCTTTTGTGTTTACGATTCTTCGCTAGTTAAGAGCAAAGAATTCCATTAGACCACCTAAAACCGAATCAGGCCAATGGTCTAGTTTCCGGTTCTATGATTTGCCGATCCAGTTTCTAGTTTTAAAATTAAGCAACCAGTCTTATCGGTTCGGTTCTCGGTTCTGAGCAAAACCGGACCGAACCGGGAACCAATCACCCCTACAATTTACATTTTGATTACAATTTATATTGAATAACTCATTATTTCATAATTTTATAATTCATTATTTTTTATTTCATAATTTATTTTTAAAATTTTTAAATTATGAACCAGAACCGGCCGGTTCTGAACCGTGGCCATGACTAGTTATGGGAGGTTGGTCCGACAGCAAAACACTCCTTCAAAAGTATTAATTAATCCTCCCCTTTTTTATTTATTTTTATTTTAAGTTACTTGGTAAAATTCAAATTTCAAACAATTAAGCAAGAGCTAAATGAAAAGGTTGAAATGTATCAAATGTCACCAAGTAACACCCTCTATATGTATGATGCAGCATCACTCCTTCACTTAGCCAGTGTCTCCAAGAGATTGGACGGGGGACGCTACATTACAAAATTTCCTTGTATGTTCACAGCTGCGGATAATGTTTGTTATACTCGAGCCTTGCACTGTCTAAAAAGAGTAAATTTTCTTAGCATTTTCTATAATGAAGAAATACAAGTGCTATCAAGCACATGTCAATAATTAACTCACTCAAGTATAGTGAAGAAATATAAATCGTTTAACAGTGAAAGAAATTATGCAAGGGCAATGCAAAGACACTAAAAAAAACACCGGATTAGCGACGAAATTTGTGAAGGAAAATTTAGAAAAATCCGTCGCAAATCTAATTTGTGATGAATTTTGCGACGGAAAAAATTCCACCGCTAATAGGTCGTCGCAAAATTTTGCGACGGAAAATTTAAAAGTTCGTCACAAAATTGCAATAAAAATAAATTCGTCGCAAATTAGCCACGAATACAATCCGTCGCAAATTTTGTCACAAATTTCGTCGCAAAATTCATCGCGAATTTTGTAGCAAAATTAGTCAGAAATTTCATCGCAAAATTCATTGCAAAATGTAATCGTCACAAATTAACAACGAACTGTAATAATCGCAAAATTCGGCTTAATATATTTGTCGCTATTTTTACATCATTTCGGCCATAAATTCTTGTCCATATCATTTCGGCTATTTATTTTTATGACAAACTTTTGTAATTTGTTATCGTACGATATAATCATTTATTTTATTTTTCAATTTTAAACCTAATTAAAAGCAAAATTAATTTTTGAAATTTATATTTAACATTGATTAAGCACTTAATAACATCAAAATATTATAATAATATGAAAATAAAGTACATTCATCTACATTTTCCAAAATGTATGATCAAGCTAGAGAAGAAGCAGTCGAACATCTAATTTCTCGGGGAGCTCCGTCTTGCCCTCGACAGGGCAAAACAATTGAACAAAAGCTCAGTCATCCACGCCCAAAGTAAGCATCCAATGATTTCCAGATTTATCATAGTATGATCAAGCTAGAGAAGCAGTCGAACATCCCCCCTCATGCAATCTTTGCTCTTGAGAAGTCCATCTCTGGATGCTGCAAGAGAGGTCGCCAGAAAGAAGAAATTAGCAACGTTGATCTACAAATACAAGAATAACACATAAGAAGCACCAATTCTCAAATGAAATATTGATCACCAATTTCTCTAGCATGAATAATCCAGAGCACGACCAATGTGCATCCAGGAGTTACTTAGATTATAAACCAAAAGCAAAATTTACTCCACTTCAATTATCTTGAATCTGATCAGACATGGCTGAGAAAATCTAGGCTCCTCATCAATAAGCATGATATAAATTTGCACAAGTACAGGTCTGCCAATTGCATGTGTACCATGACTCCATGAGAATAGCTTCTGAGTTACCTGGTTTTTGATGATAAACAACAAAATATTGGCTGCTGCTAAACACTAACGACGACGACGATGGTGACGGTGGTGATGGTGATGATGGTGATGATGCAAAGGCTATCTTCTTACCTGGCTTTTGACTATAATGCTGCATAATAACAATCCATTGGCTGCTGCTAAATTTTTATGATGATGATGATGTTGCAGCAGCCAGCAGTAGCCGCAGCACGATAGTGTAAATGGACTAAAAACGACAAAGGACCACTAATTTTCATAGGCGAGAAAATAGGATAGCTATCAAAGATGGATTCTTGCTTGAACTTACAATCTCCAAATAACTGCAGCTGAGGCAATGCATTAGTATCATATTGGAACCCATTATCTCCAAGGAATACAGGAAACCCACAATTGTTGGGATCGCCTCCGAACATTTTTCCTAATGAAAACAAAAATACAGACATCAAATAGCGAGAATGATTAAAAATGACCCAAGTAAAGAAACTAATATGCACGGTCGACAATAGACCTAACGAAACTAGAAGCAAAAATCGGTTTATTACACGAGACCAGGAAAGCAAAAACACAGCAAAATGTCACGAGCTCTCGAGCTTCAAGTTCAAAAAACTGATGTATCTCAAATTAGTAGTTCGGCCGCAACAAAACAGCAAATGACCCACAAAGATCACCAAACATACACGGAAAAATTCAGTCAAGATTCCATCATTGGGCTTCGTCTTCAGAGGATCAAATAACGGTCAATTTGTCGGAGTTCAAAACATCATCGAAGCAAGCCACTCAGCTTCTCCTCTCGGCCACGAACTCGAAGGCCTCCTCGATGAACCCCAGTGGGCTGGACGGATCAAGCCTCGCGCTGAACTCCGCCGCAGCAGAGGAGGAGATTGAGGGCTTGGCCTCAGGTTGCTTCTCCTCTTCCTCCTTGAAGTCGGAGATGACCACCATGGACGGTGAGCTCCAGGAGGGATCGAATCAGAGTTCCTGAACATCCTCGGCATGTTGATCCGCTTCTTTCAATCTGCACCGACACGGAAACAGAACGGCAAACCTCTTTCAAAAAAAGAAAAAAGAAAAAAACCCATCAAACGGGGAGACCCCAATTGCAATCCTAGCAACGGGCACCACCCAACGACCTATTCAACACCCACCATCTCCTCCACACACAACTCAAATTCACGCGCTTCAAGGGCACCCAAAACGAAACGGACAAACCCCCAGTTCCAGTTCCTAACGGGCAGGCACGGACCCACAGAACCCTCGCTAAAATGAACAGGGGCAGGGAGAGATCTGACGCCAGAACGACACGGCAAACCAGAGAAGAAGCGCCCCCCCGGGGGGGAAATTCCCCCCTCCGATTCAAGCCAAGCCGCGGGGGCTAGCGAGTGAGCAAGCGAGCTCGAACGAAGGAGGAGGAGGGCTCGACGGCTACCGATCCGAGGGGGGGGGGGCGGAAGGACGAACACGCAGAGAAATCAAACACCTATGCTCGGACACCAAAACGGGACACAAACATCGGACAGAGGGACGAGCCTGCTTCGTCGTCGACGTCGGATTCTTCTTCCTTAGGAAAATCGAAGATCGCAGATGCTCCTCGCGCTAGAGATCCTTCTCTGGCTTGATTTCCTCTAGGGCTTCGGAGGCCATGGGCGAGGAGGAGTCGCAGGAGCTAGCGCAAGAGGTTTGGGGGTGTGGGGGAGAGGAAAGAAAGAGAAGGAGAAAGAGAATGAGAAGCCGAAGCAAATCTCATCTGATCAGCAGAGAGAGAGAATGGGTGGGTGAGGGCGGGCTAATTGGGAGCGGGGGCGGGAACTTGAAATTTGCGACGAATTGATTAATTCGTCGCAAATTTGTGACGGAGTTATTTTCCGTTGCAAAATTTGTGACGGAATTATTTTATCCGTTCCATTGTAAATTTGCGATGGATATTTTTATCCGTCGTAAATTTTTTCTGTCGTAAATTTACGGGAGATTTTTTTATCCGTCGTAAATTTTTTCTGTCGTAAATTTACGGGAGATTTTTTTATCCGTCGCAAATTTGTGACGGATTTATTTTTACGACGGATTTTTTTTTTCCGTAGCAAATTTGCGTTCGATTTTATTTCCGGCGCAAATTTACAACGGATTTTTTTTTGCATTGCAAATTTGCGACGAATTTTTTTTCCGTCGCAAATTTGTGTGGGATTTTTTTCCGCGCATATTTGGGACGGATTTTTTTTTTGCGACGGATTTTTTTTTTCGTCGCAAATTTGCAACGGATTTATTTTCCTTCCCAAATTTGTGATGGATTTTTTTTCCGTCACAAATTTGTGACGGATTTATTTTCCGTCGCAAATTTACGTTGGATTTTTTTTCCGTCGCAAATTTGTGACGGATTTTTTTTTCCGTCGCAAATTTGTGACGGATTTTTTTCTTCCGTTGCAAATTTGCGACGGATTTATTTTCCATCACAAATTTACGATGGATTTAGCGACGAATTTATTTTCCACTGCTAATTTGCAACTGATTTTGTGATGGATTTTTTTTCCGTCGTTAATTTGTGATGAATTTTTATTTCGTGACAAATTCCGTCGCAAATTAACGACGAATTATTTTCGTCGCTAATTTGCGATGGGAAAAAAAGTCCGTCGCAAATTTCGTGGCAAATTAGCAACGAAAAATTCTCCGTCGCAAATTTTCATGGCAAAATCCATGTTTTTTTGTAGTGAGAAAACAAGTTCAATTGTCATTAAAAATTTATATGTTTTTTTATTATTAACTCAAGAATGCCCTGAGACTTTAGGCTTTAAAAAGCTAGGAAATTGTTTTTATGTCTTCTTATTTCATGTATCCAGTAGACATTTTGCTTTTCATTTCTATAGATAAAAGTTACTAGCCTATCCTAACCGGTCCAGGGTATGGTATAGATAATTGTGAACTTGTTTTCACAAGGGCATTGAGAAAATAAATCGTTCAACTTTTATTGGTCAAAGATGATTCTTTATTGTTCACTCTAATGAAATTACGATTGAAAAAAAAAAAACACGAGAAAGAAAAGAAGAAAATTGTAGCATCTTTTCAAATTCTGGAGACGATTACCAGAAGGTCAGGGTGTAGAATGTATTTTGACGGTTGGAATCACATCCCGGCCATGGCTTGAGTGGGTAGCAATTGATTGATATTTTATTTGTTTGGAGTCCCAACTTTGGAACAAAAAATCGGAAGAGCTTTTCAGGCCATCCATCCTTTCACCCTCCAACGTTAACTTACAAATTTTTCTTGATTTAGCGGGTATTTCCTAGGATTCTTACAGACGCATATTCAATCACTCAATTACCTCAGATCGACTTTAAAAAGTAAATTTCGCATGTTGCGTGTCATGATATTTTATGTAAATATTAAGAAAAAAATTTGAAGAATTTCGATCAGTTATAATATGAGAATTTGTTCCTCAATAAACCAAAGAACTGTCCCTTGTTCCTTACCCCCCAAAAAAAAAAAAAAGAACAGTCCCTTGTTTTAGCATCTGACCAGTAACACTTCTGCTCGGTAGATTTAAGAGCCTTTCACCTTCTTAGGTCAATATGCAGAAAATTAACTTTTACAACACCCCAAAAAAAAATCTATTATGACTTAAAATGCTGGTATTTACATGTGTTCTCGCAGAGTTCTGGTGTCTGGCATTGAAAATTAACATTGGAAGTAAAACATAAAAAGAACTTATTAAGTCTAGGTTAGAAGTAATGTGGGGGAAAGGAAATGAAATGCAAAGAATTATGAAGGACTAACACCGCTCCCCATCCAAAATTTGAAACCAGTCCCCAAAACATTTAGAGAGACCATGCCTAAATGACCAGAACACGCACTTAAATCAGATATGAATTCTGAACGTGTTAATCCAAGTTTGAATTCATGCGGATTTTGACAAACCAAGTAGAAGTAGAACCAAATCTGCAGAAGTTACACGTAAGACACATCAGATGCAAGACACAAAATACTACACTTTCAGAGTTCAACCTCCAACCTCCAACACAGAGACTACACAAAGACACATCAGATGTAAGACACGGTACCACACAAAGACTACAGTTTCAAAAGACCAAGTTCAACATAAAAGAGTAACACTTCGCAGTCCAATAGAGCTATTGCTACTAAAAAGATCCACATAAAGCTAGTTAGGGTTACTGGCAGTATCCCCTGCGCCACCAGTCCTCTCCTGCAGTCAAGTATGCACTCAGATTAGCATTGTTATGATACACCTATAGAGAAACCCAGCAAATAATAAATAGCCAGACGCGATTTTCATCCCATTACTTTCTGCAACACATCTAGAATGAAAATTCCCCTTGAAGCTGGAGAAGAAGTGTGGGCACTTGGAAGGAGCGGACAATTTTTTAAGCCTACAGTTACTATAGTTCCACCTACCACTCCAGTCAGACTGGTAAAGGCAGCCTTTTTGTATGTATTGTCAACACAATGCAGCTCATACTGCAATTTTAATGTTTCAAGAGAGAATTTTTCCCTGTTGATGAACAAAAACGTAGAGACTTTTCCTAATGTAACTCTCCTTAGTTAAGCAGAATCGTGAACATAAAGTCAAAATGTACACCAGTTTGTTCGACAAGAAACAAAAACATCAAAAGAAACCTATATTGGCTGCTATAACTTTGAGTAGTATATCAACACTATAATCATCTTGGCATTGTTAAATATGTTACATCAGGGGCCCTTGAAGCATTTTCAGTGTAAAAGTAAAATGTTATAGGAAAAATCAGCCAAATTTACACACTATTAAAAGGGAGGTGAGACTCAACTGAAAGCTTCACAGCACTTTTCAGCTCTGCATTTTCCAAAATATTCCTGGCACGTAATGGAACTTCTGCAAGGGTGCTAAGAAGATTTCAGCAGGTTCAATCAATCAAATCCAAAACTTTAACACATCGTGAAGGGACTGCAATACGTGAGAAGAAACAGATATGAATGAAATCACTGACATTTTCTTCCATGCACAGCATGCACTAGCACTTAGCGTGGTATATGGACATTATATCTGTGTAGGACATAAAAAGACGTGGATAATATTATTTCCATGTACAATGAAGACTTGCAATCAGCATATGACAAGCTGTGATAGCTACGCACAAGCCCATCATACAGAATGAGAAATTAAACCACCATTACGAGCTGAAAAAAATTGAATATGGCTGATTTGGGTTAGATTTTTTCCAGTTTTACAGCTTCTTCCCCACCAAAGCTCTTTCAATAATTGAAATCTTGGGAAATTAAGCATTTGACAAAACCTCTCCACCTGGTCTGCCTTCAGAATGCTCCCGCTGAGGCACAAGATGTGTAGGTACTATAGAGGACAAAGATGTTTCACATAAAAATTAACAGTACCATTTGTTTATTGGTAGAGCTGATTGAATGTTGATGTTTGTAGTGATAACACATGCAAAAGGATGATCAGCATCAGTACTCAAGCCTCATGCGCTACTCTAGTACCTAGGAATTCAGTAGCTATGTACTCTCACATTCCCAGTAGTAATTATACTTGGAATTGTATATTCATGGTTTTCTCGATAGGTTCATTTGGAATGTGAGTACATTCCTCCAATCGCATCATCCAGAATAGTCAAGATCAACTCTATGCTAATTCCTATACCAATTAAAAACAATCCAGTCGAGTACTTTCCTCCCTAATCACATCATAACCAGCTCTAAACAAATCACATTTCACAAAGTTCCAGTAAAAGCCTAAAGCAAAGATGAGAAAATACATTCAGCAGCCAAATTTGACAATGCTACTTCTCCATAGTCTTTCAAATTGAAAACGTGAGTAGGTAAGTCCACCAAAGACATGCTGAAAATGCTATAAAAGGCAAGAGAACTTACTGTAATGTTTCAATACTCTTACAGCTAGAGAACTGAACCCACACTGCGGAAACTGAGGGACCCTTTCATGTATATCATCACAGGATTTTCCTCGACATCCTAAATCATAAACTAACGAAGTTAAACAAATGAAGAGAATAGATGAGCAAAGTAAGTATGACGCAGAACATAACAAAGAACTGTATATCCATGTCATGTCATGTCTAGTCTCAGAGCACCTACCTGTTCAACAACATCCTTTAGAGAAGTGGTAGGGTCCTGAAACTTATCCATAGGTTTGAAGTCATCATGCGTGTCAGGTTCATTTGGTAAAGTTGTGGAGTATCTCGTTCCTCTTTGAATAAACAATCCAGATACCTGCTAATAATGGTCGCAAAAGGGATGTTAGCACAATATTGCAAATATAAAATAACATACAGACTCGACTAATTCAGATACATTATCAGAGACAAGGCTTGAGAGTTAGTGGGTCCAAACACCTGACCAATAACCAATGGCTTTTATCTCACTTGAGGATTGCCTCCGCTATCCTTTGAGAAACAAGTTTGAGAATTTATTTGAAAGTTCTTACATTGACTAATAAAAGAAGTTAAAGTTTGAAATAGGAAGCCACTGCCAGTAATGGCCAGTATTGCACTTCCATCAGTGAAGTATCACATAAACACAACTGTCATGCTGGAGAAGAAGCAACTTGGGGTCCTTATGGAAATAACCGATGTAATTCCAATTAAGACCCTTTGGAGTAAAGAATGAATGCAGTTTACAGTGACTCCTCTGGTCAGGGAAATATCCACTGAGCTCCACGTTTCTACTTCTGTTTTCTTGTTTGCTCAGCTAAACTAGCTTCTACACAATATATTAGGGCACACCTCAAAAACCATCTTTTATCTTCAGAATTCAATCCTATGCACCTCCATCCGTTCAATAATAAACAGCACAACCACACCTCACGCTAGTTGATACAGGAACAAAAGCTCACCCATTCTATTAGAGCATCCAGCTGGGGACCCTGTAATGCTCTAGAGTAGTAGGTTTGATAAGGCTCTCGCCATGATGCTTTGTGCAGTACAGCTCAAGGTTATAAGTTCTATGCACTAAAGCACCACACCACAGAATATCTCTACACAACAAAGATTATGTGCGGAGTATCAGTTATAATTCATATAATGGATCAAAAATATGCAACAGTAGATAACATTTGAACAAGTAAAAGCACCGCACAAACAAGCATAAAAAAAATCAGAAATTAATTCAATCAAACCGAATCTCAAGCCTATCAACAGTAGAACCTCTCCACATCAGTCCCAGTATGTGATTCCGTTCATTAAGGAAAAAAAAGGACCTATTTCAGAGGAAACGAGTGCAGGGCACAACGCAATGTGTGCTTGAGCAAGTTTGTTCCGAAGCTTGAACCATCAAAATTCATCTAAACTACCAAACCCCCACCGTCTATCAGGCCCAACTCAAAGCGAAAACAGTCCTTAGCATCAGCAAGAAGCCTCAACACAAAAACCATGATCACGGTCAGCCACCCAACAACCGGACTGCTAAAGGGATGGTCCAGAAAATGAAAGCGAGGCAAATTACGTAAAGTTGCTACTGCTGATTTTTCTGCTGCGGAGAACCCATAAGCATGGAAAAAGGTGTTTAAAGGAAAGGCGAGAGAACAGAGATGAAGGACGAAGGTTACCGGCGACGGAGCTCGTGGCAGTCACGAGCAAAGGAAAGAAGAGATGGGGGTTCGCTGCTGGAATAAATCGCCGGAGCTTCTGGTTCCTCGTCGCCCCGCCAATCCTTTGCTTCTCTCTCCTCTTGTGTATGTACAACAGAAAGGGAAAGAAGAAAGGAGAAAGGAGAAAGAAAAGGCCCATAGGGTGTGATTGGGCCCATTTCGGGAAGTCATGTGGACTGATCTTTTTATTTTTTCATGGCTTTAATTTAATGTCTAAAAAACATAGTTGGATCGTCCCACCAGCGAAGAAATGTTTGATTTTACCCATAATTATTCGGAAAAAGACTACCAAAAATCTCTATTTGTGATAAATTTACCTGAAGTTTTTTTATGACATCAAAAACTCCAAACTATGCCATTTATAACACATTTACCTCAATGTAATTTGCCTATGGGCATTTTCGTCTTTTTTTTTTCTTTCTTCTCTCCGACGGAGGGAAGAGAATGAGTTGTATCATCACTTTTGTATCGCTCACTCTTCAACCTGATGCCATTCAGGTCACAGGGGTACGAGTGAATCCAGTTTGTGAGTCTCCCCCACCCAATTCCGTAACGCCTTTGCTGTGGATTGTTCAATCACTTCCCTGCGTGCAACGACCTTTAACGCCACTTTCTAAGACTTATATGAATGACAATGCTTGCTCAACAAAATAGGCCACTCCACTCCATTGGTAGCTTCCCCGATCAAAGTTGTTCGCACGTCTCTGGTCACTTATGCTCTCATTGACAAGTGTGGCATCCAAAGCCAACAGCACTCCCTTGGCAACACATTCTTTCGCCCACTAGGCTTTTACTAATCTCAGCAAACTAGTGAAAGTTTCTCTCCTTATTGGAAACGTGGTAGCAGACCTCCTTATGAGATTTGGTCATTGATCTAGGAACGTTTCTTATTCAATGAGCAATTCAGTTTCTTCCTACACTCCCATTGCCATCCTAGAAGCTAGATGAGAGATGTACCTTGTCCTAGCCCCCCTTGGCCCCAACAATCACTCTCCGCCCTCATAGAATTGGGTAGAATACAAGCTTTCCCCGAATCACCTATTGCTGGAGGGATCCTGCTCTGATACCATTTATCATGGGCCGACAGATCCTTGGCAACGGCATAGCCCTTGCGGTGCCTTGCAAGTTGAGAACACTAGGCCAGTCTTCCTTCTATAGTTATTCTTAAAAATAGTATGGTGAATCACATTCTCATATCATAACATACCTTGCCGAGCTTAGCTTGGGCATCCAATCCCTTCAGCAAGACATAGAGGACACTTTGGCACAATGATTGGTTACTACTTGCCATGGCCTCATCAAGAGAGCATCATCATCTCTCGATTAATTTGTGCATGAGAGGTCAATCCAACCTTCAAAGCTCCCTAAAGGTATAATCGTTGTATCCTAAAACTTCTACAACAAACGCTCTTACGCCACTCTTACGAACTAATTGTATCATCACTTTTGCATCACTCACCCCGATACCACAAAGCTCCACTCTTCAGGTCACATGGGTATAGGAGAATCTGATCCGTGACACATTATTGAGGATGCAAGTGGCCGGTGATGTTTTTGCCCATTCTTTAATTTTAAGTTTCTTCCCACCACACGTGATTTTGATTTAAGAATACCTCTAAATTGATTCATAGGTGCTTTTCTTGAGTATGTTGGAGCAGCACCATAATGTATGAACAAGCAGCTCAAGGGTTCGTGCCATTGAAAAACAATTTGGTGTATACCAATTATAACCAGTTACAAAGAAGATATAAAGATAGCCCATCAAAACAAGAGCTGGTTTCATTAGGATAATAGATGCCGGCTTGTATGAGAGCGCCGACCTAAATGAAAAATGTAATCCTTATTATAATACACAACATCATGGCAGTTTCTTTCTTTTGTTTAAAAGAACCTATGCGATGTCAGAGATTAAAACCTATTTAAGTTATTGCAGTCTCATGAAAATAAAGTAACCATAACAGGATTACCAAAGCATGTCACAAGAACATCAGATGCATTCGTTAGATTTCACACGCCGAGTACTAATAAATCAGATGATCTCCTGCGTCTTATAGAACTGATCCTCGTAATGGGGACAGAGTATGCGTGACCAAGCGTAAGCACGCTATATATGCCCCATCACAAGAAGAGAAGCTGATTAGCTTTTAAGAAATCAATAGGTTTGACAGTTTCGCCATTGCATCAAGAACAAAAGTAATCTTACAATTGACGAAGGCTAACTCAAAAATATTCTTTTTGATAATAAATACATTTTTGGTCTCACCATCCTCATGTACAAAATTTTCACCAACTAAATTCTATCAGCAACCAGCTAGCTTATAGATATGCAATTGGAAAATGTAATAAATATATACATAATATTCTTGACTACATATTATATTTAGGCCAGTCGAAAGCCACCCAAGATGGTGCCAGAATTGCTGTAAGATGATTTTCTGCAACATGTGGCTGATAGCCAACAGAGTAACCTCGCAAACCAGTAGCTCATAATCAATAGGGTAAAAGTCACCAAAACCCCCAAACCAGCAGGCCAGATGGGTCAAGGAACTAGTTGGCTGTTCCCAATTCCTAGTTTGTTGAACCGGCCAACCCTAGAACCGATCACCTGAATCAAAGCCGTTCTCTCAAAGGTTGTTCGTCTTGAATCTCTTCAAGATCTTCATAATCTCCTGTCTTCCCAGCTTGCTCCTTCCAATAGGCAACCAGTTTTTTCAATCGGACGACCTCTTTTGATGAGACATTCTTGCTTGGATTATTCATAATTGACCGTACTTTTGATGCATACCTGAACATGCATATTTAAGGAATATTGTTAGTTTTTTTTTTTTTTGGTCAGGATATTGTTAGATTCTTCAAAAAGGAAAAAACAAACCAAGAGCCACTAGAGAAGTAGAAGCCATAAGTCTTTGGCCAATAGTCTATACAGGTAACGGAAACAAACTGACAATCCATTGCAATCATGATCGTCCACTAATGGCTCAAGCATCTACCTATCACAATTGCACACACCCAGCTCTCACAAGAAATGACAATCTGGTAAATAATTAATTCATAAGTACACAATCATCGAATGAGAGCCAAAAAGCACATAATAAATATAAGGACTTACCTTAAAGAATCGTAAGTCTCATCAAGACTAGACTCAGCAGGTGATATATTGACAAACATTAGTGTCTTTGAATTGCCCCCGAGCGTGTCACTCATAAGCATTGTTAACTTATGATTCCTATATGGAATGTGCTGATCAGAAGAAGATAAAGCACCGATAACGTCCACGAAAGCAGAAAGTGATTTATTGATGCATTGTGCCTCCTTCGGTTGACTGCCCGAAGAGCCTGATCTCTCGACTCTTTGTGACCCCACAAGGTCAACAAAGGTTAGCTGGAAAAGACTAGCAGTGTCACTTCATAATATTTACAAGTGAAAACCAAACAAAAATGATAATATACCTTTCCTCGTGATACGGATTGAGTTTGTAAGTTGGTACTTTCGATAACAATCGAAAGTATTAGATTAGATCTTGAGCTTTCTTCATTTATTTGTGTAGCAGAAGTATGCCTCCGTTTCAATCCGCTCTCAATTAGGCTAGTCAGTTCCTCGATTGTTGAAAACGATATAACTGTGGCATTTTCAACTACTACCATGCCCTACAAATTAAAAGTTTCAAAATTACCCCTAAATAATTAAATTAACCAACCAAAGCCGCATATAATTTACTCACCTTTTTATCTTTCTTTATGCCCAATTGCAAGCACTGGCCATTCTTTTCGAGTAGAAGATCCACGAGTGTATCTTCGTACAACTCTACCATGTAGGCCTATAAATAATTGGCATTGAAATCAAATGAAGTACTTGAGCACTAGTCACTAGCGAATCATCACTTGAAATCTCAAGATTTAACAAGTCGTCATAATTTTGGGCAATAAGCAAAATCAATAAAACTTAGGTTTGACAGCAAGCAGCATCTGTAAAGGTACCTCTAATGAAAATGAGAATTTCTTGCTACCCCACTTTAAAATTTTGAAAAGTTCTTTGGTAGCCCGAGGAGTGAGACCAGGATTGTTGTCAGATCCATATATTGTGAAAGTCTTTCCTGATCTAGTTTGACCGTATGCAAATATGCATACATTATACCCATCTACAGCATATTGAACCAAATACTGCAATGTAGGAAATAGGTTAAGTATACAAATATCTTACCAAATAGCATAGCTCTATACATACAAATATTTCAACAACTTCACTAGCATCTTACCTTTGTCTCCTTAAACACATCTTCTTGAGACGTGCCATCAAATACTCGATCATAGATGTGTTGCATTGCTCTGTCAACCTTCCACGGATGTTCAACAGTAAAATCATCTACTTTTGTGACCACATTTTTTTCTTTCTCAACCATTTCTCTCTCATTCAAAGGTCTGATTCGACAAAACACTTTGACCATGCCTTTCATATCTGAGACATTCCATAGCCAATTACGCACACGTGAATGTCGCAAGACTTTCCTCATAATAAACTATTGTAATGTCCGACCAAAATAAAAAACTATTGTAATGAAATTCAAGCCAAACTGAGAAGGTTTAACGGGTAAACAAACCTTGTATGGTGCTAGAAAACTGCTTCGTCAAAGTTTGTTCTTCTTTATAAAGGACCTCCAGCTCAGCTAATCGAGCCCCTTGCATATTCAAGATGGCAGCTCCCTGTTCTTTCTTTCTATCAATATCCTGGAAGATGGAGCATCATTGTTAATAATAAATCTCTTTTCGACTCAATGGCCAGAGAAAAGAAGTTATACCAGAAAGAGACGACATGAAAAGTACCTGGGCAAAAATAGTACTCAATATAAACGGTCAGGTGAAAATTAATTACCTCTTTCATATCTCTCAATTCTGCGAGTTCCTTTAGATTAGTCTGTAAGGCAGCTAGCTCTGTGTTTCTATCTGAAAGAGCTGCCTCAGATGTACATAAATCTCTTGTAGTCACTTCCACTTTCTTTTCAAGTACAAACACTCTAAGCTTCAAGGATTCCGTCTGCATTTGCAGGAACAATTCAAGACATCTCCCAAGGAAAAGGAATCAGAATAGTTGAGTAAGATTAATTATAGGAGATGTCACCTCATCAGCCATTTCTCTCTCCAGTCTAGATATTCTCTGCTCCATCAATGCCTTTTCATTTACTGCTCTCTTCATGTTTTCTTCTGCTTCATGTGCCTTCTCACCAGAGGCTTTTAGCTCTTCTTGAAGTTTCTGTACAACCTAGTCAAAATATCACCATTTTGCATAACAATTCATATATAATAACTAGCAGTAGGATCTCAGCTCATAACCAGAGTAATCTATTACCATACCTGATGATTTGTAAAGAGTACGTCTTCCCTTGCAGTACTCTCTAGTGCTTGACTGGTCAACATGGTCAATTTTGCTTCCAAGCTCCTCTTCTCTGAGATTGCAGCCTGAAAGACGAACTTATTCAAATGAAACAAACAAAAAAATAAAACACAATGATTTTCATGCAAACGAATTGTACTTGAAGAGCTGTGTCTCTCTCGTGACAAAGAGCTGTAAGTCTATCATGGTCCAGCATCATTTCATTTAAGTTTTGCTTCTCCAATCTTAAAGAATCTCTCAAAGCCTCCACTTCTTCCTGAAGGGTCACTTCTTGCTTTTGTTTTTCACGTAATGCTTCCAGCAACTAATAACACAGAAAACCATATGAATTTTCATGAGTGAGAAAGACAAAGATGGGAAAGGTACCAAGTACAGATAGCATAACTAACAATGCATTCCTATCATGCAATACACAAGTAGTTCCATCATGCAAAACTAGCTACACAGAGACCCTTCAATGCCCCTAAAAAATATCCCTGAGAAGTCTAGCCAATTAGATAATCACTTGGGATGCTAATTAACAAACTAGAATTTCACAACACACGGGCTTTACCGTATTGGTTGAAAGAAACATACCTCAAAAGCCATAGTCTTATTGCCGGTCAGAAAGAAAAAGAACAAACACAAACAGGGGTTACTAGCACACTTCCACCATCCCCACGGAAAAAAGAGACAAGAAGGAAAAGAACCCATAGAAAAAAGCCCTTATTAAAGCACTAAATATATCTTCTATAGGGACAATGAAAAACTTACTCCAATTATTGTGTTACAGAAAACACAAGTTGGTGATTAATTATTGTATGTAGGATAGTCACTTACCTGATCAGCATTCTTCTTACAATATTCCAAAGCTTTGGATAAATTTTTCACACGTTCTTCGTGAACTTTCACATTGGTTGGTTTTAAATTGTAAGAAGCATCCAAATTTACAGAATGGCTAGCTATGGACCGAGACTCAGAATATCGTTGCAACATGGCACCTTCCATACGTTCCCGAAGAGCAGCATAAATTTCTTGACCCTGCATGAAAACAAAGACTCAGAAGTCTATCTATGAAACAATGGATTCCATAGGAACTCGAAAATTAGCAATTCACACGGAATAAATAAATAAATAAAATAAGTCACTAGAACCTGTTTTGTTTCAAATTTGAACATGTGAAGATCTCTTGCAACTCTTATTTTGAAAGCAATAATAGCACTGTTCCAGGCAAACTGCCTTATATCTTCCCATACAGCAGAATGTAAGTATTCTCTTGGAACTAGGCGAAAAAAATGAACCTGTGCAAAAGTTGAGGAAAATCGAGAGGACATTAGAACCAAAAAGATGAGTTGATTTTGAGCATCAAAATAAAGGCAAGGTACATCTAACCCCATGCTTATTGATGCCCAGAACGATACGGTCCGCCGCCAAGAGTTTAGTTGTATCAAGAATCTTGCACACACTAAAGAACACTGAATTTCCAAAAGGAAGCATCCGCAAGATCCGCAGAAATTGTTGCCTTGCGCCATCTTTTGTAAAATGCTCCTATGCAAAAGCCAATGGTCATGAAGAATAAGGAAGAAGTTCAAGTGCAGGTAAGACAAGTTTCATGTGTATTATATAAACAAATTAAGTATTATCAAGATAACGAAACAATAGTACAGAAGGCAAAGAAAAGCAAAGGGAAGTGAGCTATTCAATTCGAGTTAGCAATCAAGCTATTGAAGTAACAGATGACAGGGGATGGGAGAATGAGAGACATTTCATTGAAGAGCTTCATCTAGATCACTTATCTCACCATTGACCGATATTGTGAGAGAATATCCAGCTCCCATTCCCTCCTTGCTCTGGTAATGTCAATTTGTTGAGGGACAAAACGTTCCAAAAGGGAAGTCCAATCACTGAGAGTATTGAAGTCCCAAGTGAAGATTCATTAAGTGTGTAAAAAACTTGAGACACAGAAAATCCATTTAAAATTCCACTTAGCTTAGTGATCCAGAAATACGCAGATCAACTAGAAAATGAAATGTCAGCAATACCTACATATATTATGTGCAATAGGGCTTTAGTGAGAAAGGATATGGAAAAATAATTACTTACGTGCATGATTCAGGGTTACCAACAAATCCAATCTCAGCCAAAATTTGTAATGCAGAAAGCTGCGTAGCATCATTCCTTCCAACGGGATAATTGCCCAAAATATAATCATGCTGTAACTGTTATGAAGTAGCAAAGACTTATAAAAAAAAGAGATGCAACCTTACCATCATCAAACAGAAACTAACAATATCTCCAAAAGCTAAAAGGTAATAAAATGGTTGGATACATACTTGAATATAGGACAACTGCACAAACATGGGATCTGTCATGGATTCATCAGACTCCCGAAAATTCTTCCGTTTGAATGTCAATTTGCAGTGCGAAATATCTCCTCTACTTTGATCCTTCGCTGCTTTAAATTCAGTTAGAAGGTCTCCAATGTATTTGTTGGCATCTAACTCGATGTATTCCTCTAAATAACCAAAAATAAACATCAGATAACTACTTTAACTAATCATGCTTGATAAGCAACAGCTGACCAGAGTATGCACCATTGCCTGGATCTGGAGATTGAGAACCAGTAACTACTTTGTGGCATTCAAAAAGACTAAAGCTAGAGTATGCTGACAGTTTGATAATCCCTGCAAGTTCCTGAAGCAGTTACAAAATTGGATCACTACCGTGCTCACAAGCTCAGAAGAGAAAAAAGAAGAGTAAGTACAGAAAATAAAATTCGCTTCCATTAGCAATACCAAAGATTAACTTAAATTTACAGTGATGAAATGAGAATATGGCTAAAGATGGCAATCAGATCAAGGGTAGCGTCCATAACATAACAATAATCTTTTGAGCTATTTGCAGAAAAATAGACCAGTCAGCTGAATTCTAACATTTTGGTGCTTAAAAATAATTTTGGGAGGTTGATTTCTCTGGCATCTATTTTCCGGTTGATTTCCAAATTAACCATGTGATTATCACCAGAACCATTCAGCGCTCTCAAAATTGATGGCTGCTCACTTTGACGAATGAGCGATGCAATGCTACCTAGTATCTAACTTTTGAAAAATGTTATTTAAGGCTCCCGAAAAGAGGATCTTGTCATGCATAAAAACCGGTATTTATATAGCCATTTTCTTCCATAGTAAAGAGAAAATTACCTATAGACGCCAAGGAAATGCCAATAACAACCATTTTTGAATTTTGTGCATAAGAACACTCACAACAAGTTCCTTACCCAAAAAAAAAACACTCACAACAAGTTCAGTTCAATGACGTTTTCTTCTGTCATCAAATTATCTCTTTATATTTCTGTACAACATTCAATTTGTTTACAAATTCATAAGTTTCTGAAAATACCTCTACTACATCAGCCACTGTTGTTGTCATATCATAAGTAATCTCTTTAGAAGTCTCATCCAAGAAGAATACTCTGGTTGTCAGCTTCTGGCCCAATAGAAGGGCTTCAATCTCCTCACGTCCTGGTATTGTATGCCTCGGGCCAGCCTTAACAGAACGCTTGAGAGCCTTCAAAGTACTCAACGCAAGAATCTGGATTTCGGAATCAGCCCCGACGCCATGTGCCACATCATGTACATACTGTGACAGAAAGCCGCACATGTCCTCGCTAGGAGGCATTACAGATGCACATAAGTACATCAGCTCCCAAGCAATAATTAAGTATTGCCTGGAAAAGTTCAAACTTGGCAATTTAGCTGAAGGTGAAATCAATTAAGCAAAACAATAGTTAAACCTCTATAGGATAAAAAGTTTACACCTCTCAGGATTTTTCCATGTCTGTTTCAAAACTTGAGCAAAAAGCTCATCATGGAGCTCTGATATCTTCAACGTTTTCTTATACAGTTTCCTCGCCAGATCAATCCGCTCATCTAAGCTTGGTGGAGAGAGTCTATCGGATGAATCAACGCCCATGTACTCCAGCATTATCTTGAAGAGCTCCGTCGCTGGGCTCACTAGATCACTTTCAATTTTAAGTAAAGAAGTTGGTATAGGGTCCTGCACAATTTAATACTTAGCTTTCAATGGGTTTATATCACCTGAAAGTATATATCTACCATCATCAAAACACACAATCCTCACCTTCTGGAAGCACAACATGTCCTCAAAGGTAAATTTCTTAGGAACTTGTGGGCCCACATACTTCTCTGAGAAAAGCCCACCTTCTCCAGCAGTTTGGATACGTTCCTGCATCAACCTCAGAAATCCCTCCACCTAGAGAAAACGGCAATTATTTGACTGGACTATCAAATGGCACAACTAATAGGGAAAAGAGATAAGAATCAGTTAAGCACCTGAAATCTATCAAACAAGGGTATAGCGCCCGCAAGCTCGGGTGGTAGGGCCCTCGATAGAGTAGTTGGTGTGCTGCAAGTGTGCGAGAACATAGAATTACTAATAAGGAGAAGGAGCGCGTTTCATATTTATCTCCTAAAGGGTCACATGTTCAGTATGAGAGACGTTGACATAAATGCACGCAACTCACGGGGATGCAAGATCGGAGCCATCGCTGTCAAAGCCATCTCCCTTTGACAAAGCAGTGTGATACGAAGAGGATTCTTCATTTCCGGAACTCAGTGCCATCCTTGGCTGCGTCTCGCCTGTCATTTCACAGAAGAACACCAGAACAAGGCCTCTCAATCTCTTCTTCACATAATCAAACAGTTGCTTCTCCCTTTATAACACATTCAAGTTACTAACCTGATCATGCAATGTCCTTGAAAGGTTCATTGTGGTCCTAAACTAGCCACAACCATTTTAGAAAGGAAAAGAACGACGAAGCAATGTATTGAAAATTAAACACCCGAGTACTTAAAAGCTCTAAATAGAAGTGCCGAAATGAAAACCCAAAAATTGGGGGCAAAGAATATGCATAGCCATGTTATAGGACAACATGATCCTCCATGAGCTAAATTGGAATCAGGTTCAATTTCTTTTCCGAAAGAATAGTCCACTGAGACTAAACTATAACCAAAAGTGACTCACTAAAACTCCTAAACTATGCGCTAATTAAAAAGAGACTAAGCTTAATCAAATGTTAAAATCGAACAACTTAGTCAAGCCCTTTTTCTAAACTATCTTTCTGTCTTGATTTTTTAATTTTTTAATACGATCATCTGCACTTTTTCAATTAGAATATCTGATTATTTTTTAATTTTTTTATTACGAAAATAGGTATATGGGCTGCTGGTCGCACAAGGCTACACCATGGATACAAAAATGGGCTATTGCATATGGGTCTTTTCCTTTCTAACTAGACAAAAATACAATTCACTAAAAGAACAGACCCAGCCCAAAACTCTCTGTTTTGTTTTAGCTTTCTTCTTTCTTTCTATTTCCCTGATCTCGGCGTCTTTCTTCTACACCAACACCAACTGAGAACACCCCAAAAGCCTACCTAAGATTCTACGCACCAGAATACTTCATAAACAGACAATGGTGACTGGGGCGGATCCTCAAATTTGAACTGCTCTCCAGAGCAAGCGCACAACGTAATTTTGGTTCGGAGAAAACGAGCGCAACACAGACCTCAAAGGTAAAGGTAAGAGACTTACACAGACCTCAAAGGTAAAGGTAAGAGACTTACAGAAACCCTAAGAGGGCGAGCGTCGCCGTGTCCGCGGGGGCTTCGACGGCGACCCGTGTGCGGGAGACGGGGGACGGGGGACGGGGGACGCGACGCGTCGCCTCTGAGGAAGACGAGAAGGCCGGACTTGCGAGGAGGGACAGAGAGAAAAGTGTCCGCCGCAAGATCTTCCCTGTGTGTTTCTCTTCTATGCTCGTCCGAACCGAAGAAGAGAAGAAGATGGAGAGAAGTGTCCGCCGAAGATCTTCCCTGTGTGTTTCTCTTCTGTCCTTGTCCGAAACCAAGAAGAGAAGAAGATGGAGAGAAGAGAAGAAGAAGATGGAGACAAGTGTCCGCCGCAAGATCTTCTGTGTGTGTTTCTCTTCTGTCCTTGTCGGAACCCAAGAAGAGAAGATGGAGAGAACTCAGAGAAGTGTCCGCCGCCGCAGAGAAGAAGATGGCAGGCGGCCACCTGCAATAGCCGTTCTTCAGCTTTTGCATGTGTGGGTCCCCCACCCACAAAATCCTTTTTTATTTCTCTATTGTTGCTGATGGGACTTTAAATTTTGTAGGGGTTTGACTTCCCCCATGCCATGCCATGCCATGCCATTCCATGCCATGCACGCACGTAATACAACTTAGCTAGCCCCAGGTTTCTCTGAGTATATTTCAACTCTATGGTTCACATTTGCAGGTTTTTTGTCTCCACTGTCTTTCTGCTTCTTCTTCTTTTCTTCTCGAGGCTCAAAATTAATGTGACCCATCTGGTCCAACTTAGATTACTAATGCTTCAAGATCTAAGTCCTGGCAAAAAGTTCACCTTTTCTCTTCGTTGAATAAACTTGACTCGAGAGGAAGTCAGCAATAACACAATACCAATGCTCCTCAAGTGGTATCAAGGCCTATGTGCGTGAGATTATATAAGTTTCCACGGTACATAAAATTAACGCACTTTATCTATTGAAGTAATTCGCCACTTAATAAAAAAGAAAAAAGAAAAGCACATGCTACACCACTGGGCAATGAGCATAAGATTTTGGTTTTAAATAAATTAGACTATGACCATAATAATATCATAATAATTACGACCAATGATATTTCTAGCTAATACGATAATCATTTCCAAAGGTATGGATGTGCCCAAGAACAATATATGTGAGGTCCAACAAGTTCCATTAACAAAAGGACTCTCAGGACAAAGTCAAGGTTGCAAAAACATGTTCTTCATAGCACTTTTCTCCTAAAGCACATCCATCTAGTTACTTGATTCGCAAACTCACTATACTAGACCACCTTGTTTGAGAGATGTTCAACATGAAATATGTAATCTCAAACTCACTATACTAGACCACTTTGTTTAGGGAAAATTACTAAAAAAGTCATAAACCTATTGTAATTGTCCCAATTCAGTCAAAGACTTTTTTTTTGTCAATTTAGTCTTAAACCTTTTGTAAATGTGATAATTTAGTCCATCTTGCCACTTTTGGGCCGCCGGCATTAATGTGGATGTCAGCACATGCCGGCCCTCCGACTGACGCTGACGTGACAAATTTTTAATATATTTTTTTTACTTTTTTTCTCTCTTTCTTTTTTTTTTCCTATCTTCTTCCCCGATCGCCGGTCCAACAACCAGCTAGAGGCTAAAGCCAGCGAGTTCCAACTCCATGGCCATGGGTGAGGCTGGCCCTCGCCGACACTAGCGAGGGCGAGCCACGGCATCGCCAAGCAAGCTCGAGCCTCGCCATGGCTAGGTGAGCTCGACCTCACCCACCAACGGCGAGGCCACCCAGATCTGGCGAGACCTTGCTGTCAGTGGGCGAGGCTAGCCCTTGCCAGTGCCAGCAAGGGCCAGCCTCACCCATGGCCCGGTGACCAGGGAAGAAGATAGGGAAAAAAAAAGAAAGAAAGAAAAAAAAAGTTTCAAAAAAAATATTAAAAAATTGCCATGTCGGTGTCGGCCAGAGGGCCGGCACCATTCGGCGTCCACGTCAATGCCAGCGAGCCAAAAGTGGCTGAATGGACTGAATTGGCACAATTGTAAAAGGTTTATAACTAAATTGGCTAAAAAAAAGTTTATAATTGAATTGACGCAATTGCAATAGGTTTATGACTTTTTTGTTAATTTTCCCCTTTGTTCGAATCCTTTAAAGGGCCAATGACATAAGATCATGATTGCTAATTCAATCAATTACCCTCTCTAATCTACTGAGAATCAGCCCAAAGTTTGTTTTCAAGAAAACCAAATTGTTTCCAGCTGCATCGGCATAGACACGAGTTTAGAGAAAGGAAGAGACGATTCTTTTCTTTATTGGTAAGGAGCGACAAACGTCGGGAACGCTTCCTGGAAGTAAGTACAGGAATGCATTACGAGAAGTTCGAATCGAGTCTTTCTCTCAAAATTCGTCCCGCTCTTGGGGGACCGAACATTTGCTTTTTGCAAGAGACAAGCAATCACAGTAATAACTAAGCTCGCCTTGCTTGGTGGCCAGGATGAATTGATTCTAAAATGGTAATCATTTAGACTTTGATTCAAACTCTAGTTAAGTGCCCCATGAGATTCTATAGCATTGAAAATGAGGAGGATGACCAAAAAAGGGACTCTTCAAGCATTGTAGATAATCATTCCATGATGCCTCTGCCCTTGATCTCTCTCCCACAGCCAATACACATTGTTCTTCGAAGGGATATATTTAGGTAGAGATCCCTCCGTAGTCTAGCAATGACCCCACATGACAGAATCACGTCACTGCCAGAGCCACTCTCAATGGCAATGGAAAACAGGCTTGCTTAACGGGGACTTCTCTTATTTCTATTGGTCACTGGACTTGTTATTGAATTACGTTTCCAACAATTCGTCCTGTGGCTTTTTTCTTCTTCTTTTGTTTTTTTTTTAAATCCTGACAAAATAAAACATGATTTTCGTATGACCAGCCAATAGAATTTGGGAAAATAACACAAATGATCCATGAATTCCAATCCAATATACAAAATAATCCTTAAATTTTCAATTTGTTCAATATAATTTTGAAACTCTTGACACATGTTCAATCAAGTCCCTACACTATATGAAAATATTCAATGTTGTCCCTCAACTTAAATCAATGAAAGGGTAACATCAAACATTTTCATATAATCCAAGACTAACTTGAACATATAAATTAAAAATTCAAAAATAACATTAAATATTAAATATTAAATTTAAAAATTATATTAAATAAATTAAAAATATATAAATTATATTACACATTAAATTAAAGCTGTCCTATCGAATTTTCCTGGCCCACTGGATCGCAAGCATCGAGTTTAATTACCACAACACCCGTGGGTTTCGGAAAATTATTCGATATTCGTGCATGCCTGACAAACACACGCACGTGGTTGTTTTCTTGACAGCCACAAAGTGACTTTGGCCAGGTTCCCAACATTCTCTCTCATAATCCATAATCAATAATCAATAATTCCATAAAATAAATAAAAAGATAATTCACAGATGGCGAGGAAAAAGAAATTGGAATTTCATTTTCATCTTGCCATCGTTTTGATTGACTCCACCCCAACCATATTGCATAACTTGGCTACGCGATAAAGATTTTACTTACGTTATCTGTTGGCAATATAATTGAGCATTTAAGTAACTCGAGTATACTTGTGACATATTTTGTATCGCTTGTTAAGTCTTATATTGTTCTCTTTGTAAGGTAGGTTCCACTGATTGGATTACGTAAATTGGATGTTCAATTTATTTTCTTGTTAAGTTTATTTTATTGTCCGATTGCTTGTGTTTCACGATATTATACCCGCACGACTTTTTGTTACATATAGACCGAATTAAGAAGAAAAAAAAAAGCCAGTGGTGAATTGTTAGGGTGCGTTGAGCAAAAGCATCGTATGACCAGTCATTTGATTCCGCTCTCTTACTTGTCATCGCTCTTGTGCTGTGATGATGATGGCTTCTACTTTATTTTTATCCTACCTGCTTTCTCCCATTCTTTTCTTGGTCGTTTTGGTCCACGTTTGAAAGTTGAAATCGAAACCTACTGTAGTCGTCGAAGAACCAATTACGTACGTATGTTAATTTTTTTTTTGTTTCTTTTGACCTTCGAAGGTCCGTTTTGTTCCTTTTTTTATATTTATTTTTGTGTCTTGGTGTTGATTTATAATTCTCTATTTGCTGCTAATTTAACAAGCGGCCTATTTGGACCACACTTAACTCGGTGACTCGAAACCTTCTAGTCATTCACACACAAACACGTCCATCGTTGACCATGCGATGCATTGCTATATCCAGAAAACTTGTGAATATCTTATTATTCCCTTATTGAGTTCCCAAGCGTCGGTCCCTTTTGACCTATATAATTCTCGCAAAAAAATTGGGTCAAGCCGTGTCCCGCAAAGCCTAATCCAACTAAAGATTCGATCACCCATGTCATGAAAAATAAAAAATAAAAAATAAAAAAGACAGCATTATTTTCACCCTTGTATGACTAAATTCACCCAATTTTCACCAAAAAAAGACAAAATTGCCCTCTATCAATTTCAATTTAAATTGGTGGTCCCGAATTTATTTACTTTCCTTTTTTTTTAGTTTTTCTTTATATCTATGTTTTTCAAGAAATCTAGTTCTTTTCCATGCCATCGATCATATTTGTGGATAAATTGTGAAGTAGATGAAATTTAATTAAATCAAAACATTGCATAAAGTAAAGATTTTTCTTTTTTTGAAAATGCTAGTAAAATATCATTATTTTTTATTGACGGAAATTAATATCATCTATAAACTACTAACAAAAAAAATATCAAGATGCCTCATTGCATATAATGTTATTAGTGTATTCCTATATATTCCTCTAGCGTCTTACCTGGTCTGTATAAAAGTTAAGGAAAAAGGATAAATTCTTTGATCTATTAAATGAAGAGACTTGCTATATATTTTCTACTACTGAAACTAATAAAAAGTTCACCAAGAAAGTGAGCCTTCTTTTGAGATAAGATGGACAAAAAATAGAAAAGTCGTTATAAGATCAATGAATAAGAAGGGACTTTTAAGTTTTATACTGTATCGAAGAATGTCTTTTTTCCTTACTATCCTAAAGACCAACATTGAGCCACCATTAATATAGAAACACATGGAAAGAAAATGTTTAGATTGATCCTATCAACAAAGAAACTTAGCCGGAATCGTACTCGACACAATGAGAGATTCCACCGTGTAAAACATGCTTGTAAGCGTGCAAAATAATCCAAAATCGGAATCAAATCTGTGCTAACTTGGTTCAAGCATTTACTTGGTTCGACTCTCTCTCTCTTCCAACGGCGGAAGGATTTCATTCTTCTCCAAACAAGAACCAGCGATTCTAACCATCATATTCAAAATCAAAGAAACAAGTTCAGGCATCCATCCTTAATCTCAAATAGAGAGGAGGTAGGGATTTCTAGACTCATGCGCGTCAAAGGGTCCTTCAAGACGCATAATTCAATAAAAATATAATAATTTTATAGTATCAGAGTCTTGATAAAGGTAAGAAAAAGATCTCTTAAATTCAATGAACTCATAAATGCTCAGAAATGTACTTATAAATGCTCTCATCCCGATTTGTATGGTGAACTAAATTTGCAGTTTGCCCCATTGCTTTCTTGCAATTAAAAAAATGGCACATCGAACTTTGGAGTTTGGAAAGCCAACAGCCCTAAATTTAATTTTCTCCATTCCTTTAATCAAGAAAGGAAAATAAATTGCGTTAATTTTGCCCCTTCCTCGATTGATGTCTAATTATGGGAATGATTAGATAATTCAAAATTATGTCATCTCGTCCGGAAAGAATTCTATTATGGACTCAAGAGGCCTTGTAGCAAATTACATGTGAAAGAAACCCTCTGGCTAAAGCGCTTGTTAAACATGCTTGATGAGAAATTTCTCTTGTTAGAATATCGATCGTGCATATTAACCGAATAATGGGTGCATTGAATTTGTTAATATCTGCTCATTCCGTTATTTGAATAACCTTTATAGTTGAGTCCTTTCTAAACTGCTAGAGCTAATTTTTTATAGGAGCTTCTTTGTAGCGGCGAATTAAGCTTTGTCTGAGTGAAGGCGGGACGATAGATTGGTCTTTATCAGAGGAGGGGACAGGAGGGTTGCACAGAGTGACCAGACACAAGTCGGATTCTCGGACTTCGAGCCTTGGAGCTAACTTCCCAAGTTACCCCCACGGAGATCCATTAATTACAAGATCTAGACTGGGAGTCGATGCTAATTCACACTTTGCAGCAATCAAGAGGACGATAATTTACAAAAATGTCGGACATATTGAATTATTAATTTCCTTATGTTTGTTTACTTAGTCGCGACATTGGATTTACACTAAAAGATTTCTTGCCCAATTTCATTCAAACTAATGCCGATTATACAGAGATGGAGGATGAAAACTGATATAAGCGGATGAAATCCGGAAATTTAATGGTGTTAAATATATTATGGGGGAGTGAAAGTGGGAAGGTGAACTAACTTTGTCCACAGGGGCTTTGTGGCAATTACGCAGCATTGCTTCGGTGGATTCTGTAATGAGAAAAGCGGTCCCCACCTTTAGGTTTCTCCAACCTTTAGGGACGACCATTTGGGTTTCTTTCCGCTGCTGTACGAGGCATTGGACCGTCAAAGAATTTATGTTTTGTTCTCTAATTTGCACGGAGTGATCCTCACGCGACTTATTTTGCGTGTCATGCACGCTCCCAATTTTTTACAATAGAAATCACTAATGCATCAGATAATTCTTTAACTACTGGGTGCCACCTTTCCTACTTGGAAAGGGAAAATTTGGGAGTTCGATTTCCCACATTTTTAGGAGAGGCTGGGGTGAAAACATTTAGTTTTAAATGTGGGTTTCGATTTTCAGGCTCTGCAAGCAGGTAAGGCAAAATACTAAAAGCGAGATGAGCATTATAGTAGGACAAAAAAAAAGGAGATAGTTCTTTGTGAATATATTTTGAAGAGAAAAATTACTATTCTAATTAAAAGCCATCTCAAAAACATTATTTTAAAATCATAACGGGCTTCGGTCCTAATTATTTGCAATAAATTCGGTGGGCTTTTCCTCTCTCTTTTTCTTTTTTATATCGTTGTGCCTATCTAAAATGAAATTATCAATCCGAGACACATAAAAACAGTGAAGATATATGTACGTTGATCGCATGATATAGTTCTAGTAAATTTATGAGTATCTTTGTCCACTTTATTATTTTACAAATCATAAATTTCTAAAATCCAATAAGATTCTCTCTCTCTCTCTTATGTACGTTAATCACATGATATAGTTCTAGTAAATTTATGAGTATCTTTGTCCACTTTATTATTTTACTAATCACAAATTTCTAAAATCCAATAAGATTCTCTCTCTCTCAAATTTCTGAAATCCAATAAGATTATCACATGATATAATGGTGGGCCTTTTGTCTCCCACCGCCGTCGTGTTTGTCACGTCCGCCTCGCTGCCACACTAGCAGCCGGGTGTCGAAACATGACCAATTAAATGAATATTGGCAACCCTTCCTCCCTTGGTAACACCTTTGACAAATTCCTTCTATGTTGTCAATGTTATTATTACTATTATCCAAACCTCACAAGGTACCACGTCAAGTGTGGACCCTTTGAGCATGTCCTCGTTGAACAAGTAACAAGGACTCATTTTCAAACCATGCTTACCTTAGTTGCTTCAACATTACAAGCTCATGTTGCTCTCTCCGCTATTTGGTGAGGCTCTAAGCTTCAGAAGAGAGAAAGAGGGAAGCATTCTCTAGCTACCAGGAAGCATGTTCGTAATCAAGGCCACACCATTTTACAAGCCATTGTTAATGGCACATTGGCATGGCAGTGCCTTCCTCCTGTTCATCACATTCACTATAAAATTGAGGAGAAGCTATTGTTGTAGCGAGCATAATGACCCCAGCTATAATACCCAAATGAAAAACACAAAGACTTGTTCTAAGTTCTAGTCCATTGGAACCGATTTCCTAATTTTTAAGATCTGGAACCTATCCCGTACACCTTGGATATTGGAACTAGATCAGTTCTCTAATTCTTAGTTCTACCCTAGAACAATGCTCTCTTCTAAATAACTTATCGGCTCTTATTAAAATTACCACTTTTTATTTTAGTAAATTATCAACTCTTATTAACGAATTAACTCTCATCGAAGCCACCCTTATTGAGTGAGTTATCAATTCCAATTAAAATGCCAATTATTATTTGATTAAGTTACCAGCTCATATTAAATTATCAATATTTAGTTGTGCACTTATATTTGAATAAGTTACTAACTCTAATTAAATGACTGAAATTCTACGAACTTATATCGGAGTATATCCATCTATATTTGAGTGAGCTACCAACTCTTAAATTTTTTTTTTTGATCGGTACCAACTCTTACTTGAATAAGTGACAAACATATGCATCTATAAGGGATAAAACAACTTTCTATATTGTATGGTTATTCAAATCAGATCGGCAACACCCACCACCCCCTTGACAATTACAAATGTCGGTTTCTTTCAAAATTAGCAAATAAAATGAAAGATTATGGGAATAATTTTGATCTTTCGAATTTGGGAAAAAATCATACTCCCGATTAGCACTTTAGAATATAAAGATCTTTTCTCAAAACAAATGTCATGTGTTTGCTTCTAACTGTGTTCGCTGCACCAAACATTTACCTAAGGTCATCTTTCAGAGGAAATTGATCTACCTTTTTGCTTTTAGTTGATTCTTAGCTATATTTAAGAAATCTATACTTTCCTTTCTGCGTGTTATGTGGACTCCATCCTAAAATCACAAAGACAATCAATTTATACATATATTCATCACTTTCCGGGAAATCAGGTAAAACATTCCAGTTTAGAGTTTTTGGCTTTGGTCAAGTTCTTTTTTTTTTTTTATAATCCAAGAAACCTCCGTACGGCCGACAACCGGGGAGTAAACCCTAGGGGCAACACATGCTAGTCACTATACACGTGTCACCGGTTCAGTCACCCTGCGGCGCCTGGGATTCGAACACTCAACCTTTTGCAAGAGGAAGAGTGCGCGCTCCAGCAATGCCACCCAGGCGGATGGTTAAGTTCTTAATATTAACCAAATGGCAATCTTGTGAGCGAACCAAAGTACTTGCGGGATCACCAGTCATCATCCGGACGTTCAAAATTAAATCTTCTACAGTTGCACCAAGTTGATTCTCTCTGTCATTGTACTAAGCCTTGAAATACATAAGATAGTCATATACAAAAGGCAGCAATGACAAATCAGTTTGGAGCTTTTAAGAAGCTTGATAGGCATAGATAACATTTTGTCCAAAAGCTTAAGCTGTAACAAATGAGTTCATGTAGTATGATAAGTAAATCTCTTTCATTTCGTTTATGTGGAAAGGCAAGCCTTATATGAAAATGAGAGGCTGTTAAGTAAACACATTAGAAAAGGCCAGCAGAGAATTTGAGGTAATGTGAGAAGACATGAGTCAAATAGCTAGAAAAGAGAGGGAGAGGATTTGAAACCATGGTCTTAGCTTTGATATCACTTAGGCTTTTCTCCTTAAATGTTTGAGCTATCTTGAGATTAGCCCACAATGTTGTTTAAGTATAATCTTTACTTGCAATTATTATTTAGTCCCTCTCTCGTATCAATACATTGTTCTAGATAATTTTTGAACATCACTTGTCAGTATCAAGTTCAGTTTTCAATTTGTCGGGCTGGTAGGAACGTTATATAAGATAAACGGTTGATGCCCAGAGAAGCTGACATGCATAAAAAGTCAACCTGGTCTTGTACTCTTCGTGGCGAGAAAATATTAGGTGGTCCTGGATTTCCACGTCAGCGTGGTCCCGGACCACTCATGAAGCACCACGTGGTCCACGCGGCTCTTGTGGGACCGACTCGCGAAGAAGAACTTTTTGCTGCACAAAAAAAATTAATATTCTTTCTCTCTCTCATTAGCCATTAGCCCTGCACGCTAATTGCTCCTCTCTTCGAATTTTTGGCTCTTTTCTCTCTCTTCATTAATTGCTGGCCTTCTTCTCCCTTCATTCGCACGAAAGCCCTCTCACTCTCTCTTCAATTATGTGACACTCTTCCTGTAATTGTGTAATAGTTTGAGGTTGATCCTCGTGATCATTTTAGGATTTTTGCGGGGAATTCTCAGTTTCTTTTGATGATTTATGTCGTGCTCTTGGTTGTCGGAACGTGATACCTTGAAGAGTGTGTTTAAGTTTAATGAAAGGAGAAGATATATTTGCACAATTCTTGTTTCTGGGCTTTTTTTTCTTATCAAGGTTTGTTCTACTTGTCATTATCATCTTATTTTCAAGTTTGATCTTTAATGTTGAAGGAAGCTCGGGACAAGCAACTGGATTCTTTGATGTTATAAAGATATCCAATGGAAGCAACTAGACTGTCAAAGTTATTCAAGACTCGTTTGCGATCTTTTATTTCGTCATACTGAACCCGCTAAAATTTACGAAGAAAGGAGACCAAAAGAGCCAGTGAACTTTATCCTGCTTATAATTGGTTTTGCTGGTACAAAAAGCAGTAGGAGTCAATATTCTCTTTACAATGCTTTCCAAATATCATAGCGTCAAAAGTTTTTCCAGTTTTAGCTTAGCCTTTAAGTTTTACAAGGCAGCCAAGACGTCATCCGTGTGGTCGGCAGATCTGGAGAAGTGCACTGATGAGCCAGTTGGAAAAAGCTTTTCTATGTTTTTCTGCGGTTCCTTGGAAACATTCGAAGCTAGCAAAGGGTCCGAGATTTGGCACATCCAGGGGCTGCCTTGCAGAGGACAGCGCACCAAGAACGATTGCCGGACACTGAAGGGCAATGAAACGAAGCAAAACAAACACAAGTTAACAGTGATAATGCTTGATTAAAAAACAAACAATGTACAGCCTACCTAAACTGAAGGAGAACTTTTCGACCAAAAAAAAAAGACTGAAGGAAAACGTCGACAAGAAAACAACTGAAGAGAACCGGTTACGCTCCGGCACATCCAACATATAGGTAAGTTACAAACACCACCCTCATAAACCCAAGTAGAACAAACGATACATTATTCTCTTGCAAAACGAGACTAAACTGCAAATACAAATGAAAGTGTTCCCAAGTCCATGCGCTTCCATTTCACCTAGACTTCGTCTCATCTGCCGCCGGGGAGAGAAATGAACACACGAGAAGGAGAACGCTCAGCTCAGTTATGTGCTAAACCCAAAATGCCATGGCGGAGTCGAATCTGAGCTCGGGATGCGACCGGCGGGGTCTTGGGAGCGAGCGAGAGGGAGGGAGTGGCTCCTGGAGCAGAGAGCGAGCGAGCGTCGGGTTTTTTCGAACGAGCACCGGAGCGAGCGTCGTAGCAGGGGCGGCTTAACGTGCTTCGTCGGCGACGACGGGGAGCAAGGAACGCCGAAGCAGCAACAACGCCACGGAGCAAGGGCCGGAGCAAACCAGGAGCGCCGAAGCCGAGGGTGATACTTTGAGAGCGAAATTACAAATTCAAAATAATTTGAAAGCCTGGAGAGAGGAAATGCGTTGGTTTTCTTCTAATAATGAGTAGGAAAGAACGACAGGGAGGGCCAAGGAGGGAAGAGAGGTGAGGGCCTAGCGTGCAGGCCTAAGGAGAGAGAAATAAATTAATTTTTTGTTCAAAAAATACCCCCTCCGTCGAATGGGCCCCCCAATACCCACGTGGCGTTTCATGACTGGTCCGAGATCACGTCGACGTGGAGTCCCGGACGACCTAATATTTTCTCGTGGGCGGCAGCCATCATGGACCCGCCACTTGAAGGCTACTTCCGGTAACTCTTGGTCAAGTGTGCTGTGGTCGTTTTGATAATTTCTTTTGCCTGACTTCAGCATATCCCTGTTTTAGCCGGTAAAACTTTTCAAACTTCAAGGATGAATTTGGTGTTGTCATTGCATTCCTTCAAACACAACAGGGAAAAGCCATATATCGAACACCTTCTGAGATTCATTTTCCCTTTCGCAAACAGTTTCATTGTAGAATATTTTGTTAGACGAAAAGTGAAAATCCAGCTTTTGTAAATTATTTATCTTCTTCCTGTTTCTCGTTGGAAAAATTATTTCATCACTCATTATGGAACTTGTTCTAACTATACTTTTTGTATTTCCCTCTTTTAACGTTCTATCCTATCTACTCATTCATATTATCTCTTCTGTCCTGGAATTTCTTCAGGTCTTTCAACAGACTGGTCTTGAGCAAAGATGTCGATAACATAGCGAGCTCGTCGAGGTTCACCATGGCTTCTCCCTGCCATTGAATTAACTGCCTCGCTTGCCCACAAATTCGTAGTCATTGGTTTGTTACTGCTTCAACTCACATCTCATTTCCACTAGAGTATTTCCCAATTAGAATCACCCATGTATAAGCGAAACCCTTTTCCCGATCAACACAGTCACCTATCATTCATAGGATCCGCAAAGATCAAGGTGATGAATGACGGTAAAGACGATGGGGAACTTATCACAACTCGCACCATTAGAGATACCTAGATTACTGGACGCAGTGAGGCCTCTGAGCACAGGAAGTAGTGAATTTGAAGTTACATATCTTGATTGCGAGATGCGTATAACTAGAGGAGGCAGAGCTGAGGTCAGAGTATGCATGATATATTTAGTATTCCAACTGTTGATTCTTCAGGTAAGGAACAAAGTTCCAATACCTCGTGCTGTTCTGTTCATTTTGGTTTTTTGTTTTTTTCAATTGTTCATGTATAAATGCAGAATAATACGCAGCATTTGTGAGGTTTTTCCCTGGTGAAGCAAGGAAATTTTTGGATGTAAATTTGTGTATCTTATGCAAAATAAAGCGATTCTTTTTCCCACTTTAAGGTATCAATGCTCACTGGAAAGTGCCGACGACTCACCTATGCATGCTTGCGCACCCACCAGCATGCACTTAGAGGTTGTAGAATGGCCAACTGTTAGGAAAATGAAGTTTTGACTCCCCGAAAAGGGTCAACAAGGAATGAAATGTATGTTTAAACCCTTTAGAAAGTATATCTTCATTCGAACGAGAAAAAGATTAGGAAGAGTTTGAGCAGGGTCAACACTTGAAGCTCTCCCGATCAAGTTGCAAATCATCTAATACTATTGATGTATTATGTTATGTAAGTACCCATAGTCTAATAATGCGTACTCGTGCCCAAAGAATATATCTATGCTTTTGCTAAACAAGCTATCAGACCATGAGAAAGAGAAAAAGGAGCACAATCACCAAGTCATCGAACTTTATGAGTTATGACCTCATAACCGACCCAGTAGCCTTTTTTATCTTCTGAAATGAGAGGGGAGTGATAACAAGTCTTCTTGCACCAAAAATCTGAGAGGAAAAAAAGATGTCATAACACAACTGGAATTCGTCCTTAGCAAAACTTAAAAAAGTTTTATCTCAGGCCTTGTTTGGATTTTGGGATTTCCGTAAAACGCCTAGAGGGTATTGATGGGCTCAGGACAGAAAAAAGATATTGACCAATTGGGGGAGCAAGGTATGAAAGCATCGACACATAAAAATAAAGAATACATTTTAACAGCCTGCCCCACGAGATGGAAAACAAGCGTAGGAGGCCTTCGTAGGGAAGCAATTCCCCTTCTTCGGTGAGGTAACACGTTCAACCACACCAAGGATCTAAAGAAGTCAAGTATCGATACAAAGTAGCGAAAATAAATGACAATCGATTAAGCATGGGCTTTTGTATCATGTCGGAAAAGTTGTTCTCATCAGGAGCTTGTGATGATCCGATCCGGAAGAAGTGGGCAAATGTTATTAGCTATGAACTTTAGCGCTTTAACTTTCGCACTTGTCTGCATGTTGTCTCTTATCTTATGAAGTCACCTTCTATGTGCTCATTACAAGATTTCAAACTACGATCACATGCATATTTATATTTAGCAAATAGCAGTACTTACGTCCATACAACTTCCCAGCACATGTAGAATACTGTAGAATATCATTAGGAGAAAATTGATCGATATTTTATTAGAGAAAATGATATCCTACATCGATAATTGACACGCGAGCCGGTTGTAATTAGGCTCCGCAACAATGAGGATTGATCGGCATGGTCCAATGTACAATAAATACATCAAAAGAGTGAGCTTGACGGACATTTGCTTGAGGATATCATATGGGCTTGCTCAGTGCCATCAACTAGAACACTCATTTGTATTTGACTTAATTCGTGTTAGAGCACTTAAATGTTAAATCTCTCCGTTTGCATTTAATTACTCAAGCTATAAGTTGATAAGATCACCGTTCTATTCGTTGTTAGCATGTAAGATCTAGCAAGTGGGGCTTTTGCTCGAGTCGATCGTCGGTCACACTCGTAGCTTAAATACATGGACAATGCCTAAATTGAACCATAGCAAACAAGTGCAACATGAGTTAGCAGAAGATTCTAATTTTGATAACCACCTACACTATCCATTCCATCGATATGAGAGGCTGTCCTATGTACCCTCTAGAGAGAATCTTCGGCTCCATTTGTGTTTCGCGAAAATTGTAACATTTCTGAAAAATATTTTCCAGCAAAATGACGATAGTTTTTAGTATTTAACGAAAACCTGAAAATGAATTTTGAAAAATATTTTTATGACATTTGATTTGGAAAATCTGATTTTATTTTTCTCCGTATACTCATTTTAACATTTTTATTTATTTTTCTTTTCTATATTTCTTTTTTCTTTTTGTTTTTCCTTCTTTTGTCATTGGCCACGAGCGAGCTCAAGCCTTGTCACAGGCTGGTGAGGCTCGAGCTCGCTAGATTCCGGCGAGCCGAGCCAACCTCATTAGATCTAGCGAGGTTGAGTTCACTCGAGGCTGGCCAGTTTCGAGCCTTAGTACTGGTTGCTCTCTTTACTTTTCCCTAAATAAAAAATAAAAAAAAAATCGGTAGGTTTTTGGACACTACTCACGAGACCCAGTCGAATAGTTCACATGGCAACGAACAGACACGGTGAGAGTATGGATTGGGATCGAGTCGTGGCTCGCCGGAATCGACCAACTCTTGTACGAGCCAGGAAACGAACACCCTTCGATGAAGCCCCGGCCCGATCCCGTCCGACCCTGTCCTTTTCGTATACTGCTACGAAAACGACCGCGTTTTGTGGTTATATGCACTTTCTTCTTCTTCCACCTCTTCCTTCTCTCTTCTTCCTTCTCTCGTTCCCATTCCATCGCTAGGGTTTTTCTTCAGTACACTCTCCCATGGAGATGGACCCCGACATCACGCACTGGATACTCGAGTTGCTACTCCGCCAGCCCCTCCTCGACGACAACATTGTCAAGCTCTCTCCCTCCTCCCTTTCTCCGACACCGACCTCCGTTTCAAGAAATCCGTCCTCCTCCGCTCCGCCCTGTCCGAAATCAATGCCGCCTCCATCTCCGAGAAGACCCTTGACGCGCTCGAAACCATCGAAGAGCTGGACAGGATGGCCAACGACCTCCCTGTCTCCGACGCCATGCGTGAGGCGTATCGCTCCGTCGCGGTAGACTGCACCGTCAGGTTCCTGCACGGGCGGGTGGACGAGCAGGGCGAGTATTTCGGCGCAGTGGAGAGAATTTGGTGGGGGAGGTTTCGCAGGATGGATGATTCGGTGACCAAGAGCGCGCTACTCTCGCCGGAGTTGCTCCGGTGGAGGCTCCGTGTCGAGGAGGCGATGCACGATGGGGACGAGCGCCAGAATCTGTTGGCGATGGACACGAGAGGTGATGCACTTAGGTCGGTAAGGGCTAATTTGGACCAGGCGTGGGAGAGGATGGGTCCTTCTTTCCTTGAAGCCGCGGCGAGGTGGATGGCCGGTGCTATTCCGTGCAATGAACAGGTTATGGCGAAGGGTCCAATGGAAGCTCGTGTTGGTGAACGAAATGATTTGCCCGACATTGGGGCGATTGCAGATCTGATTAGCCAAAGGAAGCCACCTATAAGGATAGAAGATGATGGGAAAATGCCTGGTATGTTCTTTTGGATTTAGTCGCTATGCTACATTCGAGTGTTTTCTGGCTTTTGTGTAAAATCTTTTCTCTTCTAGCTGATTGTTACGGGGGCATTAGAAACAAGTTGGTGGATTGGGGTTTTTTTTTTTTTTTTGTAATTTATGAATATTTTTTTCCTTAGAAACGTCAAAGCGTGACGAGTGATTCATCAAAACTAAGCAGCTTGCACGCGGGGGAGATAAGATCATTGCAGATAATGGGGAAACCAAAAGAGATGCATCACGTGGCGAATATGATACGTCCCTCACACCTGATGTTAATAGAGTTAAAGAAGCACTCAAATCTAATTCTTTGGAGCCACAAGCAGTGGTCACGGACTCACTTGCTGATGCTATACGCTTGGCCGAATCCATTGTGTATAATGCTGCCAGATCATCTACGAATTTTGAATGTGCGGAAGCACAGATTAGAGAAGATTTTAATGCATCCGATGCCTCCACTGTTGGGCCTGTTCCAGGTGGTGAAGTAAATCATGTTAACCAGTCAACCAACCATCAAAATAACCAGTGTAGACCTAGTTTGTTCGAAAGGAATTGCTTTGCTCATATCTATGAGGTATTTAAATTTGGTTATGGTTGCATTTTGCTTCGCCTCTTTTTACTTTTTTTTCATTTTTATGTGCATCTGCGAACTTGTGCTTTTCTCTCCATGTCCCTGTCTCCTTCGCACATGGGAACTATGGCTTTAATCATATAACAATTATGCAACTTAATTTGTTATTAAAACTCAGTGTTGTTGTCGGCGTCTGCCTGTCTAGTTCACTCTTACTCTGTGTACGATACTTTGCCAGTGTTTTGCAAGGATGGGATGCCCTGCATATATACATTAATGCTTCACTTTGTTATTAGCTAAAGCGAATGCTTCTAGTTGTGAGAAGAAGAAAATGTTCGCTTCCAGATCTTGAAGATAATGATTGTAGCATGAAGAACAAAGGTCTTTTAATCTTTTGTAACTTTTTTTTTGGTTATAGAAACTCAAAAGTCTCCGCAGATTCAGGAAAAATACAACTATGTATCATAAGAATGTTTCTAGACTACGCAAACATACTTGCTTGCTTTAGATTCAGGATGATCCTCGTTCGTCATCTCTGCAATTGGTGGAAATGAAGTGCTCAGAGATGCTGAATGGTTCAGCCTGAACCGCTCCTTTCCTCTTTCTACCCCTTTTTGTAACTTTAATTAAGCATTTTTTTTTTATTAAAATCCTACCTTCAAAACATCAATTGAACCTCTGTCTAGAAACTGAACTTGGAAAATTCTCATGTTGAGACAAAAGGAAGTATGATGTGTGGTGCAGACATGATGTGTACATGGTTGTTTTAGAATTTAAGTGGAGTGCCTTTGTTTGGCAAGTTGTAATTAGTTTGGTGGAAAATAAAAACCCAGTACACGGAAACGATGCAAAAGAAAGAGGAGCGCTAGAAAAAAGTTAATACATTCAGAAATTGATTCACACCAAATGGAAGTTAAATTTCTCAATAACTAAGAATTAGGAATCGAAGATTGACGAGTTCATTTTTGGAGGCAAACTTGTGAACTGTTTCTCAAGCTTCATTCCTTTTTTGCCATCTCAAACATTTGTAATAAAATGATAATTTCTCTATTGTAGCCCAAACAGACCGTTACTCGAAGGATAATAACTCTGAATCGGTTGGTGCTGAGCTATCTCTACTGCAAAGTAATGTAGTTATGGTTAACCTTAACAGGGGACATTCTAGAAAGTAATGTCGAACTTGTGAGGCATGCAAATTATGGTACATATGTAGTCAGTGGTCTTTCTGATTCATCTATCATCTCATTCTCTCAGTGGAGTGTTTGATCGAGGAGCTATACATCTCTCCTGGGGAAATGCTTCCTGGCTCTTCAATTGATTTAATCTTTGAAGAAAGCCATTTCCTTACCAAAGCAGCCTTAATACTGCTGCTTTGCACATCAGTATATCGCGTCCTGTTCTTTCCCTCTTCATATTATTTCTTGATCCGTTTGAAGATTTTGTTTAGTTGTAGGATTTCTTCATCTTACATTGATGAAGACGAAGGCGGTGATAGCTTTGATCTGCTGAAAGTTTAATAATCCTCTGGATTAATTTAGAACTATTTTTGTAAGTTGGCCAGCATGAAAGTGAGGGCATCATGGAGCCATGTCAATCTAAAAATATATCTAATCATTTATTTTGATTCTTGAAGCAATGAAGTATAGCCGTAAACATGGAAAGTAAGCGCTCTTAATGCTGATTAACCATTGCAGATGCAGAAGCATACTCATACCTTATGCCTCTTCTTCATTATGGTCGTTTGAGGGAATTTAATACGTTTGTTTTTTACAATATGATAGTAGTAGCTCATATTATGTTTGAAAATGATCATTTTTTTAGTGGGACGATTCGATAGATGGCTCCCCTGAAGAACCTTCAGGGTACTCTGATAGGCTTCGCTCACCCAGCCCAAGAAGAAGTGTTGTTTCTCCATTGAGGAAGCCATTGACTCAGAGTTCGAAAGTTTGTGGAAGGAGAAAAGTAAAGAGATGGAGCCCGGAAGAAGAAGAAACTTTGAGGAATGGTGTCCAGAGGTACAAATAGGATGAGGGTTTCATAGTGGATATTTGTTGTCTATAGAATTTTGGGTGCTTTTGTGTTGAAGTGGGGTCATGTGCTTCTAGTCCCAAGTTGGTGAAAACGTCGCGATATCTCTCATCGTTATATTGTTTTTGCAATCTAGGTTTGGCAAAGGAAATTGGAAGCTCATCCTACGCAGCTATCGCAACACTTTTGAGGAGAGAACCGAGGTAATGCTGGATCTCATCATATCATAAATTGACTGCATAACGAAATGGAGCTTTTCTGTTCAGGTGGACCTAAAGGACAAGTGGAGGAACATGACCCGCCACTGAAGTGCAATAGTTGGTGTTTCTCCCAATGCTGGAGAGGCTTGCCGGTGCAGAAGTTTGTGTCTAGCTTAGTCATTTCAGCGGTTCATAGTGGTGTGTGCATGTCCATTTTGATCGTTGAAAACGTCCCTCTCAAAGCTAGTTTGAGTGCAGTGAAGCACGTCAAGCGTACATTAGTAGAATAGAATGTAAGCAGGTATAGTAACTCTCGAGTCTTGAGGGCGTTGAAGAGCTTGGAATACTGAGAGACGTTAATGAGAAAAGGAGTTTATTTATATATTGTAAATTTATATCAAGCCAATCAATTAGACATGCACATTGTAAATCATGATAAATATTAAAGAAAAACGTACACAAAAATTAAAGAGTAAACGACGGCAGGAGTCTTCTGGCCCAAAACTCGCTGATTACTGCTACAAGCATCCAAAGACATTATCTAATTCAAATTCGATCGTAGGCACAAGTAAACAAATCATTCTCACGATTCCATTTCAAGCGACATGATCCGTTGAACTTGGGCATTCCGCCCATGACCCCGATGATCGGCTTCTTGTCCTCCCTCCGATTTAGCTACGGCATTGCCATCGAGCCATATAATCTCCCAGGCGGCAAGCGGCGTCGTCGTTGTCCTCCACGTTGACGTCCTCTTTCTCCCATTCAGACAAATCATTTCTAACCTTCAACTTAAACAGTTCTTGCACAAATCCATAGCATCCTCTTTTTTTCTCTTTCTTTGTTTTTTGGATTCTGACTCTTCGCCCGATGTTTTCAGTTCTGGCGGCTCATTCATTCACCCAATTTTAACGCACAGGGGTGTACCAGCGCATCGAACGATAACTTTTTTTGCCACTGTTTTTAACAATTAGATTAAGCGACATCGTATAGTCATTTTATATACGATGTTGACATTATCAAGTCTACGAAAATTAGTCAATCTAAGCAGACGGGTTAGACTTAGGTTAGGACTTTTGGATGGCCAAATCGCGACAATTGCAATCAATCAGAGATTCCACAAAATCTTTAGTGATCACTTATTTAATTGGGCTGATACTACAAAATCTTAAACTTGTATGCTTATAACAAATTTACCCTCAATTAATTTTTTGACCATAAAAAAATCCAAACCGATTTACTCGTGATAAATTTATCCAAAACTAATTTTTTGACCTCCAAAAACCCCAAATTGATATATTTGTGATAGATTTACCTTTTATTAGTTTCCATTAAGTTGGATTAATATCACCAAAAATCACAAACTGGTACATCTATGGCAAATGGAGAGTAAAACCTTAAATCGGTACACCTATCAACTGCTGCGTGTCATTTAACTCAGCAATTTGACAGTAAAATTTAATAGAAACTAACGGGGGGTAAATTTGTTACAGATATTCAAGCTTGGGGCTTTTCGTGGTTTTCACCCTATTTAATTTCTAACTTCTCTCAAAATAGGTGGTCTAGTACAGTGATTTTGCAGATCAAGTAACTAGATGGATGTGCCTTATTCAAAGTGTCGACTGTCTAATCAACGGGGTGAATACGGGCAAGAAAAGTGCTATGAAGAAAATGTTGCCATCCAAAGTCATGATGAATCTCGATATGTTTCATTCACTCGTGAAAATGTCATTAGGACTATGTGAATAGTAGGCTGATCATCAAAGAGATAACCATTGAGCTCCAACGCCGAGTTCCTATGCTCTTATGTAGCAACTGACGCATTCACAATGGTTTAGATGCAGTGCCAACAATTTTTGCTACTGGGTATACCCTTACCCATGTTCGATGCTTTGAAAAATGTATTAGGACCTTCTACGCAAATACAAAATATTATATGCATTTACTCGGAAAAGGGTCCTAATTCTCCACATAGTAATTGCGTGCAATCTCACGATACCTCCACGGCACAATCGCAACATATTGATGCAATCGGATCAACTGAAAGTTGGTCATTTTATGTCATCATCAATTTACAAAGGCTCATACTTGCATAGGCGCTCCTCTGTTGGGCCGGACCCTTGGTCTTGTCAATGAGATTACATGTAAATTTTCTGAGTATCAGTTTTTTGCATCTCCAACTCTCCAAATTGTAACATTTTCCTTTGTTGGCTTTTGAAGAGACATAGCGATGCTACGCTCTTGGCATGTGCTTGCTTACAAGATGATGACAACCCAAAACCTTCGCAGATATGGACCTTGTCATTGAGATCATATCATGTTGCTCTTTGCTGGCAGTTTATATTAACCAATCTATTTGTTTGTTGTGTGCAATATATATGTCATGCATCCACATGTTGCTGCATAGAGAAGAGATGGATCATCGGGGAAAATGGGTCAATGATGGTCAGTTGAACCCATCTAAACCAGTTGGTTTATTCCTTGGATCCGTTTGGCCTGAAATCGAACCTGACTCTACGTGCTAAGTTGCACGCACTACAAAAAAACAAGGAATTAGCGACGAAAAATTTGGCAAAATCTGTTGCAAATTGAATTTGCGACGAAAAATTTTGCGGCGGAAAAAAATTCGTTATAAATTAGCCACAAACACTATCCGTCGGAAAATTCGTCGCAAATTAACCACGAACACTATCCGTCGGAAAATTCGTCGCAAAATTAGCCACGAACTTTATTCGTAGCAAAATTCATCGGAAATTTCATCGCAAATTTCACTACAAAAAAAGTTGATTTTAGCGATGAAAATTTTCCATGCTGGTTCTTGAAAATTTTCGAAAAACAAGGCAAAAAGCGTGCGTTTGTTGTCGCAAAATTCGTCGACGAATTTGCCCCGAAAAACAAAAAATATTCTATTTTTTATAAAAAAATTCGTGGCTAATTTGCCACGAAGTGTATTTGTCGCTAATTTGCCTTGAAAAATCAAACAAAATATTCTATTTTTTATTAAAAAAATTTGTGGCAAAATTCGTGACTAATTTGCCAGGAAGTGTGTTCGTTGCTAACTTACCCTGAAAAAACAAAAGAAAATACTCTATTTTTTTATTAAAAAAATTCATGGTTAATTTGCCATGAAGTGTATTCGTCGCTAATCTGCCTCCCAAAAAAAAAGTTCTATTTTTTTTTATAAAAAATTCGTGGCAAAATTCGTGGCTAATTTGCCACGAAGTGTATTCGTCGCTAATTTACCCCGAAAAAATAAAAAAAATAATTCTATTTTTTATTAAAAAAACTCGTGGCAAAATTTGTCGCTAATTTGCCATGAAGTGTATTCGTCACTAATTTGCCCAGAAAAAACCAAATAAAATATTCTATTTTTTTATTAAAAAAATTCGTGGTAAAATTCGTTGCTAATGTGCCATGAAAAAACAAAAAACAAAGAATTTTTTTTGAAAAAAAAATTATGAAAAAAAATTCTATTCTCTAGCTAAGAAATCAATGGGCATATAACCAAAAAACAATTAAAACCGTCTATTTCTCTAAGATAGCTAAGAAATTAACTAGCGGGTGAAGGAAAGATTACTATAGCAATGTGCAAGTTTGGTATCAACGCCTAATAACCAAATCTTCTGTAAAAACACTAAATGGATTTTTTCTATCGCCTGTCACATATGTACTGGATTTATCTCGAGTTTTTTTTTTGCTGCGTATCTCAATACTTGACTTTAGCTAAATTTCTCAGGTAACTTTAGACCTAAAAGAATCCATCATGTAATTTCTAACCACATCTTTGTGTGTACATGCTTATTCTGGCTGCACCTATGATTTAATTCCAGGACATCTTACAAAAGGTATTTCCTTTGCATGACTTTCAAGCATTCGAAATAACTCCACAAATTCTAACAATATGTTGAAAGACCAAGCAGTTCCATTTGGTGGCATAGATATAAACAGCAAGTACCATCTATGTTCAAGGAAATGGAGATGTAAATGTGACAAATTTGGAGGGTAATATAAAAGCTAGTTCGCATAACTATTAATTGTCAAACGCAAACAATCAAATCATTAATATTCCTAGATAGGACGAGGAGTGTACCACATTGAAAGAATTACATGATTCTAATTATCAAATATAATAATTAACAATGATATTATCAAAATTATAACAATCTTTATAAAATTAATGATTTTTTTGATTGTTATTTAAAAGCAAGATTCTTTGATTTTAAATTCTTTTAGTTCTGATTTCATTCAACATTAATTCATTAACCACATTCATTAATTCATTCAAGCAACCAAATCAATTAGAAATTTCATGAATCAAAAACCAATTTAGACCGACTCCTACTCTAGAATTGACCCGGTTCATCGAAAAATGCTAAAAAATGCTCAAAAAATGCGGGAAAATTTGTAAATCAATTCAAAATGGCACCAAATTTTAGGCATTTTACCCACTTTAGCCTGCATGTTGTATGTTTTAACATTTTGTTGCAAAAAAAACCTCTTATAGATTTAATGCAAAATTAACCCACTCAAAGCTAGGAGAGCCATTGTGGAAATTAAGCTAGGAAATTGAGGATAAGCCAGGTGTTTGCAGTCATTGGTGTTGGAAACAACTGCAGAAAAATAAACATAGAAAACAAGGATTTACGTGGTTCGATCACAAGGTGATCTACATCTACGGGCGAGGCAAAACAAGATTCCACTATAATCAAAGAGAGTACAGTTTTCAGAAGTCGAAAAAAAGACTTAACAAAACCTCACGGCTAGCAAATCTCTCACAAAACGAAAATCTCTCTATAAATGAAAAGACTTAGCCCTAGTATAAATAGTGCTCCCCAAAACATTTCCTCAGGGCCTATGCCCCCGAACCCATTGAGACATTTGTTTGCTTACTCCAGCTTGGGCGATCCGCCATAGAGATTTGTTTGCTTGCTCCAGGTTGGGCCAATCGGCCCAACCATCCACGTCATGAATCAAATTCCAATTTTTTCTCCACTTTTAGGTCGGACAAAAATATGTCGGGTCGGATGATGAACCGGATTGAGTACATAAAATTCAAGACATATTTAACAATTGATCTACCTTGATCAAAGAAGTTTGTCAAATGCTCAAATGCTTAAGACACAAGGCTGCCTCAGCGCTCTTGAAGCAAATGATTGATTCGATACAATCCAAATCCTGGCCTCAAAGAGTGCTTGGACATTACACTGCAGCTGAAATGTCTATATTTGCTATGAACATACACAAGAGTGCTTTCATCTTTCAAAGCTAAAACTAATTATCATTTTGGCCAAAACTCTCGATCAACCAACATTCCAATACTATTCTTTAATGTGCTGGACATGAATGCAATAAAAAACCACATTTGCACATCAATGAAATATCATGATACTAAAATTAACATCGACTAATCCACATCAGTATTTCACAAACATCTCAGGTTGTGATTCTAATGGCACTAAGGAAGTGCTTTCTACTGCATCTTGTGAGCATGAGGTTGATGGATTATTGCAATGATACATGTTATGGCCTAGCCCACCACATTTCCCATAATTGATTGTGCTATTCTGTCTCATCAACTTTGTTCTCACAAGTTCTTGCACAACTTTCTTCTTCCTTGTCTTCAAATTGTTATTAGTTGTCTCATTCATTGACTTTGTTCCTTGTTTTTTCTTTCTGCCAACTTGCTTGGGTATATCTAGTGGGAGTAATGACTCTCTAGCAGGCAATGTGTTTTTGGAATCTACAACATGCACAACATGGCTTTCGGTCTGCACGAATGTTTCTTTATTTGTGAACCCATTTTTCAGGCTCTTCACTCATGAATATAAGAGCCTCTTAGCATGACAACAAGGCTTTCCACTGATGTCATAACTTCTAAAGCTATAAGTTCTATGTCTGATATTAATAACTCTCTTATTGCCATATGGCCCACTCAATTCAAACTCATCCTCCCATTCCGGGTAGGAATCCATTCTATCCCATCCCTTTGTTTTTGAAGACCCAATATCTCCAGGATATTAGACAAATTACGTAAGCTATCCCATCCCTTTGCTTATGAATCCTCTCCATGATCATTACAAGCCCACCAGCTTTCGCTTGGTTCTTCCCTGAACCTCATGTCTATTGGAGGGAGTCCACTCTGATACCATATTGTGACATCTTTAGATTAACTCACTCAAGATATTGTTCGCTTTGGCCTTTCCCATACCAAGTCTCACGGTCTTGTCCTTTGGCATACAGGTAGGTACTTTCCTAAGAGGTCACCCATCCTAGTAGTGCTCTAGCCAAGAGTTGCTTAACTTTAGAGTTTCAAAGTAAAGCTTGCCGTTACGTCAAAAGGCGTCTCCGTAAGTTAATTTTAGTTTCACATATATATTATAGAATCGCTCTCCCCTTGTTCGGTGCACAGTTCGGTTCATTTCTGTCTCTTTTGCCATCTTAAAAACCTGACATGAGCCGCTCATTATCTAGGCTCTCTGGCCTCGGCGACCACTCTCTGCTCTCATTAAACTGAATTGTTACATTATAACCACGGGATCCCAAGAAGTAAAGTGAGCATGGTCATGACTAATTTCTTCCTTCCACACATGGTACTCTTACTTGAAACATGAATAATGCTTCCCATAGAGAAAATTTCTATACGAAGAAGCCCCGATTATGTTTTGTGTTCACTGTCCTTTACACATCGGTGTGTGTGGCTTTGATAGATGCGCTCTAGGCGCCTACAACTTCCGACTTGCTTTACGAAGGTTTGCGTGGATCTGGATGTTGTGAAATGGGTGGCATGATATGTATTGACATAGTTGATTTGAAAGGGAATTAATCATTCAAGATAAATGGAACGGGTGGCTCTACGAAAGAAGTTCGTCGTGAGCTGTTGGCGAGATTGGCTTGTTATGGCTGTTGCTAGTTGTGACGGAACATCCTTTTAAAGTTAGCGTAAGGGTCTTAGATCTGCCAATCAAAACTATTTTGCATTACTCGTGAAAGAAAAGTGAGATTAGCGAATCAGTAACCACTACCCCATCAAGATGCTGTCGCGACCTGCCCTTTCTTCCTCATTAAATGTGGCATCTGGCCTAGATGCGCTAAGTCTAGGTGTGGGACTAAACTTAGGCTTTCCCAAGCCCATTAGAAGAGACAAGGTTGCATGTAGTGATATATACTTGATCTTATTATACCTTCACTGAGGGCACGTAGATTTGCAATGCCTGAGGGGAAGGAAGATAATAGAGAAAGAGAAAGAGAAAGATTGGACGCATAAAAAGATATATTTCCCGAAGAAGAATTCTGTCAACGAAGAAAAGAGGAAAGAAATTTTCTCTTTCCTTGGTTGGTTCTATGCCTTTGCATATAAAAGGGGAGACGAAGATAATTTCCGGGGGGCTTCAGAATTCACAGAGAGAGCGAGAAACACACGTAAGATTGAGGGAGAGAGAGAGTCGGCCATGCATGTGCGCAACCGCCGCCGTGTCCACGCCGCCGCACTCGCGTCGCTCACGCTAATACCATGCTTGTCACCACTGCTGCCCGACGCTCACCGTCTCGCTGCCACTGCTTCCCTACATCTGCTGCACTAACCACGATCAGCCTCGCTGCAGTCCTCCCGATGACAAAGTAGCTATAGAGCTTCGGCCTTGTTGATTCTTCCTTGTTGTCGACGATTCCTGTTCTGCCGCTGCTGCACCAAGCCACCACGACGAGTCGTCTATGCCCCTGCTGTCCCGAGACCCCACGACTGCCAAGCCAAGGCATGATCTTTGACGACGATCTATACTTGCACCGGTTCTCCATAGTTCTTCGTCAATCACTAAGTCAAGGGCCCGCAGAGAAGACCTCGCTGGATTGCTTCGGAAGAAAGTTCAGCATCATTAGACTTTGGGAGATTCTCAAAGGAATCCACTTGGGGACACTTGGAGATCAATGCAAACCGCACTTGACTAATTTCTGCAGATTTTCTAAGCATCCCTGACGTGCTCAAGACCTCCACTGATCCAGTCACTCGTTTTAGTTTGAGCTTTTATATTTGTAGTGTTTCTTTGACCAAATTCATTAGCCATCCCTTCAAGCCGAGCAAGCAACTCTAACAGAGCCGACGACGCTTGCTGCATTCCACTCGACGATGACGTCGTTGCTTATCTCGGTCCGATCCTGCCATTGTTCTCTGGTCAACGACGGTGCTACCTTCCAGTCCGCAGTTCTCGTCGCCGTCGCCGCATTGCTTTCCTTTGCACCGAGACTAGCTTGTGTCCTTTCTGCCGTCGACCCACCATGGTCTGCCGGTCTAAACTTGGAAAGTAAATATTCGAATTAGGTAAAATCTCATCTAATTTGCTTTTCGAGTATATTGTTGCCCTATTTGAAATATTGAATCTTGCATGAATTTTTGAATGATATTATCATAGCCATTAAGTTTCAGCATAGCTTTTAAATTAGGAATTATTTCCTAATTTCAAAACTTGCATATGATCGAAAGTTTGATTTCATGCCTAAAATATGGCTTGCGATCGCATGGAAAATCGTTAATCCAATCTACCGCCCGAGCTATGATTTGCGATTGTGCGAAATATTGGCCAATCCGGTCCTCATGCCCGAGATATGATTTGTCAATCTATTGTTTCTAAATTTAAAGGGATATGGATAATATTTTTTGTGATTTGGTGTCATTGGATTGCTATTTCTTTCTATGTTTATTTGATTTGAATTGATCTTGTTTTTTATAAAAATCCAAAAAATTTAGATACTATTGAAGTAGATGATTTTAAAGATAGATTGCATGTTTAAATTAGAGAATTTAATTAATTTCAAGTTTCATAGAAAATTACAAAAAATACCACGTGCATGTCATATTATAATAGTTGCATATTAATTAATTCTCGTCATTAGAAATCTCAAGTCTAGGTTCATTTGTGTGCCACATTAGAGATAGTACATTTAATTGTTGTTAGAATTAGGACATTTAGATAAATCGTATGTCGTATGTCATACTAGACGTAAAATGGGGAAAAGTGTCAAAAAAGTCATAAACCTTTTGCATTGGTGCCAATTTAGTTCTAAACATTTTTTTAGTGCCAATTCAGTCCTAGACCTTTTGCATTGGTGCCAATTGAGTCCTAAACCTTTTTTTGATGCCGATTCAGTCCTAAACCTTTTGTATTTGTGCCAATTTAGCCCTAAATCTTTTGCATTTATGCCAATTGAATCGTAAACCATTTATTGGTGTCAATTCAGTTCTAAACCTTTTGTATTAGTGTCAATTCACTCCTAAACTTTTTGTATTTGTGCCAATTTAGTCCTTTTGATTAATTTAGCTCAAAAAGGTTTAGGACTAAATTGACACTACTGCAAAAGGTTTAGAACTTAATTGGCAACACTGCAAAAGGTTTATGACTCAATTGACACAAAAAAAAGGTTTAGGACTCAATTGACACTAATACAAAAGGTTTAGGATTGAATTGACACTAATGTAAAAAGTTTAGGACTGAATTGGCACCAAAAAAAGGTTTAAGACTGAATTGGCATAAAGTTAAAAGGTTTAGGACTGAATTGGTACAAAAAAAAGGTTTAGGACTGTTGACACCTAAATTTTGCCTATTCATTTAAAGTTTAATTGCATGAAAAATTAGGGATTGATTTTTAATTCCTAAACATAAATATTTTCATTAAATTGCATGGCATGTAGACAATAGGTGCATTTGCATTAATACGGCATATTAGAACATATTTTCATTGTTTACTTTCAAAAAAGAAAAAAAATTTAAAAATTAATTATAAAAAATTTAAAAAAGAGAAAAAAGGAAGGACCAACGTTATTCAACGCTCGCCCACTTCCTTTTTCCTCTCTGACCCATTCTGCGCCGTCCTTCCACAATCGGGAGAAGGCCAGAACGAAGTAAAACGCAGAAGCAGGTGCAGAAGCGACAGGGCAGAAGAAAGGGAGCGCATTGAGGGCGGTGCAGTGCTTCCGACCTGCAGCGAGAAGATTTGCAGCCGTTTTAGGCAAAAACGAACCTGATTCAGTCCCAAGAAGAGGACTGGCTGCTGGCGTATGAGAACATGGGGAAGGTGCGCTGATCAACAGCAGTTTTGAGCTGGGGAAGGAAGGAAAAAGCAATGTTGACCATCGTAAGCCCTTTTGGAGGGATGCCCAAAAAGAACTTGCAAAAGGTTCTTTTTAAAAAAGAAGAAGAAGGGGGGGATCGAGCGAAAAAACACGGAGGGGAGAACAGAGAGAGAAAAAGAGCCAGTCCGAGAAGAATAGAGAGAGAGAGAGAGAGAGAGAGAGAGAGAGAGAGAGAGAGAGAGAGAGAGAGAGAGAGAGAGTGAGAAAGAAAAAACAGGGGGTAAGAAGGAACGGAGAGGGAGTTGAAGAGGAACCGGAGAGGTCTGAGGCTTGCCCGCTCGCCGGAGGTTCGCCCGAATTGCCGCCGAATCCCCCCAACCGTAACGCTTCGCTCCGGTCGGCTGCGAACCAGGTGGGTCTCTCTCGGCCTTCCCTTGTTTCGATCTCCCTCCCTTGCCTCTCGGGTGCCGGGCACACCGAGTCTATTCGGTGGTTGCCTGGCACCATAAGATGAGGAAAATGTTTCTTTGCACCTCCAGGATGTGTTATTGAACGATTTCCATAAAAGAAAACCTTCGAATCTCGCTGAAATCCACTTGGAAATCCTCAGTTTTAGGCGTATCCCACTTGTTCGACGAAATGCCCGAATGAAAACTGAAACCAAAGTCACCGTGTCGACCCGTAAAAATCTTAGATTCACATTTGTTCGCCCTGAGGTTGATGTTTGGTGACTGATGCTGTGTTGTTTTGTTCTTTGTTGTGGCATCTTTGTCGTGTATCCGAGTGAGCCATCGAGGAAACCTTTGTCGGAGACGCCATTCCCGTCGTTGGATCGACGCTCGCGGTTAGAGGCCACCTTAGTCAGTCTCTCTCTCATTGTCCCATCTTTGTTGTGTGTATGTGTGTCCATTGTATCGCTAAAAAGATTTTAGCCGATGAAAGATGTTCTAACTGGAAAATGAGTTTGAGTTTTGGGTTGCCGACGGGGAGATGCGGTTCTGAGGTGCGGTTCTTCTTTAAGTCGTCGACGCGGTCACCAGAGCGTCGTTCGGCAGTGACGGTGTAGGCCGGCGTTCGCAGTTGGTGCTGGCGGCCCGAGTTGACGGCCGGCGGTGGGTGATCACGGTGTGGTCGACTGAAGGAGAAGAAGACTCGGTGAAGAATAGTAAGAAGCAAAGGGCAGAAGCATTCTGGGCAGAAGGTACGTAGGAGGGGATGAAGAATAAAAAAAATATATATAGAAAAAGAAAAAGAAACAAAAAAAAGAAAAGAAAAGAAAAAGGGGAGAATAAAAAAATCAGAAAAGAAAAAGAAAAAATGGATCCTGGGCGGGTCAGAGAGAGTCGGGTCAGGTGTCGGGCGGATCGGGTCAAGGGACCTGGTCCAGAGTTTTTATTTTATTATTAAAAATATTAAAATATTCAAAAATTCAAAAAAATATTAAAACCTTAAAAAATTCAGAAAATTCAAAAATATTAAAAAATTGAGAAAAATTCGGAAAAATCCCAAAAAATCTAGAAAATTAGGAAATGTTTAGAAATTAGTTTTGGGCTTAATTTCACTAGATTTTAGGTTAAAAAACTCAAAAAAAATGAAAAATGAGAAAAAACCTGTAAAACAAAATTCTTGAAAATCGAATAAGCCATTAGTTATTTATTTTAGGGCCTTTGATTGCATTTTCTTTTTTAGAGACGATGCTAGTTCACTGGTTGTTTATTTTCTTTATGATTATCTAGTTGCGCACTTTTAATACATTGATTGTTATTTTCTATTTTTAGAACGGTTAGGTGGAATTTTAACTTTGTCAATAGGCTGCCCGATACGTTAATTCGTGAGTGATCAAGTTTAGGTACCGAAAGGGCACTAGTAGATCACTAGTATAATCAAGTCCCCGAATTTTGGAATATCTGATTTTCGCATGCATCGAGACGATGCTCCCGCGTCTCGATTAGGGTCTCTAGCCGACCCTTGATCATGGCTAGTGGTGACTCCATTCAAATGCGTAAATTAGAAAATTCTTGTCGCACGAGATATGAGGCTGGTGAGTGCCTTAGTCTTTGGATTAATGAACCATTTGGTTTGTCTGTCGAACGAATCAATCGTTGTTTACATCCATCGACAAATACCTATTAGCCTAACCTTTTGGGATGGGGAGGTGGCGACAAGGACTAAATTGACACTAATTAAAAAGGTTTAGGACTTTTTGGACACTTTTGCTCATAGAATGCATTCAATAAAGTTTAGTTTTCGCTAAATCAGAGAAAACCCTAAAAAAGGATTTGAGTGAAATTGCGTGTTAATTAGAAATCATATTAGGGTTATTGATGTAATTTTCTAATATTATAGAAGTTTTCATTGCTTTGAGGTAAGTTTTCCTCCTTATCTTTGCAATTTATTTATTGCTTTGTATTATTGAGTGTTATATTATTGGTTGTGCACCCGCATGATCACCTTGTATATTAATAGATAGGTTTAAAATCAATCCAAGCTGCTTGCAAATATTTTTGAACTAAAAAAGAAAAAGGTATCGAAAGGGCATTAGAGTAATATAGTGTAACCAAGTCCCCGAATCCATAATCTCTGGTTCGTAAGAGTAAAGTAATTCGCTCAATACTTTACTTGGATTTCTAATCGACCCATCAAAAAATAAATTAGTAGCGACTCCTAATTGAAATAATCTTGCATGTTAAGAACTTGAACCTAAGTTGCAAATTGATATGGGCTTGAGAGAGCCCAAGTTAAGTCTAGGCTTAATAATCCATTAGCCGAACCTCTAGGTGGTGAACGGGAGGTTTAGGTCACGACAATGATGAAATACCTAGGGTTTCTTACTCGAAGGTTTGATGTTTTGTCAGGTGGGTCCTCGCAAGCAGGACTTGAAGAGACTCAAACAATGAGCACCTGAAGGTCCTCGCCTGAGGATTTGATGATTCGACTGATGGGTCATTGTCAGTAGGTATTAGAAGGGACTCCGGTATGCAAAAACGTGCCGTGTCAGCTCCACTAAGGATAATATTCAAGATTCTTCGGGACATCTTTGGAGACACCCGAAAGGTCATGCGCTCTTTGAGTCTTTGAGTACATTTTACCTATCAGAGACGATTAGAGCAATTATGCATGCATTCATCAAGGATATAGACAAGCCATGTGACATTCTAAATTTCGGCCCATTTTTGAGATTTATAAAATGTGTAATTCATCAATGTGCTTATAGTAAAATCTTGCTTGGGAATTGATTACTCTCGGTTATGATTTTTAAAATTGAGATTTCACTAGAATCATATTCGATCGAATTTGATCGTTATTTAGAGTCCAAACTTTGATGTCGAATTTCTCAGAGTTTCGGGACGAATTAATTAGAAGGGGTCGATATTATTGTAGCCAACGTCAATATTGCCAAGAATAGTGGAAAAGCGAATTTTTGATCAAGTGCGAATTTGAACTGGTAGACCTCTCCCGTAGGGTGTTTTAATTATTTCCTTTTGGCCTTTTCTCCTAATTATTAATTAGGATTTTCGTGAATCGTTAGATCGATTTTTGGGTTTGAACCGTGACTATTTGATCGCACTCGAGGACAAATTATGACTTTTGTTCTCTCTCTCTCTCTCTCTCTCTCTCTCTCCCTCCCTCCTCTGCGCGCCCCACCTGTCGCGCACGTTCTCTCCCCCTATGCATACGTCCCCTCCCCCATCAGCCATGCAGACCTCTCCCTTCCCACCTCTCTCTCTCTCTTCCTTTCTTTTCTTTTCTTTTCTTTTTTTTTCTTCTTCCCTTCTTCTTCTTCTTCCTCTTTTCTGGCCCCGATTGTTCTGGCTTCCTGCTCCTACGTTTGCTTCTATTTGCCCGACCAGACATAGCTAACCGCCCCTTGCCTTCTGCCTCGCGCCGCCGTTGCCCCGGCAGCCATTCGTCATCGCGATCACCTATTGCCGGCCTGCTCACTGCTGCGTCTGCCACGGCCTGGCGCTGCCCAGCTGCCTGCCGTCCTATCCTCTATTGCCCAGCCACCCGTGATGATGCCGTGTCACCTCAGGCCGCCACGCAAGCTCCCTTTTCCCCCTGTTTTTCTCTTCCCAGCCTCTCCCCTGTTTTGAGCTCTCCCCAACTCCGCCTTGTCCAACCGTTGCCGTTGCTCCGCTTGCTACCACCCAGCCCTCAGCCACCCTTCCCAGCCACCTGCAGCCGCCGTGCCTGCTTGGTCTGCCTATCACGGCCCTAACTTAGCCTTGGCCGGACTATCCTGGCTGTGGTCAAGCCTCCGTCATCGCTGCCATTGTTGTTGCCGTCACCTGGCCTATGCCCAGGCTGTGGTCGAGTTGCCCAGCCACTCGCCCGTGACCTAGCCATTCGCCCGACTGTGGTCAAGCCTATTGCCCGAGCGTCCCGGGCCGTGCCTGAGCTCACCTAGCCCATTGCCCAGCCATGCCCGAGCCGTCCCAGCTGCTGCTCGTCTCTGCCGTGCCCATGCATGCGTGCTTACCCGTGCGCTTGCCCGCATGCCTGGCCGCTCACCCGGTTGTGGCCGAGAGCTTCAGGCCGTGGTCGAGCACTGCACCGAGTCACTAGGCCGTGTGCCGTGCAGTGGCCGAGCCTCGCGTCCTCACCCGTGCCAATCCCAGCACTCTTCACTCGGACCATTTTGAGTCCGAGTAGAATTTTTCCTAGGCCAAAACCTGGTAAGTGACCTCCTAATCCCTATTTAGTATAATTGGTATTTTTAGACTTATTTAAGGGTTAATTAGAATTGGTTTAGTGACTAAGTTAGGGAATGGATTAGTTGGCTAGAATACGATTAGTACATGGATTATGTGGTAGGTGGTAGATTAAATTGTGGTGATGGCGTGGCTAATTATGGTGGGCTAAATGACCGTATTGTCGTGACGTATGTGGGGGAAATTGACGCTTGATTATGGATGACTTGAATGTCGTATTGGTGAGCTCGTGATTTGGAATTGGGATGGTTTTGGGTGCATATTAGTGGCTAATGTTGGTGGGTCAATGATTGGCTTGTTGTGGCATTCATGGGTGGATTTGATGTTCGTATATGCTTGTGATGTGATTTGGATTTGTACGACGTGTTGAATGGCGAATTGTGATGTGGTGAGTATGCCTTGAGTTTGAATGGTACGGCTTGTGAGAATGGTGAATTGTGATATGGTGCATGTGCATGAGAAAAGCCTGGATTGATCGGAAGGCTACTAACTTGAGGCGTGGTTATGCAGGTGTGGCAAGAAAGGCATGATCAGACTTGAGGCATGGTTACGTGGGTCATTGGAAGAGGAAAAATGTCCTGAGGCGTGGTTACGTGGGATGAAGCCCAAATTGATCAGATGGCAGTAGCGCGGGCTATGAGATTGGGCCTGAGGCATAGTGGCGTAGGCAATGAGATTGGGCCTGAGGCATAGTGGCGCGGGCAGTGAGAATGGGCTTGAGGCGCAGTGGCACAGGTCGTGAGAAAAATGTTCGATTACGCATACGAATTGAGTGTGATTGAATTGGCTAGTTAAATGTGTGATTAAATTGGTTGGATTGATTAAGTGCAAGTGTGATTGGTGTTTAAGTGATTGTGACATGTTATTGAGTTATTATTATTGCATTATCATGTTTTGACTAACGTGTAGAGTTGGCATACATTCTGATGGCAAAGGTAAGTATGATGATGTGAGCTCATTATGTTCTTGGCTAGATTGCATGAACGACTTGTCTAGGTATGCATTGGCCTATGTGGGGTTTAGGGTATTGCTTATTGAGACTCGTTCTTATGGTTATTATATAACCATTTCAGACCCTCAATCCCGACCATGAATGGTTTGTCACAGCATTTTGGGATCCCCAGGAAGGGCCGATGAAGTAAGACTTGAAGAGAAGCCCATGGAGTTGGTGGACCTTTTTGTATAGCTAGGCTAGTCTACTTGCCACCTGTTTCTTTTTGATGATTATGGTGGATCTAACCCTAGGAACCTAATGCCTGAATTGTACGACTGAATATTGTAAGTGACGGTCTTCTATTTTTTGCATGTTATTAGTTTGCGTTATTGTTACCTCTCTATCATATTTTATTGTTTGAGTTGTTTTATATTCGCTTCTGCTTGCATACTCGTGTGAGCGTTTCTTTTGGGTCAGCAATGCGTCTTGGGACATTGCGTTCAATACGACCAGCGAAGGGGTATCACACGTGCCATAGGTTTCGGGGTGTGACATCTCCGTTGATTTGGTATCAGAGCAAACTCAGCTCGATCCAAGTTGGTTGAAGCCTGGAGTGATAAGGAGTGATGACTTTGGGGTAGTTAGTTAGGGAGACTTGTGTGTCATGCATATCCCAGACGATGTGATTGTGGTTGCTGAGTGATTTTATGCAATAATATGTGAGGTGCAGGTGCGTTAGGACTTGGGGTAAGTGTGCGAACCCTATTGGTTATGATTAGGCGTTGTTTGTGATTGACTATTTGCAAAGTGAATTGTTGTGATTCACTGCCTAGGGCTTTAGACTAGTATAATTGGCCCAGGTCTTTAATTCCTGAGGGGAATCATAGCAGGTAAATGGGTGGTGTGAACCCTATGAGTTTGAGTAGTCGAGATTGAGGTCGAGGTCATATAGGTCCACAAGTTGGAGTTGTGGGGGATTCCAGATGGGATGAGAATTTGAGGGCACTCGAGGAAGTTGTAATTTTAATGGGAAGGCATACTAAGAAGCGAAATACTATTGTTGCTACTGATGCTAAGGCCACTATTACCACCGCTAATGGAAATACGAGAATCATGGGTATAATGGAAATGTTGGGAATCAAGGTCAAGGGCAAGTTAATGCAATCCGACAAATGCGTTAGTTGGTTGGAAATTTTTCGAAATTTAAACCTACAAGCTTCGATGGAAAGAGGTGACCCTGAGGCTACATTACTTTTGATAGAGGACTTAGAAAAAAAAAGGCTTTTGAGGTATTTGGGTGTTCTGATGAGGAGAAAGTGACCCTAGCTATATATCAATTCCAAGGAAATGCAAGTGATTGGTAAGAGGACACCCAAAGTAGGATATTTTGAAGGGCATAATTCCAAGCTGGGGTGTCGTTGTCGAGGCCTTCAATGAGAAGTACATTCAGAGAGTACGCGAGGACAGAAAATGACCTAGTTTCTTCGGCTTCGCTAAAATCAGATATCAGTCGATCAGTACGAGATCAAGTTTAAGGTTGCCTAAGTACTTGCCAAGGATGGTGAAGGACCGTGTGGATAGGACAAGGAGGTTTTGGGATGGATTGGAACCGGAATTTCGCAATTAGTTAGTACTTTTGAGTCTTAAGGGGTTACAATGAGTTGTATGAGAGAGCTCAATGGTCGACACAGATATAAGTGAAAGGAGCTGCTGCTTCTGGATCGCGATACATGCCGGTCAAGGATAATAGGAATTTGGGAAGAACTTTGGAAAGCTGAACTAGTACTTTAACGCCGCATGTCAGTCTTATAGAAAGAGGTATGGGAATGACCATTGCCAGGGTAGAAGCGGAGCATGTTATGGATGTGGCTAGCAAGGTCACTAAGTGAGAAATTGTCCGAACCGAAATGTTAGGTCACTAATGCAATCACAGCAACCGTGGGTAGGACGTCAAGCGGGAGCCGCCCCGCAGAATAATTAGAATCGACTACTAACGTAAGGAAAGATGTATGTTGTGGCTAGGAAAGAAGCGTGGGATGTGCCTTGAAAGTCTAGATGCATTATGTGATGATATTTGGTGCAATAGGAGATGATTTTGAAGTTATCGCTTGAGTGATCATGTAAGAATTTTAATCATTTATGATGAATAGGCGCAATCGGTTTAAAGATTACTGAAATACTAATGATATTTTTGGACGGGTTTGGAAGGATGAGTATTGCTTGGAAATTTCAGATTTTATAAAGAACCGATGTGATTTGTTTTTGAGAGACTGTTGGATTAAAATTGGATGGATTGAATTTTGTCTTTAAGGTATGGAAAGATAATTATTTTGTGGCTAACTAGATGGTTGAGGAGCCGAGGCTAGAAGACATAGCTGTGGTGCGTAATTTCCTCGATGTCTTTCACTAGAAATTGTCGGGACTGCCACTTGATAGAGAAGTAGAGTTCGTGATTGAGTTGGTCCCAGAAATAGAACCGATCTCGAAAGCACCTTATTGGATGTCACTATTAGAGTTGAAGAAATTAAAGGTTCAAATGCAGGAGTCATTGGATAAAGGCTTCATTTGCCCGAGTGTGTCTCCATGGAGAGTGCCGGTGTTGTTCGTGAGGAAAAAGGACGGATCACTAAGATTATATATCGATTACATACAGCTGAATCAGGTGACCATTAAGAATAATTACTCATTGCCAAGGAGAGATGACCTATTTGATCAGTTATAGGGGGCGTCGATATTTTCAAAGATCGACTTGAGAACTAGCTATCACCAATTGAGGATTAAGAAAGAGGATGTGCTGAAGACGGTATTCAGGATAAGATGTGGGCACTATGAGTTTACGGTGATGTCGTTTGTATTAACTAACGCCCCTATTTGCCTTTATGGATTTAAGGAATCAGGCATTTAAGGAATTTTTGGATCAGTTCATCATAGTCTTCATAGATGACATCTTGGTATACTCAAAGAGTTTCGCCGAACATGAGTTGCATTTGGAAAAGGTTCTACAGACTTTAAGGGAACATGCACTTTACGCTAAGTTTAGTAAGTGCGAGTTTTGGCTTCGTTGAGTGGCATTCTTAGGACATCTGATATCTAGGGAAGGAATTACAGTAGATCGACCCAAGATCGAAGTTGTCATGAATTGGCCGAGGTCAACAACGGTAATCGAGGTTTGGAGTTTCTTGGGTTTAGCGGGTTACTACCAACATTTTATGGAAAGGTTTTCAGCATTGGCAATGCCGTTGACGTGTTTATTGAAGAAGGAAACAAGGTTTGAATGGACGGTTAAATGTGAAAGGAGTTTTTAGGAATTAAAGTAGAGGTTGACGTTTGCGCCAGTATTGACAATCCAGTTAGGACCAGGAGGTTATGAGATCTACAGTGACGCATCGCTAAGAGGACTTGGATACGTATTGGTGCAACATGGAAGAGTGGTGACATATGCATCGCGACAATTGAGACCACATGAGTCGAATTACCCGATGCACAACTTGGGATTTGCCACAATCATTTTCGCCCTTAAGATTTTGAGGATTATTTGTGTAGGAAGAAGTTTCAGATTTATACGGACCACCAAAGCCTAAGTTACCTATTTTCCCAAAAAGAACTTAACATGAGACAGCGTCGTTAGATGGAACTCCTTAAGGACTACGATCGTGATTTTATGTATCATTCCGGAAAAGCTAACAAAGTAGCGAATGCACTAAGCCGGAAATCGAGCATTGTACATAGGATGCTTAAGGAATGGACTGTGTTGGAGGGAGTTCGGGATTCATAATTTAAGTTTGAGGTGAGTTAGGTCTCAAGTCTGCTTGCAGCATTAAGGATTGAGTCGAAAATCCAGACTAAAATCAAGGCTTTACGGTCGACGGACCTAGAAATTCAAAAGATTCTGGGTATGGATGTCACAAAGAGGAAATCGGGCTTTCAGGTATTCGAAGATGAGATTCTGAAGTTCCATGGACGATTGTGTGTACCCAATGATGCAGAACTTAAGGAGAAGATTTTATCTGAAGTACACCGTAGTTATTATAGTATTCACCCGGGTAGTACGAAGATGTATCAAAACTTGCGATAACATTATTGGTGAAATGGTATGAAAGTGGATGTAGCCAAGCATGTGGCCAAGTGTTTAACATGTCAGCAAGTGAAGGCATAATGTTGTAAGCCGGGTGGAATGTTGTAGCCATTGGAAATCCCCGGGTGAAAGTGGAAACACATCACGATGAACTTTGTAATGAGATTATCGAGAAGCCAGAAGGGTCACGATTCGATTTAGATGGTAGTTGACCGATTGAAAAAGTTAGTAGATTTTCTACCAGTGCTAAAGGACTTCGCCTTGGAAATGTATGCCGAGATCTATGTCTGCACAGAGTGCCAGTGATGATTACCTCATACTGTGATCCTAAATTCACTACCACTTTTTGGAAAAGTCTTTATACGGTATTAAGGGCAAAGTTACACTTTAGCACGGCCTATCACCCCCAAACGGATGGCCAGTTTGAGAAGACAATTTAGACTTTGGAAGATATGTTGCGGGCATGTATATTGGATTTTAAAGATAGTTGGAAGGAACAGCTACATTTGATTGAATTTGTCTACAACAATAGCTACCAGCAGAGTATCAAAATGGCACCGTTTGAAGTGCTATATGGCAAATCTTGCATAACATCGGTTTATTGGGATGAAGTGGGTGAGAGAAATATCACAGGTCTTGAGTTGGTTTAGTAGTCAGTCGAAATGGTCAAGATGATTCAATAGAGGCTTAAGACTGCTCAGAGCTGCCAAACGAATTATGCGGACCGGAGACGTAGGCCTTTGGAGTTTCAAGTGGGGGACCACGTTTTTCTCAAAGTGTTGCCTATGAGAGGATTGTCACGGTTCGCCAAGAAAGGAAAGTTGAGCTCGAGGTACGTTGGTCCGTTCGAAGTCTTAAAGAGGATCGGTACCTTGGCTTATTGTCTCGCGCTACCGTTGAATTTATCTTAAGTGTACAATGTGTTCCACGTGTCTATGCTAAGGAAGTATGAATCGGACCCGACCCACGTGCTAAATTATGAAAAAATAGACGTGGACGACAGAGTGTCGTACGTGAAAAAATCAGTAAGGATCGAGAATAGAATGGAACGAGTCTTGCGGAACAAGACAATTCCGATGGTCAAGGTGATTTGGGAGCGTCATGTAACCGAAGGTGCGACGTGGGAAAGCGAAAAGTTGATGTGACACCAATACCCCTATTTGTTTGAATAGTTGAGTTGGATTGTAAATTTCGAATTTCGGCCCACTTTTGAGATTTATAAAATGTGTAATTTGTCAGTGTGCTTATAGTAAAATGTTACCCAGAAACTGATCACTCTCGATTATAGTTTTTAAAATTGAGATTTCGCTAGAATCGCATTCGATCGAATTTGGCCGTTATTTAGAGTCCAAACTTTAGTGTCGAATTTCTCGAAGTTTCGGGACGAATTAATTGAACGGTGTCGATATTATTGTGGCCAGCGTCGATATAGCCCGAAATAGTGGAAAAACGAATTTTTAATTGGGTGTGAATTTGAACTGGTAGACCTCCCCCATAGGGTGTTTTAATTTTTTTTTTGGCCCTTTCTCTTAATTATTAATTAGGATTTTTGTGGACCATTAGATCGATTTTTAGGTTTGAACCGTAACCATTTGATCGCACTCGAGGACAAATTATGACTTTTGTCCTCTCTCTCTCTCCCCTCTGCGCGCCCCACCTGCTGCGCACGTTCTCTCCCCCTCTATGCACACGTCCCCTCCTCCATTAGCCATGCAGACCTGTCCCCTCCCTCTCTCTCTTTCTTCCTTTCTTTTCTTTTCTTTTTCTACTTCCTCCCTTCTTTTTCTTCTTCCTCTCTTTCGGCCCCGACTGTTCTAGCTTCTTGCTCCTACTTCTGCTTCCGCTCGCCCGACTAGCCGCCATTGATCGCCCCTCGCCATCGCCCCGACCGAGCTGTGTAGCTGTCTATTGTCGCGACCGCCAGTCTACGGCCTACCCGTGCGGCACGCGAGCAGTAGCTCGCCATTGCGTTCGCCACAGCCCGGCACTGCCTAGCCGCCCATCGACCTATCCTCTGTCGCCTAGCCACCCGCGACATCGCCATGTCACCTCAAACTGCCGCGCAAGCTCCCTTTTCCCCCCGTTTCTCTATTCTTGGCCTCTTCCCTGTTTTGAGCTCTCCCCCGCTCCACCTCGTCCAGCCGCCGCGTGCGGCTGCTCTGGCCATCATCGCTTCTCCGCCTACTACCACCCAACCCTTAGCCACCCTGCCCAGCAACCTGTAGCCACCGGGCTTGCCTGGTCCGCACAATGTCGCCCCAGCTCAACCTTGGCTAGACTGTCCTGGTCGTGCCCGAGCCTCCGTCACCACCGCCATTGCCATTGCCATGGCCATTACCCTTGCCTAGCCTCTGCCCAGGCCATGGTTGAGCTGTCAACCACTCGCCCGTGGCCTAGCTGCTCGCTCGATCATGGCCAAGCCCGTTGCTCGAGTGTCTTGGGCCGTGGCCGAGCTCGCCTAGCCCGCTATCCAATCGTGTTCGAGCCATCCCAGCTGCTGCCCGACTCCATGCTTGCGTGCTTGCTCGCTCGCCCGGTTGTGGCCGAGAGCTCCAGGCTATGGCCGAGCGCCGCATCGAGTCACCGGGCCGTGTACCAAGCCGTGGCCAAACCTTGTGCCTGTCACACCCTCACTCGTGCCGATCCCAGCACTGTTTACCCGAACTATTTTAAGCTCGAATGGATTTTTCCCGGACCAAAACCTAATGAGTGACTTCCTAATCTCTATTTAGTATAATGGGTAACTTTCGACTTGTTTAGGGGTCAATTAGAATTGGTTCAGTGACTAAGTTAGGAAATGGATTAGTTGGTTAGAATATGATTAGTACATGGATTATGTGGTAGGTGGTAGATTAAATTGTGGTGATTGCGTGGCTAATTATGGTGGGCTAAATGACCATATTGTCGTGGCGTTTGTGGGGTAAATTGACGTTTGATTGTGGCCGGCTTGAATGTCAGATTAGTGAGCTCGTGGTTTGGAATTGGGATGGTTTTGGGTGCATATTAGTGGCTAATGTTGGTGGGTTAATGATTGGCTTATTGTGGCATTTGTGGGTGGATTTGATGTTTGTATGTGCTGGTGATGTGACTTGGAATTGTATGACGTATTGAATCGTGAATTGTGATGTGGTAAGCATGCCTTGAGATTGAATGGCACGACTTGTGAGAATGACGAATTGTGTTGTGGTGCATGTGCATGAGAAATGCCCGAATTGATCGAGGGCTGCCAATCTGAGGCGTGGTTATGCGGGTGTGGTGAGAAAGGCATGACTAGACCTAAGGCATGGTTATGCGGGTTATTGGAAGGGGAAAAATGTCCTGAGGTGTGGTTACGCGGGATGAAGCTCGGATTGATTGGAGGGCTGAGCCTGATGTGCACTAGCACAGGCAGTGAGAATAGGTCTGAGGTGTAGTGGCGCGGGTCGTGAGAAAGATGTTTGGCCACGCATGTGAATTGAGGGTGATTGAATTAGCTAGTTGAATGTGTGATTGAATTGGTTGGATTGATTGAGTGCAAGTGTTGTTGGTGTTTGAATGATTGTTATATGTTATTGAGTTATTATTATTGTATTATCACGTTTTGACTAACGTGTAGAGTTGGCATACGTTCTAATGGCAAAGGTAAGTACAATGATGGGAGCTCGTTATGTTGTTGGCTAGATTGCATGTACAACTTGTCTGGGTATGCGTTGGCCTATGTAGGGTTTAGGGTATTGCTTATTGAGACTCGTTCTCATGGTTATCATATAACCATTTCAAACCCTCAACCTCGACCATGAATGGTCTGTCACAGCGTTTTGGGATCCCCAAGAAGGACCGATGGAGCAAGACTCAAAGAGAAGCCCATGGAGTTGGTGGACCTTTTTGTATAGCTAAGCTAGTCTACCTGCCACATGTTCCTTTTTGATGATTATGGTGGATCTTACCCTAGGAGCCTAATGCCTTAATTGTACGACTGAATGTTGTAAGTGATGGTCTTCTATTTTTAGGATGTTATTGGTTTGTGTTATTGTTACCTCTCTGTCATATTTTATTGTCTAAGTTGTTTTAAATTCGCTTCCGCTTGCATACTGATGTGAGTGTTTCTTTTGGGTCAGCGATGCGTCTTGGGACGTCGCATTCAATATGACCAGCGAAGGGGTGTCGCACTTGCCATGGGGTTCAGGGTGTGACAAGCTAGGCTAATCCATAATGCACATTTCAAAGCTCATCGGAGCTGTAGATAACTCAGTTAAAGTTCATACATGATGATTTTGCCATGTTTGCATAACCAAAGCATTCACTGAGGGTAATTATCCATTGAGACAATTTTCACTCACAAGATGGATTTCTTAAGATGCGAAACAAGGGATCTTTAGTTAGAAAGGACCTTCCACTCGCTCTCATTGAAAAGAGATTGTTTGTCCCGACCATTAATGCGGAAACATCGAAAACACTCAATCTGACAGTCATCATATTAATAAGGGTATGAGTTTTCTCGCAAGCGGTACAACGCTATCAATATGAGAGGTCTTCTTTAGAGTTGTAATGCAGGCTTGGTCAATGGCTTAACAAAGAAGACTATCCGAGTCAAAGCCATAAAAGAAAATACTCTACGATTATCTTCAGGCTTACAAGTTAAGAACCCTGCAAAATGAGATAGAAGTAGTCTTGCTCGCACTTCCTTGAGCGATATTTATAAACATTTGAAACTCTACATTAATTTAGGTGCCCTAGTCAAAAGAGATTTCGTGAGGGACGTAACGCAGGCTTAATTCATAGGTTGAGAAACGAAAGGATCGTTATGCTAAAAAATGTGTGTATAAGAGGTGAAAGTTGGTAACTATCTTGGCATCATCACCGATCTTCTTCCTCACTGTTGGGATCTTCTTTGCGAATTCCTTGGGTAATTCCAAGCTTTGATTTTTTTGGACTTTGTCCAACAATTACAAATATGCTTGGGGATACAAGTTTCTTCACAATCGAAATTCATTTTTGATTGCTTTTGGCATATGGGCATCGGCTTTGCTTTTACCAGGTACATTGCTTTTTTATGTCCCTAATTTTTATCGATTCATTTCGTCATTTTTTGTTGTTCTTTTGGCATTGTCAGAAACTAACCTAGACAAGTTTAAATAAAACAATACTATTGGGCTCTTGGGGTCTTCATCCTCATTCGACACTTGCGACTACGATGCTTGAACTATGGTGACATTCGCCTTGCCCCGATGTGGGGGATGATCATCAATTGAGTTTGTACGAAACAAAGCCACAGGCTCAATTGGGCCAACAAGGGATATAAGTATATGGGATATAAAAAGAATTGCTTTTCATCATTTTAGGGCACTTAAATCGTTGTGAGAGTTTACTTGTAATAATAATGCTCAAGGATTGATACAAGTAAGAGCAAGAAAATTTTTATTCATTTTTCTCATCTTGCAATGCAAACTTACCTCCATTTGCCTCAGTATGAGGTGGTTCTTAACAGGGGTAATTTGAAAGGAACCTCTGAGTGTACAGGCTCAAGATATTTAAGCAAAGGATCACTAGTAGTGTATGAGATGAATGAATTGCCTCTCGTTGTTTTGGCTACCTTACCTTATGTGAGAAAGCTCTTTACCTTCTTTTCACTTGTCTCTCCGGGGATTAGTACATAGGAATGTGTATAGACTAAGGATTTCCTTTCATCATCTCGACACATCTCATTCAACATACCCGAGCAATTCGACACCATTTGTCAAATTGTCATCTTGACAAATTTTCACATGGAGTTAGTGAATTAAACAAACAAAATTACCGAGCAAAATTCCTCTCCAAAAGACATGCGATGCATTTAGAGGAGCATTAAGCATCTATTTGCTTTAAAATATCTCTTTTTTCCTTAATTCTTTCTACTCTTATGAAAAGAGTTTTAGGGAAAGAGATACTTATTTGTGCTGTGGCGGCGACGAGGCAACCCTGCAAGGTAATAAGAGAGACCATGTTAGTGAATGGCTCTTTAGGGGACAAAAATTGAGAACAATACAGCATTACCCTCTATGTCTCCCTTCATTTGAGTTTAAGTTGACAATCCCTTAAGTTTTCTTGAATGTCAACAATCTCTGTCAAAAATAGCATGAGCTCATGTTAGAAATGAAATGATCAAGGGTAAGTTGAGGATGATACTAAGTTACCCTTCCTTCATCCTGTCGCTTAGATGTGATTTCACCTTGGCTCATCCTAAAGCTTGGGCGAAATCCTCTGTAGCCAAGGTCATCTCCAACCAGGTAGCTATTTCTTGATGCATGTTGTGTTAATGCGATTCCAGTACGTTGAGGAGCTTTTCAAGGAATCATCGTATTCCTAACTGCGTAGGGCATGTACAATTGCATGCATGGAGATCTTTGTGGCAAAGCTAATCTTTACTTTAAATGTCTTCGACTGTTATGGGTGTCGTAATCTTTTCCAATGACTACTATTGAGACTTCCGTGACTTCGGGATTAGGATTGGTGCTATCTTATCATATGTAAAGTCCTTTCCAGTTGCTTATGCTTATGCCGGACCTTTACTCAAATTCGTCCTCTATAAAAGGAAATGATATGTCATTTCCACGCTAAAGTGGATGACCTTTATGAACGAAATACATTCTTTTCTATGGATTAGGTGGTTCTATGATTCCATGCCCTCTAGTCTACTCTCCTAATTAGGCACTCCCTACATTTTAAGAAAGAAACACATTAGTTGTTTGCACAAACTTAGGCTAGGACAAGGAACGAGATACATCATTTTAATATTTCTCCGTGTTTCGTTTGAGAGGTCTCAATATTTGTGCTCTATCCGGCTCTCTAGCACATCAGAGTCTAGCATGCTCCTCAGTTTGTTATATGCAAAAGAAAGAGGATGGAATGTCATTTCTAAAATTTGTTAAGGAATAAGACATACATTTTCCTTTCAAAATGGGTAATCTCTTCTTGGTTTGCCCTTGACTTTCTTGTATGAAATTATGCTTTGCACATCGTGGAGGCAAGGAATGCGTAGCACTCCTTCTGACTCTCTGGGTTGATATCTCACACTAGCAGTAATGAGATTTGCCCCACATTTCATCTTGAAGGTGGGATGATCTTTGTCTGGACTGCCCCTATCGGATTAGTTGGTCTGCTATCACCACCAGGGTTTGATGTGCTCTTTAGTTTGTCATCATTGTTGGGACTTGATGTGTCATTTCCAAATGCCCCTTCGTAATGTTAAATCAAAAGGGAGTATAGTCTGGGACACGAAGTAAGCGAGTTTGAAAAGCAAATAGTGCTATAAGAATGCATTTCTTTCTATCATCATTCTTTCTTCTGTCCTTTTGAAAAATGATAAAATGTTCATATCGTTTTTAAAAGTTTGGAAACAAGGAAGCGTGAGAAAGCCCGAGCCTTAGAACGCTTTCCTTTACATGACTGGATATCATCACCGGGCCGATTTAGGATATTTTCTCAAGCCCTCAAAATACTGTCATTATTAATTTTTTACAACAAGTGGATTTACAACCTCTTGAGAAGAAGATTTTAAAAAAACATTTCTCCCAATAGAAATGACGTCGAAAAAATAAATATAGGGATGGCCTCTTTTCAGGGGCCCGTGCAAAAAGAGCAAGTGGAGTTCTACTCAAACGAGCTTGCACCCATTCCCTTTGCCGATCCTTTATCTATTACGTCGATGAAGAAGTCTCCGAACTTGTCGTTCCAGGAGTTCAGCTTGTCACATCTTCTTTTCATTGATATTGGTATATCCATGCCATTCCATCCATTAGGGATGCCATTCTTGTCAGATAGTCTAGGGGTATAGGCATGAGTGCTAGGCATGATTAGGAGGTCGTTCCTACCGTAACACATCGATAGAGCGATTAATAATGAATGCCCTCTAGTAGGTCTTAGACTCTATTTTTCAGGGTGCTGCAATCATCTAGTGAGTACCCGACTTCTCCTGAGTGATAGTTGATGAAGCACTCGGGGATAGCATGTCTTGGCTCACTTATGATCATTTCTTCCTTAAAAGGATAGAAAATATCACGTCCATGGATTTGGGGATTAGCGAGGATTGTCATATATTGCCTTGCCACTATTGTAACTGATCATCTTGTCGTATTATTTTGGTAGGGGATTTCTTTGACGCAGAGCCTGTTTCACTTGCCCCGGCGTTTAGTGCCATGAATTCATCTTCCCAATCGTTGATGGCCTGGGAGATGGTGGCCAGTATACCGATATGGTTAGCATACACAATCAGGCCTACTTTCTTTATCTTGTCAACTTTCTTCTTCATCAAGGTGAGGGATGGTACCTCATCTCTAGGATAATATCCTACCCTCACCAATCCATCATAAACGTCAGTGGTGTATACCATCACGTTTTTAATTCGACCAACGTTGAAATCGAATATGGTATTAACTTCACTCTCATGCTCCGGAAATAGGTGTTTTGGATATTTGGCTCGGGCGTCTAAAATGAGAATACCTTGGTATCTAGCAAATTCTGAACTTAGTGTTTGAGGGCATAGTAGTCATCTGTTGAATCCTATCTCACCCATGTGATAGTCACATTTTTTGGACGGGTCATAGTTCGAAAAGTTCTCTGAGTTGGGCCGCTTCGGTTCAGCAGAGAGTAAATTTTTCTTACGGAGTATAGTTAGCACCTGAGAAAGGGATCTTGGGAGTGGAGTGAACTACTTTTTGTTAGATCACCTTTGGGATGGTTGGTGGCTTGAGGTCGGCTGCCCTTCACTACTCATTTGAAAGGTCGAGGAAGGACGAATGGTCTGGGTGTTTGCAACATCCACATCTGTCGAGGTTCTTTCTCCTTCCACGTGCTGAGTTTTTTGCTTGTGAAGGTGGGGTTCTTGAATCACCCGTCACGCAATCCTATCTCAATTCGTCTGCTTACTGGAACAAGTCGATTAAGTGACTCAATAGTGGCACCAACCAATCGGTGTCTGTATTCATAAGGAAGAAACTTAATGAATAGCTTCATTTGTTCATGGTTAGGAAGTTCTTGGGTGATTTGGACAGCCAAATTCCTCCACCTGGTGGCATAGTCCCTGAACGATTCACTCTTTTTCTCAATGTGTTCAAGGTCGTCATGAGAAAACGTGATGTCAAGGTCGAATTGGTACTGCTTGGTAAATGCATCAGCGACATTATCTCAAGATTTGAAGGCGTTTACATCCTTTGACATATACCATGTCAATGCTGGCCCTGTCAAGCTTGCTTGAAAAGTTTGGATAATGAAGGGCTCATTATCAAAATACTGGATCATTTACACATGGTACATGTGTAAGTGGTGCTTAGGGTAAGAGGTACCATTATATTTATTGAATTTTGACATTTTGAACTTTTCTGGCACCTTGACCCTTTTGTACACAGATAAGTCAAGTGGGAGAAAATGCTGCAAGCCTTGTAACCTTTTCAACATTTCCTCAACCTTCACAAGGTGTTGTCATGTTCTATCATTGGTGTGCTTACTGTTGACACCTAAATTTCGATCGATCATTTAATGATAATTTGCAAAAAAAATTAGGGATTAAATTTTAACCCCTAAATAAAAATATTAAAATTGTATAGCATATAGTTTAAGTTCATATAGGTTAATTGCATTCCGCATTGGACTGGCGGTGGCGAGAAAGTTGGAAATTCATCGCGTAAACCAAGCTCGAGCAATCGGTTCACTCAAGGGATTGGGGGCAAAAAATTTACAAGTCTAAAAGGCTTTGGTTATTTTAATTTGAGCTTAAATCAGCCCGAATTAATTTAGCACATTTGGAATTAAAATAAAATTAAATGATAAAGCCTAAGTCTAAGCCTATTAGGACTAGGAAGCCTAGTTAATTAACCTAGGGTTGCAATATAAATATGTCGTTATGCGTCAAAATCAAGGGGGCTCTTACAATTTATAAGATCAGAGTTTTAGTGAGAGCACGAGAGACACACGTGAGCGAGAGCAAGAGTAAGAGAGAAAAAGTTTATGTTCTTCCCGCAAGTTCTAAAGATTAGCACGTATTGAAGCACAAATTTTTCTTGGTCAAAGATAATACGGCAAAAGTACACCGCAAGTGTCATAACTTGTGTACGGAGATCACTTTGGTGCTATAACTTTTTTTTGGATCACTTTGGTGCCAACTTTTTTGAAAAACGATCACTTTAGTGCTAATGCTAATTTGGCCGCCGGAAATCTGACGTGGCTCTTTTTTTATTAATTTTTGATGTTGACATGGCTCACCGGAAATCTAACGTGGCTCTTTTTTGGCCTAAATTTTGGTTGGAGTCACTAAAGTGATCTTTTTACTCCGATTTTGGCACCAAAGTGATCCGAAAAAAGAGTTATGGCATCAAAGTGATATCCGTACATAAGTTATGACACCAATAGTGTCCTTTTGCCAAGACAATACGCAAGAGACGGAAGAGAAAAGTCCTAGGGGGCAAGCGTGCGGCAAATACATAAGAGTAAAAGAAGAATAAAAGTGAAAAGGGGAATCGAATTCTGACGATCATTGTGTGCAGCCTTGCCCCCGCGTTGCTGTCCACGCTTCGACGATACTCCCAGCAATTTCTTGGCGGCGCTCCAACAATTCAGATCAAACTCCACGCCTTTTGCATCACCACGATTCTGATCTCCTGGTGGTTCTTAGCGGGTTATCAGTAGCCAACAAGCATCTCGAAGTGAATTCCGGCAGATTTTCGGGTGAGTCCAGGATTCATGCAAGAAGTCATCTCATGCATAATTGTGCTCACTGGATGGCACATCTGACATCATCATCCCAAGCACTTCTTCACGAGAGGAGATAGATCTTGAGCGTAGCAACATTGGTGATCTGGGAAGTCATACCAACATCGCGAACACTGCACCTCACCAACGTCTAGTGAGCTTTGCTCTATTGCTCCGCTTGCCACAGCGGTCCAATGAAGCACCACCGCGAGCGACATCGTCATCACCACCATCGCTGCCGGTCCACCCGCCGTCGGTCATCCCAATCCGCAATCCCGATTCACGAGGTCAAATTTGGAAATATCCCGAAATTAGGTAAGAACGTTATCCGATACTTTCAGAATATTTGGTTTCCTAGTTTTCTCGATATTTCAAATATTTTGGTGAATATTCTATGGATAGCTAGATATTTTAGGATAATTTTGTGATATCCACAATATTTGAAAATACCCAAAATTAGGAATTATTCCTAATTTGGCAATGTATCTAAATGGCTATCCGACCTTATTCCTAAAGTACGATACGCAACAATATGGTAAATCGTTATCTTATTCATAATCACTTGGATACGATAATAGATTTTATTTGCTTTTCAAATTCGAATAATCAGCTTTCCGTTGATATCTATAACTCTATAGATATGACCGTTAGTTTGACTTCTTTTCTTAATCCAAATTTGATAAGAAAAATCTTGCGGATTGCATGAATTGTTTGAGTGCGATAGTTATATTTGTTTTTTTTTTGGTAAGGACAATAGTTATATTTGTTTGATCACTCTTTTTTAATAAAAAAATCCAAAAATATGTTAGCTAGGATTTAAATTAGAAGGGTAAAAGTACACAAGTGCCATAACTTGTGTACGGCGATCACTTTGGTGCCATAACTTTTTTTCGGATCACTTTGGTGCCAAAATCGGAGAAAAAAGATCACTTTAGTGTCAATTTGGTTGGAAATCCGACGTGGCATTTTTTATTAATTTTTTACGCCGACGTGGCTCGCCGGAAGCTGAGTCAACATTTTTTATTTTAAATAATTTTTTTTCAGAGTGTACAATCAATATTTTTTTTATTTTAACTATTTTTTCCTTTTTTTATTCTTCTTTCCTTTTTCTTTTCTTTTTTTTTTCTCCCCTCGCCGGTCGTTTGCCTGTGGCTGGGCGGCCACCAGCGAAGCCCGGGAAGGGCTGGGCGAGGGCGGCCTTGCCTATGGCCGGTGAGGGGCAGCCGACCCTCGCCGGCGACGGGCGAGGCCGGCCCAGGCGAGGGCGACCCTCACCGGCGTCGAGCAAGGGTCGCCCACGCCCGACTCAGGCGAGGGCTGCCCTCGCCCGACGCCGGCAAGGCTCGCCCTCGCCGGCGTTGGGCGAGGGTTGCCCACGCCAGATTCGGCTCGGGCGACCCTCGTCGGTGTCGGGCGAGGGTTGCCCACGCCCGACTCAGGCTAGGGCGAGGGTTGCCCTCGCCGGCCCAGGCAAGGGTTGCCCTCGCCTGACGCCGGCGAGGGTCGCCCTTGCCAGATCCCGCTCGGGCGACCCTCGCCAGCCCAGGCGAGGGCTTCCCTCGCCCTCGCTTGAGTCGGGCGTGGGCAACCCTCGCCCGACACCAGTAAGGGTCGCCCGAGCCGGATCTGGTGAGGGCGATCCTCGCCGGCGTCGGGCGAGGGCGGCCCTCACCTGGGCCGGCAAGGGGTGGCCTCGCCCGTCATCGGCGAGGGGCGGCCTCGCCCATCATCGGCGAGGGTCGGCCGCCCCTTGCCAGCCATGGGCAAGGCCGCCCTCGCCTAACCCTTCCCGGGCTTCGCCGGTGGCCGACCGGCCACTGGCAATCGGCCGGCGAGGGGAGAAAAAAAAAGAAAAAGAAAGAAAAAGGAAAGAAGAAAAAAATGAAAAAAAATAGTTAAAATTTAAAATATTGACCGTACACGTTGAAAAAAATTATTTAAAATAAAAATGCTGACTGTATATGTTGACTCAGCTTCCGACGAGCCACGTCGGCGTCAAAAATTAATAAAAAATGCCACATCGGATTTCCGGCCAAATTAGCACTAAAGTGATATTTTTTCTCCGATTTTGGCACTAAAGTGATCCGAAAAAAAGTTATGACACCAAAGTGATCGCCATACACAAGTTATGGCACTTGTGGTGTACTTTTGCCAAATTAGAAGTTTTTGCATGTTTAGGGAATCCTAAGTGTATCTAGAAGATAGGATAATTATTTAATTTAAATTAGGACTTAAGAAAATTTATTTCCTAGTTTAAATAAGGTTTTATTTTAATCCTAATAGATTATTTAGGTTATTTTTAGATTCCGAATTTCCATGAAAATCCGAAAAAAAGAATGAGTTACTTTAGGATAGATTAGGATAGATTGCATTCTTAATTTGAGTAACTTTTAATTTCGAATTTTAATAAAAATATCAAAAAAGAAGTCGTTAGATTGCATGTTATGTTAGGCATTTTTTTAATTCCGAACTTCATTTGTATTGAAAATATAAAAAATAAATCATTTGTCCGTCATTAGAATTAGGTCACATCATCGCATGACATATAGTTTGCATGTTAGGCTGCATTAATCACATGTTAATTTTTGCACATCATTACATATAGGTTAGTTTTCATTTAAATAAGTGAAAATCCTAAAAAGTTTTGAGTGAACTACTTGTTAATTAGAAATCATATCAGGATTATTGATGTGATTTTCTAGCTAACAATGCATATGCTTACGTTGCTTCGAAGTAAGTAATTCTTCCAATCTTGCAATTTATTTAATGTTTTGATTATTGAGTGTTACTTTGGTGGTTTGCGTACCCGCATAATCACCTCACATGCTAGTGACTAAGTTAAAATGGATCTAGATAGCATGCATAAACATTTTTTTGAAAAGAAAAGGTACCGAAAGGGCGTTAGACTAGATCTAGCGTAACCAAGTTCCTAAATGTAGAATCTCTAGTTCATATGAATAAAACATATCTGCATATGTTTTATTTAGGTTTCTAATTGACCTACCACAAACAGATTAGTGGCGATTTTAAGCATGAAAACTTTTACATGTTAAAAACTTAAACCCTAAGTTGCGAATTGGTAGTGCTTGGGAGGGCACGAGTTAAGCTCAGTCTTAATAATTCATTAGCCTGAGGAAAATTAGGTTGTGACACTTATAAATTTAGCCTTCTCGATCGCAAGTGGAAGCGGATCCTCTTCTAGCATTGGCATTTTGCCGTTATTGGCCGTGGCCTGGTCATTGCTAGTGGACAAATGTGGTAGCACCACCTCAATTGATGCAAGTGTGGGAGTGAGTTTGCCTTGGATGGACTCTACCTACTTTATGAGATTTTGGATTGCATTGAGAATCAACTTCATTTTTTTTCCATGTTAGTGAGATAGTCAAGTGCACTTCCCTCGGCCATTTTTGCTTGGCAAATGGGTATAATTTGTAATTACTGATCAAGAAGTGGCAATAAATGAGTATAAAATTTCATAAGGGATCAGTTCGTGACTTAGTTTAGTATTATATTTTCATAACTTGTTTATCCCTCTCTTGCAAAAAAAAAAAGATGCAAAAAATATTTTATTTATATTTTTTTACAGCAATAAACCTAGTTGCCGCCTTCAGGGTTCGACCCTCGATTTTTCGAACCGATTCACTCCGCAGGTACCACTAGGCAAAGGCCTTGGTAGTGTCAATGGGGTATATTTTCTTTTATTTATAAATAATTTTCTCCTTTTTTGAAAACGACAAGAAATCGCATGGGAAAATAATGATTTGTAATGTGCTTATAAAAATAAGTGCACAAATTGGAAGTAAAAATTATGAAAAAGTTTTAGTGACTGTTTCTTCTAAAATGACTACAATATGAAATCCACAATGACCTAGACTAATCATGGATCGACCGGTACATACGAAAATAAGTACATTGCAAAGTGCAGAAACAGAAAACTTACTTTACTAGGAAACATGGCAATCACATAGACATGCGCATGAGAAGTGAGATTCGATTTCTATCTAGACGGCTTAGCAAAGTAAAGCTAAAAGGATATTTGACTGTCGCAGTCTCATATTGGTGTCAGGTCCTCTTAACCTCAGCTCAATCAAAAGGAATAGCGTATAGTCACGCAAATAGCAGTTAAAGATAGACACTTTCCAACATTCAGAAAGAAATTTCGAGGACAATAAAGGCAACGTCTTCATTACGATCTCGTGTTTGAGGTTGTATCTTTCTTAACACCATCCTAAAATACCCTATCATGGCCCAGGTCCAACAATATGGTTGTGTGTGCAATAATATAGTACTAAAACATCACAGAATGCACAACAATTTATAAACAAATGCTGCTTCAAACGTTCAGGAAATAAACATTCATTCCCAAACTTTGGACCTGCAAAACTAGGAGTTAACAAAAACTATGCCCCTTATAACTCCCAACTGCAAGAACATTTAACACCTTAATATCAGAGTCATACTTGGAATCCTCGCTATCAAACAAAAATATTTTTGAACAAGATAAAATTTTTGGCTCAAGTCCACTTAAGAAAAGAAGGTCCTAAGCGAAGTCGCCAGTCTGTCACAACCCACCAGAATTTCCCATGGGAAGGAGGGAATAAGGGTACAGCCTTGTACGTGCTAAGTCTAGGTCTTGGAACTTAACTGGGGCCCTCTTGAGCTCATACCATATCGTGATTTATGGGTTAAGTCTTTAACCTACAAGTGATTTTTATCTAGAAATCGTCACTAATTAATTTGGGGTGAGTCGATTAGAAACCCAAGTAAGGTGATGGGAGAATTACCCTACTTCTACTAATCAGAGATTAAATGAGTTCGGAAACTTAGTTATGCTAGTTGAGTGACTAGTACCCTTTCCGTATCTTTCATCATGTTCGTTTGAGAAAATATTTGTTGGGTAGTTTGGATTGATTTTAACACATATCTCCTAATATGTGAAGTGATCAAGTGAATACACAATCATTAGCTATTAACAGTTAAGATAGATATGCAGCTTCGATTTCTAATCCTAACCAAGGCGACAACATTCAACACATAATAATTTATGTAATTATATACTAATTAGAAATAACATGCATAATAATAATACAACAGTAGAAAAAATAACATGTAAAATACTATCGTATAGCCATATAGGCTTATCCGATTTAAACATGATCATTAATCAAATAATTCACATAATTTAGAAAAATGTTCAAAAATACTAATTTCTAAACTATTTCCTAATTTTAAAAGAAAAATAAAAATATTTTTTAAATTTTAAATTTTTTAAAATAATATTTTAATTAAAAATAATTTTAAAAAATATTAATATAATATTATGTCTGGTCAGAACCGACCCGGGTCAATGGATTCGACCCAAAGTCATTGACTCGGGTTGGATCTTCATATCCAATTCGGATAGAGGGTTAACCCGGGTCTTGGATCGAATCGGGCTCGATGGAAAAGGACAAAATTGGATCAGTCGAATTGGCCCTGTTCGATCGGTAGATCAGTTTTGCCAGCCAGTTCAGGCCTTTCCTAGCCTTTTTAGGCTTGGAAGGCCATCGGCTGGGAAAAATCTGACGATTTGCTAGCTATTTCGCTTGACCTTTGGCCTCAATCTTCTCAGTACTTCATGCTAAGGAGATTGGGGGTGACGGTCCACTAGATAGCTGACCGGGATGGTCACCGATCAAGCGCCGATTGGGGCTCGTTGAGCCCAAACGTCGATTGAAACTTGGCTGGATGACCCAAGTCATACTTTGATCTTACCTAGCCTTCAATGGCCAATACAAAGCCGCCCCAAGGGATCAATAGTCATCGGATCGCTTGTGCATTGCTGGCCGGGGATAAGTACAAATTGACTTCACTCATGCATTTCATCGAACGTCTGGCATGCATAGACAAAATAGAGATTTTCGTCCTCTTCAGGGCCTCGACCAACCCCACTGACCATAACTCACCTCCAACGATGATGATTGGACCGGGAATAGTGTTGGTATAGGCCGAGATTCGCACGAAATGACTAGTGTGAGTCTCGGCCAACCTACTCTAATGACAAGGAAAATTGTCCAAAAATTTCTAAACCTTTCAATTTTACCAATTGAGTTATAAACATTTTCATGTTTTGTAGATTGAGTCCATCCGGCTTATTTTCGTTGGAAATTGTAAAGTGGATACCGGGTGTCCTACGTGGCACTATCGATGCTGACGTAGATAATTTTTAATAATATTTTTTATTTTTTCAAAATTTTTATTAATTTTTATATATTTTTTCTTTTCTAATCTTTTCTTTGTTTTTCTTTTCTTTTCTTCCTCCGCAGCCGCTGGCATTCTCAATGGCTGGAAACCCGCCACAGGAGAGAGCCGGCGAGGCTCACCCTCGCTAAAGACCGGCAAGGGTTGGCCTTGCTAGCTTCGGTTGAGCCACAAGGCTCTATGAGGCGATGAGACTCTACAAATAACACGAGAATTTGACAAGGCTCGACCGAAGCCAGTGAGGCTGAACCTTGCTTAAGACCAGCAAGTCGACCCTCACCAAGTACCACCGAGAGGACCTAATCCCTACGAGGTAAGCCTCGCTTGGCTGGCGAGGTTGGTCCTTGCCGGCTCTCCCTTGTGCCTGTTCATAGGTGATCATAGAGGAAGAAGAAGAAAAAAAACAAAGAAAAGATGAGAAATGGAAAAAAAATTTTAAAAATTAAAAATTAAAAAAATAATAAAATATTATTTAAAATTATCCACGTAAATGCTGGCGGTGCCACATAGTATAGTTAGCATCCACGTCAGCAATTTCTACGTAAAATTGGCCAAATGGATTCAATCAACATAATTAGGCCTAGTTTTGACTAGACTTTTATTCACAAGACTCTCCTTCTTTGTATGTGTTATGGCTAGTGCTATCACCTAGAGGGGGGTGAATAGGTGATTTTTCCAAAATTGTATGATTTAAATATGCGGAATGAATATAGTCTAGATCAACAACTCATATGATTAATATCAGATGGATTCGTATAACAAACTTATATATAAATTGTTGTCAGATAATTTGTGTCTGATGATTAAGACGATGTTCTAATGAACTTGTTTAACAGATACGTGCGCAGTATAATGTCAGCAATAATAAGTAAAAGTTTAGGGATAGAGAATACTGCACACAGATCTTTATAGTGGTTTGGCTTTATTGAGCCTACGTCCACTCTCTACGCTGGTAGCCCGTTGGATGTATTTCACTATTGAATCACCAGAAGATTATAAGAGCTATGCTTCTCAAATGATAGGTAACACTATCACATATACTCTTCACTCAAGTAATTTTCTTTCTAAAATCACAACGTGGAAAACAGTAATCACAAGTGTGTCAGATCGAAGCTCTATTCAAACTTTGGAATTCTCGATTTTGGTTCTCATATTTCTTGTACGACGTTTGCTCTCCTTTTATACTTCTCTACTTCCAATCTATCCGTTGGATAGTCTTTAGAGGATTGATTTCCAAATCAACCCGTTGGAGATTCTTCCCAAAATAGGATGCATAGCCATTAGAAGAAGAATCATTATCTCTGAGTGATTTGATCACCCATACAATCAAATTAAGGTTTCCATAAGTGTAGTTCTTCGTATTCGAGGAACGATCTTGTGATTACCAATTTGGATATCCTAAAATATTAATTTGAATATCCTGCATAAACATGCTAAAAATAACACTTATTAAGTTTGATGAGTAATTTTGAGTCTGATGGCAAAGTCCTTTCATCAACTAAGTCTCATGACTCAGCATTCACCTATATCAAATAACTTAAGTGTAATTCTGGTCAGTAATATATTATTTTGTGTCATGCCCGAACCCTGCCGAGCTCGTGGCATCCCTCTTTGGTTGAATTAGTGCAATGTCCCAGAAAATGCCGCTGACACAAACCAACACATCAGAGATAAAGCACTAGCGAAAGCCATAAACACCCAGACAACAATTAACTAGGAGTAAAATGGAGAATAAACATCCATTATCTGAGTCAAACTTATACAATATCCACCATTTACAATCCACATAATATACATGCATACCTAACTTTTAGACTTTATACCACCGATATCAAAAAGGATTAGTAGCTTGGGCATACCCTAACTCCAAAAATAAGATACTTTAAAAGGTTCACCCTACCCCTAAATTAGCCCCTGTGCCCTCTAGATGTCGTCCACTCCGAGTTAGACTCCTCAGAACCCTGGTCTGAATCCCCTTGAGCCACTTGCTCCTCTGAGGGCTCAAAGTCTGTCTCGATCTCAATCGAGTTGTCCTCATCACCGGACTCTAACGGAACCTCAATCTGCTCCTCCTCTTCAGGCTCTCTTCTAACTCTTCCTCTTGCTTATCCTCTGGTTCTACCTCTAGATCTTCTGCCAGTTCGTCCTCTGGTGCCTCCTCAGGCTCTCCTTTAGGCTCTTCTTCTTCTAATTCTTCTTTTTCAGGTTCCTCTTCTGGCACTGCGTCTAGATCCATATCCATCAGATCATACCCTGCCTGTGATTCCTCCGGCTTCATATCAGACTCAGCCACCAAAGGTTCAGGTGATGCAGGTGCAGGCTGATATTCAAACTATGCTAGACTAATTTCCAGACTAGTCATCTTGCCATCAGAAAGGGGTATGGCCGACGGATCCCAATCTCCCACACCGTCAAATGGAACATCAAAACCACGAATATGGCCAAACTCATCCATCCTATCCCGAAAGCACTAAGCGGTATAGGTGTGGGCTTGCCAAAGGGGTTGCCCTATGTCTACCCAGACTATGGTAATATGCTTGATCCAGGCCATATTCTCGTCTATCAGATACTCTATAACGTTATGGTCGATGTGCATCGGTATTCCAAAACGCTAAGGTGGCAGCGGTGGGAGATTCATGGTTCAGGCCGGAGTTATGAAATAGTTTGGTTGAAATAACTATGAGACACATCCCAGCAAGTAAACACCCTAAACCCCATCTAAGCTAACACGTACCTCCAGACAAGTCAAACACACTAACACTCAGCAACCACATAACAAGCACACAATTCCAGTTACCTGGGCTTTTAATCGTACAATTTGCACGTTAGCCACAATAACACAAATTTCAACCACATGCACATTCCAAATAAATTTTCACGCCCACAGACAAAGTCAAACATAAGTCATTTCCAAACTCGACATTTCACACGAACTCGTTTATGCACCACACATCATTTTCATTGGACTTGCAAGCAACCCGCGTTACAATACACGCCTCAGGTCCACTTTCAACTCACGGTCCACACACAACCATCTCATTTTCACGACACTTCTTAGCCCGCGTTACAGTACATGCCTCAGGCTATGTCTCTTGCCCGCATTACAGTACACACCTCAAGCTCAACGTCGTCCACCTATGGCACAACCCGCGTTACAGTACACGCCTCAAGTTGGTAGTCTTTTAGTAATACCGGACATCGTCCTGCGTTATAGTACACGCCTTAGGATGGCTCAATTCCCCGCGTTACACTACACCCCTCAGGGATTTTCGTGACCACACGCATGACATATCACATAACTTTCTCACCCATCCACACGCTCAAATCTCATACGAACATGCTCGATTAACACACCAACATGCCAAATTATCAACTGATCCAATTCAGCCCATGCTCGCATTGAGTCCCACATATTTCACATGCTCAGTTAACACATAAACATGGCCAAATTTCTAGCCAATTCAATTCAGCCCATACATGTACATAACGGGGCCACATTTCAATCAATTACTCCACAATTCAATGAGCACGCAAGGTCGCCATTGGACCCACAATCGCAGCCACTAGTACGAGCATAAATTCAATATTTCCATATCTATTTTCAGTCATAACAATCATCACAAACCAGCCACGACACCACACATCAAATCGACACATTTAGTTCCTTAAGTCGGACTATATGCTTGTCATTTCAATCCACTATTTTTAGCACTCAATTCAACATCAAATCAGTCCCGATCCATCACAATTTTACCTACAAATCAGCCAAGGTCAGCCCCTAATTCAGTCCACCCAAAACAGCCCTTAACAGCCACTAATTAGTCCAAAACAGCCCCTAATTAACCCGATTCAGCCCCTAATTACGTCCGTCGGTATCCGATATCCTAAATAGGGTTTAGGATTCTACTTACTTGTAATCTTAGTGTAGCTCGGGCTAAAGGAGAGGGGTGGCAAGTCGGCGGCCACACGGTGGGCGGACGGCAACGGCGGCGGCTACACAGTGGGCGATGGTGGCTGGACGGTTTGTTGGTTCACCTCGGCTGGGCTGAACCGAAGGGGGGGGCGGGTGGTGGTGTTCGGTGAGGGGAAAATAGGGGAGAGAAAGGGATGGTGAGGCGGTGGTGGTGGCGAGTCGCAGCTTCACAGGTGGACAGTGGTGATCCGGCTCGGCGAGGAAGCGATGGCGATGGCTGGCTGGGTCGGTTAGCCACGGTCATGGTGGGGAGGAGGAGGCTTGGCCGGGAGGGAGAGTGAGGGAGAGAGATGGCCGAGAGAGTGGAAATAAGAGGAAGAGAGAAAATAGGAAGAAATAGTCTAATTAGGCCAATAATTAGTGTCTAATACCCCTAGGAAATGACCATCCTACCCTCCTCTCTATCATCCAAACCAACAGCCATGATTTGATCTTATCCTGAGATCGACGGCCAAGATCAATCCTTACCAAAAATATCCAAGGGCAAAATTGAAATTTCATAAAATTTCGAATGGCAGAATTGTCCAAAAATTTATATTTCTAAAGTTAGTATGAAATGACCAAAATGTCCCTCTCACATTATACTTGGCCTTAACAAAGTCTCGAGGATAAAACGGTCATTTTCCATTTCTTGCTAAAATTTGAATTTTTTGAAGAATCCGGATAAATCTGAGACTGACTAAGCCAATAACAACGTCGTCCAATTATCTTGTCGTGACTTTCGTAATTTTCAATGCCCAATCTTGGTCTTTAATTAATGACTAAATTTAATTAATGTAACTTGAGCGGATCTTGAACTAACGGGTGGCTTTTGGGGAAATTCGCACATTTGACTCGTGGCCGATACTGAATTAAGCCACAGGTAAGTTTACTCGGGTCGTGACGATCTCAGTTGTCACTTAATTGCGAGAATCGATCGCTAGTTCTGACGAGCACGATCGTTTAGTATAGATTTAGGATAATTCGTCAGCATATCTCATAGTCAAGCGGAATCACCCACGATCTACTCATGTGACAACAGTGAATTGATCCCTCACTATCCTTGGATCGGCCTATATTGGCTCAAAATGTCACATCGATAATTTTTTTTGTTGAAAGTCGGTTCACAATTAAGTTTCTTTGGTCATGCGAATTTAAATCCCTAATTAGCAATTTCCTATTGGTTAGTATTCCAGGAGTGGTTAGTTCCAGGCGAAATTTAACTACAAGCACGTCCATATAATTATTCATTTCATAAATCCCAAGTGGGTCGGATTTTAGAATGTCACATTTTGTCATTTCTCAAAACTTATTAGGGATTTTGCTCAACAATCTCCTCCTTTTTTATGATGATAAAACTATCTATATGTGATGTAAACAATTATAATACAGTCTATTCAAATGATATAACAATTAGAATATAGTATATTCAGATGATATAACTTTTTGTTAAGCTCTAAATATAGCGGTTCATATTGTGCCACTCCCATACTTCATATCACTTGCATCATATCCATTCCTTATAATACTTCTCCCCCTTTTTGACATCAACAGAAAGGATAAACATCATAATTAATGTAATAAGAGAGCAGTATTCAAAATTGATAGACAAAGTTCACATAATAACCAAAAGTCAAACAACTATTGCAAAGGTCTCATAAAGTCAAACACATAAGCAAGATCAACAAAGAGTTTGGAAATGATAATTTCGAAATGAATGAGATTAATTTTGCTGATTTTCTAGAGGAGCTGAGGGTCCGGCAGGCTCAGATGCTGAAGTTTCAAATGGTGCAAATAGGAAAGGTACTTGGACAAGATGGAAATTAGGGATTTGATTTAATTGTTGCTTAATGTGTGAAGAGAGCTGATGAATCTGGCCTGTAGTGTTAATACCTACAATTCGTATATTAATTCTAACCTGAGCCTTTAAATTATTGATCTAGCTGCCATCAAGTGCTTGATTTCCTGAATTCCCTCTTTGAGTTCATTGCGGAGTTCTCAAACTTCATTCTGAATTCCAACTTGTCTCCATCTTAGATCGGTAATGGCTACATGGTTTGACATGGAAAAGGAGATGTTATATCTAGATGGAGTATGAGTGGTCTGAACATCAACAGAAGCTACTTCCTTCCCTTTACCTCTTGGTAGAGCTTCGGATGGATTGTTTTCACAGTTAGTGCCTTCAAAAGGAAAGTCCGCAGAAGTTGCTATTGAAGGAGCTGCGTCTTTTGCATTCTGATCATGGTCATTGTTCTCAACATCTGGAGTAGTGTCTGCTTGTTCAAACTCCTCACGCATTTCTGCTTCATGTTCAAACTCCCCTTGTCTTCTAGAGGGTTCTTTTTCAGCATCTTGCTCAACAGTGGCCATTTTCTCTTGCTGATTTTCCATGACTACTTTGTTGATGATGTCACTAAGTGAATTCATCAAGTGGTCCTCCTCTTCTTGCAGTCTCTGAATTTCAAGCTAAGTGGCAGCATGTCTGTTTGCATGAGCATTGTACTTGGCATCTTGAATAATGAGCCATTACATAAACCTTGACTCCTCAAGGCTTCTTTCATCAGCTTGAGACTCTTTAGCAGATTGGTCATCAGAAATCTGCATTTCATTATAATCACTAGCCATGGCTTGAGTTCTTTTGGTTGGTTTGTTAGTTTTGGAGACTGTTGACTAGACTTTCCTCTTTCTTACTAAGGGTTCAATTGATTCCTCCTCATCAAAATCATGAAAAATATTGACAGAGCTCTTATGTTGTGCACTCATCAATTTGTAGGAATAAGCTTGCCCCTCTTATCCTTCCAATTTTCACAATCAATTTTGTATCCCATTTTAGTCATCATTAGTTCTCCAACAGTCATAGTCTGAAGAGATTTGCCTTTGAGTTCTGTTTGAATGGAAATTTTCAAATACTCAAAGTTAGCGTTGATTAAAGCTCCATAAGGGAGTTGACCTTTACTCTTCTTAACTGTTCTATACATTTGAAGGAGAATCATATGTGATAGAGAAATAGGAAAGGAAGTTTGAATTGCCCAAATCAACTTGGCCTCATAGCAAGAGACATCAGATTTGGAAGAACTTTTGGGTCTGAGACAATTGATGATGATTTTATGCAGGACAATTGAATTTAGAGGAAAATGAGAGTGAGATATATGAGACGTGGGGCCTCTGATGAAAGAAGAGTCTCCAGACAGAGATTGATATGCCAAATCTAAAGTAATAGGAATAAAAGAGAATTCTGTATGTTTTACTCCCAGAATGATAGCGAGATCAAAGGCTAATAACTTGTAATCTTGTGGAAAAATAAAGAACTCAATTTCAGAAGGAGAAATGAATGATAGATTTGAATAAAAGTAAGCTGTAAGTTCTGGGTAGACATTGTGAGTGAGAGAGCATATTCTTTGAAAATCAAGATGTTCAATTAGACGCTAAATTTTGATATTGAAATTTTCAAAGAAGCTAAAGTCTACAACTCTGTTATTCATTATTCCTCTTGTTAGAAGAGAATTGTAAGCAACTTGATGAGTTTTATTTCTAAACTAGCTATCACTTTTCTTGTCATCAGAAGGAATTCCAGAAATGGGCAAAAGCTCAGCAAATAGTTTTTCATCATTATCCTCCTTCCTACTATCAATATTTCTGCTTTTCTCCAATGTCTGTCGTTCCTCTTTACCAACGAATTCTTCTCTTTCAACATTCGAAAGTTCTCATAATTTCTCTTTTCCTTTTCGAAAAACTTCTTTCTTGATAGTCACAAGGGTTTCTGTACATTAGAGGATTCTTTTAGAACTAGCCCTTTCTCAGCAACAGGCATTCTTCCAAGCCTTATATCCTTCTCATATTCCTCCATAACTTCACCCTTAGATAGAAAACCTAAGGTTTTACGTACAGCATTTACTGTACTCTGGTCACTCCGATTTTCTCGAAGAAGTCTAAGGGTTTTTACCAATTGTCTTGCTATAACAAAATGATCACGTTCTTGAACAGGTATACATGGATATTTTTTACCTACAGAAGACGCTTGCTCTGAGTTCGAGTCAGTGATATCGATTTTCTTTGCTTCTCCTTCCTTGTTTGCTCTGGTGAACATTCCTGCGATTCTATTCGATCGTTTGGAACCTTTGACTCCTTTCTTTGATTCGGTGGTTGATTTCGGTGGCATTGAGGATATTTTTGAGTTTCTGAAGTGAAAGATAAGATCTTATAATGTAAATCGTGGTTTTGGAGATCGTTAGGGTTTCAAAGAATGGAATGAGTGTTCGGAGAAAGAGTGTGAGAGTGAGAGAGAAGATAAAAAGGTTTTAAACCGAGTAGTACTATATATCGGTTTTTACAAAACCATTTTGGAAACTGTCAATTGACAGTTATGGAAATTTCGGAAATTATATCCTAAAAATTTTGGTATTATAATCCTCAAACGATATCAATCAAGTCAACTAATATATGAGATATTCAAACAATTACGATATTTACAATATATGAGATATACATACCTTTTATAAGATGAGTTGCGTGCCAAAATCATACACTTCAAATATATGCTTGAACAAATAGTCATCAAATGCAATAAGAGTTTGTTCTGCATATCTCAATAAAGTGGGTTAATGATATTTAATTTATCTCTAATAAGCTCAAAACTTTTCTTCTCTAAAGGTTTTGTAAAGATATCAGCTAATTGATGTTTAGTGTCTATAAATTGAACAATTATATCTCCTTTTAAAACATGATCATGGATAAAATGGTGCTTAATATTAATATGCTTAGCTTTGGAATGCAGAATAGGATTCTTGGTCAGATTGATGGCAGTGATATTATCACACTTGATCTCCACAGTTGAGTTTTTGACATTGAAGTCTTTCAACTGTTGTTTCATCCAAAGAATTTAAACACAGCAACTTCCAAGTGAGACATATTTAGCTTCTGTTGTTGAAAGAGCTATAGTTTGTTGCTTCTTTGAATATCATGAAACAAGTATGTGTCCTAATAATTGACATGTTCCTGAGGTGCTTTTCCTGTTTATTTTGCATCCAGCATAGTCAGCATCAGAATATCCAATAAGAGTAAAGTTTGATCCTTTAGGATACCACAATCCAAGTGTAGGATTGGTGCTAACATATTTGATAATTTTTTTTACTGTAGTAAGATGAGATTCTTTTAGTTCTGATTATTATTTGGAGTGTACCATATTTGATAATTTTAAATCAAAAGAATATCCATTAATTTTTTTAGGTTGTTGATGAATCCCCAAACACATGATTGCCCCATCCCTATCCACTGAACATTGACTCGATCATGGAGTTAGTAACAACTCATTTTAAGCACATGTGATTCCCAGTTACAAGAGGGTTTTCGTCGACGATCCAACGTCATCATTTGCACGAATTTTCTAAAGACTGGCGATGAATTCTTTTAGAGTTAAGAAACATGTCGTCCATATCATGTTGTGTAATCTATTTAGTAAACATGTCGTTTTCAGATTCAAATGTGACCCAATTAATGGATGTATCCTCTTCGAATTTGACAAGTCTGCTCTGTTACCGAAAAAAGCCTGAATGAGGTCATGAAAAACCAAGGAAATGAAAGGAGGAGACGAATATGTCCAAACAATAAAAGCCCTCAGGGTAATTAGTTGTCTGCATGGGGCCATGTAGGAGTTGCTATGGAGTTGAAGTAAAATGTGATCTTTCGAAATTTGGATTGCCTCCTGATTAAGTCTTGGACATCTTCCTTACTATAACTAGTCGAAAATTCAGTTCGTTCTGCCCTAAAACTAGATGAGAAAATGAAAATGCTAAAACAATTTCCAACTTGCCTTAACCTAGCTTGACATACCCAATAATGTACCCCATCACTAGAAAGGAATATCTCCTTTCTTAGCTTTTCCATCTTTCGTAAAAAAACTAAAATCTGATTATGCACGCATGGAAAAATAATCCACTTGATACCTAGCTAACGTGTTAAGAGAGGCTCTTTCGTAGGAAAAGAGAAGGCAACAATTAGACCTGTTCAAGGATTTAGCACGTCAGTCTTAATGCGACTTGTCGCGGAAGTTGAACATATTTGTTGCCATTAATATCTCCATTATATGATTGTGCTTTTTTATTGGTTACGCAATTAGGAATATTTGATTGCATACTAGTTCACCAATAGAGTAGAACAAACCACCAGGATTTACGAAGGAATTGGAAAAAAGCAAAAAAAAAATTTATTTCTCTTCTTCAACAAATTTCAGTAGGAAACTAATCCGGTTCCATCTTCATAACCATTACAAAAAGGAATGACATATAATATGGCATGTGAGCAAATGCAACATAACGAGGAAACATTGTTATTGAAGTTAGACAAATTCACGTATTGAGGCTCCAGAGTAGGAATGTCACAAGATGGACTCACGGTCACGGGCAACATATTTCTATTAAGCAGCAGGCTGTGCAAATTCCCATCCTTCGGCGTTAAATGGTATTCTTCTGTCATATTTGCATGGTTTAAACCTCTAAGAAGCCAATTCTTCTTCATTATGTTGGAGTCCATGTTGCCCTGCAGATGTTCCTTTACCAGCAACCGTGAACTCAAAAGTAGAGCTGCCATCCAGGTTTATCATCAGTGATGCGACCCCTTTCTGCAAAATTGAGTATTTCGGATCAGATAGCAAGCCCAAACTCAAAGGATACGCCCGGTTCTTTAGCCATACAGAGGCTTTTGCACAATAAGCATAGGCACAGATCTTGTTCAATCCAGAGAAGCTCGCCCCCAGAACATTTCTTTCCATGAGTCAGTGCCAAAGCAGGGCATTACAGAAAAGAAATCAGAATCTAAAGGTCGTATTTTCATACCATGCTGCAGAGAAAGGGAGTGCCAACAAACTAAGCTCATGTTTTTCTCTTTGGTCTGTAAAAGTACTGGCAAATGGCATCAATATGTAGTTTTTAGGACTTCGAGGAACGCATAGCCAAAACAAATCCCTTGGGTAGAGGTGCGAGAAAAGGATTTAACAAGGGCCCATGAATAACATTTGAGAGAAGAGGGGATATCCTGATCCATCAGCTAATGGAGAAGCCTATCAAATTGACATAAAGAGCTTGAAAAGTTTTATTTCGAAATTTAAAGATGGATGGAGGAATCTAAATATAAATAACCTGTAAGAGTCAGGATTTGGATCATTGGAAGTTGCATGGAGCAGACCATAATTTCCACCTATCAGTGACTGCCTGCAGTAAGTTTCTTTATCAAAAGTAGATGGAATGCCCATCTGATCCACATCTCTGTAATCAAACAAAAAAGCACCTGTGTATCATCACTATTTCTGCATAACAAGATCAAGGCCATCTATTTCATCGGCACATCAAGAAAGGTACCAGAAGCTGTACATGAATGCATTTGAAACACCATCGCGACTGCTGTTGAAAGCTCCTCCTGCTTCACCAACCCATGCTACAGCCGAAGTAGCTGAAGAACCCTTGTGTTTTGCAGCTTTCTAAACTTTTTAGCTTCGGCCCCTACAAGCAGGAAAAGTTTTCTGATCTAAGGATTTTGGGTCTTGTCCAAGAATTCCTTGAACCAAAGTGTATTACAGCTTCCTAACTTCCTAGCTAGGGCATTTGTTTTCTTTTCGGATCTAATGTCTTCCTTGTTTTCTTCAGCTATGAATTTAATGAACAATTTTGAGCTTCGAGGATATGCTTGTTGAATATATTTCAGCACAGGTATTTACTCTTGCAATCAGAGGTTCAATAAGCCAAAAATTAGAGACACTTCTTAAGTGGTGTTGCTAACTCTAGAGAATTGCCGGTGTTGTAAGCATACGTGGACAGAACTTTGAGTAATTACTTCATATTTGTGTATCATCCGTTTTATGCAGGTGAAGCTTACATTGCTTTTCAGAGTTCAAACTTGTGTAAGAATTGTTAGTATTTAGGAATCAAATCAAAGGATTGGCCTTTGGCTCCGGCCGAACATGGATTGTTTCAATAAGTTCCTGATCTAGATCGAAGCTATGTTTTATTATGGTGGTGAAATTTTTGTTTTGTGCATATCTAAATAGACAGTGCTCTTTTAAAAAACCATGAAGCCGGAATGAGGGTCTCATGGTGATATCAGGCTTCACCAGGTCCTGAAAACATACTTATGACTCTCCTTCACCGACAACCCATTCGACACGATATGAACAAGCGCGATATTCACAATATATAGAGTTGGGTTTTCTTCTCCCCAAAAGGAAGATGGAAAAAGTGAAGCAATTGATTTTGTTCCTCAAGGAAGAAATGAATAAGTATGTCCTCCAACTTTTAAGAAGATGCACTCTGTCCTCCCTCCTTTTGACGGTCTGTGCTTTTTAGTCCAACCATGGTCATTAGCATAGGCACTATGTCGAAGCACCATGGAGATCACTTCTGGAATCAAATGAAATTAGCTCAAGTTCTCCCTCGTCCCTATGAACCTGAAGTATGAGATGAATGGGAAAGAGCAGAGAAAAGGAGAGGAAACAGAGTCCTGCTCCTCTTTCAAGTCTTTAAATACGAGAAATCGTCCTAAAGAGTATGATCTTCTCTCTTATAATTATTGGTTTCCATTTACATATGACCAGAGTATGCAATACTTATATATCCGTTAAATAGCATTGTTTCTTTCAAAGATACAGATGCAGATGAAGAAACCTTTAATGAGTGTTAGTTTCATCTTTTGATATCACAGACACAAAATCCCAAATGAAAGAGAACGAAATTTTGGAATAGTTGTCTGAAGAATAGAATCCAATGTGGATGATGGGTTATACTATAAGTCAATCAGTATAAACAGCTGCTTTTTTTCCTGAAAGGAAATGATGTCTGGAGCGCTTCTTTGAAGCATTCTAAATCCTAATAGAAGAGAGATATACGGCAGTGGGAGCTTGGAGGACCTTCCCTTGCCCTTCACCAAAAAGTTCAACAGAATCGCCTTTTTCCTGCCCACCGCCTGAATCGCATTTTCCTTTCTTTTTTCCTATGTGATCGCTTCAGTAGTACACATTACATGTTATGACCAAAAAACTCGGCGCATACCTTGCCAATATAGATATCTAACAGAGGGGTGCAAAATATTATATTGTTCATGTACACTGATAGATTCAGCTAAAAAAAAAGGGATTGTAGAAAACGCGTCAAGTTTTTGCACTCAACAAAACAAGCGGCAGCAGTAGCAAAATCACCATACAACCACTTGAAACCTGCTGGAAGTATTGGCCGTTCAACATTTGATGCATGAATCACAATAGAAGCTTCATTACTGTGATGCATAAAACGGGTATAAGAACATAATTATTCAAGGTAAGTTCATTGTTACGCTCTCGATGGTCATCACAAAGCACCTAAATAGGAAGTAGGAAGAGCAGGAAGAAGAACATGGTTGAATGAGAACCTCACAAACCCCAAAATTTCTGTTCTCTCTCTACTCGGCCATGTATTGCTTAAGCAGACTTTTCCGGGTTGGCAGCAATATCCTTGAACTTCTCCTTCAGCTCTCCACTCTGAATGGAGAAAAAGCCACGTCAGCGAAATTAATTGGAAGTAGGAAGCAGAGATAGTATCAAACAAGCCCTCACCTGGTGCATATTCATAATAATATCAGAACCTCCAATGAACTCCCCCTCGATGAATATCTGGGGGAAAGTGGGCCAGTGGCTGCAAAAGAAAGAACGGCTAAGAAAACAGAATTATATGAAATCTCATCTCCACAATTGAAAATTTCAGCACAAATCGCCGACATAGGTTCATGTTGCCAGTTTATCTATTCTATGAAAAATAAAACCCATGACACGATGTCAAACGCTTGTTCTCAAAATGCAGCTGGAAATGCAGAAGTCCATACTACAACCAGAGTGCCTTGATGCGACGGATGGAATTCTAGGCAGATACTAGAGGCTGGGTCTGCTTTATCGACAAACAATGCGCCACATAGACAAAAGAACAAGTAGCAAACACGGGGGAAAGAAGATAAAAACTTATTAGACCTGCATTTCACACACACAAGTCTGATAGAGTGGTGGAAAAAAAGAAGTGCTATAGATCTTACTCAACGAAATTGTTTAAAACATTCTGCATGCCTGCGTTTATATGGCTCTCGGGAGTGTGTATTTCAGAATCTTTCTTCTCCTTCTCTGCTAAGGCTAGTTTCAGTTCGTCTTGTGAATGGGTTGTATTTTCAATGATCTTTGCAATCTTTTCCTCGATTTCAACTCGCTAGTTCTTAAGCTTTTCAAGTTCGTCCTTTTTGGAAATCAGACTCATCAAATAGCTCTTCGTCACTTGGGCATTGAGACTATGCACCTCCAACTCTTCAAGGTCTTCCCAAAGGGTAGTAAATCCATCTCTTGAATCAGTGATCTTCAAGTCAGATAACATCCGTATGGTACTGTCAAAAGTCAACATGTTGGCAACGGCCAGCCCTTCGCGAAATCCTTTTTTGCTATTTCTCAAAAGTAGAAAATGTGTTGCTTGAGGGAACTTTTGGAATGCTTCCAAAGACTCTCACTTCTTTCCATGTTGGTGAGGGTTTCACAAATGGCAACTCCACAGTTTGATTGGGGTCAGTTTCGCCTTCAGCCTTAGCCTCAGCCTCAGCCTCAACCTCAAGGTCCTCATCCTCGTCAATCTCAATAATCTCTATTGTCTCACTCAGTTGGTTCGCACCACCAAGAAGAGAACCTCCTCGTCAAAAACAACCTTATTCAGAGTAATCAATGCAGAGAGCCATTTCAGACCCTAGGTCGATTCACAGAGGATTTCATTCATCTAGACTCATCAGAAAAATCTAGTAAAAACATATGTTATAATAAAGATGATTCTCAGCAACTTTCATGAAGACCACATCATCCAGATCAGAACAGAAAAATTAAAAAAAATTTAGCAAAACTGCTACGATCGTGTAAAAACATGAGGAAACAGAACAACAAAACTTCTGATTCTGATGCAAACTTTAGGTTTTCAGGTAGCAAACCATATCAAATCAAGCGCTGTAAGATACCAAATCGAAGCTCTCGAAGTGTATTATGAGAGTCCAGAAGGTGTCAAAGTCCAAAAATGAAGTTTAATAGGTCAAACTCGACAAAACAAAAGGCAGGTCCATGTTGACACCTAATTTTTAGCCAACGCGTCATTAAAAGCAGAAAACTCAAGATTAGGGTTTCCGATCATGACGGAACCCGTTTCTCAAACAAAAAGTGTTGTTGTTTAATTATGTTTGTTGGCTTAGCTTCTATAGACGATTTATCATTATTTTTTTTTTTGGTAAAGGTAAGAAGACGATTTATCATTCATTTCATGTAAAAACCCGAAAAGTCAAATGGTTGATTTTCGGGTTGACTTTTTGTCAACTCTTTGACCAAGAGTCAACCTCGAGTCAAATTGAGGCTTTTTACATAAAAAGATTCTTTTCGAATTTAATTTCACTTTAGAAATGGAAATTCTATAAAAATTCAAATATTTGATCATTAAATCAAACTCCTAGTGAAAGTCAACTAAGGTTTGATCTTTGACCAAAAAATTGAAAATAAAAAATCCCAAAATCATCTTATTTTATATTCAATTTGACTTTGGCATTTGAAATTTTTGCAAAAATAGATTAAGAACCTCCTCTTTCCCAATTTGTGGAAATAGGTTCGGAATTGGCCAAAAACAAAATTACTTTCATTTTGTTCATGTTTTAGCTTAGTTCCTTTTACGACATTTAATCTAGAAGTTATCATAAGGTCACTCATGCGACCAATTTCGCGAATCGGCATTTTGAAATAAAAACCCCCAATGTTAGCCCTGATTAGGGGTTTGAATCAATTCTTCACGATTCGCAAATGGTTGGTATCATGTGACTCGTTTTCGTGAGATAAACAAGAATCCGGGGTCAATTTTGCGAAATTCACTTGAGAACCCTCCAATTTTACACATTTAGATCACTTGAATTTGGGGATTAGGGGTTATTGATGTCCAATTGATGAAATTGAAGTTGACCCATTCAAGACTAAGGTTTAATTTGATGAATTGAGGTTCAATTTCAACATTGGCCTTCAATTTGATGTTGACATGAAGGTGGCGCATCCATTTAGTGTCAATTTGAATGCAATAGGTCACTATATGCATGGGCAATTGGTTCAATAAGCATTTTGCAAGTTAATTGAACTCAATTTCAAAGTTGGGGGGTATATAAGCTTTTACTCTCTAAAAATTGGGAAAAACTCTCATTTTCAAATTTGAATTTTCTCTCTCGTCTCTTCCATCTCTCTCTCTAGCTTACGCCTCCTCTCTCTCTCTCTCTCTCTCTCTCTCTCTCTCTCTCTATCCCTCTCACCGATCCCTTGCCGGCCATTTTTCGGCAAGCCACCACCTCACTGCCACCCTCCACGGCGATAACCAACCACCCTTGCTAGTGGTAAGAGCTCCTTCGATCAGCTCCTCTTCCCTTTCGGCAAACTTACTGGCAACCAGGTCGGTGAGCCTTCTAGCCAATTCAACCAGCTAAACCGGTGATCCGATGGAACCTTCCGGCAATGCCGAGCCTCTAGCGACCTTCCTTGACATCCTCCTGTGGTTGTGGTGGCCGTGGTTCCTCTAAACGGCGACCGGATTGCTACATTTTACTTGATGTTTGATTAAACGTTCATTTGTGCAAAACCTAGTCGGTTCTTACTTTGGCTTGTACACTTGATTCTCATAGGTTTGTCAAGCTTTCCAAGGCTTCTCCATGTTGTCCTTGAGTTGAATATGGAGGCCGAATTACTCGGTTGTGCGTCAAAATATCATTACACAAGGTGAGTCCAAATCTGTCATTCTCAAATCCTAATGATTAGTCTATTGTGATGATGATTTGACTTCGAAAATGTTAGAATCTTGGAAAGTAATGAACTAGAGAGTCGTAGAATACGTCTTGAGCTTTGATTTGATAGATTGCACACCTTAAAAGGACATTGTTTGCTAGGTCAAAACTCCTTCGAAAATTGAGATCAGAATCTGGAATGATCATGTTGTGTTTTGCTCTTTTATGATACTAAATAACCTAGCTCAGTTTGATGATTTTTATTATTTTATATGTTCATTATTTGAGAAAACTTCTTCCATAAAAGTTGTAAAGAACATTCAGATAAAACTTCTTCCATAAATGTAATGACTCGGTCCGACAAAGGCAGGGAGTGATCGCCGGAGCCAGAGAGAGCTCGGACAAAGAGCGGCTCCCGACAGATTTCGCGGATGGCGAGGGGATTGCATTGCTCTTGTCCCACATTGCTTAAGGAATGAGATCTTGGTAAGTTTATAAGGCTTGGCCCCTAACCTTTATGTAACGCGTTTTAAAACCATGAGGACTTAGTGTCTAAAGCGGATAATATTACACAAGGAGTGACGCAGCGGAAGTGTGGTGGAGCCGAGGTCCTTACAATAAAAGTTGTAAAGAACATTCAAATATATTCACTGTAAAATTTTCATAAAATTTTGAGCATGTTAGATTAGGACAATCATCTAGGCTTACTTCCTGTGATAGATGAGTTTCTAACCAACTATCATATGTTTCCTAATTTTTATAAATTCGTGTGTTTAATATTTGAAAAATTTTTTTTCATGAGAATTCACATTGAGATCAATATCTTTCTAGTGATATCAATTTTATCAAAATCAGAGTTCATGTGGATTTTCAAAGGAATTTTGATGATTTAGTCACTATCTGATTACAATATGATTTTCCTTCATCTGAAATCCAGAATATGTTTGTCCAAATTTGATAAAGTTAGAGTCCTCTTTGCTAAAACTAAACTAAAAAGTTGTTCATTAGGGTCTTATTATGTAGACTGGAAATTTTGGGGACCTAATAGCAATGTTCAGGGGGTCAATTTGCTAAAAGTTTTAGATAAAGTCCTATCGGGCTAAAACTCGGTTTGCAAATGAGTTCTCGATAAAAACCGAATTTTATAAAAACTTTGAGGACTTTTTAGCGAAAATTAAAATATGAAATCTGTCACACATGGAAAATCATAACTGCCTAAAAATTTTGGCGTGGTTTTGAAAACGGTCACTATTTGCCCGCAATTTCTTTTGAATTCAAATTCAAACCGGGTCCAGTCGAGGTTATCCCTGAGGGTAAAATTGTCAATTTCATGAAAATCGGTGGGGAATCAGAAAAATTAGTCTTCTTGACTTTTAATCCTCATGACATAAGCTTTCTAATGAAACCTAAATGACTTCATTTATACATCATTAGGTTGATTAATCACATCTGAACAAAAGGGGTCCGAATTTGATAATAACAACTAAATAAGCAGTTATCTTATGAGGCTCACTTCCCATTGCTTGATTGATTGAGAAACAAGGCCCATGAGCCTGAATGCATGCTTTACTCATTGCTTATGTATGTATCTGTTAGATGTATGTTAGACCCGATGCATGTTTGGCCGGTAGCCTACGATGATAATTTAGAACTCGATTTTAGGGGTTAACCGATATAACTTGCCATTTTGCGAATGCAAATGGTAGCTCATTATCGTTAACCATTAATCAAACAATGTTAGATGATTAAGTGAGTGGGTGAATCGAAATGCATGCCAAGCAAAGGCTGATCTGGAGGCCCGTGTTTGATTTGTGAATTGCTTACATCATTGTCTTGCTTTGGTTGTTCCTTCGTGCATTGTTTGTCATTAATGTATCTTATGGATGTAATAACCGACACCCGAGAGGCGGTCCATGGAGAAAATAGTCCAAAGTTGTAAAATATGGAGGTGATAGACCAATGTCCAATCCGGTTTCAATTTGTATTCAATTCATTCCTTCTTAACCATGTCTCGGATTTTCAATTTGTGTTGTAATAAACAACCGACGAGTTGCGGGTTTTTCTTTCTCACACTTAGAATAGCTTGTCATTTTCAATACCTTGTGTGTTTACTTTACACATTGCCTTTCAATACAATTGATTGTTTATTTCTTTTCTAGACTAAGATAGGATTAATTTAGAATGTTAAATGAAAACACAAAAACAAGATGCATGATCACTCAGTGGACTAAAACTTTGGCATGAAAATAGTAGAAAATAAATGCATAACTTAGATAACAACCACGATAAGTCTAGCAGTACCAAAAGAGTATTAATAGACATATTAATGTAAGCTAGTCCCCGAACTTATAATCTCTGATTTTCGTAGAAGCCGAAATGAAACTCCCGTGTTTCAGTAGGGTATTCTAGTTGACCCCCGACCTAGGCTAGTGGTGACTCCTAAAAAAGATAAAATCGATCCGCTGTCACGCAAGGTATAGATTTAGGGAAAATCCATGTTCATGATCAATAGACCGTATGGATGATCAAAAGATTGACGCTTCAGTAAGCCGTCTTTTAAATGTGCCATACGAACCGTTTCATGAATACTTACCTCTAAATCCACTTCATCGAGTTTAGCCCTCAAGAGGTAGGACACAATAATCACTCTTGAGCCAAAAATCGCCCTCAATCTCAGTTTTGAGCCCCTGTTCAAAGTAGCCCTCCACCTATTTGATAAAATGCTCAAATGAGACCCGAGATGAACTTTATGAAAATCAATGCTCTAGATTTTTTTATTTATGCACGATTTGCTTTGATATTGTCACTAGTTTTAAGTTTTCTCTGATGTTCATGTAGTTTCATCGCAGTTCACACATTGTCCGAGTTGGCCGCGTGTATACGTTTCCTCGTCGGAAGTTTCATTCCCTTTTATTGGGCGTGCTCACGATTTGGGGCTGTAACCGTTAGCTCCCTATCTCCATTGGATGTCTATTTATGCTTGAATGTTCAGTGTTTATGTCTTTTGTCTTGTGGCCCAAAAGCTCGGTAGCTGGAAATGAGTTTGAATCGCCGCTGTGGATTTGAGGCCGAAGTTGTGGTCGGTTTTAGTAGTCGGCATAGTCACCAGATCGTTGGTCAGCTGTGATGGCGTAGGGCCAGCGCCGATTGTCGGCAATGGCTACCCGAGCCGATGGCCAGCAAAGGGTGTTCGCAGCATAGTCCCGGTAATGGCGTGAAGAATGCTTTTGGGAAGAAGAAAGAAGAAGATGCCCAAAAAGGAAAGAAAAGTAAAAAAGTAAAAAATAGAATAGAAAAAGAAAAGGGAAAAAAATAGAAAAAAATAGAAAAGAAATGGAAAAAGGGGGTCCTAGGTCGGTCAGGGGACCGGTCCAGAATTTTTATTTTATTAATTAAAATATTAAAATATAAAAAATTAAAAATTCCAAAAAAATTTGAAAATGTTTAAAAAAATATTAGAAAGTCTGAAAAACATTAAAAAAACATTAAAAAGTTTCGAAAAACTTTTAAAAAATTTAAAAATTTAAAAAAATTCAAAAAAATTCAGAAAAATTGAAAAAAAATACAAAAAAAATTAGGAAATGTTCATAAATCACTTTTTTTGGCTTAATTTCACTAGACATTAGTGTTTTTCTCATTCTAGACTTAGTTTAAAACTTGTAAAAATTGAAAAAGCCTTTAAAATTTTCCCAAAAATTTGAGTAAGTCATTAGAGCTTTACTTTAGGACTTTTGATTGTCTCTTCTTTTTAGAGACAATGCTAGGTCGCTGGTTGTTTATTTTTATGCCGATTATCTGGTTGAGCATTTTTAATACATTGATTGTTATTTTCCATTTTTAGCATGGTTAGGTCGAATCCTAAGCTTTTTCGATAGGCTGCATGGTACACTAATTTGCAAATATTCAAGTTTAGGTATCAAAAGGGCACTAGTTAAATTGCTAGTATAATCAAGTCCCTAATTTTTAGAATCTCTAATTTTTGTGCATATTGAGACGATACTTCCATGTCTTGATTAGGGTTTATAGCCAACCCTTGATTATGGCTAGTGGCGACTCCAATAGAATGTGTAAATCAGATAATTATTATCGCATGAGATACAAGGCTCGGGAGTGCCTCAATCATTAGATTAATGAACCATTTGGTTCACTCTTCAAACGAACTAATCGTTATTCACATCCATCAACAAATACCTCTTAGCCTAACCAATTGGGACAAGGTAGGTGGCGACACTCACATCATACAAATTTTGACATGCCTTATCAAGAACAAAGCATTTTTTTGGTAAATCATTGATCTGATACTTATTTTACATGTAAGGCCCAAGTACGGAAGACATGATCATTGGATGCATGCAAAAGAGGTTTTCAAAGATGTGAGTGAGATATGATCCTGGATTCTTTGTTTTGTAGGCATCACAAGGGTCTTGCTTTGGAGCGCTTCAATTACTAGTAAGAACGAAGAAGAAATATTGTTAGCTAAGGCATGGAGCACCAAAAGATGAATGGCTCTATAAATAGGTAACTACTTGGTCATGCTCACTATTATTGTGGATAGACTTGCACATATATATAGGTAAATATCTAGTCATGCTCATTATTGCTATGGATTGAGTTGCACAATTTGCATTTAACATGTCCCATAGTAAGAAATATTATCAATGGCAGGTTTTGGTAGAATTGATTTCCTCTAGAAGCGCGACCATGGACATCCCTTTGTGATTACTTAACTATTTGATAAGATTAAAATCTAGACCGTTAGGTTATCAATAGTCATGATGGATGGAAACACCAGTGGCAATTTCATAGTATCAGAAATATCTATTACAAGTGTCTGATAAAATCTTGTAGCATGTAGATAAACAGCTATCTACTATGAAAGTTATAATTATATATATCAGGCTCATCTCTTTCCTAATATAAATTAAAGTAGTTGCACTTACCGTCGATTGGAATGATCTCCAATGACGGTTAAACTCATTCATCAAGCATACATATTGTCCTATATGTCTCAATAAGAGAGAATTAACATTATCTGACCAAGCAAAGAAATAGATGTGGAGAAAAAAATTTGTTTATATAATTAACTACAAGGTAACCACGACCCGTTAGACGTGGAAATTATGTTTTCCATATATAATGACTATTTATTAAATATAAATTAAAAAAAATTACTTAAGTGAATAACAATATGAACAGATGCACTTTTCACTAATAAATATTACCCTTAACTAGAAGACACAACTATATTAGTCAACTTTTAAGCGCATTACTTTATAATAACAAAAGAACAGCCTATAGACTGAAAAATCATTCACTTATTTCAAACATTGTATCTCATGGTTATTGCATCTGTACAAAAGATAAAGGTAAATTTCAAAGAAGATTGGAAGCACCATAAACGTTTTTAATTTCAATAGTTCAAAAAAAAATAATCTTAATTTTAAGCTTGTATTGGTATTTTTATTTGACCAATGTCAAAATTTTAATCTAAATATTTTCAATAGAAAATATGTATTCTTTTGACATATTCCTATTATATGCCTATGTCACTCTCCAGTAATGAAAAAAAATTCTACACAAATTCTATGCTGTTCGTGCATAGTAGTCCCATAGGGTCACAACCTAATTCGAGACGATTGGTGAATCACACAAACTTCGCGTAAGAAAAGAAAGTTCATATTGTCTCTGTTCAATGTCTTATACTGTCATCCATCTACTAAAATTGTAGGTACTAGAAGTAACTCCATATCTGTGCACGGATTGTATTTACCCCTTTTGAATGATTCCATAACTAAGTGTTTGATATGTAAGTCCCATAAAATTTCGAGAGTAGAAAAAATAAGACCCTATAGAAAATTTATTGTCTTCAAAGAAAATAGTCGAAACATGAATTTCAAAAGGTAATATAAACATTGATTCATAATAAATATTGAGACGCCTTTTCGACATGGGGCTCTAACTGTGGCTGTTGTCAACTAGAATTATGGAGAGGATTTGCTTGTATTTTCTTTCATGAGTTGAATTTGAAGCACCAAAATAATCACCGTAGAGCGAAAGGTTTGATATCAAAATGGAAAACCACATGACTAGCCCCCGATGTTTATCCAATTTTCAAACTCGACACTATACATTTTAAAGTCCATATTTATGCAACTAAAGCACATTTTATATTATGACCACATTGATCATGTCAATATTTTGATTAGTTGTCAAATTAAGAGAAAATTTACCATCACTTGAATTTGGATACTTTTTGGTTAAAATACATTAGTTGAAAATAGACTTGCATATTATTGAAAGTTACAATTGCGATTAATTTCATATTTGAAGATTAACATTTTGATCTAATATCAAGGGAAGCTCACACATTGACCAGCTCTTGTACAACTTTACATCAGATACATGAAATGTCGAACCCGTCGACCATTTAACTTGTTCCCAAGTTCTCTTCCTCTATGATTTTCTAAAGAGGGAGAGTAGCAGCTCGCTTTTATCATACGAGGAATTCCGTGTGGATATTAGCATGGAAACCTAGGCAAACCTCACACTGAGAAACCCACCAGAGGACATGGCTAGGGACATCTTCTCGATTCTCGGCTTCATATGCATTCGGCCATGGAGGATGTCCAGTATAACGACTGCATCATAAAGGATTGAAGTCTAGGGCATCATCCAGCAACGAAGTAGCACTTCAAATGGATGGAAACTTCACTACTGCAAGAGTTCTTTTCCGTCTCCTCGCCATCTCAGTGCCTCGATAAAAAAGATCCAAGATATCATAATCATCATTTGAGAGAGAGAAAGAGAGATCGATCTTACTAAGGACGAAGCATTTGATGGATGAAAGCGTCGATGGCAATTTCATGATATTGAACATGACTATTGCATGTACCCGATAAAACCCTATAGTGAATAGGTAAACCACTATTTACTATTGAAAGTTATGGTTCGTCCTATCGGGCTCGCATCTCTTTTCTATTATAAATTAAAGTAGTTGCCGTTATCATTGGTCAAAAAGGTCTCTAATAACGGCTAAACTTATTCATCTAGCATACATATTTTGGCACGCCTTACCAAGAACGAAGCATTTTTTTGGTAAATCATTGATCCGATACTTATTTACACTCAAGGTTTGAGGATTGGAGACATGATCATTGGATGCATGCAAAAGAGGTTTTTCAAGATGAGAGTGAGATATGATGCTAGATTCTTTGTTTTTTTGTAGGCATCACAAGGGTCTTGCTTTGAAGCGCTTGAAGGACTAGTAAGAAATAAGGGGGGAAGAATGGCATTGGTGCCAAAAACTATGTACGGAGGCCACTTTGGTGCCAAAAGTTCCATTTGGATCACTTTAGTGTCAAAAAATTTGAAAAACGATCTTTTAAGTGCTAACTCCGATTTGATTGGTCGGAAATCTAACGTGGCAATTTTTTATTAGTATTTGAAGCTGACGTGGCTCGCCGGAGATATAGTGAGCACGTACAGTCAGCATTTTTTATTTTAAATAATTTTTTTTCTTTTTTCCTTTTTTTTTCTTTTTTCCTTCTTTTCTTTCTTCTCCATTTGGTCACCGCCAGTGACCGAAGGTCGGCCACCGGTTGACCCTCGCCTGGGCGATGGCGGGCAAGCCCCGACGAGGGCTCCCCTCTCCAGATCCGACGAGGCCGGCCGTCGTCCAGGCCATGGTGGCCCCACTGGACATCTCCCGGGGGAAGGCGACGCTCGACAAGGCCGCCGTGGCCTAGGCGACGGCTGGCCTCGCTGGATCTGGCGAGGGGAGCCTTCGCCCATGCAAGGCGAGGTCGACCTCACCAGGGCTTGCCCGCTGTTGCCCAGGTGAGGGTCGATCGGGCCTCGCTTGGACGAGACCACCACCGCCCGCCAAAGGCGAGGCCTGGCCAATCCTCACCTGGGCTACGGCGGGCAAGCCCTGGCGAGGTCGGCCTCGCCTCGCATGGGTGAGGGCTCCCCTCGCCAGATCCGGGGAGGCAGGCCGTCGCCCAGGCCACGACAGCCCCACCGGACATTGCCCGGGGGAAGGCAACGCCTGACGGGCCGCCGTGGCCTGGGCGACGGCCGGCCTCGCCGGGGCTCGCCCTCGCCCATGCGAGGCGAGGCCGACCTCGTCGGGGCTTGCTTGCCATCGCTCAGGCGAGGGTCCGCTGGGCCTCGCCAGAATGAGGCCGTCGCCACCCGCCACAGGTGAGGCCTGGCCAACCCTCACCTGGGCGACGGCGGACAAGCCTCGGCGAGGTTGGCCTTGCCTCGTATGGGCGAGGGCTCCCCTCGCTGGGGCTTGCCTGCCGTCGCCCAGGCGAGGGTAGGCCGGGCCTCGCCTGTGGCGGGTGGCAAAGGCCTCGTCCGGGCGAGGCTAGGCAACCGGTGGTCGGCCTCTGGTCACCGACAGTGACCAAAGGGAGAAGAAAAAAAAGAAAAGAAAAAAATTCAAAAAAGTATTTAAAAAATCGAAATATATACGTGGAAATGCCTCGTAGACTAATTTGTTTTTAAAAAAATCCAACTAAGTTTAAAAATTTAATTATAAATGCCACGTATTAATTTGGCCAGAATTTCTCGCCATTAGCACTAAATTATTTTTCCTCTGATTTGGCACTTAAGTGATCCAAATGAAACTTTTGGCACCAAAATGGCCTCTATATACAACTTTTGGCACCAATGCTGTTCTTCCCCCTAAGAAACAAGGGGAAATTCAATTGGCTATGGTATGGAGCACCAATAGATGAAGGGCTCTATAAATAGGTAAATGCTTGGTCATGTTTATTATTGTTGTAGATATACTTGCACTAATAAATAGGTAAATATCTAGTCATGCTCATTATTGCCATGGATTGAGTTGCACAATTTGCATTTAACACTGTTGACTCATAAATTTTGGCTATCCATTTAAGGTTTAATTGCATAGAAAATTAGAGATTAATTTTTAATCCCTAAACAAAAATGATTTTCATTAAGTTGCATAGCATATAGACATCAGAAGTAATTGCATTGATAATATTATAATTTATTAAATTTGTTTGTTAAAAAAAAGGGGGGCCGGGTTGGACCCAACCCTTCTTAAATTGGGTCCCCTCCTTCTATTCTTTTCCCCTAGCCCAGCTCAGCCTCCTTCTTTCCTTCTCTCTCCTATCCTTTCTTCTCAGCCTAGCCCCAACGCACCTTCTTCTCTTATTTCTCTCCCTCAAACGAACGACAAAACAAAAGGATGCTCTGCACGAGGAAGGTGATAGTTGTGATTTCATAAGAGAAGAAGCGATGGCACAGCACTGCATCCTAGTAACATGAGAACCCAGGAGATCAAGTAGCCATTTTAGCAAAGAAATGGATATGATCCAGTCCCAAATAGGAGGACCTGACTGCTGGCGTGTATAGAGATAAGGAAGGCACATTGATCAATGGCGTCTTTGAGCTGGAAATGGAAGGGGAAGGTAGTTGGCATGTTTGACTAGCCAAAGCCGTCTGGAGGGGGATGAGAGAGAGGAAACGGGGGGACAGTTCTTAAACAATGGGAAGAGACGGGGAAAAGGTTTCAAATGCCACAAGGATTTTAGTCAATGTGGCGGGCAAAGGTTGTAACGAACTGTGCAGACGTCGAATGAGTCTCTATGGGTGCGTTTGGTTCAAAATTTACAAGGGACTTTAGGGAAATGCAAAGCAGTTTAGCCTAAAGGGATTTGAGGAAATGCAAATATTGTTTGGTAAACTATGCTTTGAGAAGTAACTTTAAAAGAAATGCCGTTTGGTAGAAACACATTTGAAAAGCCCCTTTAGATGATTAATTTAACCTTTTTAATTTTTATTTCTGCAACTTTTTAAATTTAAATATTGACAACAATGCTAAAGATTTTGTGTAATAAATCTGGTAATAAATGGAAAAAAATTCACATCAAAGTCATCTCTTTCTCAATTAAAGAAAGAATAATTTCATCGCAATAAATGTGGTAACAAAGCTTGTGTGTTATCTACGAGCGGAGATGCTACACAGCAAAACCATTAAAGCAAGACCAAAAGATATGATTCAAGGACATTCTAGCTACCAGTAAAAATGTAACAAAGGATGGTTTATCAATCAAACACATATCAATCGTCAATGTCGCTCACTCATTGTCCCATACAATGAGATTTGAGATCGCCTTTTCTTAGAGAGTGAAAGAAAAATGGATAAATAGGCAACTTTTTGTTTGGCAATTGGAAGTTTAACCCTGAATTCATTTAACAGAGAACATAGAAATTGCCAATTAAGAGGTCTCTTTTGAAAAAAGTTGAAATGGCAGAGAACAACATGTCATAGACATATTAGCATAAACAAACTAGCAAAAGCCATTGCTCTTATATTTGAAGTCATTAAAAATACATCACCCGCGAAAACTCGATGCTTTTCTACCTACAATCTATATCCATTCTATAAGTAGCACAAATGTACATTTCCAACATTGACTTATATGCAAGACTCTGGTGAAGCTATCATCATATGGCAGCCTTGTTGGGTCAAGTTTCTTCTTGTCTATCTATATCCATCTACTGCAAACACGGCCCAAGCCCAAGAGAGAAGACTTTCTTAGCCGGTATTGCTGAAATCTTTGCCTCGCATATTCCTTGTAGTCAAACTTGATGTCGTTCACATAGCCCTGCAAGTGAACAGAGACTCAGAACTTCTATCATTTTGTAAAGAATCGATATGAAATTGATGTATTATCTTCACACAAATCAATATGAACTCGTGTCATTAAACTAAGGACAAAGCAGAATGAGATCCTCATTGGATTGATAAATACAAACACGGTCAGCATGCATTTCGTTCAATTCCAGCATGTTTTCAACAAAATTGAGTAAGATTACAGCGTATTTCAACAAAATTCAGCAAGAATCCCGCATTTGGTTCATATCCAAATCGAAAACAAATCTACTTTAAGCAAAACAAGAACAAAAACCAGCAAACCCCGCTCCATAAATGTCCACCACGAATATCCATCCCTGTGTGATTGCTCAGCTCATCTACATGCTCCACACACGGATTCCAGAATCACGTCTTGAAGTCGCACAACCAATACACCACAGCCCACAACATACAACATAGAACATAACCCAATCAAATATCTACTCAACTCAAGGCGAAATCAGATATCAGAGCCTAGAGGGATCGTCTAAATCCATCAAACAACAACAACAGCATCAATAACACCCCCAAATCTGAGTTGAAACCCTCAAAACCCCGACCAAGACACAGGACACGCCTAACCACCACAAAATGAACCAGATCTGGCCACCGCAAGACACACACAACGGATCGTATTTCAGCGACTCGAATCAGACCGGAAAAAGATGCAATCGGGCAAGAATGCACAGATCGAAACCTCATCTAAAGAGCAAATCGAGAAGAAAATCTCCAGCGAAAGGTCATTGGCATGCTAGATACACCAGCCGCGAGCTAGAGAAAGGGAGAGGAGAGGGTACCTAGTTGTTAAGAGAGAGGTATGCTACCGAAAGCGAGAAGCAGTCGCGAGGGAGAGAGAGCGGACGAGTGGGGTGGTCACGAGGGAGTGAAGAGAGAGTAGTCGAGAGGGAATGAGGAATAAGCTTATGGGAGAAGGGTTTTGTCTTTAAAAAGGGGCAAATTTGGGTTTCTAAGAAGTTTTTGAGGGCAAAATGGAAGATTGATCATGTCACACCCCGAACTCTATGACGCATGAACATCCCAACCGAGGTCGAATCTGTGCGACGTCTAGGATGCATCGCCGACCCAACTCTCAACACAGAGATCAAGACACATGCGGAAGCAACATAAACACCCGTACAATTTAAAACACCGTGACTAAGAATAGCGCAAACAACAAACAACATTGTAAATATACACTTGCATTAACATCAGGGAAACATATACAATATCCATTTATAGCATAAGCACAAAAACCAAAAGTGGGTCAACGGCTACTACCGACAAAAAGGGGTAAGTGGCCTGGGTGGTCAGTCTAACACTAACCTAAGGAAGGGCTCCGGTCAAAAAAGTATTAGCCCAACCTAACCAGGGTTATGACTAAACCCTAAGGTATTCAGTTCGGGTCAGATCCCAAGGACTCATAAGAACTATCAGACAACTCGATCTCAGAGTCCATGGAATCCAGCTCGGACTCGGCCTCTGCCGACTCATCCTCAGAATCGCCCTCCTCTAGCTCGCCCTCCGGCTCGGGGTCTTACTCCATCGGCTCTGGCTCACCATTTGAATCCATAGGCTCCAGGTTAGAGTCCCAGTCCACCGGCTCCTCATCCATTGGATCTAGCTCGTCGACCTCCCAGATGATGAGCCCGTGTCTGTCGTCAACATCCTCTCCGAATGAGGCCTCGGGGCTCACCAAGTCTCCATCGACACATTGGGGATCTACATCACCTAGCCTGTTGAATGGGATATCAAAGATTCTAAGAGGTCCAAAAGTCCCAGAGTAATCCCTGAAACACCAACCTATGTACTCGTGGGCCTGAAAGTGCTGCACGCCCACGTTGACCCATACTATAGTAAAATGTCTAATATACGTATCTCCGTTCTCTATGAGGTACTCGGTTACCTCCCGGTCTATCCGGGACGGGATCCCAAAACAAATTGGAACTTCGGACATCCTCAAGGCCGGGGGTTTGAAAATATGGGTTTTAACAATCGTGAGAACGAATCTCAGCCAGTAAACCCTCTAAACCTAAACTAGGCTAACATACACCTCCTGACAGGCAAACAATCACACGAACAAACCAATAATCAATTGACTTAGGCCCTCGAGCCTAAATCGAGCACACAAATGACCCTGTAGGTTACTCATATAATAATCGCGATAATAGCACAAAAGCGAACATTTGCGGCCACACGTACGCCATGCACATGCTCATACTTCTTGATGTCTATATCACACACGGCTCACCAATATGCACATGCTTGCACATCTGCCAATGTACTCTTTCACACATATGCCATCAATATGTCCATATTCATGATCCGGCTCAATTATGCACACTTGTACACTGCAAATTTTCATTTATTAATCGATCCGCATAAAACACATAAGGTCTGACAACATCCAACACTTCCTGGCCCGCGTAAAATGCATCAGGCCCAGTATCTCTAGCCCATATAAAACGCATCAGGCGCAACATCAATATCCATGTATGGACCAAACCCGCGTAAAACGCATCAGGTTGGCTGTCTTCCGGCAATCCGGGCATCGTCCCGCGTTAAATGCATCAAGACAGGTTCAATACCCCGTGTAACATGCATCAGGGCTTATAGTGATCACACGTAAACACACACCAGATTTTATCTGAACCCCGCGTAAGACGCATCAGGGCGATTAGGTGATCACATGCTCATGTCAGGCACGCATACTCGCACAAATCTTGCATCAAGCCTATGCTCAGCAGGTGAAATACGTGGCCATGCAGTCCGGCACTCGGGCAATAATGCAATTTACAATGAGCACTCAATTTCACCTAGGCACATAATCAATTCATGCCAAGACATGCTCAACAAATGCCACGACGTGCTCAAATAACCATTTGACATGCTCACGTTTAATCACATTATGTCCAATCAACATAATAGCATGTCCCTTTAAGCAATTCAATTCAATCTTGCATGGCACGTAATTGACACGCATATTTCCCTCGATTAGAACAATATAAATCTGCACACTCAAGGCCCGCCATACTCCTCCATTCTCGGCCACACTAGGCATACGACATGGCCTCACAAAATTAACATCCAATCAAGCATAATTAGTCACCAAAAGGACAATACAAAGCATGCTTAGGATTCCACCATTAAACCCTAAATTTACCGAATCTAGGCCAATCAATTCCACCATGGACAGCCACTTACTCGATCACCCTAGGCCATTAAATCTCCATATAAACAGCAATTTAATCCATCAAAATCACCACATAAACAGCCACAATAACTAGCCACTAATTACCCCTAAAATTTTCCCAATTAACTCCTAAATTAACCTAAACCTATCTAAAAATGCTAATTAGCCTAATTAGGGTTTAGGGTTAATACTCACAAGGTTTTCTAAGCTCCTAAAGGTGGCTGATCGGAGGGGAAACGGGTGGCTGGTCACCGGCTCATGGTGGGGCTCCGGCGGTGCTTAGGCGGCGGCGGCGACGACGAGCAGTTCATGGCCAAGGGGGCTAGTTCGGTGATGGTTGAGGGAGGAGAGTGAGAGTGATGAGAGAGTGAGGAACGGTCGATTGTTGGTGGTGCAAGGCAAGATGGCGGTGGCGCGCAGCGGCGGTTCCTCCGACAGTAGCGGCTCATGGCCGAGCAAGGAGGGAGAGAGGAGAGAGTGGAGAGAGAGGAGAGGGAGTGGCCGGAGATGGTAAGGGTGAGGAAATGAGAGAGAGAGAGAGAGAGAGAGAGAGAGAGAGAGAGAGAGAGAGAGAGAGAGAGATTATGAGGGTTTAAGCTTGGCTTAGTGGGCTGGTTGAGCTGCCACACCAAGAATGACTATCATGCCCTCCACTTAAGGGCTAGGATTGAATCTTGATAAAATATCTAGGGATAGATTGGTCCACTAAATTCTAGCAATAATAGGGGTTGATAATTCCAATCTAAACTCCTAAAATTCGGAATTAAGGCTTAGGGGTCCAAGGGCAAAATGATAATTTTCCGATCCCAAGCCAAATTTTCAATTTTCGACTCTACTGATCCTAAATATAATTGGCCACATTTATACGACGTTGTCCTTGCCAAATAGTCGTGTACATCCACGAAATTCGACATCGAAGTCTGGACTCAATTCCACATTAGATTTCGCTCAAATGCGATTTTAGCGTCTCTTACTAATGGACGGCTGTTTAGGGGTTACGCGTATCGACCTAGGGTTACTCGAGTCACGATGGTCTCGATTTCCAAGAGAACACAAGGATTTATCACTAGTTTCGGGGGTCGTGATCATTTAGAATAAATTCGGGATCGTTCACCACGCGTACTCTTGATTGTTCGGAATCACCAACGATCCAATCGTACATCGCTGGCCAAACCAAATCCGTCACTCTCTTTGGACCGGCCCACATTGGCACAAAATATTCCCTCATTGTTTCTTAGAATCGGCCGTAAGTCGCAACTACTCACTACTTCACAAAAATTTATAAAGTATGTACTCAGGGTAAGGCACAAAAATTTATAAAGTATGTACTCAGGGTAAGGCCTTTCCATCTCCAAGGTTCAAAAGTACTACGAGCAGTGTTCAACTAGGATGGAAAAAGCCATGTGAAGGTCATGGCAGATGGCACCAGTTCTTTTGCATCATAAGATTTGATTTGAGATATGCTGTAACAGCCTGAATTTTCTATCCTTTTCCCAGGATTTAAGAAATAAATTTTGACCAATGCACTATAGTGAGATCTCACCCGGAAATGCGCATTCACGGGATGCTAACTTTAGGGGTAGGGCTATTACGGGATTGAGTTCGCACGACCAAAAAACTCGACCTGGGTTCGATCTTCGACCATATGGATTGACGATGGAATGTTTTGAGCCAATCGAGATCGGTCTATTTGATTGATCGTGTCCAAAGGGAACTAGTGACAGACCCTCGCAATTACATGACAATCGAGGTCGTCCTGGGTAGAGTAAATTTAAATGTGATTTGACTTAGTGTCGATCACGGGTTGAGAGCGCGTAATCCCAATGAGCCACCCGTTAGCAAGAGATAAGCTAAAGTCGCGATTATTCGATTTTAGTCATTTTTTGGAATTCGGGCCCAGGAATCAAGAATTTTGAAAGTGACAATTTTGAGCGGCCGATGACGTTTTTGGCTTGGCCAACCTTGGGGCCACCCATTTCTGCAAAAAAATGGATTTCGGTTCGGGATCGGAAATATTATGGTTTTGCCCCTGTGGGCACCGAGATTTGATTTTGGGCCCATTTGAGGTTATTTTTCAAGGCTAGCATCATTTTGGGGTGGCCACGCGCGTTTGGAACAGTTTTGGACAAAAATTGGAATTTCGACAAAAAATAGAAAAATAATATTATTTTATTCCCGGAACTTTGCAGTCCATTTTCGAGGGCTTAAAAAGTGAATTTCGCGATTCTGACGCAATATTATGTTGACCACACACATATGGAACGTGTATGTGCGAAAATTGGAATTTCGCCCCGGGACCGGAAAATTACCATTTTATCCCTGGACCCTGTATTGGGAATTTCGAATTTTGGACAATTTTGGGCAATAATTGAGGATTAAAATAAGTGAAAAAGAAATTGAAATTATTGAATTACCACTTTGCCCTTGAATTATTGAATAAAGACAAACGAGGACCGTTGAATTAAAGGTATTTTGGGAAAAATTGTGGATCACCGACACGTGTCCCCACCAGCCCACTATTTTTGACCTCTCTCTCTCTCCTCCCTCTTTTGGCCAGAACCCCCCCTCGCACGATCACTCTCTCTCTCTCTCTCTCTCTCTCTCTCTCTCTCTCTCATTCTCTTCATTTTTGTTCCTCCCATCATCACCGTGGCTGCTGCTGCTGCTGCTGCTGTTCTGCCCGTTTCAGCCCGTTCTTCTCGCCTTTCTTAGGTAAGTGACCTCCCCAAATGTCGCCTAGGACATCGGGTATTGTTAGGCTTGTTTAGGGCTCGGTTTAGGGTGAATTTAGTTGCTGGTTTGCTCGGTGGTGTGTGTTGGCTGATTTCCAGTTAGGTTGCTGCTGCATCGCTGGTTTTTGTTATTTTTACTGTGACTTATGTGGCCCGAATTTGAGGAAGTATTCTTCATGAAAGTTGTTCCCAACATCTTGAAGTATAACATATTTTAATTTGAGAATTTTTAGAAATCATTTCATGCCATTCGGAAGTCCATCTTTGGACCAAAATAAAACTACCCGATTTACTGTTCACCCGACCTTCGGGTCTGTTCGAATTTTTATAAATTTTTCCAAGCCTATTTTCAAAATACGTCCTTCACAGAAATTGTTGGGAACATTTGTGGATATAACATATAAAAATTTCAAAGCTTTTCAAGGTGATTTGGGTGTTGAAATAAATGTATTTTGAGGATAAAACGGTCTGTTTGAGCGAACTGATTTTGGTCTGATTTCAAGGGACAAAACGGCATGGTTACAGATTGAACTGGATTTCGTGTTCTTCATAAGAAATGTTAATCAAGATGTTTTTTATGACTTATCCAAAATTTAGAATTTTTGGAGTTTGTTTACTATTTATTTGATTGGGATTTCGGTTACTGTATAAACTATCCAGTTTGGACCCGATTTTACATATTCTCGGTTTTTCTCTCTCTCAAGAATTATTCGGTGTTATTGTGGCATTTTGACAGGTAGTTGGATGCTTGAATGAGCTCGTATGTGTGATTGTGTGGCTGTGACGTATGGTAGTGTGATCTTGTAATGAGCGCGTGTGCTGGAAATTGCTGTGGGCTGATTATGCGTGACTGTGTGTACTATGTGAGTGGCTGTGAATTGTGGTGGGGTGTCTTGTGTATGTGGCCGTGTAGTGTGGTGGTGTGGTAGTGTGATTGTGCATTGAGTTTGCATGCTAAGCATGGGTGTTCGTGTGGTGTTTGTGTGACGAGGTTGTGTAAATGGAAAATGTGTGTGAAGTGTGTATGTTTAGCAGTGTGTTTGTGTGGTGACGTGGTATGTGTGGAGAGTGTGGAACGAAGGTTCATGTGTGTAAGATTGGTTGGAGAGAATCCGTCCTGAGGCGTGTATGTTTACGCGGGACGATGCCGTCCCTGACGAGGTGACGATGCCTGGCCTGATGAGATGTTGATGCCTGACGTGGTCAGAAGACCATTGGCTTGATGTGTTTTACGCGGGCGCGGTAGAAGGAAAGTGTGTGTAGGATTCCGTCCTGAAGTGTGTACGTTTACACGGGACGATACCGTCCCTGATGAGGTGACGATGCCCGACCCAACGGGGTGACGATGCCTGACGAGGTCAGAAGACCGTTGGCCTGATGCGTTTTATGCGGGCGCGGTAGTGGTGGATAAGTTGAGAATGAGCGGGAATTGGCTTGAGGTGCAAAGTTTGAGAAAGTGACGCGTGGTGTGAGTTGGTGTGCAAGTGTGTTTGTATCGCGTGGTGTAATGCTCGATTATGGGGTAAAAACTGCTACGCATGGTATGAAACGTGCCTAAGTGGGTTTTGTTCTATAATCGGGGCACGCGCGCGGCTGTGATGTATTTTTTTGTGATATACTGGCTGTGTGGTTGACTAACGTGCAGGGATGCACATGACGAGTTCCAGGTAAGTTCGTATGTGTCTGTTAGCTTGTCTGATCGTTGTGTGTTATGTGTATTTTCGTCTGGCGGTACGTGAGTGCCTATGTGGGGTTTGGGGTTGTACACTTATTGAGATTTGTCTCACGGTTGTATAACCGACACTTTCAGACCGCCAACCGTAAACCCGGGAAGTGCGAAGAGCTGCCCATGGTGCCCGGTGGATTCACAGGCGATGCCCAAGAGATCTCCGGAGGATTGAGCTAGATGAATTAGGGGTAGAATGGAGAAGGGCAACCCTTAGGTTTTTCCCTAGCGCATTTTAGGGGTTGTATAACTTGGGATATCCGATAGGGAAGTTAAGTTAACTAGACCCTGATCTCGTGTTATGACGGTGATTTTGGATGTTGGTTTGCTGTACATGTTTGTAATATGATGTTTGTATATTTGGTGTTGTATGAATATGTGGTTGCGGGATGGTTCTGCTGTTCTACCCTGATGTCGTCATTATTTGTCCGGGGTTTTGTTATTCGCTTCCGCATGTGGCTCTGATGTTTGGGTTGAGTCGGCGACGTTCTTGGGACGTCGCATCATTTCGACCGGAGCAGGGGATGTCGCGAGCTCGTAGGGGTTCGGGGCGTGACATATGCTGCCAGCTTCTTGATAGTAAGTAACCAGAAAAAAAGGATAGAGTGCTGTTACCCTTTCAAACAACGACGGTGGTGGAGTATCAGTTCCTTGAATCATCGAAGGGAAAATTTGCAATTGAAAATCAGAATAAAGAATATTGCTACTTGGACATCTAGACTATGGGTGATCTGTTTCAGGATGGTATCAATTCTAAGGCAAAAACCTAGTACCGCCCCGGGGGTCTTGGTTACACTTCATCAGCAACTGGCCTGGATATGAGCAATGAAAATAACATAAAATATTTATTAACAGATTTTCACAAGAGCTTTATTCGGGAATTGGGCGATTCATTCTGAGGCTGGAATCGGAACCGAATCAATTACACTCAGCTAGTTTCAGGCCAGTTTCCAGTACTACTTGAGAACCAGGTTTCTTTTGTGAAAATCAGGTCATAAATATCATTGATCATCTTTTATAGCTGCTGTCAAGTAAACTCTTGTTAGCTTAGTGGTATTATGCACGTACCTCATACTTGAGGTCACGGCTTCCAATCCCTCTTGGTTGCAACTTTCTATTATTTTTTTCAAATAAGGTGTAAGACTGGTTCTTGATTGGTTCGAGCCTAGAACCACCTTGGTTGGTCGGTTCTGAGGTGGAATAGATGGTTCTAGCATAAGAACCGGGAGCCCAACCAGATAAAGGCTGATTCCACGGTTTCATTATTGAGAAGTGGACCGATTTTTTTGGGAACTGACCTGGAACCGGACTTGATCAGGATGGTTCTAGGTGGTCCTTGGCTTGAACTGGACTTGGTGCGCACTGCTAATCCAAACTCTCCAACTAACTTCAAGAATATAGGATGACAACCCACAAAATGTAATCAAGCAAGCCAGAATTGAAGACGTCCTAGAGCAATACGTAACTCTTTTATGTGTACACAAACCACCTACAAGTAAGCAATTATCAGGAGCATCAAAAAATAGATTTGGGGCTTGTATTCTCTCATCTCAACATCTTTCCCTAAAATTAAAAGATTATTATGAGCGTCAAATATTTAGTAACTTAACAATTTTTAATGAGTACTGGGATTTCACTACAAAAAAAGTCGGGTTTTGCCACGAATTTTGCCACGAAAAATTCGGCAAAATTCGTGGCAAAATGAATTTGCGACGAAATTAGCAACGGAAAAAAATTCGTCGCTAATAGGTCGTCGCAAAATTTTGCCACGAAAAATTTTAATTTTCGTGGCTAATTTGCGACGGAAAAAAGTCGTCGCTAATTTTTCGTGGCAAAATTCGTGGCTGATTTGCAACGAAAAAAATTTGTCGCTAATTATTCGTGGCAAAATTCGTGGCTAATTTGCGACGAAATATATTCGTGGCAAAATTTGTGGCTAATTTGCGACGAAATATATTTGTGGCAAAAATTCGTGGCTAATTTGCCATGAACATTATTCGTGGCAAAAATCCGTCGCTAATTTGCGACGACCATTATTCGTGAGTGCGACGAAATATTTTTGTGGCAAAAATCGTTGCTAATTATCCGTGGCAAAATTCTCGCATTTTGCAGCAAAATTCGTGGTTAATTTACCAAAACCAATTTTTTTTTCATTTTTTACCACGAATAATTTCATGGCAAAATTCGTGGCTAATTTGCCAAGAAAACTTTTCGTGGCTAATTTGCGACAATATTAGCGACGAACTTATTTGTGGCTAAAATTCGTGGCTAAAATTTTTTTTCAATTATTTGCGACGAACTTATTCGTGGTTAAAATTCGTTACTAATTTTTTTTTTGCGACAAACCATTTTTTTTGTCGAATTTTTGCGACGAACTTATTTATTGCAAAATTCGTGGCTAATTTGCCCTTTTTTTGGGTCAGTATTTTTGCATGAAAAAATTGTGACTTTTACGACAGACATTATTCGAAAACAAATTTGGTGACGAATTTGAATGAATAATTTAGCAACGAATGTTGTTTAGGGACGATTTCGATTTGAAATCTAATTAACATTGATAGAAAATCACAGTCAAGTCAATACAAGAACAAATCCCAAAAAGAAAGAAATGAAACAAAGTTCTAAATTAGTCAGTTCGCAACACAAACATCTTGCGAAGAAGTTCTTCCACGTTGTCCATCTGCAGCACAAACATCACAATATGAAACTCCTAACCCCTGTTTATTTTACTCTTTTTTATTCAATAGTAGAAGTATAAAGATATAAGTACCTCTTGGAAATTTAAACTAGCAAGGATCATCAGTAGCATCATCATCAGCATCGACATCAGCATCGTCATCAGCATCATTAGCAGGAATCTCATTATCATCATCATTGTGGCCATCACCTACTAGAGAAACGTCATCACCTTCGAGGTTGAGGTGTCGCATGATCAATTGCAAATGTTGTTTCACTCTTATCATTTCTTCATCCTTTGGTATCAGTAATTGTCTTAGGCAGTTCAATTCTTGGTCCATTCGCTTATCGCGTTGTGCCCTTAAAAAAGCCCCACTGGAGGATGGAGTTGTAGCAACCGGCGTTCTGTACATCCTTGACAAGGATCCCATCCCAAATATTTGACCTTTTCTCATTCCACCCGATGCCTCCATCCATAATGCCATACTGTCAACCGATGGCTCGGACACAGCAACACCATCACCATCACCATCACCACTACCACTACCACTAGCAGCAGCCATGCTCATTATAAGTTCATCATATTTGTCCTGCATTAACAATATAGATAAAAATAAAACAAAACGTCATATATATAAATACAAAATATAACCTTACATACAAACCTTAATAGCTTTTGCTCGATTGCCAGTCCATGTCTTATCTTTTTTTTTCTGAAAGGTGCGTTCAAATGTAGCCATAAATGTTGGTTTCGTTCCCAATTCATCTGCCTACAAAATATAAACATAAATGAGTAATTATTAATTTAACTTACAACATGTTTAAAAGACTTACCATTCTTTTTCTATGCTCCCCGATATTGATAGAGCCCCCAGCATATGTGCATACCCTTCACTAGAACTAGAAGCTCGATTCTTTTTATTAATTTCACTGATTCTCTTATGCTTTTCGGTGTCCCAAGTTCTCTAAAATTCCGCCCAATCATCAGCTGTAATAAAATCCGGCTTTTCTTGCTTTCTCTTTGCTCTATTCATCACATTTTGCATGTGATCACCAGCTTTCTTCTTAAAAATTCTTTTAATTTCTCTCTCTTCCACTTCATCCCACCCGAACTTCCGCTGCAAGCAATCAATAGAAAAATAATTGTACACTTAATATACTAAATCGAACTTAGTTTGTGAGGAAATAGAATGACAAAACTTACCTTGAACTCATTCCACCACAATTCCTTTACTTCTTTTGGAGCGGTGGTCCAAGTACTAAATTGCCCCATCCAATGGTTATTGATTATTTTATTAAGTATCCTCACAACTTGCGTAGCATCCGTGAATCTGCAAATGGGTTATACAAACAAAGAATGTCAACATACGTAGCATCATACGGACAATTCAGTTGACATCCATAATAATTCACATATACTTAAAATAATGAAATACTTACGAATCTTCAAATGGGGCTATCATGAATCGGGTATCTTCTTCGTATCTCGAGTGTTGCGTTGAAAAAGAAGAAGGTGGAACCGAAGGCGATGGAATTGAAGTAAATTCAGTTGGCATTTGAGGGTCGGAGGAAGGGCCAATGTGTCCATGTACTAGTTGAGGATTAGATGAAAGGGCAGGGGTAGGGGAAGCGGAAGCAGAAAGGGACGGGGATGAAGCGGAAAGGCCTAGTCTTCTTTGTGAAACATCACCACGACGCATGTGAAGCTTAATGATGTAAAAATGTTGAGATGAACATGTATTAAAGAACATAATGATGTACGTCGTGAAGCTTACCATTTTGTTATTGAGAGCAAGAGAGAAACTTGGCCCCTGAAAAAAGGGGTCAGTTAGAGGCCTGATTGATTCAACTTGAACATACACAAAACAAAAAAGTTAATATGACTAGAGATGGACCTTCTTTCCTTAGCGAAGAAAACCATTTGTACACACCACATATAAAAATCAGTAGCTCACACAGGCATCTAAAATTAATTATAAATATTTGCATTTGACACAAAGAGGCAGATAACCCAAAAGTGAAGCAAATACTTATAAGCAAATACCTCAGTTTAGCAAGACGATTCATACAAGCAGCAGCAGCAGCATGTGCATTGTAGTCCCTGAGGAGGACAGAAAAGAGACCATTCATACAAGAGCGTAAAATAAGCCTCCAAGACAAGTATCTCAATATAAACATGTATGGTTCCTATACTGAATTCCTTGAACAAACGTTTTAACTTTAGAATGTTTCTTTTAAAGTTTGAATATGTTAGAAATGGGAAAAGGAGGAGTGCCCACTATCCCACAAAGTTGGTAGATTCTTTACATCTTACGGGCTAATTAATCCAGGAAGAGAAGGCCATACAAACAAATTATATCCCAAGCTACAACAGAGAACAGACTAGCAACACTCGTAGAAGATGTTCACAAGAAAACTACAATGTCATATTCCAATGATAGCATCATTAAAACAAGATAATGCAGGAAATGAAATGAAGACAACTAACCTAAAGTTGCCCCGATATAAGCTCACTGTTACGGAAATAAACAAAACCATCATTAGGGCACAAAATGACTCCGAAACGAAAAAATAAAGATTGACGTCCAAATGACTCCGAAACGAAAAAAAAAACACAAATTTCACAAAAAACACTATTCACCAGAATCGTTTTTCACCAAAAAACCCATTTAAACGACCTTAAAATGCCAAAAAATGACTTGCGTCACGGTCGTGTGGGTTTGGATCAGCGGGCCGTTTTCACTTAACCGACCAAATTTCAGCTCATTCCGACTATATTTCATCTCATTCCGACCAAATTTTAAACAAATTTCAACTAAATTTCAACCCAAATTTAATCAAATTTCAGCGCATTCCGATCAAATTTCAACCTGAATCCACCAAAATTTCAACTTAAATATAAGCAATTTGATTCTGTTTCGTGGGCGAAACAGACCCAATCTGTTTCGCCCACGAACAGAATCAAATTCGTGGGCGAAACAGATCCAATACCATTCTGTTTCGCCCACGAAACAGACCCCAACACAGAAGCATAGAAACAAAAGCACACCCAACACAGAAGCAGCAGAACAGAAGCGAAAGCACACGCAACACAGAAGCAGAAGCACACGCAACACAGAAGCAGCAGAACAGAAGCCAAAGCATAGAAGCAGCAGTAGACCAACACAGACGCTAAACAGAAGCGGAAGCATAGAAGCAGAAGCAGACCCAACACAGACGTAGAACAGAAGCGGAAGCACAGAAGCAGAAGCAGAATAGAAGCCGAAGCACAGAGGCGCCCAACAGAACCATTCTGTTTGTGGGCGAAAAACCATTCTATTTCTCCCACGAACAGAACGAAACAGACCCCAACACAGAAGCAAAAGTAGAAGCAGAAGCAGAAGCACAGAAGCAAAGAAGTAGAAGTACACCCACCGTCAGCCGCCGAAGAACGCCCAAGGTCGCCAAGTTGCAGCAGAGAGAGAAATGAAGAATGATTTGATCTTCAAAACTGAAGAACCCTAATTTCTACCAGTTCAAGAAGACGACGCCGTTTTAAAATTTTCCGCTGAAATTAGCCACGGATTTCAATTCGTGGCTAATTCCGTCGCAAATTAGCCACGGATGTTCATTCGTGGCTAATTCAGTTGCAAATTAGCCACGAATTTTAATCCGTGGCTAATTTGCGACGGAATTAGCCACGATTTTTAATTTTCTCGCAGCAAATTCAAATTGAAATATAAAATTCTCGCGGCTTTTTTTAAAATTCGTGGCTAAAATCCGTGGCTAATTAGCCACGAATGTTTGCCACGAATTTCATCAAAAAAGCCCATGAATTTCTATTTTGATGAAATTCGTGGCTAAAATCTGTGGCAAATTAGCCACGGATTTTAGCCACGATTTTTAGGAAAAAAAACCAAACCAATTCTATTTTCATGAAATTCGTGGCAAAAATCCGTGGCTAATTTGCCACGGATTTTTGCCACGATTTTTAGGAAAATAAAAGCCAAAAAAATTCTATTTTCATGAAATTTGTGGCTAATTTGCCACGGATTTTTGCCACGAATTTTAGAAAAAAAAGCCAAAAATTCTATTTTCATGAAATTCGTGGCTAATTTACCACGAATTTTAGAAAAAAAAGCCAAAAAAATCTATTTTCATGAAATTCGTGGCTAAAATCCATGGCTAATTTGCCACGGATTTTTGCCACGAATTTTAGAAAAAAAAAGCCAAAAAATTCTATTTTCATGAAATTCGTGGATAAAATCCGTGGCAAATTAGCCACAGATTTTTGCAACGAATTTTAGAAAAAAAGCCAAAAAATTCTATTTTCATGAAATTCGTGGCAAAAATCCGTGGCTAATTTGCCACGATTTTTAGAAAAATAAAAGCCAAAAAAATTCTATTTTCCTAAAATTCGTGGCAAAAATCTGTGGCTAATTTGCCACGAATTTTTGCCACGAATTTCGTCAAAAAAGCCCACGAATTTCTATTTTGATGAAATTCGTGACTAAAATCCGTGGCAAATTAGCCACGGATTTTAGCCACGATTTTGAGGAAAAAAAACCAAACAAATTCTATTTTCATGAAATTCGTGGCAAAAATCCGTGGCTAATTTGGCACAGATTTTTGCCACGATTTTTAGGAAAAAAAACCAAAAAAATCTATTTTCATGAAAATCGTGGCAAAAATCCGTAGCTAATTTGCCACGGATTTTAGGAAAATAAAAGCCAAAAAAATTCTATTTTCCTAAAATTTGTGGCAAAAATCCGTGGCTAATTTGTCACCGATTTTTGCCACGAATTTTAGGGAAAAAAAAGTCAAAAAAAATTCTATTTTGCTAAAATTCGTGGCTAATTTGCCACGAATGTTTGCCACGAATTTCTATTTTGATGAAATTCGTGGCTAAAATTCGTAGCAAATTAGCCACGGATTTTAGCCACGATTTTGAGGAAAAAAAACCAAAAAAAATATATTTTCATGAAAATCGTGGCAAAAATCCGTGGCTAATTTGCCACGGATTTTAGGAAAATAAAAGCCAAAAAAATTCTATTTTCCTAAAATTTGTGGCAAAAATCCATGGCTAATTTGCCACGGATTTTTGCCACGAATTTTAGGGAAAAAAAAGCCAAAAAAAATTCTATTTTCCTAAAATTCGTGGCTAATTTGCCACGAATGTTTGCCACGAATTTCATCAAAAAAGCCCACGAATTTCTATTTTGATGAAATTCGTGGCTAAAATCCGTGGCAAATTAGCCACGGATTTTAGCCACGATTTTGAGGAAAAAAAACCAAACAAATTCTATTTTCATGAAATTCGTGGCAAAAATCCGTGGCTAATTTGCCACGGAGTTTTGCCACGATTTTTAGAAAAAAAAACCAAAAAAAATCTATTTTCATGAAAATCGTGGCAAAAATCCGTGGCTAATTTGCCACGGATTTTAGGAAAATAAAAGCCAAAAAAATTCTATTTTCCTAAAATTTGTGGCAAAAATCCGTGGCTAATTTGTCACGGATTTTTGCCACGAATTTTAGGGAAAAAAAGCCAAAAAAAATTCTATTTTCCTAAAATTTGTGGCTAATTTGCCACGAATTTCATCAAAAAAGCCCACGAATTTCTATTTTGATGAAATTCGTGGCTAAAATCCGTAGCAAATTAGCCACGGATTTTAGCCACGATTTTGAGGAAAAAAAACCAAACAAATTCTATTTTCATGAAATTCGTGGCAAAAATCCGTGGCTAATTTACCACGATTTTTAGGAAAATAAAAGCCAAAAAAATTCTATTTTCCTAAAATTCGTGGCAAAAATCTGTGGCTAATTTGCCACGGATTTTTGCCACGAATTTCGTCAAAAAAGCCCACGAATTTCTATTTTGATGAAATTCGTGACTAAAATCCGTAGGAAATTAGCCACGGATTTTAGCCACGATTTTGAGGAAAAAAAACCAAACAAATTCTATTTTCATAAAACTCGTGGCAAAAATCCGTGGCTAATTTACCACGATTTTTAGGAAAATAAAAGCCAAAAAAATTCTGTTTTCCTAAAATTCGTGGCAAAATTCTGTGGCTAATTTGCCACGGATTTTTGCCACGAATTTCGTCAAAAAAGCCCACGAATTTCTATTTTGATGAAATTCGTGGCTAAAATCCGTGGCAAATTAGCCACGGATTTTAGCCACGATTTTGAGGAAAAAAAACCAAACAAATTCTATTTTCATGAAATTTGTGGCAAAAATCCGTAGCTAATTTGCCACGGATTTTTGCCACGAATTTTAGGAAACTAGAATTTTTTTGGTTTTTTTTTCCTAAAAATCGTGGCAAAAATCCGTGGCTAATTTGCCACTGATTTTTGCCACGAATTTTAGGAAAAAAAAGTCCAAAAAAATTCTATTTTCCTTAAATTCGTGGTAAAAATCCATGGCAAATTAGCCACGGATTTTTGCCACGATTTTTAGGGAAAAAAAAAACTAAAAAAATTCTAGTTTCCTAAAATTCGTGGCAAAAATCCGTGGCAAATTAGCCACGGATTTTTGCCACGATTTTTAGGAAAAAAAACCAAAAAAATTCTAGTTTCCTAAAATTCGTGGCTAAAATCCGTGATAAATTTGTCACGAATTTTAGGAAAAAAACCAAAAAATTTGTATTTTCCTGAAATTCGTGGCTAAAATCCGTGGCTAATTTGCCACTGATTTTAGCCATGAATTTCATTATATTATTACTTAGTCGTGTGAGTGAGTGGATTTTTTAGGAAATCCGTGGCTAAATTCGATGGCTAATTTGCCACCGATTTCATTTCTACTATCCCACACCCGCGTAATTCATTTTTTTGTTCGGACAATAACATTAACAGTCATAGCAATAATAATATTCAATAACAATTACAATAATAATAACAAAAACAACAACAATAATAAATATGACAACAACAATAAACTTTTGTCATAATAATAATTACGACATAATTAGTAAAATGTCTCAAAAATCTTTATCTTCACCTTCGTCTTCATATTGATCTTCTTCTTGAGCATCATCATCATCCTCATCATCCTCATCATTCTCATCATCCTCTATCTCAAAATCTGATTCTGCAACACCTTCTATATTTAATTCGCGAATTTCAGTTACATCTACATCTATCATTACTCCACATGGATCTCGTAGAGTAGGAATGTTATATTCCTCAGTTTGAACCACGTTACAAACTTTCTCTTGTTGATAGGCTGTATCCTTCCAGTGTTCCTCGATTTTTCTTCGTGCTTTGATTGTACATACAACCCACCAATCAGCTTTGTCACGTTTCAAACTAGGAAATGATGCATAATATACTTGAATTCCTTGTTGTGCCAACACAAATGGTTCATATTTCTTGTACATTTTCTTGTGATTTATTTCAACTAAATTAAATTTCGTATGCACCTTCATTCCTTTGACGGGGTCGAACCACATGCACTTAAATAACACAACCCGTATTAATGGGCTGGGATACTCTATCTCAATGATTTCATCCAACAAGCCATAAAAATCATCTTTTGAACTACCACAATTGGATGATCGAACACACACACCACTATTCATTGTGGCTTTTCCCATTCCATATGCTTGAGTGTGAAAATTATACCCGTTTATGAAATATGCTGGCCAAGTGCGTATGGTTGCTTGTGGACCCCATGACAGATAATATAGCAATCCTCGCTCTTCAACTTGATCATGATTACGGTGAGCCTAAGATTAGACACGCACAGTCAATAATATATATTTAAATGATGTATAAAATATTAATAACTTGGTTTTGGTCTATAGGCAACTTACATATGTTTTGAACCATGCTGCAAATTGTTCATCGCACAAACGATCGAACTCATTTGGTGGTAGTCCATACATTGAATCTTGAAAAATCCTATTAACAATTTACATTTATATATTAGTAAATATTTGACAAGCAATACATATTTTTGCAAATATACACTTACTGGAAGTATGGCTCCACTTCTGGACAGTTCAGTAAAATATAGGTATGGGCAGCCTGCCATTCTTCGCCTGTTAAGCAACGAAATTGACATGCACCGCTTGGTCGACCGAGATAATTGAAAATAGAGAATGATTTGCAATTGGGATCGATGGGACCCTCATCATTTCTTCCTGCTCTCCGCCTCTTGCACTGCACGTGCGGCTCAAAATAGTATGATGCAAATGTTGTCACTTGTTCCATAATATATGCATTACAAATTGAAGCTTCAACACATGCCTTATTCTTCACTTTTTTCTTCAAATGATATAAGAATCTTGTTGCAATAGAAAGAAGTTTATCATAACATAATATTTACTAAAGTATTTTTAAATTTATTTTGAAAATTTTTTTACCTCTCAAATGGATACATCCATCGAAATTGGACGGGACCTGCAACTTTGGCCTCATAAGGCAAGTGAACTAAGAGATGCTCCATTGAATCGAAAAACGATGGAGGAAATATCCTTTGTAAATTGCAAAGAATAATTGAAATGTCTCTCTTCAGTTTCTCCATGTGTGATGCTTTTAACACTATTGAGCAATATCATGAAGGAAATTACTTAACTCTGTAATGGCACTCCATACAAAGTTTGGTAGAAGTTCCTTCGAAGCTATTGGAATTAGTCTTTCCATAAATATGTGACAATCATGACTCTTTAATCCTATCAACTTGCATTCGTTCAAATCAACACATCTTCCGATATTCGAAGCATATCCATCAGGAAACCGTACATATTTCAACCATTGACAAACGACTCGTCTCTACTCCTTATCCAACGTATAAACTGCTTTTGGTTTTGGTCCCCTGCTGCTTGCATCCACATCTAATGTTGGCCGATCACAAATATCTCTCATATCTTTTCTTGCATTCAAGTTGTCTTTTGTTTTTCCCGTGACATCCATAACAGTATTTATGACATTGTCGAAAACATTCTTTTCAATATGCATGACGTCAAGATTATGATGAATAAGATAGGCCTTCCAATATGGTAGATCCCAAAATATACTGCGTTTAGTCCACTTATGTGCACTTCCGTACGTAATAGTTGTGCCATGAGAGTTTTCAATAACAGTTGGAAAGTCCTGCACTCGCTCCCATATTTGATCACTGGTCAACCTCAACGGTGGATGAGTTCTTTCAATCCTATTCTTGATGAACTCTTTTTTATTTCTTCTAAATGTATGATTCATCGGCAAAAATTATCTGTGACAGTTAAAATAGCAGGGCTTCTTACCATGTCTTAATCTGAATGATTTCGATCTCTCCAAACATATCGAACATCCTAAAATCCCAGCTGTACTCCATCTAGATAGCATTCCATATGCTGGAAAGTCATTTATCGTCCAAAGAAGAGCAGCCTTCATTACAAATGTTTGCTTAGTAGAAACATCATACGTAACGATACCTTCATTCCATAGCCGTTGTAACTCTTCAATCAATGGTTGCATATAAACATCTATCAACTTTTTTGGATTTTGCGGGCTGGGCACGATCAATGTCAAAAACATAAAAGGTGTCTTCATGCACATACCAGGTAGAAGATTATATGGAGTTACGATAACTGGCCAACATGAATAACTTTTCCCTGATTTTTCAAATGGGGCAAATCCATCAGCACATAGACCTAACCTGATGTTTCGAGGCTCTATCGCAAACTCAGGGTATGTTCTATCAAAATGTTTCCATGCCTCTGCATCTGAAGGATGACACATTAGACCCTATTCTGTTTCATAATTTGCATGCCAAGTCATGTGTTCAGCAGTGGCTTTAGACGCATAAAGCCTTTGCAATCTGGGGATTAAGGGCAGATAAAACATTTGCTTGCATGGTCTACGCTTCTGATTATGACCCTGCGGCCTGTTAATCTTGTACCTGGGAAGGCTACAAAATTTGCAAGATTCTGCATTTTCATCATCTCTCTAATATAACATACAACCCCTATTACATACATCAATCCTTTCAACTGGAAGACCTAAGTTATTCACTAACTTCTTCATATCGTAAAAATCACTTGGCATGATGTTATCAGGAGGCATTGTTTCTCGCATTACTTCAACAAAAGAGTTAAAGCAATTCTCAGACACATTATGCTCTGCCTTGATATTTAACAATCTTGCTGTCACTGATAACTGAGTATGGTTGTCACAACCTGCCCATAAAGGTTCATCTGCTGCTTTCAACACTTCCCAGAACTAATTAGATGGAAACGTTTCATTACACACATTCTCATCAAAACCTGTTACTCCTATCTCTTCCTCAAGTGTAGGAGTAAAATTAGTACTTGCATGGTTCGGATCTGAAATAACATTCTAACCAGTTGCATCAATCACCATCCTCTGGTATGGGTTCAATTGGTCATAATAGCTACATTCTTCCCTAACTGAAAATTGATCACTTATTCGATATCCTTCATAAGATATAAAAGGTTCACCATGACAAGTCCAATTATAGTAGTTCGGAGTAAACCCAAATCTACAAAGATGTTCTCTAACTGTATCACACACATGAAATTTACCATTACTGCACTTTCTACACGGACACCTTAACTTATTTCCATCCATCAACTCATATTTACTACTAGCGAAGTCCAAAAATAGTTCCCACCCAGTACAAAACTCATCGGTCAATCCTCGACGTCCAGGTAAGTTCTTATTATACATCCAAGCCCTGTCTCTTTGCATTGTGTCTATATAAAAATAACAAAATCTCGTAAAATATTAAAACAAAAAATAATCAATAAATTAATTACTTTGAAATTTTAAAAAATAAAATAATTACCCAAGTATTTAGCTGAAATCTTTGTAGTAGAAAGTGCTTAATTTGATGAAAATTGCAACGTTCACTTCATCTGCGAGACTTTTAAACGGATACGTACCTACAAAAAAAATTGACTTCATATTTTATTTTTTTATAATAATTTTTTTCCCGAAATTTTTTACATTTTTTTAAATATTTTTTTTCGAATTTTTTTCCCTACATATTTTTCTCCGATCGTCGGTCTGGCGACCAATGACCGGCTAAGGCCAGCGAGTTGGACCTTGCCGGCCATGGGCGATGTCACCTCGCCGGCCAGATCTGGGCGGCGAGGTCGAGAAGCATCACTATAATTACTTGGCATAACCATAAAAATATATTATTCCCAAAAATCCCATAAATTTTCCTTGGAAACTTCCATTGAAAACAATTTGTCAAATAATCAATTTAATATAACAATTGACGACATAATCATCACCATACAAGTTGGAAATCATAATTTGAGATTCAAGATTTTCTGAAATAATAATAAATACATTTGGAAATTAATTATTAAATAATATCCTAAAATAATTTATTTTTCAACATTCAAAATATTTTCTCGAATCGAAATCATTCAAATCATTTTCGAAATACGCCAACTTATACAGCGTAATCCAACATTGGCATCACAATTCGATATTGAAAATCATCCAAAATACTAATATTTAATTTTCGGAATTTAATTATTTAATAATAAATTATTAATATTTCAATTTGAAAATAATAAAATAATAATTAATTCCGAAAATATTAATATTAATAACATAATCAACAAGAATAATATAATTGATAGCGTATCACCACATTCACGATAACTTATCGCACATCTACCGATACCCTGTCACCTAATCCCAATTAACTAAATAATTAATAAATTAATCTAAGCAAGTTTAACATCATAAACACGGGATTAGGGGTTAACTTACTCGGCTAACGCCGGCGACGACGCGATGACAAGGGCGGCGACAAGGGCGGTCCGCGGCGTCCTGCGGAATGCTCCGGCTCAGGCTCGGCGACCGGCAGACGGGCGACGAACGGCGGCAAACTAGCACAGCAAAGGGAGCGACTGATGTGGGTGGCTGTCTGGTGCGGCTTAGAGGTAGAGTCAGGCAGAAATGGAGGTTCGTGACGGTGGTCTCAGCAGTCGGGACAACGATAGCAAGCGACGAGGGCGGGCGTGGGCGGACCGACGGCTGGGTTGCGGGAGGTGCGACCCGCGTGCTAGCTGAAACAGGTCAGCAATGCGCGGTCGTGGGCGGCAACGGGCTAGCCGGGGTGGTGGTGGTTTCGCGACAAGAAGGCGGCGCGTGGCGGAGCTGGTTCGACGAAGGGCAAGCTGGCGAGAGGTGCGGCAACAAGCAGAAGCCGAGTGGAAGAAGAGGACCATTGAACGAAGGAGAAGAAGAAGGGAAGAAAAGGAAAGAAAAGGAAGAAAAGGAAGAAAAGGAAGAAAGGGGAAATGATGGGGGTAGGTGGTGTCAAGCGCATGAGAGGGGACCATCGTAGAAAAAGGGTAGAGAGAGAAGGAGAAGAAGAAATGAAGAAAAGGAAAGAAGAAAAAGAAAAAGAAAAGGAAGAAAAGGAAGAAAGGGGAAATGATGGGGGTAGGTGGTGTCAGGCGCATGAGGGCGGGACCAGCGTGGAAAAAGGGTATAGAGAGAGAGAGAGAGAGAGAGAGAGAGAGAGAGGAAAAGTCAGATCGCAATAATTGCGATCCAACGGCCACAATTCGAATTAAAAAACAATCTAACGATCCCGAAAAATTCTAATTAATAATTTAGGATTTGACCAAATGGCATTACTTAAAATACACCGCGATAGAGGTCTATCAGTCTAAATCAGCACCCGGTCAAAAAATCACTTTTCATCTATCCCGAGTAATATCGTGGCTGGCCACAATAATATCGACACCGTCCAATTAAATTCATCCCAGAATTCCGAGAAATTCGACACTAAAGTTCGGGCTCTAAATAACGGCCAAATCCATTGCTAACTCCGTTGCAAATTAGCTACGAAGAATTTTTCATCGCAAATTCCGTTGCAAATTAGCGACAAAATGTTTTTTTCTTCGCAAATTAGTAACGGAAAAAATTCGTCGCTAATTCCGTCGCAAATTAGCCACGAATTTTTTTTTCGTGGTAAATTCCGTCGCAAATTAGCCACGAATTTTTTTCGAGGCAAATTCCGTCGTAAATTAGCCACGATTTTTTTTTTGTGGCTAATTTCGTCGCAAATTAGCAACGAATTTTGTTCGTGGCTAATTCCGTCGCAAATTAGCCACGAATTTTTTTTTCGTGGCTAATTCCGTCGCAAATTAGCCACGAATTTTTTTCCGTGGCTAATTCCGTGGCAAATTAGCCACGAATTTTTGCCGTGGCTAATTCCGTCGCAAATTAGCCACGAATTTTTTTTCGTGGCTAATTCCGTCGCAAATTAGCCACGAATTTTTTTCGTGGCAAATTCCGTCGCAAATTAGCCACGAATTTTTTTTCGTGGCTAATTCCGTCGCAAATTAGCCACGAATTTTTTTTTCGTGGCTAATTCCATAGCAAATTAGCCACAATTCGTGGCTAATTCCGTCGCAAATTAGCCACGAATTTTTTCCGTGGCTAATTCCGTCGCAAATTAGCCACGACTTTTTTTTCGTGGCTAATTCCCTCGCAAAGTAGCCACGAATTTTTTTTAGTGGCTAATTCCATCGCAAAGTAGCCAGGAATGTTTTTCGTGGCAAATTCCGTCGCAAATTAGCCATGAATTTTTTTTTTGTGGCTAATTCCGTCGCAAATTAGCCACGAATTTTTTCCGTGGCTAATTTCGTTGCAAATTAGCCACGAATTGTTTTTCGTGGCTAATTTCGTCGCAAAGCAGCAATGAATTTTTTTGTGGCAAATTCCGTCGCAAATTAGCCACGAATATTTTTTCATTGTAAAATTCGTCGGTAATTTGCGACGGAAAAAAAAGTCGTTGCAAAGTCCGTCGCAAATTAGCAACGAAAAATTATTCGTCGCAAATTTCCGTGGCTAAATCCTTATTTTTTTGTAGTGTTTAAGGGCTTCTTATCCAGTGGATATACATCCTTTGTACCTTGCTTTATTTTAAATGCAATTAACCATGAAAGTTCTTTTTCTTATCATTACAATTAACCATCAAAGTTACTAGAAATATGACAAAACAGGAGGGGAATTTTGGTTCTGGCAATCAAACATGAAGCCGTAGATGATGTGAACGGAAGTAATTTAGATAGATCACTTTCTTTATTAAACTCTAACCTACTTCACTGGAGGAAGAAATAAATCTGGAGAAGTATACAAGAAGTTCATCTGGGACGTGATGAGAGAAGATCTTCTACATACCGTGTCTATGATACGGAATGAAAGCCTTTTGTGAGGAAAGATAACCTAATCAATTGCAAACAATGAAGCAAATTCAATTCTAGAAGTTTAGAGCTTATTGAGTCATGTGGAAACATTAAACAAATGACAAACATGGTAATGTCAGATATCATAAGGATTTTACAGGCAAATCTGGAATAGGGATTCTCTCGTAGATCTATACTTCCAATGATTTGAACTCAGATTCACCTTGAACATCAGTTTCGTTCACTTCTTCAGCATAGAGCAATACCAACTCCTGGAAGGCTGCTTCGTAGTAAAAACAATAGAAAATGAAAAATACGAAAAAACTTGCTTAGGTGCTGATATGAACCACCAAATAGTGCACATGGTCGTCCACTAGTACAGCCATACTACAAGTTCATCAGACCAAAATGAAAAAAACATATTCAAATATAATTTTTCAAGATATGAGAATGATTTCTCTCTCTAATCTTTAACGTAGACCATTACAGCCTTATTTATTCAAGATGAAGTGGGTCATGGCATAGATTTTAGAGGAACTCTATTTTGTTGAGAGGGAAGGAATGTGCTAAGTAGAAGAACAGAGTCTGGCTTGCCGCACAATTTGCCAATAAAACCAAAGTAAGTTTGCAATCTCAACTTGCATTGAAATATATGGTGGACTAAAAGTTACCAGATTGAACTTGGTGTGGTTTGGTTTGGTAATCCGTATTAATGCAGTTTGTTTGGTTTGGTGTCCAACTGAATGGAAAAAGGACCGTGCTGACCTCCACTATCAACAGTGCGAAGTGCAACGACCTACAACTTAAAAGGATAGATCAATGAAGGCATAAGACATTGAAAAAGCGGTACATTTCATGAAGCTGAATACCTGAAGGGTAGATTGCGAGAGGAGAATGGGAACTCCAGTCTTCAACACTTCCCAAACATTGTTTGCCCCAGGATTTCTCCATAACAGGCCTCCATATCTCACTAAGTGAGATCCTGGATATGGAGATTGCCTGGGGTGAGCATAAACACTTAATCTATTATGTTAAATAAAATACATTCTAGTATGGTATTTAATCAGCAAAATATTGAAGGATTTAATCAATGAAAGGAAGAAACTGAAATTGAGTTCACAAACCTTAATAATGTTCAGATTCGTCATGATCACCCTTGAACTCAAATGGTGTTTCTCGCATTGGCAACACAAGTCCAGACGATGTAAGCAATTTCCTTGAAAGCCTTCCACGAGGTCCAGTTGATGATAAAACGCCTTCGTAACATGTCACTGCCTTTTGAGCTGCAAGCCAGATAGGGAGCTCCTGATTTGATTGCAATCCCACTTCGAATGTACCGTCAACGATCTCCACAAAATCTGAGCTCTGCAAGCCAGAAGCTTCTAAAACCCAATGCTTCAACTTCTTTGTTCTTCGACCAAAAAAAAAACTTCTTTGTCCAATCCTCAGTTTCTTCAGTTGAATAAGAACCTTTCAATTTCTGTTTAACCTGATAAAATTAAGCCATATTCTCTAAAGGGAGAAAAGATGATGCATTTATGGTAAGAGCGGGCCATATTCAGATATCGTTTATCTGTAATCGACTGTCAAAAGTCAGGATATTTAAACTGAGGTAGTACAGCTTGACGCAAGTAAAAGATAATTTTAGCTTTATCTCTTTCACAACTTGACGCAAGTTCCTAAAGAAGAATTGCTTTATGTAGAATTTACATATTATTAAAAGAATCACAATTCTTAATTTGCAGAACCAGATGGGCAAGCCTCAGGGAATTTTCAGGTCTCTTTAGTTCACAAAAAAAATTGCAAACCATCATTTTCTCTTTTCATGGAAATAATATGTTACAGAGTGTGCTTGCGACCTACTAAGGAAATTGATTTGGTTGAAAGAAAGGAAACTCGAGTCAATTTTGAGCTAAAGCTTGGATAACAGGCGCAATGAGTTTTTTAAAATTTTCAGCACAACAAATTCTAAAAAAATATAAAACAGCTGAAAGACATTAGTTTTGAACTCTTTTGTGAACTGAAAGAAATCTTTTACAATGATCATTTTAATGAGCCTGGCTTGAAAAACATCATTATCATCGTTCGAATCAGTTTCCATGGAGAGGTAAAAAGCTCATCCATGGAAAGGAAATCACAAAAGTTCTGCACTCAAATGGGTCCAAAAGATTCCTATCAATTTAGGCTGGCTCCCGAACTTCCATCTCCACAATTTTCCTTCATTTTCTCTTTCTAAAACAGAGATTTATCTTTTGACATTTCCAACCTATACTCTGTATTCTTGCTATCCAAAAAGTTCTTCAATTTTTTTGTTCTGTACAACTAGAAAAAAGAATTCCAGGATGGAAGCATATTTATATTGAACTAAACTAATACAGCCCACGCCTATATCTAGAGATATACATATACATATGAGGTACTTGGGTGTAAAAACATGCTGCAGAGAAAGCAATGACCTCAATCACCCACGTCCCAAGCTTCCCCAATGGTTTTGATATGGTAAAGAGAATTCCTTGCAGAAGTTCGGACTGTATGCAATCCAATTTCTTAACTAACTGTAGGCCCTTCCGCCTCTCAGTTGCATAACCCCGCCTGTAAGATACGAGGTGATAATGATAGACTGGAAAGAGAATGTAAACCAATAGCAAGTCATCTACATAGATTAATGGAAGAGATCACAAACGAGAAAGACAACTTCTTCATATGGCACAATGCTGCTGATAAGTTACAAATGTTTCCAACAACTAAAGTAAAGATGCATTGAATGAAAATAATATCCAACTGATGTCCTTACCTGAATACAATGACAGATCCAACAAATACAATTTCACTGTCGGTATATTAGCAAAGAAGCTATCTAAGACATCCAAACACCTTCTTCTTCTTTACAGGATTGTATTAATATAAACACAATCAGCAGTACTAAATTTAACAATTCTAGACTGGCAGATTAAAAATCTAGATAACTCGAGATATAGTGGCAGAGCTCTATGTTGGAAACACAACTTAATAGAAGTACAGCCAAACTTCTTGGTTGCTTTAGCTGTGAGAGAAACTACACGAACCTCTTATCCCACTGAGTGGGATCAGCTACACACACTCGTGAATAAAGCCATGTGTCTAGCGTTATGCATAAACTTTCGGATCAGGTTTCCACAGCCCCATTTTGTACAAGTGTTTGTACGTGAGAACAGAAGCATGCACTCTCCTCTGAGCAGCTTCTTCACATTCTTAATAAGCTGATATGTGGGAGTACTCTAGTACATGTTGAGTCAAGGGAAAATTACTGCACAATTGGGTGCTTGCAATCGAAGGTACATATAAATCGAGAATAAAACGAGATTGATTAAGAGAACGCATTTTAAGCAACAATACAGAAACAATGGCACGCTGCAATGGTATGCCATGTCATCAGCACTGTACATCAGTCGAAACAATGCAACAGTGGATCGTGTTGCAACACGGTTATTAGAAAAGATAATGTCCCACGGTAATACATCCGTTGATTGGCGTTTAGGAGATCGGGATATAGAGATTGGGGGAAATATCAAACTGTCAACACAATTATCCAGGATGTGTTAACCTGTATAAAATAGCATTGGCCATAGAAGCTCTCGTCCAGACAACATGTATGGGCAACGACAGAAGATAGTCAGTATTCAATGTGGACGTCACCATTATCCGGGATGGATGGCCACTGCATTTCCTCCCATTGTTTTATCATGGAAATTGCTCCCCCAACCTCTCTATCTTATCCTCCTCGCCATTCAATTCATGGTCGTGTCAGACTTCATCTTATCAGCGCCTCCCACCACCAACCGATTCCTCCTTTTGATGGAATAATCAGCCCTGCAACGGTGTCCAAACACCCTGGTCGGCGTCCAATGGAAACGAAATTGAAGGGCTTCGTCCTGACTGTCGAACGCGGTCATCAAAGTGGGCGTCCAAAAGCTGTGCCTTTGTCTCCTCGTCGTCGTCCTCGTCCTCATGCCAATCGGCAATTCATGGGTGGCATTTGAGAAGGAGGTGAAGAGGGGGACGATCGGTGGGAACATCGGATGGGTAGAGACATCCTCGGCAATGCAGGGAAACAATACGACGGTGGTGGAACGACGCTGGCTAAGGTTTGACGTGATAACATGACAGAAGAGCTGCGAGCTGGTTTCTCCTCAGCACAAAATTGGTGTCTCTCTCGGATATCTCTCGTTCGGCCACATTAATTTAATTTAATACATCGGATATTAAGGTGTCAATTCCACCTTCCCTCTTCTTCTTCTCTCTTATCTTATTTCAAATTTTATTTATTAATGAAAAAGGTCAACTTAGGCTTCATTCCTTTCGCTAATTGGCTTAGGAAATTGAATCGACAAAAAATGCTTAAATTCAGGAAAATGAAAAAGTCGAATGACATTTCCCAAAATATGATTTGGTATTGATGCTTGAATCCGAAACTTTACATTTGAACATGGGAACTCCAACCTTGGTTTCCGAGTCTTCTATGCCCAAGCCAAGTCCATCGAGGTCGGGACTAGGTCTTTGATGCTCGGGCACGAGTCCATCGAGGCTGACCTCTAAACACTAGTGCTTAGGCCCGGGCCCCCAGAGCCCCTATGCCTAGATCCATCAAGGCCGAGCCCGACCCCCTAGTGCCCGTGCCCTATGCCCCGGCACCTGAGCACGCGTCCATAAAAGCCAAGCTCTAGTCCTCAACGCTCGAGCTCTAGTCCCCTACACTCACGCCTTGATCCACAAAGACGGTGCGTCAATCCTTAACACTCGAGCTAGGGTACTTGATTAATGAAACGTTCCTTCTTATAAAAATATTTTTAAAATAATCAAATTCTTAAATATTTTTAATTTAAAATTTTTTGAATTTTAATTATTTTTTTAAAAAAATTAAAATCTTAATTACTTTTAATTTTTAAGAAAATTACCATAAAGTTAAAAAGATCTTGAGTTAAAGGCATGTCTATTTCGTACAAAATAAAAATTTTAAAAAATATTTTCCAAAATGATTGTATGTATCGCTTACAAAAATTAATGAGAGAAAAATACTTTTATCATTTATGGACACGTATAGAAATAAATTGTTATCGATAATAAAAAATTTTCACTGATTAATTATTTTAAGCTATCATTTTCAAGAAATTATTTTTCAAATTAAATATTTTCCGTGAATCAAATGGAGGCTAAATAAAAGTCAATTTTACCGTAACAAAGAAAGGTAAAAGCCACATATACATTTTTCCAAGTCCATGGCGGATTGATAAAGCACCTTATGACTTAACTATCGCGATGGAATTTAATTGCATACACGTGACCTTTTTTGTACTCGGTACAATAGTTCGGTTAAGATTTTACAAATAGAATTAGGGTAATGACATATATTTACTTTTTTAATATTAACACCTGCATATTTCTTTATTAAAATTTTTAAAATTTTCTTTCATAGTCTATTTGTGTGAAGTGCTTTCACAAAAATCAGAGAAAATTTCTTTCATGGTTCTATGGAGGTTGTCTATAATCTATCACATAGTAAGAACATGGCCTCCGAATTTTTTAGGAATCTTAATCTTTGAGTTTTCCTTGTTGCGCCTAGAGATATTTATTTTAACGATTAAAATGTGAGGACAGACTTGATAATCTCAATAATTTTGGAAAGGAGAAATAATACTATACCTATCTAATTTCATTATTTGCATGAAAACACGGAGATAAGTCAAGAAGAATATTCAAAGACGCCATGTCATATATAAAAAGAAAATCATATTTCATCTACATCCTAACAAAGTAACCCCAGTAATTAAGTGATATACTTCGTTAATAATTGTTCTATATTCTATTCTTCAGTAGCTTTTTAATTTTATGTATAAATCAGAAAAGGAGCACTCGCATAAAAACAGGGCAAAAAGAAAAAGAATTTCAAAAGTCACCAAACCATCAAATTAGCTTTCTCTAATTTAACGTACTAGAAACAAAAAAAAAAAGTGATTACGAGGCTGAATTAAGGAAGTTATTGGGGAAGTATCAAAGTTTTTTAGTTTCCAAGGCAAAGTTGATGGAGTAAAACCAAGAAGCATTCACTCATTTATGTTTAATGAGGGATAAAGAGGGCAAGCAACACCAAGAAAGAAGGACGAGAGAAAGTTCGTCTTGACGATGAAAGGTCCAAATTGTCGAATATTTTTACTCTTTGCTTATTTCGTTTCTTGGAAAATATAACATTTCTAAAAAATATTTTTCGGCGTTCAGTTGAAATCTGAAAAAGACCCGGAAAATATTTTCCACCATTCGGTATGGAAAATCTGATTTGATTTGCTTCCTTTCATTCTTTTTAATAATTTTATTTTATTTTTAAAAAATTCAAATTTTTAATTTTTAATAATTTTTAATTTTTTTATATTTCTTTTATTTTCTCTTATTTTTTTTCTTTTCTTCTTTCCCTATCGGTCGCCGGCCACAGCGACAGCCAGCGACCGGCCATAGGCGAGGCACATCCTTGCTCGCCCAAGGCCGGCAACAACATTGTATTGATTGTAAGACTTGTTCAAGTTATGGGGAGGTTGTTACTTGTTAGTATCCGGTGCCAATCTCAAATTTTGTTATCAAGTAATCTTAAATAAATTAACAAAGCCATCAATATTGACTCGAAAACCCTTATACACATACATACAATGTATCGAAACTATAGCCAGCATCACCAAAATTTCATGTGAAATGAAAATATGAAAAATTGTACCTAAAATCGTAATAACCAATGCTACGAGGACTTTTAAAAAAAATCGATATGAGGACTAAATTTATGGCAAAAAGAAAATATAGGAATCGAGCTAAAAAATTTCTGAAAGTAGGAGGATTGCTGATCATGATTCTCAGTGGGTAAGGTCCATTATGGAAAAAGTCGGTGGTGCAAATGATGGTTCATGGAGCTTGTTGCCATACTTGTTCGCCAGCTTCATGACATCCAGTGTCTGGAGTATGACTGCCTTCAATATCGAGACAGGCGGCTTCAACAACAGCGTTCATTGCTTGGCAAGGTTGCTTTCTGTACCCTGCATACTGTCTTTTACATCTGCAAAACTAGTCTACTGTTAATTCAATGGACTAGTGTTATGCTTAATAAACAACAGACTCTGTTTTTTCATTGTCTCAGCGTAGGAGCACTCGGCCCTTGTGGTTACCTATATGATAGTTATTTCAGCCAAAATCTCTTCCATGCTGTCATCTGGATTGTTATCTTTAAATTAAACTGACAAACTGAACTGTCATACATTTTGTTTGAAAGTTTTTTCCTGAAAGAGAAATGTAAACCAGTCTTATAGCGGAGTTGGGAGAATAATAAATTGTTTATTTGATACTTTGGCTGGACTGTATACGAAATATTTACTCTTTTGAGGTGTCTCATGAGTTTAATTCTTGTTGCTGGTGAATGAGTGGACCATGTGGTGCCAGGGAAGATACTATTTCCACTGACTCTTCTTCTGTGCTTTTCCACTGTTATTATATTTTATCTTGGTATGAGTGATTTTTCTGCAGTTCCTGTGAACTTGTAAATTTTGAATATGTAATTTGTGGTAAATACATTGCCTAGCGGAGGAATGTTGATCTGGCATCCCATTGGCAGGTGCATTGATGCAGTAATTACCGGAAGTGAGTATGTCAGGATGGAGCGCGAACACCAGCAAAGACAGTCTTACTGGAATGGCCATGTTGGTGAGGCATTAGATGCCGACATACAGAGTCGCTTTTCAGCTGAAGCAAGCATAAGTTATTCAATGCAACTTTTTGTCAAATTCTCTTCGGGGATTGTATTAGAGTCCTGGAATGAAATGAACCGGTATGTGACATCTTTTCTATCTATACCATATGTTCTTCATATGTAAAGTCATACTGAGTTCGCCGCAATGCTAGAATGTTTATACCAACTCATTGTAGGGACAAGCATGCAAGGTCACGCGTGCACATCACAGCAGCACCGTCATTATTTATGTAGGTAGACGTAGGTGTTTCTACATAATCTGCGTTTTCATGAGATTAATAAATAGCACTAATGCAGCCATTGGTCTGCATGTCTGGTTTCTATAAACCTGTCTACTTTGTACTTTCCGATCTCTATATAAGCCTTTGCATGCAACTCTTGGTTGCATCAGCGGAGGAGTGGATGAGATAATCCTTTGACATGACGATCAGATGGGTAATTCTATATTGAGAAGCTAAGGAAAGAGATCCTAAGAAGTTTCAACCGTAGACTTTTCTGGAAGATATGCTTAAGATTCTATCTGGATGGCATTTGCAGGCATCTTATTTTTGAACTTCATGCAGATCTCATCTGGTGGCTAAACTCATCTCCTTGAATCAACTTTGCAAGATCTCGCCGTTCCTTCCAAGGAGTTCTCTGGAAGCCCATGTTCCTTGCACCATTCTCCATTCTATATACGGCCAATACTATGGAAATGCGCCATCAACACCTCTGGCATTGCTAAGCTCATCACCTCGCCATTCGCCTGCTGTATCACTGGCACACTCTTCTCCAGCATCAAGGCCGTTGTGCAGCGACTCAACTCCTCAGTACAGTGCCAACGACTCAGGTTATTTCAAAGGGTCCTCAGCCAGGACCACCATTTCCATACTGACGGCGGGGCCTCCATAGTACTGAAAGCATGCAGAGGAACGTGCGCCGCTCTGGCCCTTTGGGTTATAGCTCGAGCAGAAAAGTAAAAGTTCCGGAGGGTTCGAGTTCGGAGAGAAGAGGTCCGAGTCCGTTGCCTAGATTTGCAGTATCTTGGTCCGGTCCAATATCCTACAAGTAGAAGAGGGCATGCGCACAAACGAAGAGAAGGCTTAGTAAGTTATGTAAAATCTGCTCGCGTTCATCGATCGCTTACGATCAGTTGCATAGCGATTAGTGCCTTCACACATGCGAATTTAGCGTAGTGAATTTGTATCTCTGATTGTATCTCACAGCTCTTTCTATGTTTACTTAGAAACTCCATTTTCTTCCGCCTATCCCCGGATTACTTAGAAAATTATTATGTTTTACATTAACTAGATAAAAAAAATTAACTATTCCACATCGATGTTATTAAAAAAATTTAAATGGATGCATGCAATATACAAAGTCGTAATTTGTAATTAATTATATATGCTGACAAATGTGTAATAACTTGTCATATATGTTGACTAATAAAAAAATACTAATTGATCGTAAAAAAATAAATTATATTAAAATATCTATCTATAATTAATAAATGATATTAACTTTTACGTAAATTCTGACACAATTTTGATTTTTTCCACTTTTCTAACATTAATGTTCCTGAGAAAAACTAAAATGGCTTCAAGTTTATCATATATCTTATCTTAGCTATGTAGAAGAGGGGCTTCGCGCATTAATGATGTCTACTTAATTACTCATCCCTTTTTCCTATTAAGCCCTTAAACAAGTGGTTTTCTAAAAAAGATAAATTGATTGAATGATTATAGTGAGATATACTAACTATTAATAGCACCAACTGCTAATGAAATTCAAGTGTAAGTGGCATTCATTATAAATAGACTCATGAACGTTCTAGCGAACGGTTTTTTGAGCACTATCCTTTTATACATGCAATGGCGTTTTAAGTGTTTTTGGAAAGAAAAACACAACATATCTTAACAATGACCTCAATGTTTATAAGTGGATATTTTTGCAGTTAATGCATGTTGCCAAGTACTTTTGTCAAAATTGACTTAGAAAAAAATAATTTTTGTGAATATTCAGTCAATAAAGAGTGGGGGCTTTTTGCACTGGTTGAATGGTGTGAGGTTTTCTGTTTATTGGGGAAACTACTTAATGCCATACATCAAAATTGTACTCCACAGTGTTATTCACACACTTTGATCCTTTGCATTAATTCATTGAATTTTTCAATATGTTGATAAGGTTAACAAGACTTGAAGGATTACATTAAGTTGGGTTGTAAGCATTAGATATTGTATATGGTACTGTTTAGTTTGCTCAAGAGTGGAGTATCTTTGAATGTTTGATGAGCGCATTGTAATATTCTAACTTTTACACTCGGTGACATGTCGCTGATGATGTGTTGGATTAAATGTGGATGTTTTTATTATGGATCCTTGCATTTTTTACATGAAAATTGCAAGAAATTGGAATTACATAATTACTGTCAGCATGTGACTCGAGTGAAAATTCTTGGCAAGCTCCATTGCTAAATGTATAGACTAATGCTTCTTTGACCCAATAACCGGTATCAAAGTCGATAGTTTGCATGAGTCCGACCCAACATGGATGGATCTACATCTAGTGAGTATCTCAAGAAAAGGAATCTTGGACGTGACTCTCAATTGAGGTAGTCAATGGTGTGTTCCTGCTGAGCTTGGTGAGGCAACGACAATTGAGGTGGAGTCAAGGAAGATGTTGTGCTCTTGCCAAACTTGGCTCGGCCAAGGTAAAAATTTGAGCTAAGATAATGTTGGTGTAGAGGGATATCTAAATTGGAGGGGAGTGGGCCTAACACAAAAGGCATACACGTGAGGGGGAGACTTGTTGAGGTGCACGTGTGAAGGTGTCATGCGAAAGAAATCCCACATTGAGAATGTGTCGTAAAGTTGAACAATTAATATATCATAGTTGGCATATTTTTTAAATCTGCTTCATAACGATGGCACAAGAAGTATTTGATAGAATTATTTGTACTTGGTGGACTCTTGCCTCCAAAAACTAGAGAAGACAAAAGGGTATGTGAAAAACTCAATTTCTTGGGAATTTGCAAGTTTTATCCTCTTGGGGTGCCGGTGGTCCATACTAAAGTCTGGAAATTATATGCCTTCTCTGCTTTAAGGAGCTGCTGCTGCTTCTGCATCCGCTGGCTTATTTAGAAAGTGAATCAATTTGCTGAGGAACACTAGGAGTCAGGAGCTCAAAGCAGAGGTGATGATGTCTCACTTGTTGGTTTGTTAGGTGGTAGCTGGTCCCAGGTTTTGGACTCACTCTTCTTCCTAATGTAAGCATGGAATATCGTCTATTATTTGTGATCTTACACACCCTATTTATGGGCTTACACATCCTCCTCTTCATTCATACAAATACTATTGCAGCAGGTGATGACTTATTTGAAATCCTTCAGATGTGAAACAGTCAACAAATTAAGCTGTTATATTTCGGTATAACCTTCTATATATATGGCTCCTATGAGCAGGATCGATCACTACACAGTGCCTAAGGAGATAGGCGATGTCTCCGATTGGATCACTGCTAGGCTGGGGCTCAAAGGACCTTGTTTGTAATTTCAGAGTGAATTGTTAGTTCAAAGTGAGAGAGAGAGAGAGAGAGAGAGACTAGTAGTAGAAAATATGATATAGAAGAGTCGCTCTTTATATTTTCTCGTGCCTTGCTCTGTAAATAAAAGTTTTCTAGTGTTGTTAGTGTGATCTACTAATAGAAGAGTCAGCTCCTTATATCTCCTTCTGCCTTGCCCCTCTGCATCTGAATAGTGGAAACAGATCACCATAAGCATGAAAATAGTAAAATTCTCGTGATTAATTTAGACACTGACAAAGTTATACCCAGTTTGCATGAAAAACGCATTGAATTGATCCCATTAAGCCATAATCTGGCAGTCCTCCGCGAATCCAAACATTAATTTGGGGTCTTTAGCAAGTTGAGTGCAGGGTTGTTTAAGACTGGTCGGTGGCATATGAGACCTTGTCATGTAAGGAGCCGCCCAATCTTATCTTCAATGGTGATAATGCTGCACAAGTCTGCTCCATCAACCAAAGGCTTACTTGTTCCGTTTTCTGTCTGTCCTAGAGAACCTATTTCATTTATCTTTTTTTCTTTTAATTTGTAATCCCAGAGTTGAGCCTCGAGACCAATTTCCTTAAAGAAGAAAGTTAAAATTGATTACCGATCTCATGTAACTGATGACATACCTCTTACATAAATTGCAAATTGGCGTGACAACAATGTGGTGAAAACAAATGCGTGCATCAAATGACACCAACTTACCAAGTTTTCCCCTTCCCGAGGTGAAAGTGAATGTTAAACCTCACAGAAAAACTTTTTCCTGCCGGTCAACCTTTATTTAACTTACTTGAAAAAAAGGAAAGTGCCATCTCAAAGTACAAGGCATTACACTTGTTTTTTTTTTTTTTGGTCGAATAGGCATTAGATTGTTCAGTCTTAAAAGAAAGTACAAGGTATTAGACACTGGAGTACATAGGCTGAACAATGCTTGTTCGAACAATATGTGCAAGAGAAAGATTTTCACATGTTGCACAGATTGCAGATATGCGACTGCCATTAAGCAAATCGGAGAAACTATCCAGCTTTCGATATCTAACCTCAGTTTCTTCAATTATGACAGCGCCCAATCTTGAAGACCTGCCAGACAAGTGAGATTACACCTCTCCAGTCCCTCGAAACATGTTATGCCCATCTTCATTTTGAAAAGCACGCATCCATGAAGGACGGACATTTTTTTATCCAGGAGAACTCTGTCTCGGCATTTATCCCAAGCAATGAAGCATCCACTTGTTCTTTTTACTTTAAGGTGATATTCCAGGCACAAGTGGAATGGGTGGCTTGGGCTTCTTTGTTTTCTCCACCAATATTGCTTGGGTTGTCAGGACTGTCCCTGCAATGGAGACTGCACTTTGTAGTGCGCACCTTGAAACCTTGCATGGATCTATGACTCCAGCACTGAGAAGATTTTCATATTTGCCCGTCATTGCATTGTAACCGATTTCCCAACCGCATGTTCGGGTTTTCTCCACTACAGTATCGCCATCTGCTCCAGCATTAGTTGCAATGGCTTTTGCTGGAGCAAGGAGTGCCTGCAATTGCAATCCACAGTTGACCACCTATAAGAACAAAGACACCTCCAGAACAACAGCAAAATGCTAGAAACTATCTTCCACTCAATGCATTCCACTTAGCATGCCTAAGCAATTATTGACGACATAAGGCAGCTTATCATTCAAATGAAAGAGTAGAACATAGTTTTCTCAAGCCCACACAAAAGGTTGTTACACTGGTCAACTGATATGTAAAGAATTCGATGATCAACAGAGAGAAAGCATATCCACTCCAGAACCATTGCACACACCCCTATATCAGGTAATGCCAGCTTCCAGCCTTGTCTATTTTGTCTCGCATTTATTGATTTGGCGAGGGCAACTACTCCTGCCAATTTAAACTTTCCATTCAACATGCAACACCACCATTCCCAAGTCTTACTGAACATTAGAAAATTAAGATATTTTTATTTTCAAGGCACAATGTTGTCTCAAGCTATTGATAAATAAAGCATAGACTGATCAATAGATCTGCCTGCGCATGTTCTATTACAAATATATAAAGCACAATCAGCTTAATAAACTTGGCCATGGTTTGTCCCTGTATATACTCAAAGCTGCCATTATCACCGCACAAGAGTGACGATTTGCTAGAGAACAAAGGCACCAGAGGATGCCCGTTGGACCAAACTAGGTATGCATGAACAACATTTGGTCAAGCGCCAACCACCTCAGTTTCCCCTAAACTACTTGCTGAAATTTAAATTACACACAAAACGATGCGCACAAAGAGATGAAGCAAAAAAGTAGAAATCATGCTGTTGCTACGATGTCAGAACCAATCTGCTCCTCTTGATCTTCCATCTTGCTCTTTATCACAGAAATGTACTCAGAAAGATGTATATAAGCTGTACCACCACCAGGTACTATTCCCTCATCCATCACAGCAAATGTAGCCTGCTTTGCATCCTCTATTCTAAGTTTCCGGTCTTCAAGTTCGACCTCAGTGTGTGCTCCTACCTAAATTGAATGCACATTGCTTAATATGAAATAGAGACAACACTAAATCACTTTCAGACTCGTAGGCAATACAGAAGTATGAGTCCGATGAATAAGTGCGATTACTTTATCTCTGAGGACATTTGAGGGGATCTCATATTCATGAGCTTTGTACATCTTTAGTTCTTCAAACAAGGAGCTTGAATGGACTATATGTGAGTGGAAATTGCCTCCAAAAGAAATTGGGATGATGCAAACCTTAATTACAGCAACTCCACCAGTGAGTTTGGCAATTCTTTGTGCAAGCTTTCGGGAATGGTATGCACTGTCAGTTTCAGCTAAATCCTTCTTAATCTGTGAAATCCTTGCCTGGATTTCAGCTTTAGTAGAAGGATCAGCAACAATGATTGTTGAGTTACCACTGATGGTTACTTTTCTAGCAATGCCAAGCTGATCAGACATCACACCATTGAGAGTTAGACCCAAATCCCCAGAGAGGAAATCAGCACCTGATGTTGTTATTAAATTGTTAATGGAACGAAAAAATAGCAGAAAATGTGCTCTAATGATGGGAATACTCGTGCAGTTTGAATAAGAGAGCTTCTTTAAGGAACTTAAGACAGCATACAAACAAAGATTGCCACACTGTATAAGTTCACCTGTCAATAAAGCAATGTCCAGCAAGACACCTTTCTTTCCTTCTCCAAATCCTGGACATTGCATAACATCTACATTAAGCAGGCCTTGCATTTTGTTCACGACAAGTGTTTCCAGTACTTGCCTTGAGATATCCTCAGCAATGATTAGCAAAGGGACACTTAATTGAGTTGCCTTCTCCAGCAAAGGAATCATTTCCTTGACATCTGAAATCTTCTGATCAGTTACGAGGACTATGGCATTCTCAAACTCCATGAGAGATCTATCTTGGTTTGTAATGAAATGAGGCGACATATAGCCCTTATCAATCTGGCAGAAAAAAACGTGACTTAAGTGAAGAAATCATCAAAGAGGAATTAATTATTGAAAGTTGTGTATGCATTCAATAAGCTTAGGATCTATTGATGCGTCCAATTGGAAGACTTTATCCCTTTAGGAGATAGAGTTTAGATGATAGAGAGCTCACAAAAGAGCATAAGAAATGAGTAACACTTTCCACATTTTGCAAGGAGACAGTCATCCAACTCCTTAATATTTCAAACCTAAAGCAAAATTCACCACCTTCATTCCTTCTTCGACTAGAACAAAGGTTTCAGAAGATGAGGATGACTCGATAGATATTACTCCATCATGTCCAATCCTTTCTATAGCATCAGCAATTATCCTTCCAACAAGGTCATTGTATCCAGCAGAGATTCATGCCACAGCTGCAAAACGGTGAGAAAATTTCAAAATTTCGTCACGAATAGCTCATGTATTGGACAAAGCACAAAACAATAAAAATAGAAATCATCACTAACCTTTGATATGATCACTCCCTCTTATAGGAAAGCTCTTTTCCTTCAAAATTCTGACCAATTCTTTTACAGTCTTATCCATTCCTTTTCTTATAGAGATTGGATTAGCGCCAAATGAAACAGCCAACAGCCCAGATTTAATCATTGCTCAAGCCAAGATGATTGCAGTGGTTGTGCCATCACCAGCCAAGTCATTCATATGGCCAGCTACCTGGAAATATATACATTTGAGCACAAAAATAGAATTTTAAGAGTTAAGCATGAGAGCAAGCTTCTGGAGAGAATTAAATATCAACCATGAATGACCTCTTGGACTAACATTGCCCCGGCATTCTCGATTGCATCTGAAAGTTCCATTGCTCAGGCAATTGTAACACCATCATTTATTACTTTCAGAGATTCAGACTCTTGAGAGGACAACATTACGTCCTGAGGTAAAGAGAAATTAAATAAATCAATTAGGCCATAATGGTAGAATCAATCCACTAATCTGAACATAACTGGAAAAAATGTAAATCTATACTATGATCAGTTGAGGAATAACTGATCAGACAAATTTATATTTTTTCATAGTGAGGAATATCCCTTCAAAAGGGCTTTCTCGTACCACTAAATATATCAATAACATAAAAGAAAAAAAAATCTGACAGAATAGTATTGATATTCTTGATAATTGTTGACTAAGCATATTTCATTGAGAAGAAAATTGATAAATCATCTGGCTCCATAAGCCGAAACTGACTGAGCATTTTTATAAGTATAACCTTGGTTGTCCTATGGAAGAGACTAACATCAGACTTCTAGTTTTCGGCATCCATTGTCTCTCTTCATTTTGAGCTTTCTCCTCCTTTCTATGGAGTGTTTACAATGTATTATGTCAAATGGGGTTGGATTAGACAAAAGAATGTGTGTCATAATGGGTCTACCCATTGAAAAACATTTGGGAATGTCGGTGAAAAAAGTCAATGTGCTATTATCAACATGACACATTATACACATTTACGTATTGATGTGTGACATATTAATGCACATAATAAAAACTTTTACAAATTTATTCACAAGAAACTATTTTCGAAACTTGTCCAACATGTCATGTTACATGCTTAAAAACATGTCATCTTCAGGTTTCAAAGTTGCAATAGGATTATCTGTGGCATCACACTATTATGCGAGGAACATGCGAGTTGTCAAATGCTAAATGCCAAAATATTTTACTAAAACCTGTTTTGCACGACATGCTATAGAACAATTAATAGAGGTTGTCTAATTAGTTATATTGTTGGGTTCAACATTTTGGACAGTAAAAATAAGAAAATAGACCATGTTAAATTGGCCCTAAATGCATATTAGATATGCATGAGTTTGTAAGTCTACTTCCCGGAAATGATTAGAAAAACACTTGTCGTTCCTCTAGATTAGCATACCCTAAACATAATTTTCATAAATCTTATGTATGGTAATGCAAAGTATGCATATATTCAAGAAATGTTTTTTTCTAATGAGGGGACTACATTCCTACTATAATTATTTCCCATCGCAACCAAAACAACTCGATTGTGTCTGTGCGGTGTCAAATAACTATCTTCTGTGAATAGGATATATAAGAATACTCCGTGAATTACTTCAAGATCATGGTGAAGAATAAGGACTGAAGCAACAAAAAAGAAAATGAAGAAGAATAGAATAACCATGGAATCTGGAAAGCAAGACAGGTCGGTCAGCTTGGAATGTAAGAATGAAAAGTTCGGAGCATCTAGCATTGCCCCCTTGACAGAAGGAAAAGTCCATACACTAAACTCGAGCTAGAAGAGCACAATTCTGCCCATACGCCTTCAAGATAACTCCCAACTCCAATGTTGCACAAAACTAGACCAGCCAGCTCCCTCACTACTAATAAGCAAAAGCACAATATCCCTCACTCAGTCCAGACGGCCACTACATTAATACCAATTCCAGCTCAACCCCCATAATACATAAATAATCAGACGAACAAATAGTTCCAAGATTAAAACGACAGAAACAGAAATTTCGGAAGAAGAAATACAAGAGTCTACATACCTCTAGGTCCGATAGTAACAGAAACAGCATCAGCTAATTTATCAATCCCAGATTGAAGAGCCTCTCTGCATTCCTTGCCAAAAGATATCTTCTTTGGACCTGTTCTTACCACAAAGTTTCCAACTATTTACCCGTTTCGCCATAGACCCAACTCCCTCCTCCTATTTCCACTCAGATTCTGAACAGTAAACAGCACCCAAATCTTCAAACTCAACCCAAAGAGCATAATTCGCAAAAGGGTATGAAGAAATTGAGGGAAAAGAAAAGAAAAAGAGGAACTTTACCCGAAAGAGCAGATTATGAGGGAGGATTGAAGATGCTGTGAAGGAGGCAGACATTCCCAGGGGCGGTTCCTTCCTGGGTTTTTCTAGGGGTTTAGACTTCACTGTTGGGGCCGCTATTTCCACCTCTTCATTTGCTTACAGCCGCCGTCGCCGTCGCTCCCCCGAGAGCATAAGCCGCGAGCAGGAGAATGATCGTGGGGATGGCGAAGCAAGCTCCGGCGAGGATGATGATGAAGCGCTTCGAGGACCGACCGGCGGCGAGGAGGGAAGGGAGAGAAAGGCGGAGGTTATGCCGGCAAAATGCGGGGGAACAGTGAAGTGAGGAGTTGGGACCCACTTTGAGGTTCATAAGAACCGCCGGTTCAATCAATATGGACCGGAGAAAAAAACACAAGAGATGCGCCGGTTCAATCAATAGGAGCGTTAGACTTGCGCATGTCGACTAAATAATGATATACATAATTAGATTCATGTAACCAACATTAATTAGTGTGATAAGATTTGGTTCGTTGTAGGTATTTAAAACCCGCGATATTTAGCACGTGTTTGGATTCTAGTCAAACATACAACGAAGGAATTGTGGGGTGGAGGATAGATTTTAGTTTCAACTTGGGCTATTTTTAAAAAAAAATCGATACAAACATTTTTGGACATGTTCCAAAAAAGTTGAGGCATTTCGAGTTGTTTGTTGACATTGGTAAAGTCATGACATGAGTTTGATATGGATTCAACAATCACATTTCCTTACTTGTTGTTTACCTGAAAAAAAAAGTTGATCACATAAAATGACACAAAAGCATTATTGATAAAGTTAAAGAATGTTACGAAGACTCGTTAGTTGTAAGTTGTTTTGATTAAACGTTGACTATGGATATTGCATCCTCTCAAAAGAAATTAGCACGAACCGTAACCATTTCTTGAATGATCAGTTTAGATACCAAAGACTTTCAACTATACAGGAGCTTGAGGAAATAAGATTGAAGGGTCCAGTTAGGCCGCAAGAAGAGCTGCATTCTTGCCAATTTTGCTTTATCATGGAACATGTAAGTAGCACTCTCTATGTTTCATCTAGTTCAGTAAATGCCAACAAACTTGAGTCCAGTTTCCTTATTTAGACAAAGACAAAATTTAAGTCCTGTTCAGTGCTTGATGGCATCTTGACTCATACCAATACAATTGCTGCAGGTGATGACTTAGTGCCCTATAACTGTGTGGAGAGGTTGGCTCGCTACTCGAGCACTGCAGTATTCCATTATCTTACGTTGAAATTCTTTGACAGACTTTCGTTTCTTGATCCATTAGATGTGAAAATGTTAACAAATTTGTTGACGCCTATAATTTATTTCGCAAATTTATCATTCATCTTATAAGAAAATAGAAATTGAACTCGACCCCTTGTACAAAAAAAATCAATGTTGCATGGTCCGCATGCGCATTGCTCTCGTGTTTTAATAGCATTTAGGGCTAATTCACGAGGATCAAGCATCGTTGCAAGGGCAAAGTGGATACTAAGATTGGTACTCATCTTGACCACGGTTGACCGAATTTGACCCAGGTTGACTGGGATTGTCGGAGCTGACCGAATTTCAAGATGAGATAATCCATGTTGGGGCAATCTTGATTAGTTTTAGTTTAGAGATTTAAATCAAATTCGAACTCAAGATTGGTTTAAATTCGGATTCAAGATTAATTCAAGATTTGGTTCAAGAAGGGTCGAGATTGAGATTGAGATTGCGTTGAGGACTGGCAGAACATGGGAATTTGATCGTGAGCAAATTAAGTTAGATAAGAGATTTAGTCGGACAGATTTTCTTGGAGATAAAAGCTGGTGGTGGGTCGGTGAATTTGAAATAAGAAGTTATCGTTGGAGATGAGAACCGTGGGTTGAATTCGGTCAGAAGGGAAAAATAGACCCCCGGGGCGCGAGTAGTGATAAAGCTACTGAAGAGAGACACAGGCCAAACAGAGAACAAAGAGACACGACACAATCTCCGTCAACTCTGATACGTGCACGGAAGCAGAAGGACATTCGGAGACTTCAGAGGTCAGTCTGGTCTCCGCTGTCTCATCTGCCCTCATCCTGGAGTTCTACTTTGGCGGTACGCGGCGGCGGTCCATCCACGAGCAGCGCCATGCTATCACCATCGTCTGCGAGCGCTGCCATCCACAGTATCATCCTATCGGCAGTTCACCGTTGGCGACCTCTTCCAAGAACGCCATTGATCTCACTCTCATCACCACTAGACTTCCCACGTAGGAATACTTCTTCTTCGCCGGTTGGAATTCTGTGGGTCAGATAAAAAGAAGGGAATTCTGGGCAACGTGGAAAAGGAGCAGCAAATAAACGGAGATTTTTGAGAAAGAAATTTGACGGGCGTTCGTCCAAGTCTCTACCGTCCTCATAACCTCCACCGACGAACCCTCCTTGCCGTGTTCTATGATTGCCGTTCGAAGTCCTGACTAAGGTATGATTGGAGTACCAATGGTGGTAGATTTAGTGTTGAGTGTTTAGTGCTTGGGTCTCAAGCTATGTCATGCTATATTTAATTAAATAGTTATCGTACCTTTAAGTTATCTGATTTCCCTAGGTTTCTCGTTGCATTCCGCTTTGCATATCCTATTGAGGAATCGAATTTTTGAGGCAAAAGATTGGACGATGATTGTTGAATAATATTGCATGTCTTTCGATGTCTTGCGTAATTCTTGATGTTTCTTGATAGTCTTTTACGTAATAGGAAGAGCTAGGTTAACATCTTCATATATTGCATTTAGTGGCGGCTTTGTTTGAGAACCCAAATTACGATTGGGGGGCGGGGGGCGTGCTAGATCACATCTTACGAGGAATCTTTTGTGTTCGTGTTCAGTTAGTAATCCATAACTTTCCCCTGTGATAAATTCTGTGATGACAATCACAATATATTGCGGATTTGAACATAATGCAGGAAATTATCCAGCGATTCCTTGCCAATTCTTAAAATACGGGAGATTATTCTCTTGCCATATATGACATTTGTTACTTCATAAACTAAAAGGAGGCCTGTGGGATGCTGGATTATTATGTTTTATACGATATTTTTTGTTTTCAGCAATCACGAACTTCACAGCCACTTGTTCGAGGAGCACGGTCTTGAGGAGCGACTCGCGGAGGTCCTGAAAGAGAAAGCATTGAAAGAACAGATTCTTCCATTGGAAAAGAGAGAAAGGAAGTCACTAACAAAGGAGAAAATGAATGCCCTAGCAATAGTTCGACTCCTAGCCGCATCCGCTTACAGATTCCAAAAGGGGAAAACAAGGGCGATGAGCTTCAGAGGCAGAGGCACTCTCCACGGCTTCACCGATTCCCTCTACAAAAACCGTGTGTTCAAGGACGACAGCATGCTACCGGTCGGCAAGCAAATAGGCCTGGAGGTTTTGCAGTATGCACAGAGTAAATGGTGTCTCGGCAAGCTCAATGAGATAGTTGTGGATTTAGGTTGTCACCATGGTAACTTTGAAGAGGCTCCACGTGAACATGAGATGCAATGTTGGCGAGAAGAAGTGAGAGAATGGTTGGAAGTAGGGGTGTGCACACGAAACCGCCCGAACCCGGAACTACCCAGACCAGACCAGACCGATACTATTTGGGCTGTTCTAAGGGGTGCCGATCCGGTTCCCGGTTCCTAAAAGTGGAATCAGTGTTCGAGCGGTCTAGTTCAGTTCCGGTTCCAAGGGGGAACCAAACCGGACCGAAATATTTTTTCTTCAAAAAAATTAATAAAATGTAAAATAAATCCTAAGTGAACTTTATTGACATAAATTCTTTGATAAAAATTAATAAAATGTGAACTAAACTCTAAGTGAACTTCATTGATATAAATTCATTGATAAAAATTAGTAAAATATGAACTAAACCCTAAGTATTTGACAAAAAAAAAAACTAAATCCTAAGTGACCGGTTCCTGGTCCTAGGACCAAACGGTCCGGTCCACGGTTCCCAAAATTGGGAACCGGTTCTCCTGGTCCGGTTCCCGGTTTCACTCAGAAGCGGATCGGAAACCGATCATCCTTAGCTGGAAGCGCTGTAGTCAAGGATTAGAGGATGGTTGTCACAGGTCTTTCCTACTGCATACCGTATATATATATATATATATATATATATATATATATGTACATATGTATGTATTTTATGTATGTATGTATTTATGAATCCACCAATATGAATCTGGACCCCTGTGCACTTGGATGGGAATGACCTATCTGGAATCGCAGGGTACTTGTGAGTCAGGTCGTCAAGGAAGTTGCGAGGTTATTGAACATCCACTGAATATTGTAATCAAGAGCCTTTGAAATGAGCAAAAAACAGGAAAGATGTAACAATAGCCTTTTAGGACAGATTTCCGTATATTATAGCTTTTGAACATTTTCCCCATGAAAAAATTTACATAATCAAAAGAAAGATCACCTCAAAAGCAATCTAGACGACTAAGTTACGCTATTACGAATTTTAACCCCATTAAACACATTTAAAAGTGAGCAAAATACCGGATAGGTGGTCCAAAGGCTTTTTAGCACAGGTTTTCGTAAATTGTTGCTTTTCACGACATTCCACACGACAAAATTTGCAAACTGAGAGAAAAAAGATCACCCGAAAAGAACGCGAGACGACTTAGTTACACTATCCCGAAATTTAACCCAACAAAACACCTTTGAAAATGAGCAACAAACGAGAGAGGCGATCCAAAGTCCTTTTAGCATCGGTTTTCGTAATTTATTGCTTTTCACGACATTCCACACGACAAAACTTGCAAACTGAAAAAAAAGATCACTCGAAAAGGATGCCAGACGACTGAGTTATACTATTCCGAAATTTAACCAAACAAAACACCTTTGAAAATGAGCGACAAAACAGATAGGTGAACCAAAGTCCTTTTAGCACGGGTTTTCATAATTTATCGCTGTTCACGACATTCCACACGACAAAAACTGCAAATTGAAAAAAAAGATCACCCGAAAAGAATGCCAGACGACTGAGTTACACTATTCCGAAATTTAACCTAATCAAACACCCTTGAAATGAGCAAAAGACGGTAAATGTGTTACAATAGCCTTTTAGGACAAGATTTCGTAAATTATAGCTTTGAAATACTTTCCCCACGAAAAAATTTGCATGATAAAAAGAAAGATCAGCGCAAAAACACGCCAGACGACTAAGTTACGCTATTCCGAAATTTAACCAAACAAAACAGATAGGTGATCCAAAGTCCTTTTAGCACCGGTTTTCATAATTTATTGCTTTTCACGACATTCCATGCGACAAAACTTGTAAACTGAAAAAAAAGATCACCTGAAAAGAATGCGAGACGACTGAGTTACACTATTCCTAAATTTAACCCAATCAAACGCCTTTGAAATAAGCAAAAAACGGGAATGGTGTTATAATAGCATTTTAGGACAGGTTTTCGTAAATGATAGCTTTTCAAGACTATCATTGCGAAAGAATTCGCATAATCAAAAGAAAAATCACCACGAAAGCACGCCAGACGACTAAGTTACGCTATTCCGAAATTTAACCCCATCAAACACCTATGAAAATGAGCAAAAAATGAGATAGGTGATGCAAAGACTTTTTTGCTTCGGTTTTCGTAAATTGTTTCTTTTCACGACATTCCTGACGACAAAATTTGCAAAATGAGAAAAAAGATCAACCGAAAAGAACGCTAGACCACATAGTTACACCATTCTGAAATTCAACCCAATCATGAGCCTTTGAAATGAGCAAAAAACGGGAAAGATGTAACAATAGACTTTTAGGACAGGTTCCGTATATTATAGCTTTTGAACACTTTCCCCATGAAAAAATTTACATAATCAAAAGAAAGATCACCTCAAAAGCAATCTAGACGACTAAGTTACGCTATTACGAATTTTAACCCCATTAAACACATTTAAAAGTGAGCAAAATACCGGATAGGTGGTCCAAAGGCTTTTTAGCACAGGTTTTCGTAAATTGTTGCTTTTCACGACATTCCACACGACAAAATTTGCGAATTGAGAGAAAAAAGATCACCCGAAAAGAACGCGAGACGACTTAGTTACACTATCCCGAAATTTAACCCAACAAAACACCTTTGAAAATGAGCAAAAAATGAGATAGGTGATCCAAAGATCTCTTCGCTCCGGTTTTCGTAAATTGTGTCTTTTCACGACATTCCACACGACAAAATTTGCAAACTGAGAGAAAAAAGATCACCCGAAAAGAACGCGAGACGGCTTAGTTACACTATCCCGAAATTTAACCCAACAAAACACCTTTGAAAATGAGCAACAAACGAGAGAGGCGATCCAAAGTCCTTTTAGCATCGGTTTTCGTAATTTATTGCTTTTCACGACATTCCACACGACAAAACTTGCAAACTGAAAAAAAAGATCACCCGAAAAGGACGCCAGACGACTGAGTTATACTATTCCGAAATTTAACCAAACAAAACACCTTTGAAAATGAGCGACAAAACAGATAGGTGATCCAAAGTCCTTTTAGCACGGGTTTTCATAATTTATTGCTGTTCACGACATTCCACACGACAAGAACTGCAAATTGAAAAAAAAGATCACCCGAAAAGAATGCCAGACGACTGAGTTACACTATTCCGAAATTTAACCTAATCAAACACCTTTGAAATGAGCAAAAGACGGTAAATGTGTTACAATAGCTTTTACACAATAGCCTTTTAGGACAGGTTTCCGTATATTATAGCTTTTGAACACTTTCCCCAAGAAAAAATTTATATAATCAAAAGAAAGATCACCTCAAAAGCAATCTAGACGACTAAGTTACGCTATTACGAATTTTAACCCCATTAAACACATTTAAAAGTGAGCAAAATACCGGATAGGTGGTCCAAAGGCTTTTTAGCAGAGGTTTTCGTAAATTGTTGCTTTTCACGACATTCCACACGACAAAATTTGCAAACTGATAGAAAAAAGATCACCCGAAAAGAACGCGAGACGGCTTAGTTACACTATCCCGAAATTTAACCCAACAAAACACCTTTGAAAATGAGCAACAAACGAGAGAGTGCATCCAAAGTCCTTTTAGCATCGGTTTTCGTAATTTATTGCATTTCACGACATTCCACACGACAAAACTTGCAAACTGAAAAAAAAGATCACCCGAAAAGGACGCCAGACGACTGAGTTATACTATTCCGAAATTTAACCAAACAAAACACCTTTGAAAATGAGCGACAAAACAGATAAGTGATCCAAAGTCCTTTTAGCACGGGTTTTCATAATTTATTGCTGTTCACGACATTCCACACGACAAAAACTGCAACTTGAAAAACAAGATCACCCGAAAAGAATGCCAAACGACTGAGTTACACTATTCCGAAATTTAACCTAATCAAACACCTTTGAAATGAGCAAAAGACGGTAAATGTGTTACAATAGCATTTTAGGACAAGATTTCGTAAATTATAGCTTTGAAATACTTTCCCCACGAAAAAATTTGCATGATGAAAAGAAAGATCAGTGCAAAAGCACGCCAGACGACTAAGTTACGCTATTCCGAAATTTAACCAAACAAAACAGATAGGTGATCCAAAGTCCTTTTAGCACCGGTTTTCATAATTTATTGCTTTTCACGACATTCCATGCGACAAAACTTGTAAACTGAAAAAAAAGATCACCCGAAAAGAATGCGAGACGACTGAGTTACACTATTCTTAAATTTAACCCAATCAAACGCCTTTGAAATAAGCAAAAAACGGGAATGGTGTTATAATAGCTTTTTAGGACAGGTTTTCGTAAATGATAGCTTTTCAAGACTATCATTGCGGAAAAATTCGCATGATCAAAAGAAAAATCACCACGAAAGCACGCCAGACGACTAAGTTACGCTATTCCGAAATTTAACCCCATCAAACACCTATGAAAATGAGCAAAAAATGAGATAGGTGATGCAAACACCTTTTTGCTTCGGTTTTCGTAAATTGTTTCTTTTCACGACATTCCTGACGACAAAATTTGCAAAATGACAAAAAAGATCAACCGAAAAGAACGCCAGACCACATAGTTACACCATTCTGAAATTCAACCCAATCAAGAGCCTTTGAAAGGAGCAAAAAACGGGAAAGATGTTACAATAGCTTTTTAGGACTTGTTTTCGTATATTATAGCTTTTGAACATTTTCCCCATGAAAAAATTTACATAATCAAAAGAAAGATCACCTCAAAAGCATGCTAGAAGACTAAGTTACGCTACTACGAATTTTAACCCCATTAAACACATTTAAAATTGAGCAAAATACGAGATAGGTGATCCAAAGGCTTTTTAGCACAGGTTTTCGTAAATTGTTGCTTTTGACTACATTCCACGTGACAAAATTTGCAAACTGAAAAAAATAAGAACGCCAGACGACTGAGTTACACTATTCCGAAATTTAACCCAAGCAAACACCTTTGAAATAAGCAAAAATCGGGAAAGGTGATACGATAGCCTTTTAGGGCAGGTTTTCGTAAATTATAGCTTGTAAAGACTTTCCCTGCGAAAGAATTTGCATGATCAAAAGAAAGATCAACACAAAAGCACGCCAGACCACTCAGTTACGCTATTCCGAAATTTTACCCCATCAAACACCTATGAAAATGAGAAAAAAATGAGATAGGTGATCCAAAGACCTTTTCGCTCCGGTTTTCGTAAATTGTTTGTTTTCACGACATTCCTGAGGACAAAATTTGCAAAATGAGAAAAAAGATCACCCGAAAAGATCGCCAGACGACATAGTTACACCATTTTGAAATTCAACCCAATCAAGATCCTTTGAAATCAGCAAAAAATGGGAAAGATGTTACAATAGCCTTTTAGGACATGTTTTCGTAAATTATAGCTTTTAAAGACTTTCCCTACGAAAGAATTTGCATGATCAAAAGAAAGATCAACACAAAAGCACGCCAGACCACTCAGTTACGCTATTCCGAAATTTTACCACATCAAACACCTATGAAAATGAGCAAAAAATGAGATAGGTGATCCAAAGATCTCTTCGCTCCGGTTTTCGTAAATTGTGTCTTTTCACGACATTCCACACGACAAAATTTGCAAACTGAGAGAAAAAAGATCACCCGAAAAGAACGCGAGACGGCTTAGTTACACTATCCCGAAATTTAACCCAACAAAACACCTTTGAAAATGAGCAACAAACGAGAGAGGCGATCCAAAGTCCTTTTAGCATCGGTTTTCGTAATTTATTGCTTTTCACGACATTCCACACGACAAAACTTGCAAACTGAAAAAAAAGATCACCCGAAAAGGACGCCAGACGACTGAGTTATACTATTCCGAAATTTAACCAAACAAAACACCTTTGAAAATGAGCGACAAAACAGATAGGTGATCCAAAGTCCTTTTAGCACGGGTTTTCATAATTTATTGCTGTTCACGACATTCCACACGACAAGAACTGCAAATTGCAAAAAAAAGATCACCCGAAAAGAATGCCAGACGACTGAGTTACACTATTCCGAAATTTAACCTAATCAAACACCTTTGAAATGAGCAAAAGACGGTAAATGTGTTACAATAGCTTTTTAGGACAAGATTTCGTAAATTATAGCTTTGAAATACTTTCCCCATGAAAAAATTTGCATGATGAAAAGAAAGATCAGCGCAAAAGCACGCCAGACGACTAAGTTACGCTATTCCGAAATTTAACCAAACAAAACAGATAGGTGATCCAAAGTCCTTTTAGCACCGGTTTTCATAATTTATTGCTTTTCACGACATTCCATGCGACAAAACTTGTAAACTGAAAAAAAAGATCACCCGAAAAGAATGCGAGACGACTGAGTTACAGTATTCCTAAATTTAACCCAATCAAACGCCTTTGAAATAAGCAAAAAATGGGAATCGTGTTATAATAGCATTTTAGGACAGGTTTTCGTAAATGATAGCTTTTCAAGACTATCATTGCGGAAGAATTCGCATGATCAAAAGAAAAATCACCACGAAAGCACGCCAGACGACTAAGTTACGCTATTCCGAAATTTAACCCCATCAAACACCTATGAAAATGAGCAAAAAATGAGATAGGTGATGCAAAGACCTTTTTGCTTCGGTTTTCGTAAATTGTTTCTTTTCACGAAATTCCTGACGACAAAATTTGAAAAATGAGAAAAAAGATCAACCGAAAAGAACGCCAGACCACATAGTTACACCATTCTGAAATTCAACCCAATCATGAGCCTTTGAAAGGAGCAAAAAATGGGAAAGATGTTACAATAGCTTTTTAGGACTTGTTTTCGTATATTATAGCTTTTGAACATTTTCCCCATGAAAAAATTTACATAATCAAAAGAAAGATCACCTCAAAAGCATGCTAGAAGACTAAGTTACGCTACTACGAATTTTAACCCCATTAAACACATTTAAAAGTGAGCAAAATACGAGATAGGTGATCCAAAGGCTTTTTAGCACAGGTTTTCGTAAATTGTTACTTTTGACTACATTCCACGCGACAAAATTTGCAAACTGAAAAAAAAAAGATCACCCGAAAAGAACGCCAGACGACTGAGTTACACTATTCCGAAATTTAACCCAAGCAAACACCTTTGAAATAAGCAAAAATCGGGAAAGGTGATACGATAGCCTTTTAGGGCAGGTTTTCGTAAATTATAGCTTGTAAAGACTTTCCCTGCGAAAGAATTTGCATGATCAAAAGAAAGATCAACACAAAAGCACGCCAGACCACTCAGTTACGCTATTCCGAAATTTTACCCCATCAAACACCTATGAAAATGAGAAAAAAATGAGATAGGTGATCCAAAGACCTTTTCGCTCCGGTTTTCGTAAATTGTTTGTTTTCACGACATTCCTGAGGACAAAATTTGCAAAATGAGAAAAAAGATCACCCGAAAAGATCGCCAGACGACATAGTTACACCATTTTGAAATTCAACCCAATCAAGAGCCTTTGAAATCAGCAAAAAATGGGAAAGATGTTACAATAGCCTTTTAGGACATGTTTTCGTAAATTATAGCTTTTAAAGACTTTCCCTACGAAAGAATTTGCATGATCAAAAGAAAGATCAACACAAAAGCACGCCAGACCACTCAGTTACGCTATTCCGAAATTTTACCACATCAAACACCTATGAAAATGAGCAAAAAATGAGATAGGTGATCCAAAGATCTCTTCGCTCCGGTTTTCGTAAATTGTGTCTTTTCACGACATTCCACACGACAAAATTTGCAAAATGAGAAAAAAAATCAACCGAAAAGAACGCCAGACCACATAGTTACACCATTCTCAAATTCAACCCAATCAAGAACCTTTGAAATGAGCAAAAAACGGGAAAGATGTAACAATAGCCTTTTAGGACAGGTTTCTGTATATTATAGCTTTTGAACAATTTCCCCGAGAAAAAATTTACATAATCAAAAGAAAGATCACCTCAAAAGCAATCTAGACGACTAAGTTACGCTATTACGAATTTTAACCCCATTAAACACATTTAAAATTGAGCAAAATACCGGATAGGTGGTCCAAAGGCTTTTTAGCAGATGTTTTCGTAAATTGTTCCTTTTCACGACATTCCACACGACAAAATTTGCAAACTGAGAGAAAAAAGATCACCCGAAAAGAACGCGAGACGGCTTAGTTACACTATCCCGAAATTTAACCCAACAAAACACCTTTGAAAATGAGCAACAAACGAGAGAGGCGATCCAAAGTCCTTTTAGCATCGGTTTTCGTAATTTATTGCTTTTCACGACATTCCACACGACAAAACTTGCAAACTGAAAAAAAAGATCACCCGAAAAGGACGCCAGACGACTGAGTTATACTATTCCGAAATTTAACCAAACAAAACACCTTTGAAAATGAGCGACAAAACAGATAGGTGATCCAAAGTCCTTTTAGCACGGGTTTTCATAATTTATTGCTGTTCACGACATTCCACACGACAAGAACTGCAAATTGAAAAAAAAGATCACCCGAAAAGAATGCCAGACGACTGAGTTTCACTATTCCGAAATTTAACCTAATCAAACACCTTTGAAATGAGAAAAAGACGGTAAATGTGTTACAATAGCCTATTAGGACAAGATTTCGTAAATTATAGCTTTGAAATACTTTCCCCACGAAAAAATTTGCATGATGAAAAGAAAGATCAGCGCAAAAGCACGCCAGACGACTAAGTTACGCTATTCCGAAATTTAACCAAACAAAACAGATAGGTGATCCAAAGTCCTTTTAGCACCGGTTTTCATAATTTATTGCTTTTCACGACATTCCATGCGACAAAACTTGTAAACTGAAAAAAAAGATCACCCGAAAAGAATGCGAGACGACTGAGTTACACTATTCTTAAATTTAACCCAATCAAACGCCTTTGAAATAAGCAAACAACGGGAATGGTGTTATAATAGCATTTTAGGACAGGTTTTCGTAAATGATAGCTTTTCAAGACTATCATTGCGGAAGAATTCGCATGATCAAAAGAAAAATCACCACGAAAGCACGCCAGACGACTAAGTTACGCTATTCCGAAATTTAACCCCATCAAACACCTATGAAAATGAGCAAAAAATGAGATAGGTGATGCAAAGACCTTTTTGCTTCGGTTTTCGTAAATTGTTTCTTTTCACGACATTCCTGATGACAAAATTTGCAAAATGACAAAAAAGATCAACCGAAAAGAACGCCAGACCACATAGTTACACCATTCTGAAATTCAACCCAATCAAGAGCCTTTGAAAGGAGCAAAAAACGGGAAAGATGTTACAATAGCTTTTTAGGACTTGTTTTCGTATATTATAGCTTTTGAACATTTTCCCCATGAAAAAATTTACATAATCAAAAGAAAGATCACCTCAAAAGCATGCTAGAAGACTAAGTTACGCTACTACGAATTTTAACCCCATTAAACACATTTAAAATTGAGCAAAATACGAGATAGGTGATCCAAAGGCTTTTTAGCACAGGTTTTCGTAAATTGTTGCTTTTGACTACATTCCACGTGACAAAATTTGCAAACTGAAAAAAATAAGAACGCCAGACGACTGAGTTACACTATTCCGAAATTTAACCCAAGCAAACACCTTTGAAATAAGCAAAAATCGGGAAAGGTGATACGATAGCCTTTTAGGGCAGGTTTTCGTAAATTATAGCTTGTAAAGACTTTCCCTGCGAAAGAAATTGCATGATCAAAAGAAAGATCAACACAAAAGCACGCTAGACCACTCAGTTACGCTATTCCGAAATTTTACCACATCAAACACCTATGAAAATGAGCAAAAAATGAGATAGGTGAGCCAAAGATCTTTTCGCTCCGGTTTTCGTAAATTGTGTCTTTTCACGATATTCCTGACTACAAAATTTGCAAAATGAGAAAAAAAATCAACCGAAAAGAACGCCAGACCACATAGTTACATCATTCTCAAATTCAACCCAATCAAAAGCCTTTGAAATGAGCAAAAAACGGGAAAGATGTAACAATAGCCTTTTAGGACAGGTTTCCGTATATTATAGCTTTTGAACACTTTCCCCAAGAAAAAATTTATATAATCAAAAGAAAGATCACCTCAAAAGCAATCTAGACGACTAAGTTACGCTATTACGAATTTTAACCCCATTAAACACATTTAAAAGTTAGCAAAATACCGGATAGGTGGTCCAAAGGCTTTTTAGCAGAGGTTTTCGTAAATTGATGCTTTTCACGACATTCCACACGACAAAATTTGCAAACTGAGAGAAAAAAGATCAACCGAAAAGAACGCGAGACGGCTTAGTTACACTATCCCGAAATTTAACCCAACAAAACACCTTTGAAAATTAGCAACAAACGAGAGAGGCGAACCAAAGTCCTTTTAGCATCGGTTTTCGTAATTTATTGCTTTTCACGACATTCCACACGACAAAACTTGCAAACTGAAAAAAAAGATCACCCGAAAAGGACGCCAGACGACTGAGTTATACTATTCCGAAATTTAACCAAACAAAACAACTTTGAAAATGAGCGACAAAACAGATAGGTGATCCAAAGTCCTTTTAGCACGGGTTTTCATAATTTATTGCTGTTCACGACATTCCACACGACAAAAACTGCAAATTGAAAAAAAAGATCACCCGAAAAGAATGCCAGACGACTGATTTACACTATTCCGAAATTTAACCTTATCAAACACCTTTGAAATGAGCAAAAGACGGTAAATGTGTTACAATAGCCTTTTAGGACAAGATTTCGTAAATTATAGCTTTGAAATACTTTCCCCACGAAAAAATTTGCATGATGAAAAGAAAGATCAGCGCAAAAGCACGCCAGACGACTAAGTTACGCTATTCCGAAATTTAACCAAACAAAACAGATAGGTGATCCAAAGTCCTTTTAGCACCGGTTTGCATAATTTATTGCTTTTCACGACATTCCATGCGACAAAACTTGTAAACTGAAAAAAAAGATCACCCGAAAAGAATGCGAGACGACTGAGTTACACTATTCTTAAATTTAACCCAATCAAACGCCTTTGAAATAAGCAAAAAACGGGAATGGTGTTATAATAGTATTTTAGGACAGGTTTTCGTAAATGATAGCTTTTCAAGACTATCATTGCGAAAGAATTCGCATGATCAAAAGAAAAATCACCACGAAAGCACGCCAGACGACTAAGTTACGCTATTCCGAAATTTAACCCCATCAAACACCTATGAAAATGAGAAAAAAATGAGATAGGTGATGCAAAGACCTTTTTGCTTCGGTTTTCGTAAATTGTTTCTTTTCACGACATTCCTGACGACAAAAATTGCAAAATGAGAAAAAAGATCAACCGAAAAGAACGCCAGATCACATAGTTACACTATTCTGAAATTCAACCCAATCAAGAGCCTTTGAAAGGAGCAAAAAACGGGAAAGACGTTACAATAGCTTTTTAGGACTTGTTTTCGAATATTATAGCTTTTGAACATTTTCCCCATGAAAAACTTTACATAATCAAAAGAAAGATCACCTCAAAAGCATGCTAGAAGACTAAGTTACGCTACTACGAATTTTAACCCCATTAAACACATTTAAAAGTGAGCAAAATACGAGATAGGTGATCCAAAGGCCATTTAGCACAGGTTTTCGTAAATTGCTGCTTTTGACTACATTCCACGCGACAAAATTTGCAAACTGAAAAAAATAAGAACGCCAGACGACTGAGTTACACTATTCCGAAATTTAACCCAAGCAAACACCTTTGAAATAAGCAAAAATCGGGAAAGGTGATACAATAGCCTTTTAGGGCAGGTTTTCGTAAATTATAGCTTGTAAAGACTTTCCTTGCGAAAGAATTTGCATGATCAAAAGAAAGATCAACACAAAAGCACGCCAGACCACTCAGTTACGCTATTCCGAAATTTTACCCCATCAAACACCTATGAAAATGAGAAAAAATTGAGATAGGTGATCCAAAGACCTTTTTGCTCCGGTTTTCGTAAATTGTTTGTTTTCACGACATTCCTGAGGACAAAATTTGCAAAATGAGAAAAAAGATCACCCGAAAAGATCGCCAGACGACATAGTTACACCATTTTGAAATTCAACCCAATCAAGAGCCTTTGAAATCAGCAAAAAATGGGAAAGATGTTACAATAGCCTTTTAGGACATGTTTTCGTAAATTATAGCTTTTAAAGACTTTCCCTACGAAAGAATTTGCATGATCAAAAGAAAGATCAACACAAAAGCACGCCAGACCACTCAGTTACGCTATTCCGAAATTTTACCACATCAAACACCTATGAAAATGAGCAAAAAATGAGATAGGTGAGCCAAAGTTCTTTTCGCTCCGGTTTTCGTAAATTGTGTCTTTTCACGACATTCCTGACGACAAAATTTGCAAAATGAGAAAAAAAATCAACCGAAAAGAACGCCAGACCACATAGTTACACCATTCTCAAATTCAACCCAATCAAGAGCCTTTGAAATGAGCAAAAAACGGGAAAGATGTAACAATAGCCTTTTAGGGCAGGTTTTCGTAAATTATAGCTTGTAAAGACTTTCCCTGCGAAAGAATTTGCATGATCAAAAGAAAGATCAACACAAAAGCACGCCAGACCACTCAGTTACGCTATTCCGAAATTTTACCCCATCAAACACCTATGAAAATGAGAAAAAATTGAGATAGGTGATGCAAAGACCTTTTTGCTTCGGTTTTCGTAAATTGTTTGTTTTCACGACATTCCTGACGACAAAATTTGCAAAATGAGAAAAAAGATCAACCGAAAAGAACGCCAGACCACATAGTTACACTGTTCTGAAATTCAACCCAATCAAGAGCCTTTGAAAGGAGCAAGAAACGGGAAAGATGTTACAATAGCTTTTTAGGACTTGTTTTCGTATATTATAGCTTTTGAACATTTTCCCCATGAAAAACTTTACATAATCAAAAGAAAGATCACCTCAAAAGCATGCTAGAAGACTAAGATACGCTACTACGAATTTGAACCCCATTAAACACATTTAAAAGTGAGCAAAATACCAGATAGGCGATCCAAAGTCCTTTTAGCATCGGTTTTCGTAATTTATTGCTTTTCACGACATTCCACAAGACAAAACTTGCAAACTGAAAAAAAAAGATAACCGAAAAGAACTCCAGACGACTAAGTTACGCTATTCCGAAATTTAACCCAACAAAACACCTTTGAAAATGAGCAACAAACGAGATAGGTGATCCAAAGTCCTTTTAGCATCGGTTTTCGTAATTTCTTGCTTTTCACGACAATCCACAGGACAGAACTTGCAAACTGAAAAAAAAGATCACCCGAAAAGAACGTCAGACGAGTGAGTTACACTATTCCGAAATTTAACCCAATCAAACACCTTTGAAATAAGCTAAAAAGGGGAAAGGTGATACAATAGCCTTTTAGGACAGGTTTTCGTAAATTATAGCTTTTAAAGACTTTCCTGCGAAAGAATTCGCCTGATCAAAAGAAAGATCACCACAAAAGCACGCCAGACCACTCAGTTACGCCATTCCGAAATTTAACCCCATCAAACACATATGAAAATGAGCAAAAATGAGATAGGTGATGCAAAGACCTTTTCGCTCCGGTTTTCGTAAATTGTGTCTTTTCACGACATTCGTGATGATAAAATTTGCAAAATGAGATAAAAGATCACCCAAAAAGAACGCAAGACCACATAGTTACACCATTCTGAAATTCAACCCAATCAAGAGCCTTTGAAATGAGCAAAAAAGGGAAAGATGTATCAATATCCTTTTAGGACAGGTTTCCGTATATTATAGCATTTGAACACTTTCCCCATGAAAAAATTTACATAATCAAAAGAAAGATCACCTCAAAAGCAAGCTAGACAATCAAGTTACGCTATTACGAATTTTAACCCCATTAAACACATTTAAAAGCGAGCAAAATACGAGATAGGTGATCCAAAGGCCTTTTAGCACAGGTTTTCGTAAATTGTTGCTTTTCACGACATTCCACGCGATAAAATTTCCAAACTGAAAACAAAAAAGATCACCCGAAAAGAACGCGAGACGACTTTGTTACACTATCTCGAAATTTAACCCAATCAAACACCTTTGAAATGAGCAAAAGACGGTAAATGTGTTACAATAGCCTTTTAGGACATGATTTTGTGAATTATAGCTTTTAAATAATTTCCCCACGAAAAAATTTGCATGATGAAAAGAAAGATCACCGCAAAAGCACACCCGACGACTAAGTTACGCTATTCCGAAATTTAACCCAACAAAACACCTTTGAAAATGAGCAACAAACGAGATAGGTGATCCAAAGTCCTTTTAGCATTGGTTTTGGTAATGTATTACTTTTCACGACATTCCACACGACAAAACGGGCAAACTGAAATAGAAGATCACCCGAATAGAACGCCAGACAACTGAGTTACACTATTCCGAAATTTAACTGAACAAAACACCTTTGAAAATGAGCAACAAAACAGATAGGTGATCCAAAGTCCTTTTAGCACCGGTTTTTATAATTTATTGCTGTTCACGACATTCCACTCGATAAAACTTGCAAACTGAAAAAAAAGATCACCCGAAACGAATGCCAGACGACTGAGTTACACTATTCCGAAATTTAACCCAATCAAACACCTTTGAAATAAGCAAAAACCGAGAAGGTGTTACAATAGCATTTTAGGACAGGTTTTCGTAAATTATAGCTTTTAAATACTATCCCTGCGAAAGAATTCGCATGATCAAAAGAAAGATCATTACGAAAGCAAACCAGACGACTAAGTTACGCTATTCTGAAATTTAACCCCATCAAACACCTATGAAAATGAGCAACAAATTAGATAGGTGATCCAAAGACCTTTTTGCTCCGGTTTTCATAAATTGTTTCTTTTCACAACATTCCTGACGACAAAATTTGCAAAATGAGATAAAAGATCACCCGAAAAGAACGCCAAACCACATAGTTACACCATTCTGAAATTCAACCCAATCAAGAGCCTTTGAAATGAGCAAAAAACGGGAAAGATGTAAAAATAGCCTTTTAGGACAGGTTTCCGTATATTATAGCTTTCGAACACTTTCCCCATGAAAAAATTTACATAATCAAAAGAAAGATCACCTCAAAAGCAAGCAAGACGACTAAGTTACGCTATTACGAATTTTAACCCCATTAAACACATTTAAAAGTGAGCAAAATACGGGATAGGTGTTCCAAAGGCCTTTTAGCAGAGGTTTTCATAAATTGTTGCTTTTCACGACATTTCACGCGACAAAATTTGCACACTGACAAAAAAAAGATCACCCGAAAGGAACGCGAGACGACTTAGTTTCACTATCCCGAAATTTAACCCAATCAAACACCTTTGAAATGAGCAAAAGACGGTAAAGGTGTTACAATAGCCTTTAATGACAGGTTTTCGTAAATTATAGCTTTTAAAGACTTTCCCCACGAAAAAATTTGCATGATCAAAAGAAAGATCAACGCAAGAGCACGCCAGATGACTAAGTTACGCTATTCCGAAATTTAACCAAAGAAAATACCTTTGAAAATGAGCAACAAAACAGATAGGTGATCCAAAGTCCTTTTGGCACCGGTTTTCATAATTTATTGCTTTTCACGACATTCCATGCGGCAAAACTTGCAAACTGAAAAAAAAGATCACCCGAAAAGAATGCCAGTCGACTGAGTTACACTATTCCGAAATTTAACCCAATCAAACACCTTTGAAATAAGTAAAAAACGGGAAAGGTGTTACAATAGCATTTTAGGACAGGTTTTCGTAAATTATAGCTTTTAAAGACTATCCCTGCGAAAGAATACGCATGATCAACAGAAAGATCACCACGAAAGCACGCCAAACGACTAAGTTACGCTATTCCGAAATTTAACCCCATCAAAAACCTATGAAAATGAGCAAAAAATTAGATAGGTGATACAAAGACCTTTTTGCTCCAATTTTCGTAAATTGTTTCTTTTCACGACATTCCTGACGTCAAAATTTGCAAAATGAGAAAAAAGATCTACCGAAAAGAACGCCAGACCACATAGTTACACCATTCTGAAATTCAACCCAATCAAGAGCCTTTGAAAGGAGCAAAAAACGGGAAAGATGTTACAATAGCTTTTTAGGACTTGTTTTCGTATATTATAGCTTTTGAACACTTTGCCGACGAAAAAATTTACATAATCAAAAGAAAGATCACCTCAAAAGCATGCTAGAAGACTAAGTTACGCTACTACGAATTTTAACCACATGAAACACATTTAAAAGTGAGCAAAATACGATATAGGTGATCCAAAGGCCTTTTAGCACAGGTTTTCGTAAATTGTTGCTTTTGACTACATTCCACGCGACAAAATTTGCAAACTGAAAAAAAAAGATCACCCGAAAAGAACGCGAGACGACTTAGTTACACTATCTCGAAATTTAACCCAATCAAACACCTTTGAAATGAGCAAAAGACGGTAAAGGTGTTACAATGGCCTTTGAGGACAAGATTTCGTAAATTATAGCTTTTAAATACTTTCCCCACAAAAGAATTTGCTTGATGAAAAGAAAGATCACCGCAAAAGCACGGTAGACGACTAAGTTACGCTATTCCGAAATTTAACCCAACAAAACACCTTTGAAAATGAGCAACAAACGAGATAGGTGATCCAAAGTCCTTTTAGCATCGGTTTTCGTAATTTCTTGCTTTTCACGACAATCCACACGACAGAACTTGCAAACTGAAAAAAAAGATCACTCGAAAAGAACGCCCGACGAGTGAGTTACACTATTCCGAAATTTAACCCAACCAACCACCTTTGAAATAAGCAAAAAAGGGGAAAGGTGATACAATAGCTTTTTAGGACGGGTTTTCGTAAATTATAGCTTTTAAAGACTTCCCTGCAAAAGAATTCGCATGATCAAAAGAAAGATCACCACAAAAGCACGCCAGACCACTCAGTTACGCCATTCCGAAATTTAACCCCATCAAACACCTATGAAAATGAGCAAAAATGATATAGGTGATCCAAAGACCTTTTCGCTCCGGTTTTCGTAAATTGTGTCTTTTCACGACATTCGTGACGATAAAATTTGCAAAATGAGAAAAAAGATTACCCGAAAAGAACGCCAGACCACATAGTTACACCATTCTCAAATTCAACCCAATCAAGAGCCTTTGAAATGAGCAAAAAAGGGAAAGATGTAACAATATCCTTTTAGGACAGGTTTCCGTATATTATAGCTTTTGAACACTTTCCCTATGAAAAAATTTACATAATCAAAAGAAAGATCACCTCAAAAGCAAGCTAGACGACCAAGTTACGTTATTACGAATTTTAACCCCATTAAAAACATTTAAAAGCGAGCAAAATACGAGATATGTGATCCAAAGGCCTTTTAGCAAAGGTTTTCGTAAATTTTTCACGACATTCCACGCGATAAAATTTGCAAACTGAAAAAAAAAGATCACCCGAAAAGAACGCGAGACGACTTAGTTATACTATCCCGAAATTTAACCCAATCAAACACCTTTGAAATGAGCAAAAGACGGTAAAGGTGTTACAATAGTCTTTAATGACAGGTTTTCGTAAATTATAGCTTTTAAAGACTTTCCCCACGAAAAAATTTGCAGGATCAAAAGAAAGATCAAAGCAAGAGCACGCCAGACAACTAAGTTACGCTATTCCGAAATTTAACCCAACAAAACACCTTTGAAAATGAGCAGGAAACGAGATAGGCGATCCAAAGTCCTTTTAGCATCGGTTTTCATAATTTATTGCTTTTCACGACATTCCATGCGACAAAACTTGCAAACTGAAAAAAAAGATCACCCGAAAAGAATGCCAGCCGACTGAGTTACACTATTCCGAAATTTAACCCAATCAAACACCTTTGAAATAAGTAAAAAACGGGAAAGGTGTTACAATAGCATTTTAGGACAGGTTTTCGTAAATTATGGCTTTTAAAGACTATCCCTGCGAAAGAATTCGCATGATCAACAGAAAGATCACCACGAAAGCACGCCAAACGACTAAGTTACGCTACTCCGAAATTTAACCCCATCAAAAACCTATGAAAATGAGCAAAAAAATTAGATAGGTGATGCAAAGACCTTTTTGCTCCAGTTTTCATAAATTGTTTCTTTTCACTACATTCCTGACGACAAAATTTGCAAAATGAGAAAAAAGATCAACCGAAAAGAACACCAGACCACATAGTTACACCATTCTGAAATTCAACCCAATGAAGAGCCTTTGAAAGGAGCAAAAAACGGGAAATATGTTACAATAGCTTTTTAGGACTTGTTTTCGTATATTATAGCTTTTGAACACTTTGCCGACGAAAAAATTTACATAATCAAAAGAAAGATCACCTCAAAAGCATGGTAGAAGACTAAGTTACGCTACTACGAACGCTACTACGAATTTTAACCACATGAAACACATTTAAAAGTGAGCAAAATACGATATAGGTGATCCAAAGGCCTTTTAGCACAGGTTTTCGTAAATTGTTGCTTTTGACTACATTCCACGCGACAAAATTTGCAAACTAAAAAAAAAAGATCACCCGAAAAGAACGCGAGACGACTTAGTTACACTATCCCGAAATTTAACCCAATCAAACACCTTTGAAATGAGCAAAAGACGGTAAAGGTGTTACAATGGCCTTTGAGTACAATATTTCGTAAATTATAGCTTTTAAATACTTTCCCCACGAAAAAATTTGCTTGATGAAAAGAAAGATCACCACAAAAGCACGGTAGACGACTAAGTTACGCTATTCCGAAATTTAACCCAACAAAACACCTTTGAAAATGAGCAACAAACGAGATAGGTGATCCAAAGTCCTTTTAGCATCGGTTTACGTAATTTCTTGCTTTTCACGACAATCCACACGACATAACTTGCAAACTGAAAAAACAGATGACTTGAAAAGAACGCCAGACGAGTGAGTTACACTATTCCAAACTTTAACCCAATCAAACACCTTTGAAATAAGCAAAAAACGGGAAAGGTGATACAATAGCCTTTTAGGACAGGTTTTCGTAAATTATAGCTTTTAAAGACTTTCTTGCGAAAGAATTCGCATGATCAAAAGAAAGATCACCACAAAAGCACGCCAGACCACTCAGTTACGCCATTCCGAAATTTAACCCCATCAAACACCTATGAAAATGAGCAAAAATGAGATAGGTGATGCAAAGACCTTTTCGCTCCGGTTTTTGTAAATTATGTCTTTTCACGACATTCGTGAAGATAAAATTTGCAAAATGAGAAAACAGATCACCTGAAAAGAACGCCAGACCACATAGTTACACCATTCTGAAATTCAACCCAATCAAGAGCCTTTGAAATGAGCAAAAAAGGGAAAGATGTAACAATATCCTTTTAGGACAGGTTTCCATATATTATAGCTTTTGAACACTTTCCCCATGAAAAAATTTACATAATCAAAAGAAAGATCACCTCAAAAGCACGCCAGACGACTAAGTTACGCTATTCCGAAATTTAACCAAACAAAACAGATAAGTGATCCAAAGTCCTTTTAGCATCGGTTTTCATAATTTATTGCTTTTCATGACATTCCATGTGACAAAACTTGTAAACTGAAAAAAAAAGATCAGCCGAAAAGAATGCCAGACGACTGAGTTACACTATTCCGAAATTTAACCCAATCAAACGCCTTTGAAATAATCAAAAAACGGGAGTGGTGTTATAATAGCATTTTACGACAGGTTTTCGTAAATGATAGCTTTTCAAGACTATCATTGCGAAAGAATTCGCATGATCAAAAGAAAGATCACCACGAAAGCACGCCAGACGACTAAATTACGCTATTCCGAAATTTAACCCCATCAAACACCTATGAAAATGAGCAAAAAATGAGATAGGTGATGCAAAGACCTTTTTGCTCCGGTTTTCGTAAATTGTGTCTTTTCACGACATTCGTGACGATAAAATTTGCAAAATGAGAAAAAAGATCACTCGAAAAGAACGCCAGACCACATAGTTACACCATTATGAAATTCAAGCCAATCAAGAGCCTTTGAAATGAGCAAAAAAGAGAAAGATGTAACAATATCCTTTTAGGACAGGTTTCCGTATATTATAGCTTTTGAACACTTTCCCCACGAAAAACTTTACATAATCAAAAGAAAGATCACCTGAAAAGTAAGCTAGACGACCAAGTTACGCTATTACGAATTTTAACCCCATTAAACACATTTAAAAGCGCTCAAAATACGAGATAGGTGATCCAAAGGTCTTTTTGCATAAGTTTTCGTAAATTGTTGCCTTTCACGACATTCCACGCGATAAAATTTGCAAACTGAAAAAAAAAAGATCACCCGAAAAGAACGCGAGACGACTTAGTTACACTATCCCGAAATTTAACCCAATCAAACACCTTTGAAATGAGCAAAAGACGGTAAATGTGTTAGAATAGCCTTTTAGGACAAGATTTCGTAAATTATAACTTTGAAATACTTTCCCCACAAAAAAATTTGCATGATGAAAAGAAAGATCAGCGCAAAAGCATGCCAGACGACTAATTTACGCTGTTCCGAAATTTAACCAAACAAAACAGATAAGTGATCCAAAGTCCTTTTAGCACCGGTTTTCGTAATTTATTGCTTTTCACAACATTCCATGCGACAAAACTTGTAAACAAAAAAAAAAGATCACCCGAAAAGAATGCCAGACGACTGAGTTACAATAATCAAAAAAGGGGAATGGTGTTATAATAGCATTTTAGGACAGGTTTTCGTAAATGATAGCTTTTCAAGACTATCATTGCGAAAAAATTCGCATGATCAAAAGAAAGATCACCACGAAAGCACGCCAGACGACTAAATTACGCTATTCCGAAATTTAACCCCATCAAACACCTATGAAAATGAGCAAAAAATGACATAGGTGATCCAAAGACCTTTTCGCTCCGGTTTTCGTAAATTGTGTCTTTTCACGACATTCGTGACTATAAAATTTGCAAAATGAGAAAAAATATTACCTGAAAAGAACGCCATACCACATAGTTACACCATTATGAAATTCAACCCAATCAAGAGCCTTTGAAATGAGCAAAAAACAGGAAAGATGTAACAATAGCCTTTTAGGACAGGTTTCCGTATATTATAGCTTTTGAACACTTTCCCCATGAAAAAATTTAAATAATCAAAAGAAAGATCACCTCAAATGCAAGCTAGACGACTAAGTTACGCTATTACAAATTTTAACCCCATTAAACACATTTAAAAGGGAGCAAAATACGGGATAGGTGATCCAAAGGCCTTTTAGCACAGGTTTTCGTAAATTGTTGCTTTTCACGACATTCCACGCGATAAAATTTGAAAACTGAAAAAAAAAAGATCACCCGAAAAGAACGCGAGACGACTTAGTTACACTATCCCAAAATTTAACCCAATCAAATACCTTTGAAATGAGCAAAAGACGGTAACGTTGGTACAAAAGCCTTTTATGACAGGTTTTCGTAATTTATAGCTTTTAAAGACTTTCCTCATGAAAAAACTTGCATGATCAAAAGAAAGATCAACGCAAGAGCACGCCAGACGACTAAGTTACGCTATGCCGAAATTTAACCAAACAAAACAACTTTGCTGTTCACGACATTCCACTCGACAAAACTTGCAAACAGAAAAAAAAGATCACCCGAAAAGAATGCCAGACGACTGAGTTACACTATTTCGAAATTTAACCCAATCAAACACCTTTGAAATAAGCAAAAAACGGGAAAGGTGTTACAATAGCATTTTAGGACAGGTTTTCGTAAATTATAGCTTTTAAATACTATCCCTGCGAAAGAATTCGCATGATCAAAAGAAAGATCATCACGAAAGCACGCCAGATAACGACATTCCTGACGACAAAATTTGCAAAATGAGAAAAAAGATCAACCGAAAAGAACGCCAGACCACATTGTTACACCATTTTGAAATTCAACACAATCAAGAGCCTTTGAAAGGAGCAAAAAAGGGGAAAGATGTTACCATAGCCTTTTAGGATAGGTTTCCGTATATTATAGCTTTTGAACACTTTCCCCATGAAAAAATTTACATAATCAAAAGAAAGATCACCTCAAAAGCAAGCTAGACGACCAAGTTACGCTATTACGAATTTTAACCCCATTAAACACATTTAAAAGCGAGCAAAATACGAGATAGGTGATCCAAAGGCCTTTTAGCACGGGTTTTCGTAAATTGTTGCTTTTCACGACATTCCACGTGACAAAATTTGCAAACTGAAAAAAAAAAGATCACCCGAAAAGAACGCGAGACGACTTAGTTACACTATCCCGAAATTTAACCCAATCAAACACCTTTGAAATGAGCAAAAGACGGTAAAGGTGTTACAATAGCCTTTAATGACAGGTTTTCGTAAATTATAGCTTTTAAAGACTTTCCCCACGAAAAAATTTGCATGATCAAAAGAAAGATCAACGCAAGAGCACGCCAGACTACTAAGTTACGCTATTCCGAAATTTAACCAAAGAAAATACCTTTGAAAATGAGCAACAAATGAGATAGGTGATCCAAAGTCCTTTTAGCATCGGTTTTCGTAATTTATTGCTTTTCACGACATTCCACACAACAAAACTTGCAAACTGAACAAAAAGATCACCCGAAAAGAACGCCAAAGGACTGAGTTACACTATTCCGAAAGTTAACCCAATTAAACACCTTTGAAATAAGCAAAAAAGGGAAAGGTGTTACAATAGCATTTTAGGACATGTTTTTGTAAATTATAGCTTTTAAAAACTATCTCTGCGAAAGAATTCGCATGATCAAAAGAAAGATCACCACAAAAGCACGCCAGACCACTCAGTTACGCCATTCCGAAATTTAACCCCATCAAACACCTATGAAAATGACCAAAAATGAGATAGGTGATCCAAAGACCTTTTCGCTCCGATTTTCACAAATTGTGTCTTTTGACGACATTCGTGATGATAAAATTTGCAAAATGAGAAAAAAGATCAACCCAAAAGAACGCCAGACCACATAGTTACACCATTCAGAAATTCAACCCAATCAAGAGCCTTTGAAAGGAGCAAAAAACGGGAAAGATGTTACAATAGCCTTTTAGGACTTGTTTTCGTATATTATAGCTTTTCAACACTTTTCCCATGAAAAAATTTACATAATCAAAAGAAAGATCACCTCAAAAGCATGCTAGACGACTAAGTTACGCTATTACGAATTTTAACCCCATTAAACACATGTAAAAGAGAGCAAAATACGTGATAGGTGATCCAAAGGCCTTTTAGCACAGGTTTTCGTAAATTGTTGCTTTTCATGACATTCCACACGACAAAATTTGCAAACTGAGAGAATAAAGATCACCTGAAAAGAATGCGAGATGACTTAGTTACACTATCCCAAAATTTAACCCAACCAAACACCTTTGAAATGAGCAAAAAATGAGATAGGTGATGCAAAGACCTTTTTACTCCGGTTTTCGTAAATTGTTTCTTTTCACGACATTCCTGACGACAAAATTTACAAAATGAGAAAAAAGATCACCTGAAAAGAACGCCAGACGACATAGTTACACCATTCTGAAATTCAACCCAATCAAGAGCCTTTGAAAGGAGCATAAAACGGAAAAGATGTTACAATAGCCTTTTAGGACTTGTTTTCGTATATTATAGCTCTTGAACACTTTCCTCATGAAAAAATTTACATAATCAAAACAAAGATCACCTCAAAAGCATGCTAGACGACTAAGTTACGCTACTACGAATTTTAACCCCATTAAACACATTTAAAAGTGAGCAAAATACGAGATAGGTGATCCAAAGTCCTTTTAGCACAGGTTTTCGTAAATTGTTGCTTTAGACTACATTCCACGCGACAAAATTTGCAAACTGAAAAAAAAAAAAGATCACCCGAAAAGAACGCGAGACGACTTAGTTACATTATCCCGAAATTTAACCCAATCAAACCCCTTTGAAATGAGCAAAAGACGGTAAAGGTGTTACAATAGCCTTTTAGGACAAGATTTCGTAAATTATAGCTTTTAAATACTTTCCCCACGAAAAAATTTGCATGATGAAAAGAAAGATCACCACAAAAGCACGCTAGACGACTCAGTTATGCTATTCCGAAATTTCACCCAACAAAACACCTTTGAAAATGAGCAACAAACGAGATAGGTGATCCAAAGTCCTTTTAGCATCGGTTTTCGTAATTTCTTGCTTTTCACGACAATCCACACGACACAACTTGCAAACCGAAAAAAAAAGATCACCCGAAAAGAACGCCGGACGAGTCAGTTACACTATTCCGAAATTTAACCCAATCAAACACCTTTGAAATAAGCAAAAAATGAGAAAGGTGATACAATAGCCTTTTAGGAAAGGTTTTCGTAAATTATAGATTTTAAAGGCTATCCCTGCGAAAGAATTCGCATGATCAAAAGAAAGATCACCACAAAAGCACGCCAGACCACTCAGTTACGCTATTCCGAAATTTAACCCCATCAAACACCTATGAAAATGAGCAAAAATGAGATAGGTGATCCAAAGAACTTTTCGCTCCGGTTTTCGTAAATTGTGTCTTTTTACGACCTTCGTGACGATAAAATTTGCAAAATGAGAAAAAAGATCACCCGAAAAGAACGCCAGACCACATAGTTGTTGCTTTTCATGACATTCCACACGACAAAATTTGCAAACTGAGAGAAAAAAGAGCACCCGAAAAGAACGCGACATGACTTAGTTACACTATCCCGAAATTTAACCCAACAAAACACTTTTTAAAATGAGCAACAAACGAAATAGGCGATCCAAAGTCCTTTTAGCATCGGTTTTCGTAATTTATTTCTTTTCACGACATTCCACATGACAAAACTTGCAAACTGAAAAAAAAGATAACCGAAAAGAACGCCAGACGACTGAGTTACGCTATTCCGAAATTTAACCGAACAAAACACCTTTGAAAATGAGCAACAAAATAGATAGGTGATCCAAAGTCCTTTTAGCACTGGTTTTCATAATTTATTTCTTTTCATGACATTCCACATGACAAAACTTGCAAACTGAAAAAAAGAATCACCCGAAAAGAATGCCAGGCGACTGAGTTACACTATTCCTAAATTTAACCAAATCAAAAACCTTTGAAATAAGCAAAAAACGGGAAAGGTGTTCCAATAGAATTTTTGGACAGGTTTTCGTAAATTATAGCTTTTAAAAACTAACCCTGCGAACGAATTCGCATGATCAAAAGAAAGATCACCACAAAAGCACGCCAGACCACTCAGTTACGCCATTCCGAAATTTAACCCCATCAAACACCTATGAAAATGAGCAAAAATGAGATAGGTGATCCAAAGAACTTTTCGCTCCGGTTTTCGTAAATTGTGTCTTTTCACGACATTCGTGACGATAAAATTTTCAAAATAAGAAAAAAGATTACCCGAAAAGAATGCCATACCACATAGTTACACCATTCTGAAATTCAACCCAATCAAGGGCCTTTGAAATGAGCAAAAAACGGGAAGGATGTAACAATAGCCTTTTAGGACAGGTTTCCGTATATTATAGCTTTTGAATAATTTCCCTATGAAAAAATTTACATAATCAAAAGAAAGATTACCTCAAAAGCAAGCTAGACGACTAAGTTACGCTATTACGAATTTCAACCCCATCAAACACATTTAAAAGTGAGCAAAATACGGGATAGGTGATCCAAAGGCCTTTTAGCACAGGTTTTCGTAAATTGTTGCTTTTCACGACATTCCACGCGATAAAATTTGCAAACTGAAAAAAAAAGATCACCCGAAAAGAACGCGAGACGACTTAGTTACATTATCCCGAAATTTAACCCAATCAAACACCTTTGAAATGAGCAAAAGACGGTAAAGGTGGTACAATAGCCTTTTATGACAGGTTTTCGTAAATTATAGCTTTTAAAGACTTTCCCCACGAAAAAACTTGCATGATCAAAAGAAAGATCACCGCAAGAGCACGCCAAACGACTAAGTTACGCTATTCCGAAATTTAACCAAACAAATCAACTTTGAAAATGAGCAACAAAACAGATAGGTGATCCAAAGTCCTTTTAGTACCGGTTTTTGTAATTTTTTTCTTTTCACGACATTCCACACGACAGAACTTGCAAACCGAAAAAAAAATTCACCTGAAAAGAACGCCAGACGACTGAGTTACACTATTTTGAAATTTAACCCAATCAAACACCTTTGAAATAAGCAAAAAACGGGAAAGGTGTTACAATAGCCTTTTAGGACAGGTTTTCGCAAATTATAGCTTTTAAAGACTATCCCTACGAAAGAATTCGCATGATCGAAAGAAAGATCACCAGGAAAGCACGCCAGACGACTAAGTTACGCTATTCCGAAATTTAACCCCATCAAACACCTATGAAAATGAGAAAAAAATGAGATAGGTGATCCAAAGAACTTTTTGCTCCGGTTTTCATAAATTGTTTCTTTTCACGACATTACTGACGAAAAAATTAGAAAAATTAGAAAAAAGATCACCCGAAAAGAACGCCAGACGACATAGTTACACCATTCTGAAATTCAACCCAATAAAGAGCCTTTGAAATGAGCTAAAAATGGGAAAGATGTTACAATCGCCTTTTAGGATAGGTTTTCGTATATTATAGCTTTTGAACACTATCCCCATGAAAAAATTTACATAATCAAAAGAAAGATCACCTCAAAAGCATTCTAAAAGACTAAGTTACGCTATTACGAATTTTAACCCCATTAAACACATTTAAAAGAGAGCAAAATACGTGATAGGTGATCCAAAGGCCTTTTAGCACAGGTTTTCGTAAATTGTTGCTTTTCATGACATTCCACACGACAAAATTTGCAAACTGAGAGAAAAAAGAGCACCCGAAAAGAACGCGACATGACTTAGTTACACTATCCCGAAATTTAACCCAACAAAACACTTTTTAAAATGAGCAACAAACGAAATAGGCGATCCAAAGTCCTTTTAGCATCGGTTTTCGTAATTTATTGCTTTTCACGACATTCCACATGACAAAACTTGCAAACTGAAAAAAAAGATAACCGAAAAGAACGCCAGACGACTGAGTTACGCTATTCCGAAATTTAACCGAACAAAACACCTTTGAAAATGAGCAACAAAATAGATAGGTGATCCAAAGTCCTTTTAGCACTGGTTTTCATAATTTATTTCTTTTCATGACATTCCACATGACAAAACTTGCAAACTGAAAAAAAAGATCACCCGAAAAGAATGCCAGGCGACTGAGTTACACTATTCCTAAATTTAACCTAATCAAAAACCTTTGAAATAAGCAAAAAACGGGAAAGGTGTTCCAATAGAATTTTTGGACAGGTTTTCGTAAATTATAGCTTTTAAAAACTAACCCTGCGAACGAATTCGCATGATCAAAAGAAAGATCACCACAAAAGCACGCCAGACCACTCAGTTACGCCATTCCGAAATTTAACCCCATCAAAGACCTACGAAAATGAGCAAAAATGAGATAGGTGATCCAAAGAACTTTTCGCTCCGGTTTTCGTAAATTGTGTCTTTTCACGACATTCGTGACGATAAAATTTGCAAAATGAGAAAAAAGATCACTCGAAAAGAACGCCAGACCACATAGTTACACCATTCTGAAATTCAACCCAATCAAGAGCCTTTGAAATGAGCAAAAAAGGGAAAGATGTAACAATATCCTTTTAGGACAGGTTTTCGTATATTATAGCATTTGAACGCTTTCCCCATGAAAAAATTTACATAATCAAAAGAAAGATCACCTCAAAAGCAAGCTAGACGACCAAGTTACGCTATTACGAATTTTAACCCCATTAAACACATTTAAAAGCGATCAAAATACGACATAGGTGATCCAAAGGCCTTTTAGCACAGGTTTTCGTAAATTGTTGCTTTTCACGACATTCCACGCGATAAAATTTGCAAACTGAAAAAAAAAAGATCACCCGAAAAGAACGCGAGACGACTTAGTTACACTATCCCGAAATTTAACTCAATCAAACACCTTTGAAATGAGCAAAAGACGGTAAATGTGTTACAATAGCCTTTTAGGACAAGATTTCGTGAATTATAGCTTTTAAATAATTTCCCCACGAAAAAATTTGCATGATGAAAAGAAAGATCACCGCAAAAGCACGCCCGACGACTAAGTTACGCTATTCCGAAATTTAACCCAACAAAACACCTTTGAAAATGAGCAACAAACGAGATAGGTGATCCAAAGTCCTTTTAGCATCGGTTTTGGTAATTTATTACTTTTCACGACATTCCACACGACAAAACGGGCAAACTGAAAAAAAAGATCACCTGAAAAGAACGCCAGACGACTGAGTTACACTATTCCGAAATTTAACCAAACAAAACACCTTTGAAAATGAGCAACAAAATAGATAGGTGATCCAAAGTCCTTTTAGCACCGGTTTTCATAATTTATTGCTGTTCACGACATTCCACTCGACAAAACTTGCAAACTGAAAAAAAAGATCACCCGAAAAGAATGCCAGACGACTGAGTTACACTATTCCGAAATTTAACCCAATCAAACACCTTTGAAATAAGTAAAAAACGGGAAAGGTGTTACAATAGCTTTTTAGGACAGGTTTTCGTAAATTGTAGCTTTTAAAAACTATCCCTGCGAAAGAATTCGCATGATCAAAAGAAAGATCACCACAAAAGCACGCCAGACCACTCAGTTACGCCATTCCGAAATTTAACCCCATCAAACACCTATGAAAATGAGCAAAAATGAGATAGGTGATCCAAAGACCTTTTCGCTCCGGTTTTCGTAAATTGTGTCTTTTCACGACATTCGTGACGATAAAATTTGCAAAATGAGAAAAAAGATCACCCGAAAAGAACGCCAGACCACATAGTTACACCATTCTGAAATTCAACCCAATCAAGAGCCTTTGAAATGAGCAAAAAACGGGAAAGATGTAACAATAGCCTTTTAGGACAGGTTTTCGTATATTATAGCTTTTGAACACTTTCCCCATGAAAAAATTTACATAATCAAAAGAAAGATCACCTCAAAAGCAAGCTAGACGACTAAGTTACGCTATTACGAATTTTAACCCCATTAAACACATTTAAAAGTGAGCAAAATACGGGATAGGTGATCCAAAGGCCTTTTAGCACAGGTTTTCGTAAATTGTTGCTTTTCACGACATTCCACGCGACAAAATTTGCAAACTGAAAAAAAAAAGATCACCCGAAAAGAACGCGAGACGACTTAGTTACATTATCCCGAAATTTAACCCAATCAAACACCTTTGAAATGAGCAAAAGACGGTAAAGGTGGTACAATAGCCTTTTATGACAGGTTTTCGTAAATTATAGCTTTTAAAGACTTTCCCCACGAAAAAACTTGCATGATCAAAAGAAAGATCACCGCAAGAGCACGCCAGACGACTAAGTTACGCTATTCCGAAATTTAACCAAACAAAACAACTTTGAAAATGAGCAACAAAACAGATAGGTGATCCAAAGTCCTTTTAGCACCGGTATTCATAATTTATTGCTTTTCACGACATTCCACACGACAGAACTTGCAAACTGAAAAAAAAGATCACCCGAAAAGAACGCCAGACGACTGAGTTACACTATTCCGAAATTGAACCCAATCAAACACCTTTGAAATAAGAAAAAAACGGGAAAGGTGTTACAATAGCCTTTTCGGACAGGTTTTCGTAAATTATAGCTTTTAAAGACTATCCCTGCGAAAGAATTCGCATGATCAAAAGAAAGATCACCACGAAAGCACGCCAGACGTCTAAGTTACGCTATTCCTGACGACAAAATTTGCAAAATGAGAAAAAAGATCAACCGAAAAGAACGCCAGACCACATAGTTACACCATTCTGAAATTCAACCCAATCAAGAGCCTTTGAAATGAGCAAAAAATAGGAAAGATGTTACAATAGCCTTTTAGGAAAGGTTTTCGTATATTATACCTTTTGAACACTTTCCCCATGAAAAAATTTACATAATCAAAAGAAAGATCACCTCAAAAGCATGCTAGACGACTAAGTTACGCTACTACGAATTTTAACCCCATTAAACACATTTAAAAGTGAGCAAAATACGAGATAGGTGATCCAAAGGCCTTTTAGCACAGGTTTTCGTAAATTGTTGCTTTTCACGACATTCCACACGACAAAATTTGCAAACTGAGAGAAAAAAGATCACCCGAAAAGAACGCGAGACGACTTAGTTACACTATCCCAAAATTTAACCCAATCAAACACCTTTGAAATGAGCAAAAGACGGTAAAGGTGTTACAATAGCCTTTTAGGACAAGATTTCGTAAATTATAGCTTTTAAATACTTTCCCCACGAAAAAATTTGCATGATGAAAAGAAAGATCACCGCAAAAGCACGCTAGACGACTAAGTTACGCTATTCCGAAATTTCACCCAACAAAACACCTTTGAAAATGAGCAACAAACGAGATAGGTGATCCAAAGTCCTTTTAGCATCGGTTTTCGTAATTTATTGCTTTTCACGACATTCCACACGACAAAACTTGCAAACTGAAAAAAAAGATCACCCGAAAAGAACGCCAGACGACTGAGTTACACTATTCCGAAATTTAACCAAACAAAACACCTTTGAAAATGAGCAACAAAACAGATAGGTGATCCAAAGTCCTTTTAGCACCGGTTTTCATAATTTATTGCTTTTCACGACATTCCACGCGACAAAACTTGCAAACTGAAAAAAAAAGATCACCCGAAAAGAATGCCAGACGACTGAGTTACACTATTCCGAAATTTAACCCAATCAAACACCTTTGAAATAAGCAAAAAACGGGAAAGGTGTTACAATAGCATTTTAGGACAGGTTTTCGTAAATTATAGCTTTTAAAAACTATCCCTGCGAAAGAATTCGCATGATCAAAAGAAAGATCACCACGAAAGCACGCCAGACGACTAAGTTACGCTATTCCGAAATTTAACCCCATCAAACACCTATGAAAATGAGCAAAAAATGAGATAGGTGATCCAAAGACCTTTTTGCTCCGGTTTTCGTAAATTGTTTCTTTTCACGACATTCCTGACGACAAAATTTGCAAAATGAGAAAAAAGATCACCCGAAAAGAACGCCAGACCACATAGTTACACCATTCTGAAATTCAACCCAATCAAGAGCCTTTGAAAGGAGCAAAAAACGGGAAAGATGTTACAATAGCCTTTTAGGACTTGTTTTCGTATATTATAGCTTTTGAACACTTTCCCCATGAAAAAATTTACATAATCAAAAGAAAGATCACCTCAAAAGCATGCTAGAAGACTAAGTTACGCTACTACGAATTTTAACCCCATTAAACACATTTAAAAGTGAGCAAAATACGAGATAGGTGATCCAAAGGCCTTTTAGCACAGGTTTTCGTAAATTGTTGCTTTTGACTACATTCCACGCGACAAAATTTGCAAACTGAAAAAAAAAAGATCACCCGAAAAGAACGCGAGACGACTTAGTTACACTATCCCGAAATTTAACCCAATCAAACACCTTTGAAATGAGCAAAAGACGGTAAAGGTGTTACAATAGCCTTTAATGATAGGTTTTCGTAAATTATAGCTTTTAAAGACTTTCCCCACGAAAAAATTTGCATGATCAAAAGAAAGATCAACGCAAGAGCACGCCAGACGACTAAGTTACGCTATTCCGAAATTTAACCAAAGAAAAGACCTTTGAAAATGAGCAACAAAACAGATAGGTGATCCAAAGTCCTTTTAGCATCGGTTTTCGTAATTTATTGCTTTTCACGACATTCCACCTGACAAAACTTGCAAACTAAAAAAAAAGATCACCCGAAAAGAACGCCAGACGACTGAGTTACACTATTCCGAAATTTAACCCAATCAAACACCTTTGAAATAAGCAAAAAACGGGAAAGGTGATACAATAGCCTTTTAGGACAGGTTTTCGTAAATTATAGCTTTTAAAGACTTTCCTGCGAAAGAATTCGCATGATCAAAAGAAAGATCACCACAAAAGCACGCCAGACCACTAAGTTACGCCATTCCGAAATTTAACCCCATCAAACACCTATGAAAATGAGCAAAAAATGAGATAGGTGATCCAAAGACCTTTTCGCTCCGGTTTTCGTAAATTGTGTCTTTTCACGACATTCGTGACGATAAAATTTGCAAAATGAGAAAAAAGATCACCCGAAAAGAACGCCAGACCACATAGTTACACCATTCTGAAATTCAACCCAATCAAGAGCCTTTGAAATGAGCAAAAAAGGGAGATAGGTGATCCAAAGGCCTTTTAGCACAGGTTTTCGTAAATTGTTGCTTTTCACGACATTCCACGCGATAAAATTTGCAAACTGAAAAAAAAAGATCAACCGAAAAGAACGCGAGACGACTTAGTTACACTATCCCGAAATTTAACCCAATCAAACACCTTTGAAATGAGCAAAAGACGGTAAAGGTGTTACAATAGCCTTTTAGGACAAGATTTCGTAAATTATAGCTTTTAAATACTTTCCCCACGAAAAAATTTGCATGATGAAAAGAAAGATCACCGCAAAAGCACGCCAGACGACTAAGTTACGCTATTCCGAAATTTAACCCAACAAAACACCTTTGAAAATGAGCAACAAATGAGATAGGTGATCCAAAGTCCTTTTAGCATCGGTTTTCGTAATTTATTGCTTTTCACGACATTCCACACGACAAAACTTGCAAACTGAAAAAAAAGATCACCCGAAAAGAACGCCAGACGACTGAGTTACACTATTCCGAAATTTAACCCAATCAAACACCTTTGAAATAAGCAAAAAACGGGAAAGGTGTTACAATAGCATTTTAGGACAGGTTTTCGTAAATTATAGCTTTTAAAGACTATCCCTGCGAAAGAATTCGCATGATCAAAAGAAAGATCACCACGAAAGCACGCCAGACGACTAAGTTACGCTATTCCGAAATTTAACCCCATCAAAAACCTATGAAAATGAGCAAAAAATTAGATAGGTGATGCAAAGACCTTTTTGCTCCGGTTTTCATAAATTGTTTCTTTTCACGACATTCCTGACGACAAAATTTGCAAAATGAGAAAAAAGATCAACCGAAAAGAACGCCAGACCACATAGTTACACCATTCTGAAATTCAACCCAATCAAGAGCCTTTGAAAGGAGCAAAAAACGGGAAAGATGTTACAATAGCCTTTTAGGACTTGTTTTCGTATATTATAGCTTTTGAACACTTTCCCCATGAAAAAATTTACATAATCAAAAGAAAGATCACCTCAAAAGCATGCTAGACGACTAAGTTACGCTATTACGAATTTTAACCCCATTAAACACATTTAAAAGAGAGCAAAATACGTGATAGGTGATCCAAAGGCCTTTTAGCACAGGTTTTCGTAAATTGTTGCTTTTCATGACATTCCACACGACAAAATTTGCAAACTGAGAGAAAAAAGATCACCCGAAAAGAACGCGAGACGACTTAGTTACACTATCCCGAAATTTAACCCATCCAAACACCTTTGAAATGAGCAAAAAATGAGATAGGTGATGCAAAGACCTTTTTACTCCGGTTTTCGTAAATTGTTTCTTTTCACGACATTCCTGACGACAAAATTTACAAAATGAGAAAAAAGATCACCCGAAAAGAACGCCAGACGACATAGTTACACCATTCTGAAATTCAACCCAATCAAGAGCCTTTGAAAGGAGCAAAAAACGGGAAAGATGTTACAATAGCCTTTTAGGACTTGTTTTCGTATATTATAGCTTTTGAACACTTTCCCCATGAAAAAATTTACATAATCAAAAGAAAGATCACCTCAAAAGCATGCTAGACGACTAAGTTACGCTATTACGAATTTTAACCCCATTAAACACATTTAAAAGTGAGCAAAATACGAGATAGGTGATCCAAAGTCCTTTTAGCACAGGTTTTCGTAAATTGTTGCTTTTGACTACATTCCACGCGACAAAATTTGCAAACTGAAAAAAAAAAGATCACCCGAAAAGAACGCGAGACGACTTAGTTACATTATCCCGAAATTTAACCCAATCAAACACCTTTGAAATGAGCAAAAGACGGTAAAGGTGTTACAATAGCCTTTTAGGACAAGATTTCGTAAATTATAGCTTTTAAATACTTTCCCCACGAAAAAATTTGCATGATGAAAAGAAAGATCACCACAAAAGCACGCTAGACGACTAAGTTACGCTATTCCGAAATTTAACCCAACAAAACACCTTTGAAAATGAGCAACAAACGAGATAGGTGATCCAAAGTCCTTTTAGCATCGGTTTTCGTAATTTCTTGCTTTTCACGACAATCCACACGACAGAACTTGCAAACTGAAAAAAAAGATCACCCGAAAAGAACGCCAGACGAGTGAGTTACACTATTCCGAAATTTAACCCAATCAAACACCTTTGAAATAAGCAAAAAACGGGAAAGGTGATACAATAGCCTTTTAGGAAAGGTTTTCGTAAATTATAGATTTTAAAGGCTATCCCTGCGAAAGAATTCGCATGATCAAAAGAAAGATCACCACAAAAGCACGCCAGACCACTCAGTTACGCTATTCCGAAATTTAACCCCATCAAACACCTATGAAAATGAGCAAAAATGAGATAGGTGATCCAAAGACCTTTTCGCTCCGGTTTTCGTAAATTGTGTCTTTTCACGACATTCGTGACGATAAAATTTTCAAAATAAGAAAAAAGATTACCCGAAAAGAATGCCATACCACATAGTTACACCATTCTGAAATTCAACCCAATCAAGGGCCTTTGAAATGAGCAAAAAACGGGAAGGATGTAACAATAGCCTTTTAGGACAGGTTTCCGTATATTATAGCTTTTGAATAATTTCCCTATGAAAAAATTTACATAATCAAAAGAAAGATTACCTCAAAAGCAAGCTAGACGACTAAGTTACGCTATTACGAATTTCAACCCCATCAAACACATTTAAAAGTGAGCAAAATACGGGATAGGTGATCCAAAGGCCTTTTAGCACAGGTTTTCGTAAATTGTTGCTTTTCACGACATTCCACGCGATAAAATTTGCAAACTGAAAAAAAAAAGATCACCCGAAAAGAACGCGAGACGACTTAGTTACATTATCCCGAAATTTAACCCAATCAAACACCTTTGAAATGAGCAAAAGACGGTAAAGGTGGTACAATAGCCTTTTATGACAGGTTTTCGTAAATTATAGCTTTTAAAGACTTTCCCCACGAAAAAACTTGCATGATCAAAAGAAAGATCACCGCAAGAGCACGCCAAACGACTAAGTTACGCTATTCCGAAATTTAACCAAACAAATCAACTTTGAAAATGAGCAACAAAACAGATAGGTGATCCAAAGTCCTTTTAGTACCGGTTTTTGTAATTTTTTTCTTTTCACGACATTCCACACGACAGAACTTGCAAACCGAAAAAAAAATTCACCTGAAAAGAACGCCAGACGACTGAGTTACACTATTTTGAAATTTAACCCAATCAAACACCTTTGAAATAAGCAAAAAACGGGAAAGGTGTTACAATAGCCTTTTAGGACAGGTTTTCGCAAATTATAGCTTTTAAAGACTATCCCTACGAAAGAATTCGCATGATCGAAAGAAAGATCACCAGGAAAGCACGCCAGACGACTAAGTTACGCTATTCCGAAATTTAACCCCATCAAACACCTATGAAAATGAGAAAAAAATGAGATAGGTGATCCAAAGAACTTTTTGCTCCGGTTTTCATAAATTGTTTCTTTTCACGACATTACTGACGAAAAAATTAGAAAAATTAGAAAAAAGATCACCCGAAAAGAACGCCAGACGACATAGTTACACCATTCTGAAATTCAACCCAATAAAGAGCCTTTGAAATGAGCTAAAAACGGGAAAGATGTTACAATCGCCTTTTAGGATAGGTTTTCGTATATTATAGCTTTTGAACACTATCCCCATGAAAAAATTTACATAATCAAAAGAAAGATCACCTCAAAAGCATTCTAAAAGACTAAGTTACGCTATTACGAATTTTAACCCCATTAAACACATTTAAAAGAGAGCAAAATACGTGATAGGTGATCCAAAGGCCTTTTAGCACAGGTTTTCGTAAATTGTTGCTTTTCATGACATTCCACACGACAAAATTTGCAAACTGAGAGAAAAAAGAGCACCCGAAAAGAACGCGACATGACTTAGTTACACTATCCCGAAATTTAACCCAACAAAACACTTTTTAAGATGAGCAACAAACGAAATAGGCGATCCAAAGTCCTTTTAGCATCGGTTTTCGTAATTTATTGCTTTTCACGACATTCCACGTGACAAAACTTGCAAACTGAAAAAAAAGATAACCGAAAAGAACGCCAGACGACTGAGTTACGCTATTCCGAAATTTAACCGAACAAAACACCTTTGAAAATGAGCAACAAAATAGATAGGTGATCCAAAGTCCTTTTAGCATCGGTTTTCGTAATTTCTTGCTTTTCACGACAATCCACACGACAGAACTTGCAAACTGAAAAAAAAGATCACCCGAAAAGAACGCCAGACGACTGAGTTACACTATTCCGAAATTTAACCCAATCAAACACCTTTGAAATAAGCAAAAAACGGGAAAGGTGATACAATAGCCTTTTAGGAAAGGTTTTCGTAAATTATAGATTTTAAAGGCTATCCCTGCGAAAGAATTCGCATGATCAAAAGAAAGATCACCACAAAAGCACGCCAGACCACTCAGTTACGCTATTCCGAAATTTAACCCCATCAAACACCTATGAAAATGAGCAAAAATGAGATAGGTGATCCAAAGACCTTTTCGCTCCGGTTTTCGTAAATTGTGTCTTTTCACGACATTCGTGACGATAAAATTTTCAAAATAAGAAAAAAGATTACCCGAAAAGAATGCCATACCACATAGTTACACCATTCTGAAATTCAACCCAATCAAGGGCCTTTGAAATGAGCAAAAAACGGGAAGGATGTAACAATAGCCTTTTAGGACAGGTTTCCGTATATTATAGCTTTTGAATAATTTCCCTATGAAAAAATTTACATAATCAAAAGAAAGATTACCTCAAAAGCAAGCTAGACGACTAAGTTACGCTATTACGAATTTCAACCCCATCAAACACATTTAAAAGTGAGCAAAATACGGGATAGGTGATCCAAAGGCCTTTTAGCACAGGTTTTCGTAAATTGTTGCTTTTCACGACATTCCACGCGATAAAATTTGCAAACTGAAAAAAAAAAGATCACCCGAAAAGAACGCGAGACGACTTAGTTACATTATCCCGAAATTTAACCCAATCAAACACCTTTGAAATGAGCAAAAGACGGTAAAGGTGGTACAATAGCCTTTTATGACAGGTTTTCGTAAATTATAGCTTTTAAAGACTTTCCCCACGAAAAAACTTGCATGATCAAAAGAAAGATCACCGCAAGAGCACGCCAAACGACTAAGTTACGCTATTCCGAAATTTAACCAAACAAATCAACTTTGAAAATGAGCAACAAAACAGATAGGTGATCCAAAGTCCTTTTAGTACCGGTTTTTGTAATTTTTTTCTTTTCACGACATTCCACACGACAGAACTTGCAAACCGAAAAAAAAATTCACCTGAAAAGAACGCCAGACGACTGAGTTACACTATTTTGAAATTTAACCCAATCAAACACCTTTGAAATAAGCAAAAAACGGGAAAGGTGTTACAATAGCCTTTTAGGACAGGTTTTCGCAAATTATAGCTTTTAAAGACTATCCCTACGAAAGAATTCGCATGATCGAAAGAAAGATCACCAGGAAAGCACGCCAGACGACTAAGTTACGCTATTCCGAAATTTAACCCCATCAAACACCTATGAAAATGAGAAAAAAATGAGATAGGTGATCCAAAGAACTTTTTGCTCCGGTTTTCATAAATTGTTTCTTTTCACGACATTACTGACGAAAAAATTAGAAAAATTAGAAAAAAGATCACCCGAAAAGAACGCCAGACGACATAGTTACACCATTCTGAAATTCAACCCAATAAAGAGCCTTTGAAATGAGCTAAAAACGGGAAAGATGTTACAATCGCCTTTTAGGATAGGTTTTCGTATATTATAGCTTTTGAACACTATCCCCATGAAAAAATTTACATAATCAAAAGAAAGATCACCTCAAAAGCATTCTAAAAGACTAAGTTACGCTATTACGAATTTTAACCCCATTAAACACATTTAAAAGAGAGCAAAATACGTGATAGGTGATCCAAAGGCCTTTTAGCACAGGTTTTCGTAAATTGTTGCTTTTCATGACATTCCACACGACAAAATTTGCAAACTGAGAGAAAAAAGAGCACCCGAAAAGAACGCGACATGACTTAGTTACACTATCCCGAAATTTAACCCAACAAAACACTTTTTAAGATGAGCAACAAACGAAATAGGCGATCCAAAGTCCTTTTAGCATCGGTTTTCGTAATTTATTGCTTTTCACGACATTCCACGTGACAAAACTTGCAAACTGAAAAAAAAGATAACCGAAAAGAACGCCAGACGACTGAGTTACGCTATTCCGAAATTTAACCGAACAAAACACCTTTGAAAATGAGCAACAAAATAGATAGGTGATCCAAAGTCCTTTTAGCACTGGTTTTCATAATTTATTGCTTTTCACGACATTCCACATGACAAAACTTGCAAACTGAAAAAAAAGATCACCCGAAAAGAATGGCAGGCGACTGAGTTACACTATTCCGAAATTTAACCCAATCAAACACCTTTGAAATAAGCAAAAAACGGGAAAGGTGATACAATAGCCTTTTAGGACAGGTTTTCGTAAATTATAGCTTTTAAAAACTATCCCTGCGAAAGAATTCGCATGATCAAAAGAAAGATCACCACAAAAGCACGCCAGACCACTCAGTTACGCTATTCCGAAATTTAACCCCATCAAACACCTATGAAAATGAGCAAAAATGAGATAGGTGATCCAAAGACCTTTTCGCTCCGGTTTTCGTAAATTGTGTCTTTTCACGACATTCGTGACGATAAAATTTTCAAAATAAGAAAAAAGATTACCCGAAAAGAATGCCATACCACATAGTTACACCATTCTGAAATTCAACCCAATCAAGGGCCTTTGAAATGAGCAAAAAACGGGAAGGATGTAACAATAGCCTTTTAGGACAGGTTTCCGTATATTATAGCTTTTGAATAATTTCCCTATGAAAAAATTTACATAATCAAAAGAAAGATTACCTCAAAAGCAAGCTAGACGACTAAGTTACGCTATTACGAATTTCAACCCCATCAAACACATTTAAAAGTGAGCAAAATACGGGATAGGTGATCCAAAGGCCTTTTAGCACAGGTTTTCGTAAATTGTTGCTTTTCACGACATTCCACGCGATAAAATTTGCAAACTGAAAAAAAAAAGATCACCCGAAAAGAACGCGAGACGACTTAGTTACATTATCCCGAAATTTAACCCAATCAAACACCTTTGAAATGAGCAAAAGACGGTAAAGGTGGTACAATAGCCTTTTATGACAGGTTTTCGTAAATTATAGCTTTTAAAGACTTTCCCCACGAAAAAACTTGCATGATCAAAAGAAAGATCACCGCAAGAGCACGCCAAACGACTAAGTTACGCTATTCCGAAATTTAACCAAACAAATCAACTTTGAAAATGAGCAACAAAACAGATAGGTGATCCAAAGTCCTTTTAGTACCGGTTTTTGTAATTTTTTTCTTTTCACGACATTCCACACGACAGAACTTGCAAACCGAAAAAAAAATTCACCTGAAAAGAACGCCAGACGACTGAGTTACACTATTTTGAAATTTAACCCAATCAAACACCTTTGAAATAAGCAAAAAACGGGAAAGGTGTTACAATAGCCTTTTAGGACAGGTTTTTGCAAATTATAGCTTTTAAAGACTATCCCTACGAAAGAATTCGCATGATCGAAAGAAAGATCACCAGGAAAGCACGCCAGACGACTAAGTTACGCTATTCCGAAATTTAACCCCATCAAACACCTATGAAAATGAGAAAAAAATGAGATAGGTGATCCAAAGAACTTTTTGCTCCGGTTTTCATAAATTGTTTCTTTTCACGACATTACTGACGAAAAAATTAGAAAAATTAGAAAAAAGATCACCCGAAAAGAACGCCAGACGACATAGTTACACCATTCTGAAATTCAACCCAATAAAGAGCCTTTGAAATGAGCTAAAAACGGGAAAGATGTTACAATCGCCTTTTAGGATAGGTTTTCGTATATTATAGCTTTTGAACACTATCCCCATGAAAAAATTTACATAATCAAAAGAAAGATCACCTC